>CM061140.1:82573188-83173188 GCA_030789695.1 Scilla litardierei | reverse complement strand
TCATTTATGATATCCCTTCAAAATCGTTGTTCTCCCCAAAAATTATTTCCCTCTCCAAAATCTAAACAACAAAAATCGAGCTTCGGCGCAAACGTCTTCGAGTGTGGGGAAAAAAATTTAATCCGGTCCAAAAGTGGGGGAAAATGAAATGGTAGGCTTTTTTAGCAAAAAGGGAATTGGTCGGTATTTTGTGCAAATGTAGTGATTGTGGGAGGGGCACGAAAATGAAGGGGGGAAGTGCATAAGTGTGGGTGTGTGGGTAAAAAGTGAAATGAGAGAGCTTTTTAGCAAAAAGTGGAAATGAGTGGTATTCTACGCAAATGTAGGTATTGTGGGAGATTTGAAATTCAAACGAAAAAAGTCGTTATTTTTCCAAACACTCATCTCAACCCTTCATTTACTAAGATTAAATCCTAGCCATTCTTCTATCAACCTCTTTATACATCAGCATGACATCAGCTTGTCCTAGTCAACCCTAGAATTCAAAAATCGTTGTCAAATATAATATAGATGTTTACTACATTATAATATAACTTAGATAAATTATTACCAAACAGCTTACTGTTATTTCGAACAAGACGTTTGTATTGTTTACAAAGAGATAAATTGCCTCGAGGGCATACATCTCTCTACACTTTTATCTTTCTGTGACATATATACTGTATGTATGTTTGAATACGTGTGTAGTGGGTATAAAAATGGAGTGCAGTGTGTGTTATTGTGTAGTCATATGTTGGTACATTCATATTAGTGTATTATTATTTATTGTCGAATTAGGACTATTAGTGTGTTAGTGCTTGTATTCAGAAGGATGTTTCTTTAGTAATGTGGTGAGGGTAGGGTTCTTTGTGTATTATTATTATTGTTGTTGTTGTTGTTGTTGTTGTTGTTGTTGTTGTTGTTGTTAGGCTTCCTTGTGTATTAATAATGGCGTGTATTTAGGCGTATATTGAGAAGGGTATTATTGTGCATCACTTTGGTATATTTATAAAAGGCTAGCATTGAGCATTTGTAGTGCACTAGCTAGTTGTTACTAGTATTGTTGTTAGTCTTAGTTATTAGTAGCATTTGTTATTGGTGTTGTTAATCTTATTGCCTAGCACTATTATATGTGAATGGCATTTTTGTGCTGTGTGTGTGCATGGAGTCGAGAGGGTGTGTGTAGAGTGATGGCTCCTTAGGTAATTAGTAGAGGGTAAGTATTAAGATATGGGTTAGTGTAGGAGGGCAAGTGTGAAAGAGGTTATGGGGCCAAGAATGAGGCTAGTATGAAAAGGGATGTGGTTAGGGGCATTGGTGTAATTAAGTAAGGTGTGTGTGTGTATAGTAAAGAGGTGGGTGTGCATGGTAAATGGTATCATTGTAATTACAATACCATGTTAAGGGGGAAATTATGAAAAGGCATGGTGCATGGCACACTTGTAATTAAGGCTAGATGTGTGTAAAGTAAGATGGCATGTGTAAGGTGTGGCAAACTTGTAAATAAAGAGATATTTATAGAAGGGAGATTTGTATTAAAGGAATGTCATTCTTGTAAATAAATACCAAGTTGGAGGGCAATGGTGAAATGATTGTGAGAAATGGCAAACTTGTAAATAAGGGATACCTAGATGAGATATTTTTCCTTTAATTAATTCCCACATCTTCTACACTTTTCTTCTTCTTTCCTTTCTTTTTTTTCATTTTTCTTTTTACCTTTCCTTCCCTCATGTTGGCCGAACCTCTCCCCCTCTCAGTTCTCTTTAATTCTTTCCTTAATTTGCATGCTATTCATGGTGATTAAGAGGAAGGATGAAGAAAAAGGAAAGAAGGCTTTTAAAGGGAGGATTCAAAGGATTTTATGGGAGGATTTAAAGGCAATGAAGTTTATTTAGTAGGAATCCATACTCCATTTAGTGTGTAATGCATGATAAGTTTTTCAGTAGAAATTTGCATTTTTCTACAAAAGATATGCATGTTAATCACCCAAGTTACCATTTTTATGAAGTGTTATGAATTTTTATGCAAGATGCTATCTTTCATAAGTAGGATCCCAAACTTGTTCATTAAATATTAAATTGGGCTTGTTATTGTGTTTGATACACAAATTAGTTATAAAGTTGACATTTTTTAATTAAGTCCAAAGTGAAAGCAAGTAACTTTATTAGGTAATAGGCCTCATTTGTGCAAAAGGAGTCATCTTTCTTAGTTATCTCAACTATAATTAGCATTTGACATCATCTTGATCTAGTTCCATGCATGCTTGGTTAAGGTTGTTGATGGAAGTAAATCTTGGTGAAAATTTATAAGATGACATTCTTAAGTTTTAAGATTGGTTTCCTTTGTGTGAGACATTGGTTAAAGTTAGTAGCTTTTAAATGTAGAGATAAACTTTTGTTGAATGTTGTATTCTCAATGTTGATTCTAATGTTGGTAGTTTTGAGATTGTAGTTAAGTTAAAGTTAGTAGCCTTTAATGTCACATTGTGATATACAATTTCTTAAGCTTGCATCTAAGTCTTAAATGGATGATGGTTAATGAGGTTTCATGGAAAATTATCCATGTTGCAAGGTATCCCTAATGGAGTTATGTTTATGGTTGGAGAATGGTAAATGTTAATGAAGAATGGTGTATGTTGCATGGAGGAGGTTATGTTATATGCTAATCCTTTAAGGATTGATGTTCCATGAAGGATGGTGTGTTGCATGGGGAATGGTTATGTTCCACAATGAGAAGTTAAGGAAATTGGTTCATGTTGTATAATAGTCTCTTAATTTAAGCGCAATTTTAATATGATATCATTATGTTTCCTCTCATGTTACATTCATGTTACCATGTTGCTTGTCGTGCCATATGTTGTATAAAATGAAACAACCCTAAGTAATGATTTGATTACATCTTCCCTTTAGATAATGGCTTTCTTTTTGGTAAGATGCATTCTTTTGTTAAAATTCATATATCTACTTGGGAAGTTTCTTTTTTTTAAACAAGGCCTACATTTGTCATAATCATTTTTTAAACTTATTTTTCACATAAGATTCTTAATGACTTTCTTAAAGATTGTTCTCTAACGAGACCTTATTAATTTCATTAAAGATTTAGTTTGAGGATGTACTCCATGTAGTTTTAAGTTTCTCTACAAAAGATGTGTTTTTAGAAAGATCTTAAAATATCTTCATTAAAAGCATTATTTTAAAAACAAATCTTCACGGATCCTCTAAGGATTGTCTCCTCACTTTAGACCCTTGATCAATTTTACCCAAAAATTGTATTTTTGCGTAGATCCTAAGTATTCTTCACCCACATCTTGATATAACTTCTAAGTACCCTCATTAAAGTGAATTTTTGATAGATTCTAAGTAAATTCACGAGGTTATATTTTAAGCTAAGCATTCAAGTGTACTTCTCATTAAAAATCACCTTAAGAGATCCATTGGTCTCTTCATTAAGGTTAGTATCATTTATGCATGTTTTAAGTAGATGTTCTAATGTGGCATCCTAAACATGGGTCCATAGGTAGCTTTCCTAGAGTCACATTTTCATATGACATTCTCAAGGTTGTGTGTTTATAAGAAACCTCTAAATGGTTTCCCTATAGGTTTTAAATCTAGGAATAATTTATGAACCATTGTTAAATGTTTCCAAGTTTCTATTTTTTTGTAATCATGCATTAGGTTCTATTTCACATGGATATTTTGCCTGTTTTAACATGGACATGCTATAGTTGCCTCCTAGTAAAGAAACATGCACAAAGTTAGCTCTTACAACTTGGTTGTGGAATTATGCCTAAGTGGTGATAATTTTTCATGGTATGTAGGAAATGTAGAGAACACCCTCATGTTTAGTAGCATTATAAATCGTTGATGTTCTAATTATTTACTTGCATTTGGGGTTCACCTGGTGGCATTTTCTTATGCGTGGACATTTCAGCCATCGACCTATTATACAAATTGGTTGTGTTGCAAATGATGTGTTAATTTCTTCATTCGCATGTGGTTATGGGTTATTTTATGATGTGGTAATGAAAGGATGGCATGCTGAAGTTGGAAATGGTTGGTTTCACATGTGGTATTGGAAAGTGCAACGTTGACATGAACATATGAGAGTGAGATAGTGTTTCAGTCCTCCCATTGGAGGGTGACACTGGTTGGGGGAATTCCGAAGTATTGGGTAGGCCTATGGGATGGACTGGTTGTGGTGTCTTTGTGGTTTTTATGTGGTGGATACACTTGCACTCCTGATGGGCTAGCGCGGCAGGGAGTGTAGAGTGGTACCCGAGGCTCCTGACGGCCTAGCACGGTGGGGAGTCCTCTTTGCTCTCCCACACAGTTGGGAGAGGTCCATTCTCATACGTCGTATTCGATATTAGGGTTCCAAAAGCTAACATTGTATATAATTTTTTGACTGACTCTCTTTTGCGATGTAGGCATACTTGTTGTTAATTGTTGTACTATCGTCACCCCTCCCCTTACACCCTCTGTTATGATTCTGTTCTCATTTCATATATGTGGTACTATTGTTGCTTTCTTTTGTCACGCATGCCATGTTTATTTGCAGCACTTCCACGTGTAGCACTGTGCAGCCACTAGTGTCATTAGTGTGTGTTGTGTTTAGGTTGGAGTATGGAATTCCTACTGGGTCACGCATTGACGTGCCTACATTGACTTTTTCAGGTGTGGTTCTTGGAGATGGCAGGTGGAGCTGGAGGTTGAGTTTGGAGTTCTGTTGTTGGGAGTTGGAGCTTAGGTTGGGTGGTGAGGGGTGAGGAGAGAACTATGTGGACTTTGGGTTTTCTTTTGGGATGAGAGATGCTTGTACTATATAAATTGATGCTTTGGGATGTTTGAGATGTATATGAAATTGTTCAGTGTTTGGTTTTCAGTATTTCTCTATGGCTTTATATCGTTTTGTGTTTATTGGTTGGCTGTTTTGTTGAACACTACAATTACTACTCCAAGCAGCACGTAGTGGACCTGCAGATACATTTTAGTTCTCGTTGTGTACCATGCTTCCCTGCGTATCCTGGAGACTGAGTGATGACACCTTTACTCTTTACATTTGTGCATTAGTGTATCGATCTCTGTAGGGAAAACTTTACTGTTTACTTGTGATACTATTTGGGATCTTGTGTAGTGGTGGTTTAGACAAGATGAACTTGACGGGTGTCATCAAGTGAGAGCATATATTAGGATTGATAGTGTTGAACATGGTGAGTGGGGTACTGAGCCCGGTGAGTGTAGAGACATTGGTTCTCTAGCTATTAAGGTTGTGCATGTACACTATTAATATAAAATTTGCTTTCGGGGGCTGGACGTAGGTCGTGGTGATCGACCGAACCAGGGTAAATCTGATGTGCATCTGTGTCTGATTATTATTTACACTGCTTGTGATTATAACTGCGTATGATATCTCGTGGGTTGCACGAGAATTTTTTTAGCCAATTCACCCCCCTCTAGGCTTAGATCCAGATCCAACAAGTGGTATCAGAGCAAGTTACAGGATCAAGCTTAGATGACTATGAATAACTCTATGGATTGTGCTTTTTCTAAATGTCAGTCCATATCACGACCCCGAAAATTTAATGGAGTAGATTATGCTTATTGGAAATCTAGGATGAATATCTATTTGATATCTGTTAATTATAAAGTTTGGCACATTGTTGAAAAAGGTTATAAGCCACCTGTTATTAAAATTGAAAATATTGATAAGCTTAAACCGGAAGACAAGTGGGATGATAATGATTGGAAATTATATTCTTTAAATGGAAAAGCTATGAATGCTCTTGTATACTCTCTTGATAAATCTTAATTTAATCGTATCTCACATTGCCAAACTGCGCAGGAAATAAGGTATACACTGGAGGTGACGCACGAGGGAACGTCACTGGTGAAGTAGTCTAGACTTGCATTTCTGAGCACAGAGTACGAGAGCTTTCGCATGCTACAGTCAAAGTCCATATTAGAGATCTTTGCAAGGTTCACCAACATCGTCTACAAGTCTAGCTCCCTCGGTAAGCCATACTCTAGCCTTGAACAGGTGAGGAAAATCTTAAGGGTGCTGCCAAGCTCTTTCAGGACTAAAGTCATCACCATCCAAGAAGCAAAAGATTTATTGCAGATGAGAGTGGAGAACTTGATAGGCAACTTAATGTCCCACGAGCTTGAGCTGCAGAATATAGAAGCTAGAGAAAAACCAGAGGAGAAGGAAAAGGATCCAAAACCACTAGCTTTTCAAGCTATTGAAGATGACGATGAGGATGAGGAGATAGTGTTGATGGTCAGCGGCTTCAGAAGGTACATCATGACTCCTCAAGGAAGAGCTGACATGCAACAAATGTTTAATCGCTCTAACCATTACAATCCTTCTAGAAATTTATCTGAACAGACTGCTATTAATAAAGTTAAATATTTTAAATGTAAAACGCAGTAACACGTTATAAAGGATTGCCCACAAGACACAGCTAATATTGTAGAGAAGAAAGAAAAAGCTGTGGTGCAAACGTGGGACATGGATAGCGAGGATGAAAATGATGATTGCACACACTCTTCCCTCTGCCTCATGGCAAAAGAAGATCAGGTAAAATCTAGTAGTAAAGCTGAACTTCTAATTATTTGTAAAGGCATGCAAGAGGAAATTAAAGAGCTTGAATCCACATTAGAAGATTATAGAAATTTCAACGATGAAATACAACAAGACACTTACAACATGGTATTAGAAATTAAGGAACTAAAAGGAAAAATTGTTGCAAGTGAATCTACCATTGCTTTGTTGGAAAAAGAGAATTCTAGGTTGCATGAAAAAGCTAATTGTCACTCTTGTCATTCTCTATTGGATGATATTAGCATGCTTAAGCTAGTTTTAATTAAGATTGAAACTGAAAAAGATTATGTGATTAAAGAGTTTAATGAAAAATTGTACAAGCTAAATAACGAGCTTAAAGGAAAAACAGTTGAATTTGAAAAGAAGAAAGAAGAAAACAAGAAAGGTTTTATAAGTAAATACACTTTGATTGTGAATGAAAATGCGTTATTGAAATCTAAAGTAACTAGTCTAGAATTGTCATTAAGAAAGCTTTCAATTGGTAAACATTCATTGGACACTATACTTGAAAATCAATTATATGGCAATAATAGACGAGGACTTGGATTTGGTTTGAAAAAATGTTGAAAAGCCAAAATTTAATAAAATTCACAATGTGCCTACTATTGTCAAAAATATGCGTGCAAAGTGCTTTACTTGTGATAGTGTTGGTCATACATCTTATTATTGCAAGTTTAGGAACACGAAAATAAAGTTTAAATAAGTGTGGGTCCCTAAATCTTTGGTGACTAACATGAATGGACCTTGTTGGATTCCAAGATCACACATAGCATCTACCATGTAGGTACGATGGAGATTTGGCGAGGAGCTTTGGATTGAACGTTTTCATTATTTAAGCTTATAGCCAATTGACGACGCAAATGTATATCTTTTTCTTTGAATTTTATGCATTCCTTCAAAGATTTTGCATGCTTGAACTATTTTTTATTTGTGTGCTGGTTTGCTTGATTCTAGTTTGCTTGAGTCATTATTTATAAAAAACAAAAAAAACAGAAAAAATGAAAAAAAAAACATGGGTGCTTAATGAATACCTTTTCTCTTTATATCATTCAAGTAGTATTATTGAATGTCATTCATATCCATGTAGAACCCATTGTATTATTGTTATAGCTACATGCGCAAGTTAGAATTCCTAAGTAGCCATGACATGTTTAATGAATTGAATAACTTGATAACTTGATTTCTACACCTACACCTTCACTTTCACTAGTATTGAATATTGTTGCACAATTGGAGATTCTTTTATAAAATGTTGGAAAGTGAATGTAGGTTGAAAATAACTGATGGATATGATGTGTATTTGCCATGGATAAAAATTGAGCACAAAAGAATTGAATATGAAACAAGAAAAATGAAAAAGAATGAATATTTCTCCGTATGTAAAATGGATACAATTCATGGCAAGTATACTACCCACGAGTATCCAACATATGCTATATGGGTAATCTTTAGCGTTGGTGTATTTTACTCGTCAAGCAATGCCACCCCCACATTTAAGAGTGCTTATAGGCTATGATTTTGGGGTATGGTATCTTGAACTCATTTTTTAATGAGGTAGGAAAAATCAATCCTAGTGATACCATGTTTATTGAAAACATGGATATGTTTTCGTTGATTTCTATGAGATTTTCTCCCTTTGTGCTTCAATTATTTAATTATCACACTTACACGATGGTGTAGAAGTCTACATTACTCTTTTCATTGAATTGGAAGTGCTTATTCAAAAAAATGACATGCAAGTGCTAGTTGTAACTTATAATACTTTATTTTTGCATGTGACATGAACTAGACTTCGTGTATACACTTTTTGATGATAACAAAGGGGGAGAAAATAATGATGATTTGGTGCATTAATGAATTATCGAATATGAGAACATATGTTCAATGGGGAGCATGAAAATAGGGGGAGCATGCTTATCACTATTGCTATATTGTGCATGCTAGTAATGCTTGAACATCTCATTGTATAGATCGTATACATACATCCTCCATTACACTTCACACACATATCTAATTGCTCAAATCTTTTATTAGTTTGTCATCATCAAAAGGGGGAGATTGTTGGATGCAACTGTTGTTATCAACGATCTATGAACTTCATGTTTGATGATAACAAACGTGTGTGAACGTTTTAACGTGTGTGTTAAGTGTTTCAGGAATGGCGAGATCATGACTAATTCATTAAGAGACTTGGTCGATGGGATGATGTATGAGTTGTTCAGTGCAAGAGGGCTAATGGAGCAATGTGATTCCTCTTTGATTGAGTCATACCATTACAAATCACCTTTGTTATAGGTATCCTATTGATTCACTCATCCTTAGCCGTTGGATCACCTCTTGCCGAATATATGAATGCTGCACGTTTCAAAAAAAACAAGGGGCAAGATCCTATATAATTGTGTTTAAAACGATTCATTGCTTAGCCCTCTGATATTTTTCGAGCCCTAGGGTTAGCCGCAAAAATAAGCTCTACACTTTCCCCATTCACGTTTTTGTAGTCAGCGGCCAAAAGTCCTTTACAAGTGCACAGCCGCACTTTGTCTTCTTAAGGGGAAAACTTTTTTTTAAGAACACATCTTCCAAAAAAAATTCTCAGTGTGTTTTGTTTTTTGGTGTCTTGGTGTTCTCTGTTAAAAATCCAAGAGATTTGAAAAGATTTCAAGAGCACAGGCCAAATAATTCCAAGAGATATCAAATATTTCATACGCACATGGCCGAATTAATTTCGTAATCTCTCCATTGAGAAACCCAAGAGTACACAGGCCATTCAAGTTGTTTTCTTCTCTCCATTGATTCATCTCCCTCCCTTTGATAAATCTGTGTCTTGAGGAAACAAAAATTGTTTTTTTATGTGCCGCATCTTTGAAAATCTCAAAAGCACGGGACTCATTTTTTTTCCTTTGAAATTCTCGTCAGTCGCACCTGTTTGGGTTGCGTTGTTTTTGTTCTGTTGGGAGCCGAATCAATTTTTGTTTACTGCCGCATCAATTTAGTTGACAGCAGCATCTTGTTAAGTCTCATTCTTATACTCAAAAGATCTCCAAGAGAAAGGAGCCAACTTCGTTACAGACAGACTACTGCAAGTGCCTTCCTCTCTGTAAACATACGCCACAACATACAAAGTGCTCCACAAGCCATTGCCGAATCCTTCAGAGCATCATCCAAGGGAACTTGGACTAGAGACGAGGGACTACTACCTGTCAGATTGATCTGACCACGCGCTGAACGACAGAGACACCAACGCCGTCACGACTGAGCGATTCTAAACTCTGAACTTTATTTTATTTGTGATTTGGTGTTGTGATTTCTGTGAAACTATTTTATTATTTTATTTTTTGGAGGACTTGGCTAGTTGGGACTAGCCAAGAGAGAGCTTTACTAGTATTGTTATTGTTTGGGCACTTTGGTGAGTGCAGGTACTGAGGGCCAGGTGAGTGTAGGGTTGATGCTCTAGCTACAGGTTGTACCAGTTAACTTTAACAATCTAGTATTGCTTTTGGGGCTGGATGTAGGTCATGGGTGCGACCGAACCAGGGTAAAATCTGATGTGTATCTGTGGTTGATTATTGTTAACCCTGCCTGTGATTATAACTGCGTGTGATTTCTCGTGGGTTGCACGAGAATTTTTATAAGCCTATTCAACCCCCCCCCCCTAGGCTTAGATCCAGATCCAACAATTGGTATCAGAGCCAGTTTAGAGGATCTAGCCTAGTTGATCATGTCTATGACTATGTCTGACTCTGCTTTTGCTGAGGGTCAGTCTATTTCTCGTCCCCCTAAGTTTAACGGTGTTGATTTTGCTTATTGGAAAACTAGGATGAGGATTTATTTAGCAGATGTTGATTATGATGTATGGAGCATTGTAGAAAAAGGCTATAAACCTCCCACCATTAATGTTGCTAATAATGAAATGATAAAACCAGAAGATAAGTGGGATGACTTTGATAAGAAGCGATTTTCATTGAATAATAAAGCTATGAATGCATTGATTTGTGCTTTAGATAAAGCTGAGTTTAACCATATATCTCAATGTCAAACTGCGCAGGAAATTTGGCATACTCTGAAGGTGACTCATGAGGGTACATCGCAGGTTAAGGAGTCCAGACTTGCGCTACTCAGCACTGAATATGAAAGCTTCAGCATGCTTCCATCAGAGTCAATTAAAGAGATGTTTGCGAGGTTCACAGACATCGTGTACAAATCTACCTCTCTTGGAAAGCTGTACTCGAGTCTGGAGCAAATCAGAAAGATCTTAAGAGCATTGCCTAGCACCTTCCGTCCCAAAATCACAGCTATTCAGGAAGCAAAGGATTTATCGCAAATGAAAGTGGAGGATCTGATAGGGAACCTGATGTCCCACGAGTTGGAGCTGCAGAGCATTGAACTGATAGAGAAAGATGAAATAAAGACTTCAAAGGCAATAGCCCTTCATGCTAAAGAGGATGAAGATGGAGATGAGGAGGAGGCTTTTTTGGTGAGAAGCTTCAAGAAATATATCAGAACTGGCAACGGGAGATCAGAGATGCTGAAAAGGTTTAATCGCTCTAAATTTAATTCTAATAATAAATCTTTTGAGCAGAATACTACTGATCCAGTTATATGCTTTAAATGCAAAAAGCAGGGACACTTTATGAAGCAATGCCCTCAAGGAAAGAACAACGCTGCGGAGCAAAAGGGGAAATCTTTGATGCTCACATGGGATATGGACAGTGAGGATGAATCTCAAGAGGAAGTTGCACACTCCTCTCTTTGCCTGATGGGACAACTAGATGAGGTAAAATCTTTAACTAAAGCTCAACTTGTGACTACTTTTAAAGAAATGCAAAATGAAATTGAAAGGTTGGAATCAACTGTTGAGTTACTAGAATCCCATGTAGAGAAGTTTAAAAATGCTAATTTTGAATTGCAACAAGACAATTATAATATGTCATTAGAAGTTGATGAAATTAAAGAGAAACTTGTTGCATGTAATTCTACTATTAGCTCTTTGGAAAAGGGAAAATCTTGTATGCCTACTGAAACTGAGTGTCTGAATTGCTCTACTTTGCTTAAAGACATTAGCATGTTTAAACTAAATATGGTTAAGCTAGAAGTTGAAAATGAATTACTAAATGAGAAGATTTGCATGCTAATAAATGAAAATAAAGAGCTAGAAAAGAAGATGGCTAATCTGAAAAAGAGTGAGGAAGAGAACAAAAAGGCCTTCATTAGTAAATGTACCATGCTTGTTAATGAGAACATGTTTTTAAAGTCTAAAATATCTGATCTTGAATTGTCTATAAAAAAATTTGGTGTTGGAAAGCATTCATTAGACATTATTCTAGGTAATCAGATACAAGGATATAACAGGCGTGGTTTGGGATATGGAAATAAAATTGATGAGAGACCTAGAATTAATAGAAAGAATCAAAAAGAAACTGGTGTAGAAAGAAGCATGTTTGCTAAATGTTATACATGTGGTGGTGTTGGTCATGCTTATTATAACTGCAAGTATAGGAATACCAACATCAAATTTAAGCAAATTTGGGTTCCAAAGAATAAAGTGACTAACACTAGTGGACCTATTTGGATTCCTAGGTCACACATATAATGCTCTTCTTATGTGTAGGTACATGGCACGGCTAAGGGACAAAAGTGTGAGTGGTACTTAGACTCTGGCTGCTCAAGACACATGACAGGTGAAAGAGAAAATTTCCTTAGCCTTGCAAAGCATGAAGGAGGAAGTGTTACCTTAGGGGACAATGGAAAATGCAAGGTAATTGGTAAAGGTGGTGTAGGTAATGACACCTTTCAGCTTACAGATGTCCTATTGGTTGAAAATTTGAAACATAACCTCATTTCTATCAGTCAGCTGTGCGACAAAGGTATGAAAGTTGAATTTGATGCAAAACTTTGTAGAATCATTGATATCTCCACAGGTGACATTATTATTACTGCAAATAGAAAGAATAATGTGTATACTCTTATGATTGAAGAACTAACTGTTTCTAAATGCTTGCTTGTAGGTGAAGAAGAGGCCACGCTATGGCATAGACGATTAGCACATGCAAGCATGGGACTGATAAAGAAGCTAGAAAACAAAAATTTGGTAAGAGGACTACCGCATTAGACATATGAGAATGGTAAGTTGTGCGTGGCATGCACCAAAGGTAAGCAAACTAGATCTACTTTCTCTAGCATTAATGAAGTTGTCACCACATGCATATTGGAATTGGTGCACATGGATTTATTTGGTCCAACAGACATTGCTAGCCTAGGAGGTAAAAAGTATTGTTTACTATTGGTGGATAATTTCTCTAGATATACATGGGTATACTTCCTAGCCAAAAAAACTGACTCATTTGACCATTTTCAAAACTTTTGTATGCAAGTTTCTAATGAGAAAAGTTCGTCCATTGTAAAAATTAGAAGCGATCATGGAGGTGATTTTGAAAATGCTATTTTTGAAAAATTTTGTTTTGAATAAGGAATTTTACATGAATTCTCTTCTCCTAGAACACCTCAACAAAATGGGGTGGTCGAGAGAAAGAATCGCACATTAAAAGAAATTGCTAGGAGTATGTTAAATGAATATAGCTTGCCTATGTCTTTTTGGGCTGAGGCCATTAATACAGCATGCCATGTATGCAACAGAGTTATGCTTAGACCTATACTAAATAAAACTTCTTATGAACTATGGCATGGCAACACCCCGAAAGTCTCTTACTTTAGAGTTTTTGGATGCAGGTGCTTTATATTAAATACTGCAGATCAGCTTGGCACCTTTGAATCAAAATCAGATGAGGGAGTGTTCGTAGGATTTTCAGCAAGGAGTAGAGCATACAGGATTTATAATAAACGTACCCTTGCTATTGTTGAATCTATAAATGTAAAATTTGATGAATCTGATATAAACTCTTTGGATTGCAGGCAGAACAATGAAGAGGAAAAAGACCAGCAACAAAGCGTTCCAAAAGTTAATGAGGAGCAACCTAAAATACAAAAGGAAGCTGAAACTGACACGACAGAAATACAAGATGAAGCAGTTACCAGAGGAGAGCTGAGATTCAATCCAAATCACCCACCAGACTTAATTCTAGGTGAGCCTACGGCAGGTATTCGCACACGTTCCTCTTTTAGAGATCTTTGTGCTTTATGTATTTATGGTGACTTTATTCTGTAATAGAGCCTAAGACTATAGATGTTGCTTTAGAAGAGGAAAGTTGGGTTTTGGCCATGCAAGAGGAATTAAATCAATTTGTCAGGAATAATGTCTGGAAACTAGTACATAGACCCGCTGATTATCCTGTAGTTGGTACTAAATGGGTGTTTAAAAATAAACTTGATGAATCTGGTAATGTTATTAGAAACAAGGCTAGGTTGGTAGCTAAAGGGTATAATCAAATTGAAGGAATTGATGTGGATGAGACTTTTGCACCAGTTACTAGGCTTGAGTCCATTAGAATCTTGCTAGCTTTTGCAAGTTATAAAGGGCTCAAGCTAAAACAAATGGATGTAAAAAGCGCTTTTCTAACTGGCTACCTAAAAGAAGAGGTATTTCTTGAGCAACCCCCAGGCTTTGAAAGCTATAATTTTTCAAACCATGTTTATAAATTATAAAAAGCTTTGTATGGTCTTAAGCAAGCTCCACGAGCTTGGTATGACCGTCTAAGCACATATTTGTTGGAAAATAATTTTAAAAAGGGGAGTGCTGACAATACACTATTTTTTATGCATGAATCTGAAGATTTTCTCATTGTGCAAATTTATGTTGATGACATTATTTATGGTGCTACTAACGATCTTCTATGTCAAAAGTTTGAGAAACTCATGCAGGATCAGTTTGAGATGAGCCTTGTGGGAGAGCTGAAATATTTTCTGGGGTTCCAAGTAAAGCAAGGAAAGGAAGGCATCATTCTATCTCAAACCAAATACATCAAGGAGCTTTTGAAAAAGTTTGGGATGGAGAAGTCTAAGGGAATTGGAACGTCGATGTGTCCCAACACAAAAATGGACAGAGATGAACAAGGAGTTGCAGTGGACCAAAAGCTATATCGAGGTATGATTGGTTCCTTGTTGTACTTGACTGCTTCTAGGCCTGATATAATGTTTGTTGTATGCTTGTGTGCACGCTTTCAGTCAAACCCAAAAGAATCTCATTTGAAAGCCATTAAAAGGATCTTTAGGTACCTAATTAGTACACCTACTTTAGGCCTTTGGTATCCTTCTAGTGGTAATTTTGATTTGGTGGGTTATTCTGATGCTGATTATGCGGGTAGTTTAACTGATAGAAAGAGCACTAGTGGCACTTGTTTTATGCTAGGACACTCTTTAGTTTCATGGTCTAGCCATAAGCAAAATAGTGTTGCATTATCCACTACTGAAGCAGAGTACATTGCTCTCGGCAGCTGCTGTGCTCAAATATTGTGGATGATGCAAACATTATCTGATTACAGACTAGCTCTTAAAAGAGTTCCTCTTCGATGTGATAGCAAGAGTGCCATAGATCTTTCTAATAATCCCGTACACCACTCTCGTACTAAACATGTTGACGTAAGACACAATCTTCTTAGAGATCACCTCACTAAAGAGGATGTGTCTGTGGAGTTCGTTCCTACGGAATCACAACTTGCAGACATATTCACCAAACCTTTGGTTGAGGCTTGCTTTTGTCGTCTTCGTCTTGAGCTTGGTATTATTGATAAAACTTAGTACGAGACTCCGTGCTTTCTTGTGTGCTTGAACTTTTTTTCTTGTTTGTGTGCTAGTAGTTGCATTGTTATGTGTGCATGATTTTTTTTGTGTGCTTGCATCTCATGTTTGCTTTAGTACCTCATGCAAAAACAAAAACAAAAAAAACAAAAAAAAATCAAACAAAAAAAATGAAAAACAATGGTGCTTAAATGTGTATCTGTCTCTTTGATTCATTAAAAAGGTATTCATGAATGATTTTCATATTTATGTAGAAATTGCTGTATTATTTCCTCTGCTACATGCGCATGTTCATCTTTCTAAATATTCATGGCATATTCAATGTTAGAAATAACTTGATTTCTACACCTCCTATTTCACTCCCACATGTATTATTATTGTTGCACATCTGGAGATATCGTTTATGAAATTGGAAATGTGAATGTAGGAGGAAAACTTAACTAAAAAATCTAAGGGATATGATATACCTTGCCATGGATAAAAATTGAGCAAAAGAAATTGGTGTTATAAGTATTTTAAAAATGAAAAAAAAAATTTTGCTCCGTATGTAAAATGGATACAATCCTTGGCAACGGTATTACCCACGTGTATCCAACATAAGCTTTATGGGTAAACTTTAGCGTTGGTGTATTTACTCGTCAAGCAATGCCACCCCCACATCTAAGAGTCCTTATAGGCTATGTTTTTGGGGTGCGGTACCTTGAACTCATTATTAATGAGGTGGGAAAAATCAATCCTAGGTGATAGAATGCTATATGGAAAATGTGGATTGGTTTTGGTTGACTTTCTTAAATGATTCTCCCTATGTGCTTCAATTTTAATCATCGCACGTACACATTGGTGTTGAAGTCGTAGTTGTTTAATTTCCTCGGATTTTGACTTGATTATTCTATGATAAATTTGCATGCAATTGTTAGTAATGGTTAATAATACTCTCTTTTTGCATGTTATATGATTTTGACTTCATGGTATAACTTTTGATGATAACAAAGGGGGAGAAAAATTTGGGAAGATTTGGTATTTGTGGTTGGTATTTGGTTTGCAGTACTATCTTTGTAATGTTCGCAAATATATGATTGTTTGATTAAGGGGGAGCATTAATGACTATTGGGGAAGCACGAAAATAGGGGGAGCATGCTTATTGCTAAACTTTACACATTATTGTTCGCACATCATTTCATCTTATTGCATGTCACCCACTATCGCCACGCTCACACACACACTATTTGAAACTTTATTGTGCAAATCTTATACTTGGTTTCTCATCATCAAAATAAGGAGATTGTTGGTATCAACGATCTATGAACTTCGTGTTTGATGATAACAAACGTGTGTGAACGTTTTAACGTGTGTGTTAAGTGTTTCAGGAATGGCGAGATCATGACTAATTCAATAAGAGACTTGGTCGATGGGATAATGTATGAGTTGTTCAGTGCAAGAGGGCTAAGGGAGCAATGTGATTCCTCTTTGATTGAGTCATACCATTACAAATCACCTTTGTTATAGGTATCCTATTGATTCACTCATCCTTAGACATTGGATCACCTCTTGCCGAATAAATGAATGCTGCACGTTTCAAAAAAAACAAGGGGCAAGATCCTATATAATTGTGTTTAAAACGATTCATTGCTTAGCGCTCTGATATTTTTCGAGCCCTAGGGTTAGCCGCAAATATAAGCTCTACACTTTCCCCATTCACGTTTTTGTAGTCAGCGGCCAAAAGTCCTTTACAAGTGCACAGCCGCACTTTGTCTTCGCAAGGGGAAAAATCTTTTTTAAGAACACATCTTCCAAAAAAAATTCTCAGTGCGTTTTGTTTTTTGGTGTCTTGGTGTTCTCTGTTAAAAATTCCAAGAGATTTCAAAAGATTTCAAGAGCACAGGCCAAATAATTCCAAGAGATATCAAATATTTCATACGCACATGGCCGAATTAATTTCGTAATCTCTCCATTGAGAAACCCAAGAGCACACAAGCCATTCAAGTTGTTTTCTTCTCTCTATTGATTCATCTCCCTCCCTTTGATAAATCTGTGTCTTGAGGAAACAAAAATTGTTTTTTTTAAGTGCCGCATCTTTGAAAATCTCAAAAGCACAGGACTCATTTTTTTCCTTTGAAATTCTCGGCAGCCGCACCTGTTTGGATTGCGTTGTTTTTGTTCTGTTGGGAGCCGAATCAATTTTTGTTTATTGCCGCATCAATTTAGTTGACAGCAGCATCTTGTTAAGTCTCATTCTTATACTCAAAAGATCTCCAAGAGAAAGGAGCCAACTTCGTTACAGACAGACTACTGCAAGTGCCTTCCTCTCTGTAAACATACGCCACAACATACAAAGTGCTCCACAAGCCATTGCCGAATCCTTCAGAGCATCATCCAAGGGAACTTGGACTAGAGACGAGGGACTACTACCTGTCAGATTGATCTGACCACGCGCTGAACGACAGAGACACCAACGCCGTCACGACTGAGCGATTCTAAACTCTGAACTTTATTTTATTTGTGATTTCGTGTTGTGATTTCTGTGAAACTATTTTATTATTTTATTTTTTTTGGGGGGGGGACTTGGCTAGTTGGGACTAGCCAAGAGAGAGCTTTACTAGTATTGTTATTGTTTGGGCATTTTGGTGAGTGCATGTACTGAGGGCCAGGTGAGTGTAGGGTTGATGCTCTAGCTACAGGTTGTATAAGTTAACTTTAACAATATAGTATTGCTTTTGGGGCTGGATGTAGGTCGTGGATGCGACCGAACTAGGGTAAAATCTGATGTGTATCTGTGGTTGATTATTGTTAACCCTGCATGTGATTATAACTGCGTGTGATTTCTCGTGGGTTGCACGAGAATTTTTATAAGCCTATTCACCCCCCCCCCCCCCCCCCTAGGCTTAGATCCAGATCCAACAGCAACGATCTAGGATCTCTAGTTTGATGATGACAAATTTGTGAGAACTATTTAACGTGTGTGCTAAGTGTGTTTTAGGAATGGAAAAGCGGTAAATCTTTGAAGAGATGACTAAGTCAAAATATGGAGATTAATGAGTACTCATGTGATATATTGGACTTGGTCAACATGGAGAAAGATGGAGACAATTTGATTCCAAGGGGGATTTGATCAAATCAATTAGAAAGATATGCTTCTACCTATTTCCTATTCAAACACCTAATCAAATCATCCCAAATCCAATTAATGATCGCATTCCTTTATTCAAGGGATCTCATCTTGTATTACTGCATCCATCTTTGAAGAGCCGACCACATCTTGCCTTCATTGCCGCAACAATTGGAACCCTAGAGGCTATCTATAAAAGCTACCATCTAAAGCCAAACCTAGAAGGCGGCCACATTAATCTCTTAAAGCAAAAACTCACGCACCCTCATCTCAAGTAGAGTCACGCAACAAAGCCACAAAGCCCATCTTCTTCCTTGCGGCAT
This sequence comes from Scilla litardierei, assembly GCA_030789695.1. NCBI lineage: Eukaryota > Viridiplantae > Streptophyta > Magnoliopsida > Asparagales > Asparagaceae > Scilla > Scilla litardierei. The sequence continues at coordinate 83,154,489 of CM061140.1, read as the reverse complement.
CCTCCACTCTCATCAAGCCTCACGCAACAAAACTCTCATCTTCCAATACTCCTGCCCAAAAAACTCCATTGCCAACATCATCTTCTAGCTGAGGAGTTCCATTAGCTTGTTGCTACCAAGGAGGAATTGCAAAGGAGAAGGATCGGCATCTTCTTTCAACCCTTGCAAAGAGTTGCCCACTATCGTATCTTTCAAGAACTGCCGCTCATCAAGTCTGCCATCGAGGAGAGGTCGTTGCCGTAGAGAGCCACCGAACAAGATCATGTGCTGCCGAAGAACAAGCTACCGAAGTCATCTTCCGACGCCTTCATCCACGCCGCCGACGAGACTGCTCGACGTTGAACTTCATCACAAGGCTGTCGAAGCATCCCCAGGATCATCGTGCTGCCACCGAGAACCCATGCCTTCAATCTGCTGTCGTACGCCCTTGCAGTTGCCGTGCAAACCGCCAAAGGCATCGGAGAACTCGAGCTGCTGCCGTACGCCGTTGCAGCTACCGTGCAAACCACCAAAGGCACCGGAGACATCTCCTCGCTACCATCAACGATGAGCTCTTCTCGCCGTTCTCTTCATCTCGTCGGATTTGAGTCGCCGTCGGAGTCAAACTGTTCTCGCTGGAGTTGAGCTATCACCGTCGAAGAGGAGGCGCTGTCGGAGTGGAGCTATCAGAGAAGTCACGCCCCCATGCAAACTCAAGTTAGGGCGAAGGACGAAATTAGATGACGTGGAGTTTTTAAGGAGTTTCTTTGCGCACACACCAACTCTAAAGAGAGTTGTGCTGGAATTGCTATAGACACAGACCAATTTGCTCTTCAAGTTCATCAAGCCTTATCTTGAGATCTATGGGTCATATCGAGACATCGTTTACATCAGACTGAAGCTGACAACGTGCTGATTGACAGAGATGACTACACAAACACAAACTGAGCTTTTCTAAATCCTTTACTCTTTATATTAGTGCATTAGTGTATCGATCTCTGTAGGGGAAACTTTACTGTTTACTTGTGATACTATTTGGGATCTTGTCTAGTGGTGGTCTAGACAAGAGGAACTTGACGAGTGTCGTCAAGTGAGAGCATATATTAGGATTGATAGTGTTGAACATGGTGAGTGTGGTACTAAGTACGATGAGTGTAGAGACGTTGGTTCTCTAGCTATTAAGGTTGTGCATGTACACTATTAATATAATATTTGTTTTCGGGGGCTGGACGTAGGTCGTGGTGATCGACCGAATCAGGGCAAATCTGTTGTGCACCTGTGTCTGATTATTATTTACCCTGCTTATGGTTATAACTGTGTGTGATATCTCGTAGGTTGCACGAGAATTTTTTATTAGCATATTCACCCCCTAGGCTTAGATCCAGATACAACAAGGATATGAATGGTGCCGTAGGTGTTTCACTCGCTCTCTTGTCGCGCTCGCCCCTCTCGGCCCCAATGACAACCCCGGTGCTCCTTTTCTACCCCCGCTTCCTCGCCAAGTTCTCCGTCGCCACCCACTTGCCTTTCTCTTAGGCAGAAGGCTTCTTGGCCATCGGCTCCGAGGTCACCGGCTCCTTAGCCCTCCTCATCAGCTCCTCCCACGAGAGGATCATGGTCGCACCTACAAATAGAAGAAAGATCAGGGTGAGCGTATAGGGAGAAGGTCACCAAGATCGCAATATTTTCGGGCCAAAAAGACTGGGCGAATTAGTCGCCATTAATCAAGTTTCTATGCTTCCTAATCGCTTCGGGGATCTCCTCCAAGATCTTGGAGCACTCCAGGTCTTACCCCGCCAGGGTCACCCCTTTATTCACTAAGGGATTCGGTGTCTCCCAGTTCGACCTCAACACCGAGTCTGTCGATATCAAGACAAAGACAAACCTCTCCCACCATTCTCTCACCTCGCTCGGTAGCTCAAGGATGAGAAGCCGGCCCCTCCTCGCACTAACACAATGATACATCCCCCTTTTCTTCGTCTCAAAGCAATGCTGAAAGAGCAATATGCTCGGACTTATCCCGCTGATAGCACAGAGAAAAATGAAGCCAACCAATGAGCTGATGGAATCCGGTGTTAGTTGGAAAAGAGGAAGCTCGAGGAAGTTCAGCAAGTGAAGGAGGCGAGTGTTGAGTGAAAACCGCAAGACAAGTTCGAAGGTCAGGTAGTAGACTCCGACTTCGTTATCCTTTGGCGAGCAAACCCTCTTATTGGGTTCGGGGAGGCAAACTGTGCAGGGTGACCGAACGTATTTAGTGCAGATCTCGGGGAGATTGATGATGCTCGTTCTACACTGGATAGCCCTGATCTCTGCCAGAACTGTGCCCCTAACTCTGTCGAAGCCCGATCCAAGCCCTCGTTCTCTCCTCCTAGGCTCCCCCCGTGCCATCGACGATGAAGGAATAGCAGGATGTGCTTCTCACTCCTCCGGCCACACCATCGTCTCCTCCGTTGCCGCAACACTCCCACTCCCAGGCTCTCTAGAGCACCCCTCTGCGTTCGAATTGAAAGCTGAAGAACCAGAAGCCATTGATAGATCGAGAAGTTACCTAGAAAAGAAGAAGATGGATGGAGCTCCGATGAAGTGAAGACCGACGGTGAGAATTCTCGAGAGCAAAGAGGAGAAGAGAATCCCTTTGAAATTCGAAAGCAGGAACCCTCCACTGTTTCCCCCCTCTCTGTTTTATAAAGGGCATTGGCTGATCTCGACCGTTGAAGGTGGGCCATGTGGCAAGATCCGAAGCGGAGGTGTCGCCTCAGTTTCTCCCAATCCCTTTGTACTTCTCTTTCGTAGCGCCCGCCTCTTCGGGAATACCTGATACGGATTCGTACTTATCGGGTATCCCGGGGAGCGGGGCATTACATTTGGTGGCCCATGCAGGTCTCGAACCTGCGGCTGTGTAGGATTAGTACGTGCAGTACCCCAGGGATGCGGGTAGTTGAGTCCTAAGGTGGGTAGAGTCCAGCCTTGGGATAAGACCTGAATATCAGAAGCTTAAGGTGTAGAACCCTTGAGGGTGGACATAGAGTGTTGATTAAGTGGGTATGTTTATGCCTATGTATGTGTGTGTGTGTGTATGTATACTTATGTGTTGATAGCTATATAAGAATTGAATGGTCTGTCGAGTATATTGAGACGATATACTCATGTACTTATGACTATGATATGTACGAATGATTATATGTCTATGTGATTGTATTTAAAGCGCGTGTGTTAATAAGTAGTGGACGTATGAGTAGCGTGTGTGCACATGTAGATTGTACAGTTGCATGAGTTGATCCTTGAGCTCCACCCACGTATGTGTGGATATGTCTTGATAGTAATATTGTTATGAGTGGGTGTATGTGATGAGTATATGATACATGCATGACTGTAAGCTAGTGTGCATACACATGAATATGGATGAATATAGTCTTATATGAGTATCTACGTGTAGTGGTATTGATATGGTGAATCTTGTGTGCTGATACATCTATGCATGTTGGATGGATGTTAGGAGACGTATGTGAGTGTACGTCTGAGTATAGAGGTGCATGTGATTACGTGTTAATGTATGATAGCCTATGAGTAATGTGTATTATGGGATTATATAATTGATTGATCTCTAGGCCGTCTATAGATATGGTGTGCTGTTTGTATATATCTAATGCGGTAAATATGTATATAGATATGGTGTGTTGACTGTATGGATCCTTGTAGTCCACTCAGGTATGAGTGGGCCCCAGAGTGTATTAGAGTTGTGTGTTTGAATGTGTATATATGTAAGATGTATACGGTTGCATGTCTGGTTGTAAGCGGGTGCGCTTACATCGGTGTTAGGATAGATAAAGTGATATCTGGGTGTCTGGATGTTGATGTGTAAGACTCTACGTATGGCATGTGTGTGTATGTTTAAATGTGTACATGGTAATATAGGTGGTTGTATGTCTCAGGATGGCAGTGCATGTGGGTATGTTTGAAATGTTATATGTATGTGTATTTGAACTAGTAAAAGTGTTGGTATGTGAATGTGCTTATCTATATGATGGGGTAGAGTGACCCTATATATCTCCAGTCACCCTCAGCCATGTCCAAGTTAGAAAGTTCGAGGACGAACTTATTTTTAAGGTGGGTAGATTGTAATGCCCGTATGTGTAAAATGATGTTTGTTTGTGTGCGTATAGTAATTTTGTTGTGTGTATAGTGATTTCCTACATGTATGGCTCTAAGGTGACTATGATATGCTTTGGATATATGGGTGAATGTGTGTGGTTGGATATCAAATTGATATTATTGTTTGTGTGCTATTAGTGTTCATTAGCGTGCTTGGCGATTTTAGCTGGTGAGTATGTGTAGTAAAGCGGCATGTTCATGATTATTGGTGATGTTGTGATAGTTATTAATGAATGACATTGGTATTATTGATGTTTGGTTGTTATTTTCGGTGAAGTTGTTATTATTTTTGAGTATGGGTATTTTTATTATTGATGATGTTGATTGATATTATTATTACTATTGTTACGGCCTTAGTTAATTTGGTAGCTAGAGTTGGGTTTGGATTATTGTTATTTACTGTTGATTGGGCTTCCATAGGATTGTTGGTTTCATCCCATTGTCTTGATTGTTGGTTTCATCTATTTTGTGAAATTGCTCTCTTTTCGTATGTTGGAAGCTATCATTCATTCAACTTTCTTGTATATGGAAATGGGAATTATGCGAATGAATTTATAGGAAGTGTTGAATTTAATTGATGCTATGTTTTAGATTTATTTTGCCTCAAGTATCAACATGTTGACTTGATTAATTGTTAAGTAGAAGTTGCTTGCTTGCTACTTTGGAGTTGCTGGGAATTTGGGTAGAAGTACATGCTTAAAGTGTTAATGATTTCTCCTAATTTAGACTTACGAATATCCTGGAAATTTTACGGCATAAACTTGGGACTATTATCTCCAACTTTCATGTTGAACACTTTTCCAAATTCCGATTAGAAATTGGGATAGGAATTTCGTGAAATCAGCATGTCTGTTTTTCCTCAGCTTTGACACATGTTACAAGAACGGCGATCAGTCCCTCAATTCTTAACGAAATGGTGTGTTCTTGGTCTCGATGGAAATTTAACTTCAAGCCCTACAACTTTGTAGCTTTCCATTTGTCCTGAATCTGTCCGCATTTATGAGCAATCTGGTCCTCAAGACAGGACAGTTTCTGTTTTACTTTCCAGCACAGTTTCAGCACGTATACCCTTCACCGTAAATTCTGTATTAAATTGAATACTTGGTGAACCATCATGAAAATTGATATGTGAATGCATAACACCTATATCTACAACTCATAAGAGGAGTTAGGGTTTGGAGCTTGAAGAGGGTGATTCATGGAGGAATTGGGGGAAATTTCAAAATTAGGGCTTTGGTGTTGAAGAAGGGGATTCATGATGGATTCATTGCTATCGATGTGGGATTTCATCTAATTGGGGAGAGGTAGGAGTCCAATCTCAACTCCCATGTTTAATTCACTTCATTTTTGATGAGTAAGGAATGCAATTTTTAGGGTTGTTGTAGGAATTCCAATTTCATGTGATATGTTATATTGTTCATGCTAATTCATGTTTCTCATTATGCTACATGCTCTTTGGCATTAATTGTTCATATGGTAGTGATCACTCCATATTTTACACCATTTTTCTGCATGTTTGCATGCCATTTTGATCGCTCGTATCGCGTTTTTCACGATTATTCGACAATATTGCGATGCTTTTCACGATTTCTTGTTTTTGTCGAATTTCAGGAGATTTGGAGCGATCTGGAGTGATTCTGAGATGCACCCACTCCGGAGTGTCACCCGTGACTCTTTTGAGGGGTATTCTGCGATTGGAGAGGAGTGGAAGAAGAAAGAACGTCGCAGGAGCGACGAGGAAGCAAAAATACGAAGATTGGGCATTTTCAGCATGCCACTCGGCAGAGTGAAGGAGTCACTCGGCCGAGCATCGACAGCGCGCTCGGCCGGCCAGATCGGACACGCAGCAGATCGAATATCAGCGTGCATGATCACTCCTTATTTTACACTTTTTTACCGCATGTTTGCATGCCATTTAGATCGCCCAAATCATGTTTTTCACGATATATCGACGATATTGCGATGCTTTTCACGATTTGTTGTTTTTGTCTCATTTCAGGTGATTTGGCGCGATTTGGAGTGATCTCGAGATGCGCTTACTCCAGACGGTCACCAACGACCTCACCGAGGGGTATTTTGCTGTTGGAGAGGAGCGGAAGAAGAACGGACGTCGTAGGAGCGACGAGGAGTCCAAAACAAGCTGTTTGGGCATGTTTTGTGTCCCACTCGGTCGAGTGGAGGAGCCACTCGGCCGACCAGCAAGACACCGCTCGGCCGACCAGATCAGACACGATTCATACGTGCACTCGGCCGAGCGACGGAGACCACATCGGCCGAGTGTCTACATCCCGTCCGCCCGAGTGGCGCCCAGACGAAGCCATTCAAAAATCGCCATGTTACTGTTTTTCGGCTGCCTGAGCTTCAGAAGACCCACTCGGCCGAGTGGATAACCCCGACCGCCCGAGTACCATGAAGCCATCGGCCGAGTGACGACAACTCACTCGGCCGAGCCGCCCCCGAAGTGAAGACCCCTGAAGATCAAGACTTACTGGAAAATTACAGGGTTTCTCACTCGGCCGAGCGACTTTTGTCACTCGGCCGAGTGCGACGCGCTGCCTGTAGCGAAAATTGCGGAAAACAGGCTGCGCAGGGGTATTTTGGTCACAGTTTTTGGACGATTTTGGGGGGTATTTAACCCCTGTTTTTACCCTAGTTTAGAGAGCCTTTCTCTTAGATTTTTTGTAGCCTTTTAGATTAAATTTTTAGCTTTATTATTGAGATTGGAGAGGAGACAAAAGTTGATTTTTGTAGAATTATTTGAAGAACTCCATTGGTTTGTGTTTTCTCTTCTCTAAAAATTCAATTTTTATTGCATATCTCAATATTGTGATGAATTCTATTGCTTATTTCATTGATTATTTTTGTGATCTTGCTATGAATTGTGAGTAGTCGCCACGTCTTGGGGCGTGGGGATGAACCCTACAAGCCCTATTTCATGATTGTGATGAATTGGTAGGAATTTTGCTAGAATTGCTATTAGGGATTAGATTGGGATCAATTTACTACGGATGGCTAGGAGTTCATACCGATTGGGATTTGCAAGAGATTGGATCCCAATTCGATAGGAAACCCTAGAAATCCGAATTGGGTTGGAATCGAATTTCCGTAGTATCGGTTTGCAAGAGATTGGACCGATACTAGGGTTTCCGGTTCCAATTCCGTGCCAATACCCGTTTGCAAGAGATTGGACGGGTAGGAACTATCCCAAACTAGGTCGCGGGCCGAGTTTGCAAGAGATTGGGCTCGGTGCGTGATTGAACGATGATGTTGATCCTAATGCTAGCTTCCCTAGGCTAGGGTTTGCAAGAGATTGGACCCAAACCTAGGATAGCTATAGGCCGGCAACAGCGCGAGAGCGTGAGCTTGGTTCTACATTCAGTTGCAACTAGTTCATCCAAAATCTTATTCTAGCAATTTTGATACCGATGAACCACATTTACGAAAGACGGTGAGTAGCGGGAATTCCCCATTCCCTAGACGTTCTTTATTTGATTTGATATTTCCGTACTTTGTCTGACGATTGTGACAGGATCGCCAAAGGCAAATTTCTCTCTTCTTAAATAGCCAGGTTGATTGGAACAAGCACGGTCATTCGTCCTCCCTGTGTTCGATAACCCGCTCGCTACTACACCGTGCACTTGCGGTAAAACTACAACCGTTCTTTGGGGTTACATCCCGGAGCGACCAAGTTTTTGGCGCCGTTACCGAGGAACGACATTTTGACGGTGTTCGTCATCGACCACCCGGTTTCTTCTTCTTTCTCTCTTTCTTTACTTTCTTCTATTTGCATATTCTCCCTGTATTTTGCATAAAGTCTTTACAGGAAGAATGGAGGATGCAATGTCAACAATAGAACTCAGTCATGAAGACTATGACTCCTTCACAGACCTCCTTAAGGAGCTTGTCGATGAGGTCCACGCTACCGGAGCTTTTGCTATCGACGTCAAGGACCCTGACGAGCAACTGTTTGCTAGTTTTGTGATGGACCAAGTCTCCCCGGAGGGGACTATCGGAGGCAACGTCAGAGTTGATGTGATGGACGACAAGCTATATTTCGAAGACGGTAGAACAAGTGTCGAGGATCACTATACTCCGGGAGGATCTTTAGAGCAAGCCATCGTTCAGGGAGTTACACCCCATGACACTTACCCTTGCTTCTACGAGTCGTCTGATGTGTTTCTTGATTCCAGGAACGAACCGGAGCCGAGTGAAAGCTCTGATGACGCTAACACAGAATCAGAGCGCGCCTATTTCGATGCATTGTCCTCACTAAGTAGTGAGTCTGACTCTTCACAAGAGAGCGCGCCACCTGAGCACGAGCTAGACCCGGCTGACAAGGAAGAAGCCAAACTCATGCGAGCTGATGAAGTAGAAGGAGTGGCCCCTCTTCAGGTAGAACTTAAACAATTACCTCCGAATCTAAGGTACGCCTTTTTGGGTAACAAATTAACTTTCCCGGTGATAGTAAACTCCCACCTCACGCCGGACCAACTTGAAAAACTCCTAGACGTTCTTAGGAGCCACAAAGATGTCCTTGGCTACACTATCTCCGATCTGAAAGGGATAAGCCCTAGGCTTTGCACGCATAGGATCCATTTGGAGGATACAGACGCCACCTCCATAGAGCCTCAAAGGCGGTTAAACCCTAATATGAAGGAGATGGTTAAAAAGGAAATCCTAAAATTGCTCGACGCCGGTATTATTTATCCTATCTCTGACAGTAGATGGGTTAGCCCCGTTCACGTCATCCCCAAGAAAGGGGGGGATGACTGTCATAAAAAATGAAAAAGGTGAGACCATATCTACGCGCACCGTCACGGGATGGCGAATGTGCATTGACTATAGGAAACTCAATAAAGCCACCCGAAAGGACCATTACCCATTGCCCTTCATTGATCAAACGCTTGAACGCCTTGCAAAACATAAATACTTTTGCTATCTAGATGGGTATTCGGGATTCTTCCAAATCCCTTTGCACGAAGATGACCAAGAGAAGACAACTTTCACTTGTCCCTATGGCACCTATGCCTACCGTAGGATGCCGTTTGGCCTTTGTAATGCTCCCGCCACCTTTCAGAGGTGTATGACATTCATATTTTCCGATTACATTGAAAATATTATGGAAGTTTTTATGGATGATTTCTCGGTTTAAGGAAGTGAGTTTGACTCTTGCTTGGAAAATCTTACTAAAGTCCTAAAAAGGTGCCAACAAAACAATCTCACTCTCAATTGGGAGAAGTGTCACTTCATGGTCACGGAAGGTATAGTTCTCGGACATCTTGTCTCTTCGAGAGGAATTGAGGTAGATAAAGCAAAGATTGAGGTAATCGAGAAACTCCCTCCTCCTATTAATGTCAAGGGCATTAGAGGTTTTCTTGGTCACGCGGGGTTTTACCGCCGCTTCATCAAGGATTTCGCCTCGATTGCCCGACCTCTTACTTCCTTGCTCGCTAAAGATATTCCTTTTGTTTTTTCAGGAGAATGCTTGCAAGCCTTCAACACCTTGAAGGAAGCACTAGTCTCCGCGCCCATCATACAACCACCGGATTGGAGCCTTCCTTTTGAGCTAATGTGTGATGCTAGCGACCAAGCCATTGGAGCGGTGTTGGGACAAAGAAAAGATAAGAAGCTTCATGCGATATACTATGCAAGCAAGACATTGGATGACGCGCAGAAAAACTACACAACTACCGAGAAAGAGCTTCTAGCGGTCTTCTATTCCATAGAGAAGTTTCGCTCCTACCTCCTCGATTCCAAGGTGATTGTCCACACCGACCATGCGGCATTGAAGTATCTTTTAAACAAGAAGGAGGCCAAACCTCGGTTGATTAGGTGGATACTCTTGTTGCAAGAATTCGACTTAGAGATCAGAGACAAGAAGGGTATGGACAATGTCGTGGCGGATCATTTATCTAGGCTCATTCGTGACAAGGAGGATGTGAGTTTGCCTATCGACGACACTTTCGTGGATGAGAGGCTATATGCCATAAGGACCGGAGAGGTCCCTTGGTACGCGGACTTCGTCAACTACTTGGCTTGTGGAATTAAACCGCATGGGATGCCCACGCATCAAAAGAGGAGATTTCTTCATGAAGTCCGTAGCTATTTCTGGGAAGATCCATACCTCTTCAAGATATGCAAGGATATCGTCATCCGGAGGTGTGTTTCTAAAGAGGAGGCGACATCCATCATTTTGCATTGCCACGGTCTACCATGCGGAGGACATCATATCGCCTCTAAAACTACCGCTAAGATTTTACAGAGCGGGTTCTTCTGGCCGACAATGTTTAAAGACACCCACGACTTTGTAAAGGGGTGCGATAGATGCCAACGGACCGGGAATATCTCCAAGCGCAATGAGATGCCAATGAGGCCCATCCAAGAAATTGAGCTTTTTGATTGTTGGGGAGTAGACTTCATGGTACCATTTCCGTCGAGCAATGGCAACAAATACATCCTATTGGCCGTCGACTATGTCTCCAAATGGGTGGAAGCAATCGCCACCCCTACTAATGATGCAAGGGTCGTCTCCAAGTTCTTCAAGCAAAATATCTTCCCGCGCTTCGGAGTGCCTCGTACCTTGATAAGAGACGGGGGGAGCCACTTCATAGAGAACAAGTTTGAAGCCATGCTAAAGAAGTACGGAGTAAACCATAGAGTTGGCATGGCATATCACCCCCATACAAGCGGCCAAGTGGAAGTCTCAAATAGAGAGATCAAGCAAATTCTTGAGAAGACCGTGGATCGGTCTAGAAAGGATTGGTCAATGAAGCTAAACGATGCTCTATGGGCATATCGCACGGCCTTTCGCACCCCCATCGGTACCACACCGTTCAGACTAGTTTATGGGAAGGCTTGCCACTTGCCGGTAGAGTTGGAACACCGCGCATATTGGGCCATCAAGACCTTTAACTATGACTACAAGAGTGCGGCGGTGAGACGACTCTTGGACATCAACGAACTTGATGAAATAAGGAGAGACACCTACGAGAGCTCGAGAATTTACAAAGAAAGGACCAAGATTCTCCACGATGCCCGCATAACCGTCACAGACTTCAAGGTAGGAGACAAGGTCTTACTCTATAATTCCCGGCTCCGACTATTTCCCAGAAAGTTGAGGTCACGTTGGTCCGGACCTTTCACCATTAAGAACATACAACCGGGAGGGGCCTTCGAGTTGGAAAGCAAAGACGGGGCCTCGTTCAAGGTAAATGGTCAGAGACTCAAGCATTATTCCGAGGGAGTCCCAACGGGAGAAATCAATAGAATATATCTACTTAAGGGACGGCTGGATGATCTTTCATACCTCCTTGATGAGGTGATAGAAGAGGCGACCCCCCACTCGATTGGCGCTCTATTCGATGAAGATTTCGAGGAAGGCCCGGATTTAGGCCAAGATGAGAAGAAAGACGATTCCCCCGACCTCTCCGCTGAAAATGATGAAGGCGACGCTGATGTCGCAAGGATTCGAGAGCTCTGCAAGCTCTCGAAATTAAAGTCTCCGAAGAAAGCTCCGCCGATACGGAAATCGGCGTCATCGGTGAAGCCGTTGACCGGAGCAAACGCTAGCTTGGGGGAGCCTCCCCCCAACACTATTCGAGACGGGAGACCACCGAGGGAGAACACGCCGCCGCAACTTCCGAATCCAAGCGTTCTCCCCGGAAAATTTGATGGGTGCATCTCATATGCACCAAACATCCCGCATTAATTGAAAATCATAGGGGGTCGAGCTCACGACCTTAAACGAGCGCTTGTCGGGAGGCAACCCGTCGGTTATTGCATTATTTTCATTTTTTCTTTTATTTTTGTTTTTATAACTTTTTAGTGTTTTGAGTCGTTCGCCCAAAAATTTTGTGATAACGTGTCCTATTTTTCTTGACAGGAGAGGAGATAGGAAAATCCATCATGAGGAGGATGAACAAGGTGATAAGGAGCACCCCAAGAAGGCGCTCGATGCTTAGGAGGAAGATGAAATCGACTGGAGGAAGAAAAACGGAGTTTAGAGCCCAAACGAAGACAAACAGCAGAACACAAGGCTCACTCGGCTGAGTATACTAGTCACTCGGCCGAGTACACAAGTTCGTCCGGCCGAGCCGCTCACGAATGAGGGAAGTCTGCTGTACCCAACTCTCTGTTTATTTTCCTAATTTCAATATAACTGCTACTCGGCCGAGTATATCTATTCACTCGGTCGAGTAAAACGGATACGCTCCTAGGGCGAGTCTTGCCGAGTAGCTTGAGCCACTCGGCCGAATGGACTTACTCCACTCGGCCGAGGCTGTCAAGGCCACTCGGCCGAAGCGTAAGCGAGGAGGATATTTCCATTGATCTCACTCGGCCGAGTGACCTAGTCACTCGGCCGAGTCGTAACTTTTACTATATAAGTGGCCGATGGGGGGCATAATTTTCGAAACGAAAAAAACTCAAAACGCCCGTGACCCTTCGCATTCCCCTCGCCCGTTCCCCTCGCTCTCGTCCTCACTCGCCCGGCCGACCACCGCCGCGCCGCCGCTCGGCCAGCCACCGCCGGCCGAGCACCCGCCACGCCTCGCCCGAGTCGCCGTCGGCGGCCACCACTCCGGCCACCTCCGGTATCGCCTATTTCGCCTTTTTATCCTCTTTTTGTGTATTTTTCGAGGATCCATGTGTTAAACGACCCCCAAACCCAAATCGATTTCTATATCTATCTATTATACCCCTAATGCTCCATACGTTTTGAATATTACCCGCTGATATCGCCATTTCATGCGCAGGTTGTTTTGGGAGCTTAGGGGAGCCCCGGGGAGCTTCTAGGGACTGATTCGGGCTTCGCGGAGGCGCTGTCTTCGCACGCTTCCATTATTTTGCACTCGCGGCGTGTCGGGGTATACTCTTTCCTTTATTTTGCACACGCCGCACTTTTCACGTTTTTCGGCGCGCGCTCGGGGCCGATATGCCGCCCCGGACACGGTCGCGGTCGAAGAGAGCTTCCGCCAAGCGGAAGCGGTCGGATGATGCCGGTCCCACCTACGAGTTGGAGGACTCTCCTCCGCCTTCTCCCACACACACCGTCCACCCAGCACAGCCTGCAGGCCACACACACCCCGCACAGCCTGCAGAGCCCGCACAGCCCGCACACCCCACACAGCCGCTCCCTGCCGCTCCACAGCCACCACCTCCGGCTCCACTGATCGGGCCGCTGGGGATCACGTTCCGGAACGACGCACACCGCGTCGCTTTCGAGCGTATCTCCCAGCGCTCAATCGTACCCTCCAGGTTTGCACACCTTGCCGACCTAGGACGCCTGGGGATACTAGAGGGGATGCTCACGTTGTACGACAACGTGGGCTGGCGAGATTTCTTGCAGGTGTCGGCGGACACGTTTGTCCGTCCGACACTTGAGGTGCTTAGTTCGATCGCCCGGACCGACGAGGGATGCTCGTTTCGGTTCATGGACCGGGAGTGCCAGGTCACTCTCGGTATGATGAGAGCATTTTTCTCGTGGCCCGATGTCCCCGGGGCCGATCGAGGTTACGCCCCCACCCATATCCCCCCACCTTCCTTCGACGCTGGTGCCTTCTGGGCCCGGATTACAGGTCTCCGCGCTGCCTTTGACCCTAGTAGGGCCAAGGCCTCGGCCATTGTCCATCCCTGCCTCCGTATAGCTCAGCGCCTTATGGCAACGACCTTTTTGGCCAGATATGAGCCGGGCACGATGTCTACGCCGGAGCTCTACATGCTCTACGCGATGACACGTCCCAGAGCTCTATCTAGGGATGGCGATGAGCTTGTCCCCGCCGTCGTGATTGATGTCGCGGCTTGGTTTTTGGACCGCATCATTGTATCGGTGGGCGCTCGCTCACCGATATGCTGCAGCGGCCTGATCACCTTGCTTGCCCTTATGACCGGCGAGGACTTCCCTGACGACCTGCGACGAGCACCGGGCCCCACTTCTCTGTCGATTGATGTTATGGCCCGGATGAAGATGCTTCATCCGCATGGTGAGCGACACTGGGTCTGGTTGCACGGCCCTTACGGTGCCGATTACATGATTCTTCCGAGCCCAGCTCGGACTCAGATTGCACCAGCCCATGTGGACTGGCTCCCTGCGATGGATGTTCTCATCCCCTATGCTTACGTGCTCGAGGCCGAGGAGGCCGAGCAGGCCCACGCTGCCCACGCTGCCCCCGCAGACCCTGTCGCCCCTGCCGAGCCTGCCGCCTATGTTGACCCCATGGCCCCTCAGCCTATACCTGATGTTTCCGCTGCTCCTGACACCTCTGTCGGTGTCGGGAGTACCTTAGCTGAGCCCACCTCCACTGCTTCCGAGGCTGTCACCACCACCACTGGCCCTCTGTCTGCTGAGCCTGTTTCTTCTGCCCCACCCGAGCGCCCACCCACCCAGCAGGTTCCCACCCACACTTCCACACACACTCAGCCTGCTACCACTTCCACACCCACACCCGCTCAGCAGCCTGTCCAGCCACCGCCACCACTTCCGCCTCAGGACGGAGACGGCGCAGCACCACCTTCTTAGGCACCCTTGATGCCATCGATTATTTTTACCGTCGTGATGCCCGTTTCTGCTGGGTCCTGTTGCCTTTTGTCCACCCCCCCCCCCCCCCCCCCCCCCGCCCCTCACTTACTTTTGGGATTCTCATTTCGACCATATCTTTATATATCCTTTTTTGGGAGAGAGGGTGCGTTTTTGGTGACACATCTATATATCTGTATCACTCCTATCTGTGCATGCATCATGTCCACATCATATTTTCATTTCTTTATTTTTCTTTTTATTTTCATTTTTTCATCATGCATGCACCCTCACTTTCCCCTCCCTTTACTTGTCTCTCGGTGTGCCCCACTTTGCACATTGAGGACACTGTGCCATTTAGCTTGGGGGAGTGAGTTCTCACGATCTTTTTCGATTTGCCACTTTTATTTTTAGTTTTTCACGCCATTTTCCGCTTTTGCACTTATTTTCATCATTTTTTCTCATTTTACCATGCATCACGTTTTTCTTATTTTTCTGCGTGCCGCATTGTAAATAGTTCTATTTTCCCTTTATCTTTATTTCTTTCTTTTTCATCTCATGCTAGAGATGACTTTTCTGTGATGATGATGACGTGGAGTTAGCTTACTCTATTTGCATGCTATATTTGTCATGTCTTAGACTTTATTTCTGATATCATATGCTATGACTTGCCTTGCATCTAGAGATAGTAACCCACACTTTTTCCACATGAAAATGGATGAAATTTTATTATTAGCTAAGTCTGAATATTCATATGTATGCTATCACAGAAAACACACCAAGATTCACGCATTGAATGCCTATATCTGGAGTACTGATTTCTTTTCCTATATCACTTCTATATGCATGAATTGTACATTTCACTTCAGGATGATTGAATGATGTTAGCTATGATAAATCTGGATTAGTTAGCTTTTTTGTGATCGAAACTGAGTAGATTAGATTACCCTGCTGAAGTTGTCGTGCATGTCTTATAGAGTGAACCGAGAGATATATTCATTTCTTTCTCCACAAATCTTGAACATCATTTCTCTACTTTTAAAATCATTGGTGAATCTCCCATTAGCGATTCTATTATATGGCATTTCCCCCGCTATTAATTCCTAGCTCCAAATTTCTTATTTAAAAAAAAGAGAAAAGAGAAAATATTCTTGTATATCATTATCTCTCTTTGAGTTGGGATCGTTGTGTATATATTTTTATTGC
Source organism: Scilla litardierei (assembly GCA_030789695.1). NCBI lineage: Eukaryota > Viridiplantae > Streptophyta > Magnoliopsida > Asparagales > Asparagaceae > Scilla > Scilla litardierei. Next base: position 83,138,639 of record CM061140.1, on the reverse strand, counting down.
ATCAAAAAAAAAGAAAAAAAATGAGAGAAAAAGAGAAAAAGAAAAAGAAATGAGGAAAAATCCTCAATAAAAGATCCCATCTCACTTTCTTTCTTTCTCTTCTCTTTTCATTGCTTTTGGAGCTTTCTAAAAATGGGGATGTAAATATTTTTTTATGCCACCACGCTTATAGATAAGCTTGGGGGAGGGGATCCATTGATGTGTGAGAGAGTGACTACTTGACGTTGCACGACAACCTAGGCTAAGTAATATTCTATACTCGGTGAGATTATTTTTAGCTTTACGACATCCAGAAATCTAAGCCTAGCATTCATATCATGAAATCCATACTTTTCTATTCTCTCTATCCTATTGTGTGATACTCTTATACTCCTCATAGAAAGCATTCAATTGAAAAGTGTGTGATCTGTGATTTGTATACCGCTTTAAATGATTCAGACGATGTTAATTCTAAAATCATTCCGTTTTTCATGTTTATATTGTTGTTCGTGGGTTTTCTATTACTATTTGCACTATTATACTATGATATCAAAATAAAATTCTTTGACATGTGTTTTTCGTTCAGTGCATGCTATATGAGTAAGCGGAACCCACTTCCTGAGGAAATGATCTAGCAGCTTACCTCTTCGCTTCTTTCTTTCTTCTTTATTTTTATTTCGTTTTTCATTCTTCTCCGTTTTTCATTTTTCATTTTTTCGCCGTTTTCGTTTTTCGAATCCACCGGGTTCTCCTTTTACTTATCTTCCTCGAGGACGAGTAAGAGGCAAGCTTGGGGGATTTTGATCACTCCTTATTTTACACTTTTTTACCGCTTGTTTGCATGCCATTTAGATCGCCCAAATCATGTTTTTCACGATATATCGACGATATTGCGATGCTTTTCACGATTTGTTGTTTTTGTCGCATTTCAGGTGATTTGGCGCGATTTGGAGTGATCTCAAGATGCGCTTACTCCAGACGGTCACCAACGACCTCACCGAGGGGTATTTTGCTGTTGGAGAGGAGCGAAAGAAGAACGGACGTCGCAGGAGCGACGAGGAGGCCAAAACAAGCTGTTTGGGCATGTTTTGTGTCCCACTCGGCCGAGTGGAGGAGCCACTTGGCCGACCAGCGAGACACCGCTCGGCCGACCAGATCAGACACGATTCATACGTGCACTCGGCCGAGCGACGGAGACCACATCGGCCGAGTGTCTACATCCCGTCCGCCCGAGTGGCGCCCAGACGAAGTCATTCAAAAATCGCCATGTTACTGTTTTTCGGCTGCCTGAGCTTCAGAAGACCCACTCGGCCGAGTGGATAATCCCGACCGCCCGAGTACCATGAAGCCATCGGCCGAGTGACGACAACTCACTCGGCCGAGCCACCCCCGAAGAGAAGACCCCTGAAGATCAAGACTTACTGGAAAATTACAGGGTTTCTCACTCGGCCGAGCGACTTTTGTCACTCGGCCGAGTGTGACGCGCTGCCTGTAGCGAAAATTGCGGAAAACAGGCTGCGCAGGGGTATTTTGGTCACAGTTTTTGGACGATTTTGGGGGGTATTTAACCCCTGTTTTTACCCTAGTTTAAAGAGCCTTTCTCTTAGATTTTTTGTAGCCTTTTAGATTAAATTTTTAGCTTTATTCTTGAGATTGGAGAGGAGACAAAAGTTGATTTTTGTAGAATTATTTGAAGAACTCCATTGGTTTGTGTTTTCTCTTCTCTAAAAATTCTATTTTTATTGCATATCTCAATATTGTGATGAATTCTATTGCTTATTTCATTGATTATTTTTGTGATCTTGCTATGAATTGTGAGTAGTCGCCACGTCTTGGGGCGTGGGGATGAACCCTACAAGCCCTATTTCATGATTGTGATGAATTGGTAGGAATTTTGCTAGAACTGCTATTAGGGATTAGATTGGGATCAATTTACTACGGATGGCTAGGAGTTCATACCGATTGGGATTTGCAAGAGATTGGATCCCAATTCGATAGGAAACCCTAGAAATCCGAATTGGGTTGGAATCGAATTTCCGTAGTATCGGTTTGCAAGAGATTGGACCGATACTAGGGTTTCCGGTTCCAATTCCGTGCCAATACCCGTTTGCAAGAGATTGGACGGGTAGGAACTATCCCAAACTAGGTCGCGGGCCGAGTTTGCAAGAGATTGGGCTCGGTGCACGATTGAACGATGATGTTGATCCTAATGCTAGCTTCCTTAGGCTAGGGTTTGCAAGAGATTGGACCCGAACCTAGGATAGCTATAGGCCGGCAACAGCACGAGAGCGTGAGCTTGGTTCTACATTCAGTTGCAACTAGTTCATCCAAAATCTTATTCTAGAAATTTTGATACCGATGAACCACATTTACGAAAGACGGTGAGTAGCGGGAATTCCCCATTCCCTAGACGTTCTTTATTTGATTTGATATTTCCGTACTTTGTCTGACGATTGTGACAGGATCGCCAAAGGAAAATTTCTCTCTTCTTAAATAACCAGGTTGATTGGAACAAGCACGGTCATTCGTCCTCCCTGTGTTCGATAACCCGCTCGCTGCTACACCGTGCACTTGCGGTAAAACTACAACCGTTCTTTGGGGTTACATCCCGGAGCGACCAGTGCACTCAGCCGAGCATCGCCAGACCACTCGGCCGAGCACGGAGACACCACTCGCCCGAGTGGCATCAAGACGATGGCAAGCAAAAATCCCGAAGTTACTGTAATCCGTCAGTCAGCTCCCGAGTTCCGACTCGGCCGAATGAAGAAATCACATCGGCCGAGTGAAGAAAGTCACTCGGCCGAGTGACCCCTGAGGAGACGACCCCCAAAATTCCGAAGTTACTGGAATCCGTCAGGGTCTGTCACTCGGCCGAGTGACATTTGTCACTCGGCCGAGTGAGTCGTGCTGCCTGTAGCGTAAAGTGCGATTTTCAAGCTGCGCAGGGGCAATTTTGTCACAGTTTTTTGGGCGATTTTGGGGGGTATTTAACCCCAGTTTTTAACCTAGTTTGGGGAGCTTTTTCTCATACTTTTGGCAGCCTTTTAAGATTACTTTTTAGGAGATTAGATTTAGTGCTTTGGAGAGAGATAAAAAGTTCTATTTTGTTGGATGCTATTGAATCTTCATTGGTTTGTCTCTCTTTCTATCAAAAATCTCATTTTTATTGATATATTGTCTATTGCAATGATTTCTATTGATATTTCTATTGAATTTCTAATGATTTGCATTATGAATTGTGAGTAGTTTTATCGTCTTAGGGTGTAGGGATGAACCCTACGAACCCTATTTCTAATTTATGATGAATTGGTGAAATTCTTGCTAGAATTGATTAGTGTTAGTTTGGGATTGATTTAATATGAATAGTTAGGGATTCATACCGATTGGGATTTGCAAGAGATTGGATCCCAAATCGATAGGAAGCCCTAGAAATTCGAATTGGGTTACAATTGGGTTTCTCTGGAATCGGTTTGCAAGAGATTGGACCGAAACTAGGGTTTTCGATTGCAATTCTATACCAATACCCGTTTGCAAGAGATTGGAAGGGTAGGAACTATCTCAACCTAGGTCGTAGCTCGAGTTTGCACGAGAGTGGGCTCGAGATACGATTGAATGATGATGTTGTTCTTCACGCTAGCTTGCCTAGGTTAGGGTTTGCAAGAGATTGGACCCTAACCCAGGTTTGCTATAGACCGGCAATAGCGCGAGAGCGTGAGCTTGGTTCTACATTTAGTTGCAACTAGTTCACCTAAATATCAAGTCTAGTAATTGTGAAACCTACGAATCACAATGACGAGATACGGTTTGTAGCGGGGATTCCCTATCCCTAAGCGTTTTTATTAATTTGATATTTTCTTTATACAATTGAACGACTGTGACCGCTTTATTGCGAATATTTCTCGACTGTCCTTATAGCCAGGTGAATTGAAGAAGACACCATCATTTGCCCTCCTCGTGTTCGATACCTGCTCGCCGCTATACCGTGCGCTTACGGTAAGACTAGCGAGTCCCGTCCCGGGTGTGTATCCGGGGCGCGATCAAGTTTTTGGCACCGTTGCCGGTGTGTATCCAGGGTGCGATCAAGTTTTTTATGCACTCGGCCGAGTGACATTGTCACTCGGCCGAGTCGTAACAATTTATATATAAGCACGGAGCGGGCGCGATTTTCTAAAACCCCAAATTCCTTCGTTTTTCGCCCGAGCTTCCGCTGCTTCGCCTCCCTCGCCCGCTGCAAGAGCCCCCGCACCCGAATCAACCCCCGATCGCCCGCGACCGACTTCCCCTCCCCACTCCGACCGCCGGCCACCGTCCATCTCGCCGGCGCCGCCCCTCCCCCGCCCCCCATCGCCTCGGTTTGCCCCAAAATCCCATTTTCTCCTTTTTTTCTCTCAATCCGTAGACTTGTTGAGCCCAAAACTAAAATTAATTCCTTTATCTATCTATTATACCCTATCTCCCCCATGTATTTCGAATATTATCCGCTGTCTCGTTGTTTGATTTGCAGGCTATCTTAGGGGAGCTTCTGAAGGATTTTCTAGGACCCTTAGGGCACAAAAACTCTATGCCCGTCCTAAGTCGGACGGAACATAGACAGAAAAGCAGCGGAAAAATAAACATGTTAATCTAATTAACATTTAACCCTAAGGTCCAAGACCCTAATCCAAGATCTATGCCGACTTGGGATGGGTCTGACCATCCCAAGAAGGATCTAGCCTACAGCGATTAAATTAAACTAATGCTTAATTAAACACATACCCGGAATCTCAACCCTGGAGCAGGCGAGATGTTCCGCACCGTCTTCCGAGTCGCTCCCCGTCCCACGCCGAGCTGCTCCTCGAACCGCTCTCCGAACCGCTCCTCGAACCGCTCGGCATCCCGAGGCGATCAATCCCGTGTCGTCGAGCCAATCACGCGCCGAAGAAAGTTTCACGCGAGTGAAACCTCCGCCTAAATTTCGGATCTGAATCCGAACTCCTTTGCGGCTTTGCTAGAGCCCTCAGGAGCAAGGCAGAAATTTATAGGGAGAGGAGAAATATTAATTTAAGCCTAGATCCGAGCGTGCTCCAACACCGCTCAGATCTAGAGCTTGGGACGAGTTATGATGAAGGGGGAGGGCCTCTATTTATAGAGGCAGCTGACTCTCCCCTTTTCTCCACAACCGAGGTGGGACTATTAATTTGGGATTAATTAAATCAAGTTAGTTTGCCTTTCACAAAGGGAAAACTTCCTCGAATTTTAACTCCCTCACCGTTGAGCTTCAATGTTGGTACAACCTACCAAATCAAAGAGGGTTCAACGGTGAACGCGTAGGAAAAAACGGCTCGTCAATCCGAGTCCGTCTGATCCTTCAAACAATTGTCCAAAGTTAGCCAAAAGTCATGCTTCTCTGAGAAACGTAGCCGTCAAGAAAATCCCAGGTTTCAAAAAACCCTAACCAGAAAATTCGGGCTTGGTGGGCCTCCATTTTCGCTGGTTTCAGCCCAACAGTTTGGGCTGACTTGTTTTGGCTATAACTTGTGCATTTGGACTCCGTTTTTGACGCGGTTTGAACCTGCGTTTAGAGCGGAACGATCCCGTCATCTAGGTAACCTTTTCAACGCGTTTATTTAATTAAATATAGTCTTAAACAATTTAAGACACATTTAATCTCTTTTGCATCATATGCAAATTAGTCCCTATCTAGGCTGAAATTTTCATTTGCATCAAATACAAATGATCCGAGGGCATATTCCTCTACATCTCCCACTTGCACTCAGGATCATTTATCCCGAATGAGATGATTGCAAACATCTTTTGCAATATTTTATCCCTTGCATCAAATGCAAATTATTCTCCCTAACTAATTTCTACCTATTACTAGACGAAGGTCACACTCTGTGTGAGACCCTACAGCCTGACCCTTACAACAGGTTGGGCTCGAAGCCCTATACGGCAGTGGTTACCGTCCCTGCTTCAGGAATCATCATTATGTGGTTGACTCATTGACATGAGTATTGTCGGGACCACCCTGACTGTTTCCGTGATGAATTCTGCAGTTATAGTCTCTTCATCTTAACTATGTCGTGTAGATCAAGTCTAGGGTACGGTCAAACTGTCAACCCCAATAACTTGACTCCAGTTAGTTTCTATCGATCTTTTAGTCAAAAATGTTGGACTTCTTCCAACATACTCTGGCCAGAGTTTTTACTAAAGACTGAACTAACCCTACGACACTAACTCCCATTGACCGGGAGAGACGAATCCTCTCTTGGTCATTACTCTCCTCATACGCTTCAAGTGTCACCCAATCAAAGACCTTTCGACAGGCCTTGCCTCGAAGCTAGGTCAGTTGATCTAAGTGGCACCGTTCACGCACAGGTTCGTCAAAATGACCTCAAGTCAAAAGACCAACTAGCTTATCATCACTCAGTGTCATCATTGACAGATTGGTCAATATAACCATATGATAACTCTTGTGGATCGTTCAGTGAACTCATTCTCTAATGAGCACCTGTGTCTCGTCTACGACTTTGCCAAGTCAAGCGATCATGAGATCATCGCCACTGTTAAACGGTGAAGACTAAGACACAATGGTCTATCCGATGTTTCGATATCCTTGTCTCGAAACATCTACGACCACGAACCCTTTTAGACTTATGCTACAGACGGTCAAATATTTCTCCATGATCGAGATACTCATCTCGATACATGTTTGACCTTGCATAAAGTCTCAGGACTTTACCTAAGTTAATATCTAATGTTAACTACATTATAACATAACTTTAGATAAATTATTACCAAACAGCTTACTGTTATTTCGATCAAGATGTTTGTGTTATTCACACACAGAGATAGATTGCCTCGAAGGCATCTTCTCTCAACATCTCCCACTTGCACTCAGGCCCATTTATCTCGGTATCTTATACTGTTTTACACATAAGTTTTCACGACTTCATGTGGTAGAGCCTTCGTGAGTGGATCTGCTAAAACCGTCTACACTATAAACTTAAGGGGTTTCTATGTTCATGTTAGACCAACCATTTGAATCTCATTCAAATAATTCATTTGGTCTGTTGGAATCCATAATATTTTATTTATTTGGATCTTATCCAGTTCATCGTACCTTACGATAATAATCTTAAATTAGTTAATGGTCATAAATGGCTCATATCTATTGCTGATAAAGTATCAAACTCTTTTGATCACTTCATCAAAATATAAATGTTCCATCCCTTTGATGCCTCACATGTAATTTACATGCTCCCACTAACCTTGAAAACTATCTGGCTAATTCATATAAGTTGGTCCGTCTAAATCATATTTAGAAAAACGAACTTGTAAGTGAATGCGCCAATTTTCATGGTCAACTTAAGCGTTTACATCGAGTTTGGTCCGAGTAGTTCTGTACACATCTGCTGGTGGAAAAAAACGGTTTCATTATAATCCGTTTTATAGGAATTAGTATGGAAAAACCGTTCTCGACCAACATGATTGCACTTCACTATATTCCTTTCTGCACCAATCTTTTAACTTAAAGATTTACTTGCAGAAAGTGAGGAAACATTTTCCTTGTGCACGTAAACTAAATTCCAAAATTTATTTACGCACATGAACCTATTCTGATTGCATCAAGTTTTTAAATCGGAGTTACTACTCCGAATTTCATCCCGGAAGTTGACTAAGTCATCATCAGTTATGATGTTTAACTCGACTCTTCGTCTCACGAAATTCGAGTAATTATACAACTTCCTAATGATTGATTTAATGAATATCTTATTGATAATGTCCTCACAGAACATTATCAAAACCTAGGCATTATTATCTGGAACTTAAACCAGAAGGAGGACTTAACTCAGAGTCACTTACAATGGATCACACCAAGTCTAACTAAGTGTGATTCATACCTTTTGACACACGGATGTGTTAACAGACTTGACCTGAGAGAAAATCACATTTTCTTTTAATTACGCAAGATTTAATGTAGCTAAGTATTTGACCATTCGATCTAATCGAATCAGTTTAAATACTTTAGTCATTTCGTTCTTTATTTTATCAGACTTGTGTTTCATCAAGAACACGTGTCTTAATAGAATATACGAATAACTTAATTTGGTTAATCTAGACTCGGGCACATCAGTATGTACCCGACTGAGTTCGACAACTCATTCTCCCACTGTCTTACAGATGGGTTTCGGCCATTCTATCTAAGAGGATAAGACTCACAAGTGTCCGCAGACTTCATAATACGAGAGGTCAGACCCCTCTTTATATGACTTGTGAAGCTTAGTCTCTCGATACGGTCTAGTCTATTTTTCCATACAAGTTTACTACTATCTTGTGTATTTATATATATTAACATTTAATATATATATTATCGTTATACATATATTACTAACGCAAAACATTGCTTCAGAAGCGAGGTGACGACATTCGTCAAATTGTGTTAGACGTCTTTTGTATAACAATAATTATAAAATCGTGACATCAAAATATGTCACATTTTTATTTCCTCCTACTTATGCCTTTACTAATGATAAATTAAACTAACTTTCTCAATTGACTTTCCGGAGTGCCTTCTTCCTTTTCTAAATCACATTTAGATATAAATAGCCCAACATAAATAAATAGCTATGCAAGCATCTCATGTATCCAAACGCCTGAGAGTTGCAATCTCGAGTGTAGCTCAAGAAGTTGCTTGTCTCAAGATCCGGTTGGGATACATAGCCTTGCACCGCTCATGCACTCGTATTCGACTCAAACAATTTGATCGAATTCTTGAACTTTGTGGATCAAAATTGTTTGTCCATACAACCTTGAGGGTAGCTCGACAAGTTGTAGGGAGAAACATACTTTGAATTTCCTATATGTTCAAGCTGCCTCATATAGAGACGAGTGACATGTAGCGTGAATTTATTTGTTGGACCCAGAACTTAATGAAATCATATTTCTTAAGTCTGTTCTTTAGAAGGTCATTTTAATATCAACGAGAATATAGTTTTAATTCTATCAATTAGAATTTAACTTGATATTCAATTAATCAACATATTTGACCAATTAACTTATTCCATTAAAATATTATATTTCGATTCCTTCGGTAAACATAGTCTTGCCCTAGTTTAGCATATGTTCAATATCAAATATAGGTAGATTGGCATTCATCTATCTATATCCTCCCACTATTTTTACGATCGTTTCAAAGCTTAATAACGAACGATTTAATCGAATTAAAATATTTAAAATTTAGTGAAAGAGGGATCCAATCATCCTGAACCTCACAACCTTGAGGAGACTCAACAAGTTGATTGGTTCCATGCTTGGTAGACTAACTCTTTGTCAATCACATCACATGTGACTCCCTATCGTTTTTTACCCACAGTTACTTATGATCTTGAGGAGACTCAATAAATCATAATGACTGGTCTAGTCAGACCCTTGATTCCGTGTCCAGATTTGACTTAGATCGATGCTCGAGGAGACCCGACGTATCGATTTGGGTCAAGTCTAGACTACATCACATGTATGTTGGAGTTTGTTCCTTAAAGATAAACATGTCATAGCTTGAGGAGACTCAACAACTATAATTGTCTTCTTTGAGTTACCAAGCTCCAAAATCAAGGAGGGATACGGATTAATCTTTAATATGATTTATAACGCATTGACTAGATATAGTCCAGGGTGTCATACAATCATGATTCGCGACATTGCGGTCCAGCGGAACACAGCCAGGGAATTGACTAAGCCAGGATCATTATCCCTTAAAGGGTGATCCAGAACTCTTAGCCAAGCACATTGACTGGATCATGGTCCATTGAATGAAGCTTGTCATTTTTGTATGTGTGCCATAGACTAAACAGCTTTTATTAACAACTAATTAATCCTATCAACTAGTTGCATCCTTAAATTCAAAATTTTAGGATTTGTTTAATAAATTTTATTAAGACCTTATCAACTATAAGGTTCACGTGCTATCCTAATCGTTATTAGGATTTTAATAAATTTATTAACCAACGCTAAAAGCGAAGTCCTTCAATGAGAATTAATAATAACAATTAGAATTAAGATTTTCATTAAAAGGACTACCCTAATCAGGAATTAGGTCTTGAAGCATTGTTAATGTTTTATTAAAACATAGCATGTCATTAAAATTCAATTAATAAATTTAATCATTTCTTAATGGCTAACCTAAAGGGTTGTCTTGTGTTATCAAATAAGGGACAAGATGAAACTAGCCATTAAAATAAAGCTACACTAATTTTATCGCATAAAATGAAAGTGTACAACTATTTAACAATTAAATAGACTAAAGTTTATCGCATAAACAATTTTAGACTTTTAAAACAGTTTTAAAATATCTCATAAATTTAAAACATTATTTTTAAAATTTTCATGCTTAAAATTTTATCACATAAAATATTTAAACATCTAAAAATAATTTTTAAACTTATCGCATAAAGTTTTAAAGCCTTAAAATCAATTTTAAATTTATCTCATAAATTTAAAACTCCATTTTAAAATTTCCATGTTCAAAATTTTTATCACATAAAATATTTAAACACCCTTTTAAAAAATATTTCCATGCCTAAAATTTATCATATAAAATTTTACACATCAAATAACATTTTAAAAAATTATCGCATAACCATTTAAAACATTTTATAAGTATTTTAAAAGCATTTCAAAATTTAATAAAATCGCATGCTAGATCGTTACGCATACCACGCTCTGATACCACTGAAGGGTTTTCTAGGACCCTTAGGGCACAAAAACTCTATGCCCGTCCTAAGTCGGACGGAACATAGACAGAAAAGCAGCGGAAAAATAAACATGTTAATCTAATTAACATTTAACCCTAAGGTCCAAGACCCTAATCCAAGATCTATGCCGACTTGGGATGGGTCTGACCATCCCAAGAAGGATCTAGCCTACAGCGATTAAATTAAACTAATGCTTAATTAAACACATACCCGGAATCTCAACCCTGGAGCAGGCGAGATGTTCCGCACCGTCTTCCGAGCCGCTCCCCGTCCCACGCCGAGCTGCTCCTCGAACCGCTCTCCGAACTGCTCCTCGAACCGCTCCGCATCCCGAGGCGATCAATCCCGTGTCGCCGAGCCAACCACGCGCCGAAGAAAGTTTCACGCGAGTGAAACCTCCGCCTAGATTTCGGATCTGAATCCGAACTCCTTTGCGGCTTTGCTAGAGCCCTCAGGAGCAAGGCAGAAATTTATAGGGAGAGGAGAAATATTAATTTAAGCCTAGATCCGAGCGTGCTCCAACATTTACGAGAGCCGCTCAGATCTAGAGCTTGGGACGAGTTATGAGGAAGGGGGAGGGCCTCTATTTATAGAGGCAGCCGACTCTCCCCTTTTCTCCACAACCGAGGTGGGACTATTAATTTGGGATTAATTAAATCAAGTTAGTTTGCCTTTCACAAAGGGCAAACTTCCTCGAATTTTAACTCCCTCGCCGTTGAGATTCAATGTTGGTACAACGGTGAACGCGTAGGAAAAAACGGCTCGTCAATCCGAGTCCGTTTGACCCTTCAAACAATTGTCCAAAGTTAGCCAAACGTCATGCTTCTCTGAGAAACGTAGCCGTCAAGAAAATCCCAGGTTTCAAAAAACCCTAACCAGAAAATTCGGGCTTGGTGGGCCTCCATTTTCGCTGGTTTCAGCCCAACAGTTTGGGCTGACTTGTTTTGGCTATAACTTGTGCATTTGGACTCCGTTTTTGACGCGGTTTGAACCTGCGTTTAGAGCGGGACGATCCCGTCATCTAGGTAACCTTTTCAATGCGTTTATTTAATTAAATATAGTCTTAAACAATTTAAGACACATTTAATCTCTTTTGCATCATATGCAAATTAGTCCCTATCTAGGCTGAAATTTTCATTTGCATCAAATACAAATGATTCGAGGGCATATTCCTCTACAGCTTCTGAATGCGCTTTTAGCTTCACGGAGGCGGCGTTCTTCGCACTCATTGGCTGATTTGCTCTCGCGGCGTGTTCAGGTACATTCGTTCTATTTTTTTAGCACGCCGCATATTATTCTTGTTGGGTGAGCACTCACGGCACACATGCCGCCACGCACTAGGCCGCGCACGAGGGGATCCGCCCCCAAGCGAAGGCGGACCGATGACCCCGGTCCCTCTCCCGCTAGGGAGGAATCCCCTCCACCTAGCCCGCCACCGCCACCGCCACCCACACAGCCGATTCCTGCCGACCATGTCCCTCCACCCGCTCCCGTCGTCGGGCCGCTGGGGATCACGTTCAGAAACGACGCACAGCGCGTCCGATTTGAGCGTATCGCCTAGCGCTCGATAGTGCCCTCTAGGTTCGCACATTTAGAAAACCTTGACCGCCTAGGGGTACTAGAGGGGCTTCTCACGTTGTACGACAACGTGGGATGGCATGTCTTTCTTGCTGTGTCGGCGGATACCTATATCCGTCCGACACTAGATGTCCTGAGCTCGATTGACCGGACCGCTGGGGGATGAACATTCCGCCTGATGGATTGAGAGTGCGAGGTCACTCTCGACATGCTTCGTGCATTCTTCCAGTGGCCCGTTGTCCCTGTCCCCAACCGTGCCTACGCACCCACGCACATCCCTCCACCGTCGTTCGACACTTCCACCTTCTGGACACGGATCACGGGATCCCATCTTGGCTTTGACCCTAGTAGGGCCAAGGCCTCAGCCATCCTGCACCCCTGCCTCCGGATAGCACAGCGCCTCATGGCGACCACCTTCCTAGCGAGGTACGAGCCTGGGACGATGTCTACGCCTGAGCTCTATATGCTCTACGCGATGACTCGCCCTAGAGTTCTGGATATGGGTAGCGACGACCTGGTCCCCGCCGTCGAGATTGATATTGCTAGTTGGTTCTTAGACCGCATCATCATTTCGGTGGGCCCTCGCTCACCTATTTGCTGCAGCGGTCTGATCACGCTTCTAGCCCTTATGACCGGCGTGGACCTCCCTGACGACCTTCGACGAGCCCCGGGCCCCACTGCACTCTCGATAGATGTTATGGCCCGGATGAAGATGCTTCGTCCCCACGGCCAGCGGCACTGGGTGTGGTTGCACGGTCCCTTTAGTGCTGACTACATGGTTCTCCCGAGCCTCGCTCAGACACACATTGGATCGGTCCACGAGGATTGGATCCCAGCGATGGATCTCCTCATCCCCGCTGCCTACGTACTAGAGGCCGAGGGAGCTGAGCAAGCACCTCCTGCTGACCCCGTGATCCCTCAGCCCGCGCCTGCACTGACTGCACCTCCCGGTACCTCTGTCCATACTTCTGTCGGTGTCGGGAGTACCCTTGCTGAGTCGTCCACCACGTCCACCATGTCTACCACCACCCCCACCACTGCTGTGCATATCTCGGTTGAGCCTATTTCCTCACTTCTTCCCGAGCGTCCACCCACTATCCTTGAGAGCGGCGAGTCTTCCTTCTCTGTCGTTGTGGAGACCCTGACTAGTTTACTGTCCGATGGGGTGTCACCTTTTGGTCCTTACACTTCCTCCCCAGTGGTCGACCCTTCTGTCTCCACCGCCGTTGTCTTCACCGAGAGTGTCGTGACATCTGTTCCCACGTCTGCGTCACTGACCTCTCTTGCTGCCTCGTCACCGATTTTGTCTTCCACCACTGCTGCTGCTGCCTCCTCATCCCAGCCTACGTTCCAGCCTCACACTGAGGCTGGGCATCCACTAGTGAGCACAGCACCCCTTCCACACTACCCTGCTGGCCCCATCCTATACACAGCCCGTGTCAGACAGCCACGTCCTTCACAGCCTAGACATGTGCGTCCCTCTGCACCACCACCCCCTGACTCTCTGCTTCAGAGCATTCGTGCTCTTAAGGGGGCGGTGAGTGGACTCAGAGGCGACTTTAGGGCTCTCTCTGCCACGGTCAATACCGTGCAGTCCCGTGTCGCCTTGCTTCCCGATATTCAGGCTTGCCTGAATCAGATCCTGGCGCGAGTGCCTCCACTACACCCACCCACCTAGCAGACACCTCGACCACCACCCCCACCCCCACCTCCACCTCCGCCACAGGACGGAGATGGTGCAGCACCACCAGCTTAGGCACACCCTTGATGCCATTTGATCTTTTTTGTCGTTATGCTGCCCATTTTCTGCTGGTCCTGGAGATTTTTGCCCCCCCCCCCTCCTCCACACACTATTTTGGTCCCTATCTTGCTCATATCATTCTATATCTTTTTGGGAGAGAGGGAGAGTATTTTTGGTGACACATATCTGCATCACTCTGATCTTTGCATGCATCACATCCGCATCATATCTTCTGTTTATTTTTTCTTTTTTTATCATGCATGCATCCTCACCCCCCCCCCCCAACCCATTTCCCGTCTCTCGGTGTGCCACACTTTGCACATTGAGGACACTGCGCACTTTAGCTTGGGGGAGTGAGTTCTCACACTTTTTGCTTTTATCGCCTTTATTTTTAGTTTTTTCACGTTTTTTTTTTCGCTTTTGCACCCATTTTTCATCATTTTTTCATTTTTTACCATGCATCACGTTTTTCTTATTTTCTTTGTGTGCTGCATTGTAAATAGTTCTGTTTTCTTTTATCTTTATTTCTTTCATCTTTTGCTAGAGATGATTTTTCTGTGATGACGATGATGTGGTGTTAGCTTTTCTCTATATGCATGCTAATTTTGTCGTGTCATAGCTTTTGTTTCCGATATCATATGCTATGTTCTGCTTTGCATTTAGAAATAGTAACCCATTTCTTTTTCCGTATGAAAATGGATGAAATTCTATTATTAGCTGATGTCTGATAATTCATATGTATGCTATCGTAGAAAACACACCAAGATTCACGCATTGATTGCTTATATCTGGAGTACTGCTTTCTTTTCTCATATCACTTCTTATTGCATGATTTGTACGCTTCACTTCAGGTTGATTGAATGTTTGCTAGCATTGATATATCTGGACTAGTTTGCTTTTTGAGATTAAACTGAGTAGATTAAATTACCCTGCTGAAGTTGTCATGCACTTCCTATAGAGTGAACCGAGAGATACATTTATTTCTTTCTCCACATATCTTGAACATAATTTCTCTATTTTAAATTCATTGGTGAATCTCCCCTTAGCAATTCTATTATTGGCATCTCCCCCGTTATTATATCCCATGCTCCAAATTCCCCCAAACCAAAAAGAAAAAAAATACTTGTATATCCTTCTCTTTTGATTTGGGATCATTTGTGTATATATGTTATGAAAAAAAAGAGAAAAAGAAAAAGAAAAAGATTTAAGAAAAAGAAAAGAAAAGAGAAAAGAAGTTCGAAAACGATCCCATCTCATACCCTTTCTCTCTTTCTTCCCTCTTTTTGCTTTTTTTTATTTCTTTTACTTTTGGAGCTTCAAAAGAAACGGGGAATGTAAATATTGTTTTGTTTATGCCACCACGCTTATGGATAAGCTTGGGAGAGGGGATCCAATGATGTGTGAGAGAGTGACTACTTGACGGTGCATGACAACCTAGGCCAAGTAATATTTTATACTCGGCGAGATTGCTAAAAGTTTCACGAAATCCAGAAATCTGCGCTTAGCATTCATATCATGAAAACCACACTTTTCTATTCTTACTACTCTATTGTGTGATATCTCTTATACTCCTTATAGAAAGCATTCAATTGAAAAGTGTGTGATCTACGATTTTGTATACCGCTTTAGATGCTTCAGACGATGTTAATTCTAGAATTATTCCATTTTTCATGCTATATTGATATTCTTGGGTTTTCTATTTCAAATGCACCATTATACTATGATATCGAGATAAAAGTCTTTGACATGTGTTTTATATTCGATGCGTGATATATGAGTAAGCAAAACCCACGTCCTGAGAAAAATGATCTAGCAACTTCCTCCTTCGTTTTCTATTTTGTTTTTCATTTTTCATTTTCCTTTTTTCCGTCGTTTCCATCATCTTTATCCGACGGGTTCGCTTTTTACTCATCTTCCTCGAGGACGAGTAAGAGGTAAGCTTGGGGGATTTTGATCACTCCATATTTTACACCTTTTTATGCA
This sequence comes from Scilla litardierei, assembly GCA_030789695.1. Taxonomy (NCBI): domain Eukaryota; kingdom Viridiplantae; phylum Streptophyta; class Magnoliopsida; order Asparagales; family Asparagaceae; genus Scilla; species Scilla litardierei. The sequence continues at coordinate 83,122,625 of CM061140.1, read as the reverse complement.
TGTTTGCATGCCATTTTGATCGCTCGTATCACGTTTTTCACGATTATTCGACAACATTGCGATGCTTTTTACGATTTCTTGTTTTTGTCGAATTTCAGGAGATTTGGAGCGATCTGGAGTGATTCTGAGATGCACCCACTCTGGAGTGTCACCCGTGACTCTTTTGAGGGGTATTCTGCGATTGGAGGGGAGTGGAAGAAGAAAGAACGTCGCAGGAGCGACGAGGAAGCAAAAATACGAAGATTGGGCATTTTCAGCATGCCACTCGGCCGAGTGAAGGAGTCACTCGGCCGAGCATCGACAGCCCGCTCGGCCGGCCAGATCGGACACGCAGCAGATCGAATATCAGCGTGCACTCGGCCGAGCATCGCCAGACCACTCGGCCGAGCACGGAGACACCACTCGCCCGAGTGGCATCAAGACGACGGCAAGCAAAAATCCCGAAGTTACTGTAATCCGTCAGTCAGCTCCCGAGTTCCGACTCGGCCGAATGAAGAAATCACATCGGCCGAGTGAAGAAAGTCACTCGGCCGAGTGACCCCCGAGGAGACGACCCCCAAAATTCCGAAGTTACTGGAATCCGTCAGGGTCTGTCACTCGGCCGAGTGACATTTGTCACTCGGCCGAGTGAGCCGCGCTGCCTGTAGCGTAAAGTGCGATTTTCAAGCTGCGCAGGGGCAATTTTGTCATAGTTTTTTGGGCGATTTTAGGGGGTATTTAACCCCAGTTTTTAACCTAGTTTGGGGAACTTTTTCTCATACTTTTGGCAGCCTTTTAAGATTATTTTTAGGAGATTAGATTTAGTGCTTTGGAGAGAGATAAAAAGTTCTATTTTGTTGGATGCTATTGAATCTTCATTGGTTTGTCTCTCTTTCTATCAAAAATCTAATTTTTATTCATATATTGTCTATTGTAATGATTTCTATTGATATTTCTATTGAATTTCTAATGATTTGCATTATGAATTGTGAGTAGTTTTATCGTCTTAGGGCGTAGGGATGAACCCTACGAACCCTATTTCTAATTTGTGATGAATTGGTGAAATTCTTGCTAGAATTGATTAGGGTTAGTTTGGGATTGATTTAATACGAATAGCTAGGGATTCATACCGATTGGGATTTGCAAGAGATTGGATCCCAAATCGATAGGAAGCCCTAGAAATTCGAATTGGGTTACAATTGGGTTTCTCTGGAATCGGTTTGCAAGAGATTGGACCGAAACTAGGGTTTTCGATTGCAATTCTATACCAATACCCATTTGCAAGAGATTGGACGGGTAGGAACTATCTCAACCTAGGCCGTAGCTCGAGTTTGCACGAGAGTGGGCTCGAGATACGATTGAACGATGATGTTGTTCTTCACGCTAGCTTGCCTAGGTTAGGGTTTGCAAGAGATTGGACCCTAACCCAGGTTTGCTATAGACCGGCAATAGCGCGAGAGCGTGAGCTTGGTTCTACATTTAGTTGCATCTAGTTCACCTAAATATCAAGTCTAGCAATTGTGAAACCTACGAATCACAATGACGAGATACGGTTTGTAGCGGGGATTCCCTATCCCTAGGCGTTTTTATTAATTTGATATTTTCTTTATACAATTGAATGACTGTGACCGCTTTATTGCGAATATTTCTCGACTGTCCTTATAGCCAGGTGAATTGAAGAAGACACCGTCATTTGCCCTCCTCGTGTTCGATACCCGCTTGCCGCTACACCGTGCGCTTGCGGTAAGACTAGCGAGTCCCGTCCCGGGTGTGTATCCGGGGCGCGATCAGGTAGTTTCATGTATGAATAACACTATAGTTTCATGTATGTTAGTTTTATCTATTCTTTTGCTAGCAAACATTTATATGCTTGTGGGCCAATCATGTTTACATATTCATGTTTTCTCCATTGTTATGGGAATTAGAGGTGTGCTTTAGTAAATGCTTCCAAATGCTAATTCCATGATTCCAAGACAAAACAAGTATGAATCTCATTTGTTTGTGAAATTGCCCATGAATACAACTTGTTAGAATTGTTCAAATGAAAACATGCTAGGTTTTAGTTGAATTAAGTTGAATTGTTCTTTAAGTTCAATTTTCATGAATTACGTTGGATTGCTCTCATTTTGGCAATGCTCTCAATGTTGGAATGTTAAGATGTTGGGGATTTATTTGGAAATGTTGTAAGTTGGAAGTTTGTATGAAATGTTGGGATGTTGGAAGTTATTATGACATGTTGGAAGTTTAACGTTCAAGTTACCTTGTATGAGATTGCTTCCTCATTTTGGTTTCAATGATTAAATGAAATAGTTCGCATTTTATGATATGGATTGAAATTGTTCCCCTTTTGTTACATTGTTTCAATGGAATAACTCTCATTTTGTCATATTGATTAAATGATATTGCTCCCATAATTCTTGTAAGAAAATGTGAAGTATGTTACTTTAAATTGAGTTGTGCAATATGATGCTATGATATGGATCATGAAGCCCTCTAATGTCTTGTTTCAATAACAAGTGAATTTGCTCTTATTTCGCTCTCATTAATTTTGTTGGAAGCCATAATTGCTTACTTTTTGTGAAATTTCGCTCTCATTTTGGATTGTTGAAAATTATTTATTCAATTTAATTTGCATGAAATGAGGTTTATATGAAATGCAAATGAGATGGAAAATTGGCGGTGTGGTGTTGGATACACGTGGAATGTGGAATGAGGTGTTATGATGTTATTAGGACACGAAGGTGGAGTGCACGGGCATGGACAAAGTTGTCACGGTAGGAGGCGGGTGAAGTCGCCGTGGGCAACCTCTTGATACCATTAGGTGGCTCCACGTGGATAACAGAGTAGAATCACTTGCACGAGCACGCCGGCTCATTCATGGGATCTCATTGCCTTGCATTGCATTGCATCGCTTGTTGTGTTTCATAAGCATCATGGCATCATCGAGCTTTATATGTGATTGTGGATATATGTATGTTTGTGTTGTTGTTGTTGTTGTTGTTGATGTTGGTGATGATTGGTGTTGGCGATGTTGTTGTTATGTTGACAATGTTGTTGATGTTGTTGTGGGTTGTTGTAGTTGTTGGTGTTGGGTGGTGTTGCTGGTTGTGGTGTCGTGGTTGTGTTGGTGGTGTGTTGCTAATGTAGTGTTATAGTTGTTGTTAGTGTTATTGTTGGTTTCATTATTAATGTCTCAACTTAAGGCCAAGAAAACATTATTCACTCCTCTCTTGACTAAAGCAACTTTTATTGAGAACCTATGTGCAAGTTGGCACCCTTGTGTCATTAGTCCCTTTCATTGGTTAAATGCAATGGGAACATGGAAATATTTATTGAATGTTAGGCGAATTTCCCTCTTTTTCATGCAAGTTGTGATCTTATCAAGTTGATGCACTCGTTATCGTTTGAATGACTATTCTTGGATCATGTTCAAAGTTTCTAACTTCATGGCAAAATTGTGCTAATGAGAGTAGAGTGATGTACTCTTCCTTTTGTGTAAAAGAATGGTTGCTAATTAAACTTGTCCATGAGTTTTGTTGGGGTAATTGCGCAGTTTCATGGAAAGATGTAGAATGTTGCATTGCTACATCAAAATCTTAAAATGGGTTATGTTGGTTCTTAATATTAGTGCATGCTAGTCCCAACTTTCCTTTACAGCACTTCTCCTATGATTCTGGAGCAGTGTCTTATTTTTCTTATGATTATGGCAGGTTTCTTTCTAAATATTACTTATGTTGTAATTGGGAAATGTTGATAAATACAAGAGAAACTCTGCCGAAATTTTTATGAGCATTTCCACAACATCCTAAACATTAGAAACTTAATCTAGGAATACCACACAAAATGCCACTTGCTAGCTCCCTTAAATTTCCATGCTAATGAACACCCATATGGAAAATTAGTATAAAAGAAAAGTTAGTAAGAGGGTCTTTGACAACTTTCAAGTTGGAAGTTTTAGAGAGTGTAAAAACCTTAATTTTCATCACCTACAAGTTCCTACAAGCTCCCCTTGTGCAAACTTCAAGTTCCATATCAATTTGGGTTCCATTCCTATAGAAAAATGTGTTTCTCCATAAACTTAGTAAAAGAGTTTTGTGAACATTCAAATTTAAATGAGAATTGTAGTTTTCCTAACTATGAGCAAGTTCAAGTTTACCTAGGAACTACTACATGAAGCATTTCAAGAACTCCTGAAAACCCTAAGCTTCATAACAAAACCGAGTTGGTAATATGTTATGCCATGAACACCCCCCATTAGAGGAAGTTACTAGGTAGCTACTCAATGGGTCTCATTTAAGTTGCCTCTCCTTGGATCCATTAGCAAGGTTCCTTGGGATAAATGTTGTAATGCTATAGTTCAGTTTCTTGATATTGCAGATCACTCCTCTATTTGTAGAACTCCCTTGTTTTTGCAGGCTTTCCTCCTGCCGCATGTATGCAGTTTGTTATTAATGTCATTTGCATTTCCATGTGAATTTGCCACGATACGTCATAAGCTAGTTCTAGTTTATTGCTTAATGCATTGTACCTTTGTGCACCATGTGAGTTGGGTTTGGACATCCTACTGGGTCACGCTGTGACGTGTTCCGTTGTTATTTTTCAGGTGTTGGATCTTTGAGTCAGAGGCAAACGAGCACAGTTGGTTGGATTTGAGTGTGGGGGTGAGTGTGAGAGAAATTTGGGTGTGATAATGTACTTGGGTGAGTTGGGTTATGTATTGTATATGAGATTTGTAATCAATGTTGTGATTGAACAGTTTATATATATGGTATACCGGTGTTTTGAGTTGGTGGCTCTTTTTGTATTTCTGTGATGTCTGGAATGTTACAGGTACTATCCCAGCAGTGTGCAGTGGGCCTGCTTGAGTTTTGAAATTTTGTACTTCTCTTTCGTAGCACCCGCCTCTTCGAGAATACCTGATACGGATTCGTACTTATCGGGTATCCTGGGGAGTGGGGCGTTACAGAAGTGCGTCATCCGAGTCGATCCAGACTTCCCGTTTCAGACTCGAATGACGGGGGCAATTGTTATGAACTCAAGATCGACCCAGTCGATCTAGGCCCACTTGTTCAAAGCCCAAGTCATGGCCCGCTGAACCTCCACGATGAGACCTAGTTCGCCGAGATTCGGAGAAGCTCATCCAAGCAGAGTAGCAAGCTCGCCATCTGAATCAGAGAGAAGAGCCCTCCAGCAGATCGTACAAGTTTCGCGCTAGCTCGCCCAGAGTAGCTCACCCCAGATGCAGTTCGCCTACCTCTCCGTCCCAAAGCAGTCCGCCCAATGAGGGGGGTGACCCGCCACTAACACCACTGCCAGTTTCACTACAAACAAAGTCTGACAAAAGCGCGTATGGCTGCTTCGTCACCTGACAGCCTGCCGAAAGTACGCCTAGCCGTTTTGGCGTCAGACAGCCCGACAAAAGCACACCTGACATTTATGGCTCTGACGGCCTGACAAAAGGGCGCCTGCCGCGTTCGGCCCTGACACCAATGGTCGGATCCCTAACATCTTGACATCTCCATCTCATCAAAAGCAACCGACTCCATCAGCCTATAAATACCCACTCTCCTCCAAGGGAGAAAGTGGTTAGTGAGTCGATTAATCTGTAAGAAATCTCTAACATGTCTACTTATATTCAAGGTCGAATATCCTCCACATATTCGCGCCTTCCACACTAGTTCGCCACGTAAGCATCGATCTGCCTCTAAGATCGCCCTGCATGTCTGACACTCTCTCATCAGTCATCAACTGACTTAAGCATCGGAGGGGCTACGGGCTGACAGCCGACCCAGCCTTTCTGACGAGTTGCTCTTCTTGCAGGAAGTTCTCCCCAGCTACCAGCGGATGAGCGACCTTCTCCAACCAGCGGACGACCTACTCCGATTGATGGACGGCCTTGAGATCCTCATCTACAAAGCGTCCTCATATTAGGATTATCCTCGCCATCACCCCCAAACACGTGTAATCATTGTACCCTTGATTCTCCACATCAATATAAATTCATTGTGAGCGGATTCTACCCCGCAACACACCATGATTGTAAAAGACCCTTGGTATCAATCTTAATCTATATATAAGATTTATGGCCTCCAGATTGATTCTCAACAAAGTTTCTCTTGTTGGAGAATTTTTTTTTTGCTTGATTTTTTATGAGGTTAATAATGGATATGTGCCGATGACATCACATGAAATTTCGTGCGAAGTCAGCTCGATTTTTACAAAAGAATTTTTTAAAAAAACATTTTCGGGATGTACACCTCAAAACTCCAAATATGTGTGAACCTTATGGCTCGATCCATCCGTTGCGAAACTTTTGAATTTACAACAAATAGAAGAGGGTCAAATGCGTTAGATTTACTTGATTTTTAGTATGGTGGTCATCCCAACAAAACCCAAAAAAAATTTTGGAAAATTTTTAAAAAGAAGTATGTGTGCAGACTGCCTCTCAGCGGGTGTACAAATTTCTGGTTTTTTATTCTTGCTGATAACTAAATACATAATGAGGTTGATCAAAAGACATCAACCGGGTCGTTGTAGTATAGTGGTGAGTATTCCCGCCTGTCACGCGGGTGACCCGGGTTCGATCCCCGGCAACGGCGCTTATCTATTTTTTTTCTCGGCATTTGGGAACGATTTTTACAATAATTTAAAGCTTTAATTCTTTTTTCATATTTATTGCTTTCCTTGTCTGCTTCAAAACTTTTATTCTTTCTTTCTATTGATTAAATCCAAGTTTTGCGTTATTATTTGCACAAAATTTAAAGCATTCAACCTTTTTTTAAATTGTTACGTAAGTGCTAATTTATTCATATTTTCCAGGAAAAAAATAGAGTAGTCCCTTCTTCCATTTCAGAGGCAATTATATCTGTAAGATTTTCGTTAAACTGCAATTTATTCTACTTCAAATACAATTTAAAATAAGGTAAACGCATCGGTCTCTTTCCATAAATAACACATGGTTTAAAATGAAGTTAATTCCCCTCCACCGTCTCATGCCTTCTGATATTCCAAACGCAGTTTAATTTTTCATTATTTTTTTCCAATTAAAGAAAATTGTTAGAAGAAGATTAACCATGGCAAATAGCCATGGTACTATATTTATAAAACTCTCATGTTAAGTTGGGAGTCCAAGGGCCTCCCCACTAACTTAGTGGGGAGTAATGGAGAGTGATGAGGGGAGAGAGGCCAAAGGCCTCCCTCAACTCACAACACTCCCCCTCATCTCTCCATTACCTTGGGTTAAGCATATGAATACTTCAAGATTCAGTATGCCAATGGGGTGGATACTTCTGGATTCAGAGCCACTGTGGTTGCCTCGTTAAAACCTTAGCTGTGGAAAACCCAGTGGGAAAAACCAGCAGCTTAAGGGAAAAGAGTACAACTATCGAGGGAATCCCCCTGATCTGTACAAGCTTCAGGCTTGCAGATCTCCTATGTATCTATACAATCATCTCCTATTCGTCTATACATCCATCATGTTCTGAAAGAAAATACAATTATCACTCATCTGTACAAGTTTCACTTATCTAGCGGCTATTGGAAGGCAGAGTCGCTCTGGAGTGTAATGCTCTTCGAAGTTGGTAGATGACTCCACTAAAGTATTATTTGAATCAGTCTTCAGTGTGTCTGCAAGGTACTGCTAGACCTGGCTGGGCGTTTTCAATACTTGCTTCGTGGATGATGAGCTTCTCAGAAGATGTAGACATTGGATGATGATGTGTATATATTTAGGAGGTGGCCGGCCTATTGTGTTTCAGTCATCGCCATGATCTTTAAACCTGCATATGCAATATATATTCTTTGACCCTTGGAAGTTGCGCAGAAGCAGCCTATCCTTGGTCTAGTGTTGCTCTCCAGGACAACACTGTATCTGGTTAACAACTTTACTGGAGACGTTCTATCAAAGATACGTGCAGTTGGCCAGATAATACACTAGAGCTAGGCTCTTCGGGATCTAGGATGTCCTCCCCCTCTTCCAGCTACTGGAAGGTGTCATAAATAAGCATCCATTTTTAATAGGTTGCAAAATGACATCATTCTTCGTAAACTCCAGGTGTATGAAGAATATGAAAGGGTTCCACCACGAAGGTGTTTAATATGTAAGCCGAGACATCTTCGGCATGATTAATAATAGTTCATCTTCACGATGATTAATGTCATCTTCAGGATGATGGTTCATCTCCAGGATGATAGTTCATCTTCAGGATGATTAATGTCATCTCCAGGATGATGGTTCATTTCCAGGATGATGGTTCATCTCCAGGATGATTAATGTCATCTTCAGAATGATGGTTCATCTCCAGGATGATAGTTCATCTTCAGGATGATTAATGTCATCTTCAGGATGATGGTTCATCTTCAGGATGATAGTTCATCTTCAGGATGATTAATGTCATCTTCAGGATGATAGTTCATCTTCAGGATGATTATTGTCATCTTCAGGATGATTAATGTCATCATCAGGATGATCGTTATACCTAGGTTTTTCATTTCCAAGGTATGCTTTAAAGCTATCTGAAAACTCAATGGTCTCTGCTGGAGATCCTATTAGCTTTAAGTCGACCATATGTAAGGCAAATATAACGAATCCTGTCAACGATCTTTTGAAAAAGATACAAGGGCAGAATATTGCTTAAGATCAACTAATGATCTTTGTAGCCTTTATGGAGAAGACGTTTCTACGTTTCTCTTTCATCTCTGGAGGTAGAGTATACCCTTCTGGAAGTTTTATATAGATCTCTATATCTATATTGCCGTATATATATGCAGTCACAACGTCCATGAGCTGCATGTATTGGCTTTTGCAGAGAAGTGTAGGCTTAGTAGGAAAATGATCACATTTCCTTCATTTCAATTTCTTTATGAAATTCGAATTATATTCCACAGGTTTTTACACATTCAGGTGTATGGACTACTTGTCCAAAGACTTTGCTTTTCAAGAGTGAGTCCAGCTCTACTCTTATTGCCTCATCCCAATTTGGCCATTCTATGCGTTTTCGCTATAGAAAAGTGGGTAGATGTCATCGTCGTATTCAGCGACGTGAACGGCAATAGCGAAAGCAAAACCTTCGTCGACGACTGTGCTATATATGTCCCGTACCTCTCCAGTACGTACGTAATATAATGATGTTTCTCCTGTTGTTTCCTCTGCAGGGGAAATTAGGAGGGGAGAGGTTGCTGGTCTGAGCTCAGTATCCTGTGGTTGGATCATTTTTATATATCCAGGAATCTTCATATTATGAGGAAATTTATTTTGAACCTGGCCGGCGTCCTCTTTTCAAATGAGGTACAGCCAATTCTGTTGTCGGTGGATTGCATCCATCTTTGGGAATGTCAATCCTAGCTGGCGTGTTGGCAGCAGGGACGTGTGAACGAACAATCTTCTGGTTGTCCGTAATTTTATCCGTCAATTGATGGACTTTAGTCTGAATGTGAAGGATCTTCTGGATCTCACCGTCACACAGAAAAAGTATGCGGATCATAACGAGATGAGGACTTATGTGTCCCCTGATATGGTCTAAGAAGCTTCAGGCTTCTTTAGACTGCGTGCCTATTACAATGAGACTTTACTCATCAAATTCACATTTATCAAGACTTGGTGGTAAACCATAAGAAAGCGGCATCAGCAATAAGATATGGCCACAAGCGGGCCGTATCGTGATAAGCGATGCGGAGTGCAGCTTGTTGGTCACTAAATATCAACAGGCAACTGGAATCTAACAATGGACGTGAAATCCATTGGAGTCTCTTTACCAAAGACTCTGATAACCCATTCTGAGTATGAACATGCTACATGATGTTCAATTTCAATGCCAGTTGCTTGGCAGAAGTCTTGAATGATATGAGTGGTGAATTCACCCTTATTATTAGCTTTGAGAAAGCTATGTTGCGAGTGAATATGAAGGTACACAGAAAACCATCTAGTAGATGCATATATCAGTACAGTAATGAAGTACCGAAAATGGTCCATTTGCGGGGTGAATAGGCCCGCAAAAGGTCACCATGTATTCTCTCAATGAAGCCAGAAGACTCTAAACCCACTTTCAGGAAGGAAGGTCTCTCTCTAAGTTTTCCCTTATGACAAAGGGGGACAAGGAAACTCAACCTTTTGAAGAATCTTCAGGTTCTCCAATGGATTCATTTGATGATGCGTCCATCAACGCTGATCCGGGATGACCAAGTCCATTTTTGCCAGAGTTAAAAACTATGGCAATGAAAGGCACTTCTGGTGCTTAGTCAAGTTGGCTTTCTATAGGATGTATAGCTGTAATTATAGGGGCCCGACGGGGGTCCAATGAAATCGTAAGTAGATGGTCTTCTGGACATTTTCTTGACGAGTTACATTTTGATATTCAATAAATATTATCCACAATTTTCAAGTTATTTTCTATAAAAGAAATATCCTTGAAAAGTGGAGATTTCCTATATGTTTATAAGGAGAATTTGCATCTTATAGTCTCGTTGTATGTGGGAGCAATATCAATGCTACACCAGTGCAACGAGGCACTGTCCACAATATTCCATACTTCATCTATAATTAAAACGAAATTTTATTTAAGTCAATGAAAAAGACGAACTTAAGCAAATTAAAGATGAAGTAACATTGAATTTTAAATGCATAGATAAAAGATGAAGCTTAATCGAACAGGTCGTCGTTCTCGAAGTCTATTGCAGTGAACATCGTTGGTGGCTGAATAGCCGCCAAGTTTGCTTCAGGCAGAGACTTCTGGCTCGCCAGCTATAGTTCCTGGAGGTGGCGAGGAGTGCGGCAGATTCTGGACCAATGGCCAGTCATGCCGCATCTATGGCATTTATCCTCCCAGTTCTTCTTAGGAAGTGACACTTGGTCAGTGTTCTTTTGCTTCCATATGAAATTTCTTTTTCCCTTATTGTTTTTGTTTGTCTGGGGAGCTGCACCTCTTGGTTGCTTCATTATAGCTTTCCCTTTAGTGTTTTTAGCCTTCCTCTTGTTTTTCCACTTCTGGGGAGAAACGTGGTGGGCTTCAGGGATAGGGGCAGTGCCAGCTAGACGTAAGTTATGAGTTGCAAGCAGTAAGTCTAGATTCAGCTCTGCCCTAAGTAGGCATGAGATCAGATCGGAAAATTTCGTGAAATTGCGTTCACGATACTGCTGCATGAGGATTGCATCTTTCTCGTGAAACGAGGTAAATGTCTTTTCCAACATGCGCTGTTCTGTCACTTCTTCACCGCACAACTTCAGGCGTGAGGTGATGTTATGAAGTGCAGAATTGTACTCAGCGACAGACTTATAGTCCTGAAGTCTGAGGTTTTCTTACTCATAACTGGCACGCGGTAATATAACATCAATTTGATGTTTATACCGAGCTTCCAGCGCTGTCCACAGGTCCTTTGGATCCTCAACCATTAAGTATTCGGCCTTTAAGGTCCGAGCGATATGTTTCCTAATGTAGATTATGGCTTTCGCCTTATCTACATCGGATATAGTGGTTGTAGGGCTGCTGCTAGTTGTAGCAGAAGCTTCGGCCGCTGCTGGGGCCGAGGAAGGAGCCAAAATGGACCCAAGGAGGGCCACCAAACGCAAGTGGAACTTCATGTCAACTCGCCAACTCAGGTAATTTGTCCCTGCAGAGTCAAGTACTTTGAAATCGACGCTTGCCAATTTTGCCATTTATCTACGCAATTTAAAATCAGCATGAATTAATTAAAATTCAAAATTCATGCATAAAGAAATAAACAAGTAAAAATGCGGGGATCGGCCAGATACCCAAAAAATAAACAGTCCAAAGTTTGTTTACAGTCCATAAAAAGGAAAGAAAAATACAACTTCGGAAACCCAAAGTGGGTCCCTATATCTTCGTCTTCATATGATGTTGCACCGAGCTTGGGCTTTAAATACAAATTTCCTCACTTACAAATGCTCTCAAAAGAAAATAAAAGTGCAAGGAAAGTAAATAGGTATACAATGGCCGATCCCTAAAAACACATTTTTTACTGATTTAAACATCCACGCAGTTCTAAATATGCTACAGGCATATAAATAAACAACCACGCATATAACTCAAGCAAAACATATGGTAAAGGAAACTAGAAAATATAATTATCTCGTAGACCACGTGGAAACGTCATACACCGTTAGGTTAGTTGACTAACGGCAGAGCGGTCTCAGGATCTTGAAGATAATTATATTTTGAAAAATAGAATCCTAGTATTCCATAAATAATTAATAATGCAAGAGTGAAATAATTTTAGCAATATGACGAGACAGGCTCATAACAAAGAATTAAAATAAATTAATATTTTGAATGGGGCTGCAGGCCCATAAATATTAATCATTTAATATATTATTATTATTTGGGCTGCAGGCCCATTTACCAAAAACTAACAAATAAAGTGTAGCAATTGAATTAACTTGGCTTCAGGCTGAAGTAGTCAAATTAAAATATCATTAATACTTGGGCGTCAGGCCTAGTTTCAAAATTTTAATTTAACATATTGAAAATTGCAATTGGAATTACTGGGCTTCAGGCCCGATTTTGGTAGGCAAAAATAATGATTAAGTTAAATGGGGCTGCAGGCCCATAGAATCTATTAATATGGTTACAAATGGGCTGCAGGCCCAACGACAAGGCTATCTAATTTATTTAAAATAAACAGAATATAGCGCTTAAGCCCATTTTTGGGCTGTGGAATGCCAAAAACCCCCAACCCTAAATCTGTCCATTTTCAAAATCCTTTTCATCTGATCATCGCCGGAGGCCCCCCCCCCCCCCCCCGCGGGGGGGGAGGGGGGGAGGGCCCCCCGCCTGGGACATTGAACTGAACTTATCACGCAATTTGTAGCCCATAATTCCAGTTCACGCACTTATCACGCAATTATTTGTACCCCATAATTCCAGTTCACGCAATTATTTGTACCCCATAATTCCCCAAACACAGGATTTTCACCCCCCATTAATCCTCATCCACGTCCTTTGTTGGTGCAATATACTACGATTGGGTCTTTAAGTTTAAAGCTTATCTTTTAAGAAATATAAAACCTTTTTTCAGGAAATAGTTGGAAAAAATTATTGCGCAATTGCACGGACACCGGGGTTTGATATTTATAGCAACGACTTGGCATCTAGCCCAGATATTTGTTTCTGGGATGGCTGTCTCGTAAATAAACACCATTAACGACGAGGAATTGCAGGGTCATTGAACGCAAATTCCCGCTGCCGGGAGGCTGCGGGACAGAGGCCCCCCCTGGGGGGGAGCGCAGCGAACAGGGACATGCCCCCCTTCCTTCGGGGAGAGGGGGGGAAGTCGAACAGTTGGGTTTTTTTTTGAATTAATTTTTGATATTGTTTATAGCAGATTTGAAACAAGCCGAAAATAGGTTGTGAAAAATCATAGCAAAATCAAATTTTTGTTTGTAACTATCTACGGGATCGTAAAGCATTACCTCTAGATTAAAAATCTAGGGACGATCGAAAAATAGAATAGCCGTAGAGAGAAAAATCCACGCTCCGAATACGCCCAAGAGAAACGCCACAACGTAGCCGCAACAAGAGATTCCTTTGCGCGTTGAGGATAATTTGAGGGGATTATTAGGAGAAGCTCAAGAAAATTGAGAGCTAAAGTGCTGATAACGTGTTAGAAGAAGATTAACCATGGCAAATAGCCATGGTACTATATTTATAAAACTCTCATGTTAAGTTGGGAGTCCAAGGGCCTCCCCACTAACTTAGTGGGGAGTAATGGAGAGTGATGAGGGGAGGGGGGCCAAAGGCCTCCCTCAACTCACAACAAAAATAAATTATTACGAATGCAATTTAATTTTTTGCTTAATTTTTATTCCTTTACAAAAATTAAATGAAAACATTTCTCTAACTTTCTCCCCAAAATGCAGAGCGGGAAGAAGGCGAAGAGGAAGAGGAGACTGAAGGCAATTAGTTTTCATTTGCATTGAATTCCGATCGAATGAATTAGCCTTGCTCAAGACAAGTGAATGCAAACGGCAAGTCATGGGCTTTGGGTCGGTGCCTTGATCTGTTGTTCATAGTGGTTTAGTCCCACATCGGCAGGGGGGTGTGAGACGGAGACGTCATGGGATATAAAAAATGAGGCAATGGAGTCCGACAAAATTCATCTTTGCGCTTGGGGCAATGACGCAGCTAGTGAGGTTATAACCGAGGCGCGTCAATTGCTGGTTGAAAACTATTTCCAAACCCCCTCTTCGGTATTGGGCTTGAACCCGGTGCCAAAGAGAATTTCTGAAAGGGCTCCCTCTAATCCAGGGTAAAGCTCTGCAAATCTTTATATTAAATTTTTTACAGCTTTATTTTAACTGTCGACCGATTTTTGGCGACAAAATCGTCTGCAAGTGCTGGCAGCTTCTATTATGCTAACAGTTTTGATGTTCAAATATGCTTCACGAGTGACGCAACGGCTGTTGAAATTAAACGTCTCCATTTCCAATATGCTTCTCTTCAATCGAAATACTGAGTATGGTAAATATTTGCGCGTTCCGTTATCATCCATATCGACTAGCATCCTCCGTCCATTTGATATAACGCCATTTGGCTACATGATTTGATGCCCCATAAAATCGTGGGGAATTACTTCGCGAACTTATCGCTTTGCTCAGTGCACATATCACTTATTTACAAGTTTGCCATTTTTCTCTGCACACATACCACATGTTTACCTGTTCGCCATTAAAAAAAACCAGGGAATTGATTTGTGAACCCACCATTTTACTTACCACACACACCACTGTTTATAAGTTTGCTATTAGTCAAGCGCGTACATACCACTTATTTACAAGTTTGCCACTGAAATTACTCATCGCGCACTCACATGACCAAATTTCCGAAAAAGTCTCTGGGTGTGTGCGGAGAGCAAAACGCCGTCGAAGGTCGAACAATGCGAGCGACGACACTGCCTCTTCCTCCGACCTCCCCTGCCCCCTTCTCCCTCTTCCATGTCCCGTTCGTCGCCACCATCCTCCTACCTCCTCAGTTCCGTCTCCAAACTCTAGTAAATCATCGTCGGAGTCTGTGTCGTCGTCGTCGAGGGACGACATCGGGGGGACGAGGGTAAAAGAGGAATCGATTCAAATTTCGCATAATGTAATTGAATGGCAAACTTGTAAATAAGTGGTATGTGTGCGGTAGCAACACGCTGCATTCGCAAATCAATTCCCTAAAAAATAACTAAATTGATCACTTCACATACATGCTTACCCAATTTCCGAGAAAACACTTAGGTTGGGCCAGGGGAGGGGGGGAGGGGGGATGCCGGAGCTCCCTCTCCACCTGCCTCTCTTCTTCTCTTCCTTCACAACCAAAACCCTCTCGACGAAGATCTCGGCGGCAGGATCATCCCTCTCCTTGACAGTCAATGGACTGGTCATCGCCGACATCTCATTCTTGGACATCGACGAAGGTTTCTTAGCCGTGGCCCTTCTATATTTGAGCGGCATCGATTGATGGAATTGGGTTATATGGCTTCAATGGAGGAAAGCAAAAGAGAATATCAGGTGCGGAAGGAGCAGATGAGGGGACGTGCGGCGGACGAGGGGCTGTTGTGGGAGTGGGGAGCAGATGATGGTTAACTTGAAATATGTGGATCCGAAATGGCAAACTTATAAATATGTGGTATGTGCAGTGATCAAAATGGTATGTTCGCAAAGTAACTCCCAAAATCGTGCCACATAATGTTATACAATTACAATAAGCATTACGGCCATCTGTGTAGAATGAACTGTCACGACATTGGACCGGTCCAGCCTTAATTATTTATCTGAGGTAGCTGATGCCAAGGGGGCCGAGAAGAGCCGACTGCTTGGGCCCAACAGCCCCGTTACAGATGTTACGACCGTATAAAATTGTAATAGTAAGCCAAGTTCAACTGCAGGCGATGACCAGATCACCGGCATTCTTTACATGGAATAAATTTTCAAACATTTATAGAAGGAAATTTTGAATAAGATTAAGGAATACAGCAATGACATAGGTTTAAAGTCAAGTTCAACTGTTTATTGCCAAAAGTTGGTTTATAGATATTAGCAATTTCTTTTTCAATTGATCGGACATCTCTTCATTGCTTAGTATATAATATGGCTGATTTCCTGCTGATTTTTGAAGCCCAAGATGAGTAACAGTCATTCTTTCCACTGACATAGATTGTTCTGTTTTTAGGGTAGTGTATGGAAGCTCCACTTCCACCCTGTTAATCCCGCAATTTTCATAGTATATATGACTCTCTTTCCCTCGTCACTTCAGGCTAGTCTTCAGGCGAAACGAGGAGTTGATGTTGATAAGAGAGACCACTATAAATGTATAAATGTACCGCCAAACTCTCATTTCTTAGTAAATGAGATGAATTTATTAAACTGTCGGGGATAATTTCAGAAAACCCACTATATAGTTGAAACTGAAGTAACATAACCCACTATATATGGAGGTTGCTTGCCCTAGACATCAACTTAAAAATTATCTCTGGTTATCTTACATTTGTTTTCAAACGGAGTCTTTCTATATTTAACACATCTCTCTTTTCCCTCCATTTTTTTAAATGCGACATCACGTGAGTGCCCAAACTTTTTTTTTTTTGATAAAAACACTTGTATCTCCTACATCAGCTTTTAATGACGGGACTGGTTCAGAATTATTTTATTTTCATATATTTTTCCATGCCTTCAAATCTTCTGTTTACGGGTGAATTTTCACTCGCAAATCGATAGTATGGAGGGTGCGGGGTCAACACGGTCAAAGGGGACACGCGGGACCCCGTTTTGTCGTGGCTGTCACGTGAGACGGAGATGACCCGTGGGGTCGGCCGATGGCGCGTTCGCTTGTGCGGGAAGGCGCGACTCCGTTCTTCGGTTGGCCGAGGGGTAGCCTCGGCGGGATGACAACCTTCGGATCGGTTGAAGGTGGGATCGCTCGGTGAGGGGCGCGCGGATCTTCGCGTCGGCCTGCCGAAGGGTAGCCTCGGCAGAGCGGTGGCCTCCTGGTGGTGGAGATGAGCGGACTCGAGGACGAGGACGCTCGGCTCCGGTTGGAAGGACGCTGAGGGGTAGCCTCGGCGTCGCTGGATCTCCTGGACATGAATAGACGAGAGAGCTCGTCAGGGGGGTCGGACCTTGGTTCCGACCGATTCCCCTCCGATGCCAAAGTCAGATCGGATCTGATAGATGCTTGGCGGGATCAGACTTGATTTGCGAAGAGACCTAGCCCCGATCCTCGGACCGAGCTTCGGAGGAGAAATATTCAAGGTGGAAGAAGGTGAAGGAGTGTTAGAATACGATACCATTGTTCTAGATCAAGAAGATCCGTCCCTTTGGATGACGCCACCCCCTCTCCTCATATAGGCTCATCCGCCTCATAATGTGCCATGATGTGATATCATGGCCGCCATTCATGGGGACGTGCAAATGGGGAAGTGGTGACCCCCGCTAATTGCGCCCGCTTGATGACGTGATGAATGCCATGAGTGATTACCATAATTGGCGGGCCGTAATGGCTTGTTGCCATTATTGGCTGACCATGATGGCGGGAGTAATAACCATGAATTCGAGCCATGATTATTGGAGAGTGATGGCCATGGGTGGTTGCCATATTTGGCGAGCCATGATGGCTAGAGTGATGGCCATTTAAGTCGGGCCATTATTGGCGAGAGTGATGGCATTTGGCGGTTGCCATAATTAGATAGCCATGATGGCTAGAGAATGATGGCCATTAAGCTGGGCCATACTTTCCTCCACTAATGAAGTGGGCAGTCAGTTGGGCCTTCGTCTTGGGTGGAGAAGCGCGACCCTCCCGTGAGATCCTTGGGCCGGAGCCTAAGGCCGTAGTAGGCCAGTTGACCGGGCTCTTCCGGGCTCGGTCAAAATAGTCCTATCAATTGCCCCCATCTTCCGAGCTCTACCGTTGTTAAGGTGGAGGTCGGGAGATGTAGTATAAGGGGGAGAGGATGCTCCTTTTGTAAAATTTGGTCCATCTTGCGGAGTTGGCTAGTGACGATAGGACATCGGTCCGAGATTCGTTCGGTTGCGAGGAGGGTCGCCCCTCGACTTACGGCCGACGAAGGAGTTTGGTCGGCCAGATGGGGGAGCTGCCCCCAGTCTTACAGCCGATCTCGTTCGTTCGGTGGCGGGGAGGTTGCCCTTCGACTTTCGGCCGACGAAGGAGTGGGTCGACCTGCTGGGGGAGTTGCCCCCAGCCTTACGATCGATCTTGTTCGTTCGGTGGCGAGGGGAGTTGCCCCCCGACTTATGACCTATGAAGGAGTGGGTCGACCAGCTTGGGGAGTTGCCCCCAGCCTTATGGTCGATGGGTCGATTGGCCTGCTGAGGGAGCTTCCACTCATTCTTATGGTCAATCGAGTGATCGGTCGGCTCGGGGAGTTGCCCCAGCCTTACAGTTGATCTGGTCGATCTGCTAGGGTAGTTGCCCCCAGCCTTATGATCGACGGGTCAATTGGCTTGCTGGGGGACCCCCAGTCTTATGACCAATCGAGTGATCAGTAAGCTGGGGGATTTTCCCCCCAGCCTTTGATCTTGACAGTCTGCTTGGGGAGTTGCCCCCAGCCTTACGATCGACGGGTTGATTGGCCTGCTGGGGGAGCTAGTCCCAGTCTTAGGGTCAATCGGGTGATCGGTCAGCTGGGGGAGTCGCCCCAGCCTTACAACCGATCCGTTCGGTTGCGAGGAAAGTTGCCCCTCAATTTACGGCCGACGTAGGAGTGATCGGCCTGCTAGGGGAGTTGCCCCAGCCTTATGATCGATCTCGTTCGTTCGGTGGCGAGGGGAGTTTCCCCTCGACTTACGACCGACGAAGGAGTGATCGGCATGCTGGGGGGTTGCCCCCAGCCCTTCGGCCAACCCGTTCGTTCGGTTGCGAGGGGGGTTGCCCCTCGGCTTATGGCCGACGAAAGGGGTGAGGACATTGTGAAGACTTTCGAAGATTCCATGGTGGCGCTCTGCCACCACCTCGTCCAGCTCGGGTAGATGCAGGAGCAGTTCGGTAAGCGGGGACCCAACAGCACGGTCGGAGGAGCGGTCTGGACGCTCAAACTCGGACGGTGGGGCTTCGGCCAGATCGACTCGGCCACGGTCGGAGGAGCTGCTTGGTTGCTTGAACTCGGATGGTGGTGTTTAGGCCAGATTACCTCGGCCACGGTCGGAGGAGACGGTGGGTTGCTTGGACTCGGACTAAGGGTTGAAGTTTCGGAATGAACCCCAATGAAACCTTGCTACCGAGTGTCGTCGGGTCAGACGATCTACTGGGTCGAGGAGTTCGGAAGCCCTCGATTGACTGCTGGGTTGAGGAGTTCGAAAGCCCTCAGTTGACTCTTAGCTTGATCGCTCAAGAACTGGACCGTTGCTGAGTTGGACTGTCGCCCCTGATCGAGCTCCAACAAAGCCCCGAACTTGGATCGAATGCCGATCTCCCCATCAAGATGACGATGTTGGGTCGAAGTCTCGATTGGACATCGTTGGACATAAGGTTCCCCTGGGTCAGCTAGCTACTCGACAGGGTCGATCCTCAACATCCAGCAACAAGTAGCAGATTCGACGACGCGGGGTGGCGATGGTCGAGCTCCAGTAGGGCCCCAATGTCTGGATCGACACGTTTATTTGGGTCGAGCTCCTCTGGATTCCAGATGCTCGGATTGATCTCGTCACCGATCAGTCGATGTTCGAAGGGCCTGTTACTGATCAGAGGAGGAGGAGGAGGCCACTGTCGACCCACAAGAGGGTCGGAGGGAGCATTGCTGATCGGAGGGATGCTTGCCGGCCAGGGGGAGGTCGAAAGACCTGCCGTCGATCTATCAGAGGGTCGGAGGAGCGCCCGCTGATCGGAGGGATGCGTGCTGATTTGGAGGGATGTCAGAGGACCCTGTAATGACGTTCACCCTCTTGATCAACGTAAAGAGCTTCGACGAATCCACGTCTTTCGATCCGGTGTCCAGCTTCCATCGAAGGCCGCTGAATTCAGGGCATGCGGCCCGATGATCGAAGGAGCTCAACGAGCTTGGGTGGTGACACCTGTCCCTTTGATCAGCTTAAATTGAGCTCGATGGACGATCCCAGACCTTGGACCATTCTGAAATATGCCAGGTTGTGCTTGGAGGCAGCACACATGAAGTCAGGAGCTTCTTCTCGTCGCCTGGAGACGTGAAGTCGGACACAAGACCATCGTTTGAACTCGGATCAGATCTGAGTTCTGATCATGGGATGGCGTGGGTCGGCAGCAAGTGCCGAGCTTCGTCAGAGGTCCCTATCGAGCTCCATTGATGGATCGGAGGGGAACTCGAGAGATCAATCCCCGTCGGAGGTTGAATTTCGCTGAGGTAGAAGCTCCTCCATCGAGACCGCCGTTTGTTCCCCAGTGTATTGCCCTGGCTATTGATAGTCATGCCACCTTGATCCGAAGCTTCCTCCTCGACAAACTACAGATGCAATTCTCGACTATCTGGCATTTCAGATCGGACGTCGATGAGCCATGTAGAGCTTGGCCGATTCCCGGCGGCTAACGAGCTTCACCAGATCTGATTTGACTTCGTTGGATCGGTTGACCAGCTAAGGTCGATCGATTAATCCATGGAGTTTCCAATGATGAGGACCACCACTGTCTTTATCGGGTCGCTCGCTTTGGTTATCGGAGCTCTGATGAGGAGAATGCTGAGGAAGTGGGATATGACCAGATCATTCTTCATGATTCGAGAAAGAGAATGACTGATGAGCAGGAGCTAGCATCCACGAATGAGGTAACTTTAGATCCGGAGCTTGATCTGGCTCGATCACACGGAAGCGCCGTTCATGCGGTTCCAACCTCCACCGAATGGGGAAGAGGGAGCTCCAGTCCCCCAGTAATAAGAGCAAGAGGCTCGGGCACCGCCCTCCTCCAGGATTGCATCATCGTTCGCAAGCCCCTCCCCAACTAATTCAACATTGTCACTGTCGACGGCCACTCGGACCCCCTCGAGACCACGTGCATCGTCCTTCACGATTGCCGCATCCTTTCTGAGAAGGAGCTGATCGCCGACCGATTCACCGTCAAGTCGTACCTCGGCCGACCATGGAAGGAGAAGGAAGAAGTCGACCAGCCGACGCGATACTACACGGAGTACAACGATGAGGCCCTAGCGCCGTGACCAACGCAAGGGTCTGCCGGGCCAAGAAGCTGATCGACCGGCAAGATGCACGGAGTAGATATTTTGATCGAATTGAATGGCAATCAAGCCCTCAGACCATCAATTGCCCTCAGACCGTGAATGGAATGTCAATTGATTGATATTTAATTCAATTTACAAAATTGAATGTCAATTGAATGTCTCCACTGTCAATTATTATGACATTTAATGGCGTGAGGCAAGGTTCGTCGGGATGAAGCCGTCCTCGAGGTGAATTGAACCATCACAAAAGCGGTAGTTGTCGAGCATAGGGGGCTTTGACCAGGCCAACTATTTCGTAGCGATTGTTTGAATTTGTAGACGTCAACGGAGGATACGGCTCGCCTCGGAACCGAAGGCGATGGCGGTGATCCGATTCAGGGTGGAAGCCAGATTCCCGGAGTGTTGGTTGACTTTCACCACCCGGAGATGGGCTCTTCAAGATTTTAATAAGCGGAACGAGTCAGTGCCAATGCGGTTGATGACATGGATGTTAACTCGTTCCCACAGATGGCGCCAAATTTTTACGGGTGAATTTTCACCCGCAAATCGATAGTATGGAGGGTGCGGGGTCAACGCAGTCAAAGGGGACACGCGGGACCCTCGTGTTGTCGTGGCTGTCACGTGAGATGGAGATGACCCGTGGGGTCGGCCGATGGCGTGTTCGCTTGGGCGGGAAGGCACGGATCTGTTCTTCAGTTGGCCGAGGGGTAGCCTCTGCAGGATGACAACCTTCGTGATCGATTGAAGGTGGGATCGCTCGGTGAGGGGCGCGCGGATCTTCGCGTCGGCCCGCCGAATGGTAGCCTCGGCAGAGCGGTGGCCTCCTGGTGGTGGAGATGAGCGAACTCAAGGACGAGGGCGCTCGGCTCTAGTTGGAAGGACGTTGAGGGGTAGCCTCAGCGTCGCTGGATCTCCTGGACCTGAATAGACGAGAGAGCTCGTCAGGGGGTCGGACCTTGGTTCTGACCGATTCCCCTCCGATGCCAAAGTCAGATCAGGTCTGATAGATGCTTGGCGGGATCGGACTTGATTTGTGTAGAGACCAAGCCACGATCCTTGGACCGAGCTTCGAAGGAGAAATATTCAAGGTGGAAGAAGGTGAATGAGTGTTAGAATACGATACCATTGTTCTAGATCACGAAGATCCGTCCCTTTGGATGACGCCACCCCCTCTCCTCATATAGGCACATCATCCTCATAATGTGCCATGATGTGATATCATGGCCGCCATTCATGGGGACGTGCAAATGGGGAAGTGGTGACCCCCGCTAATTGCGCCCGCTTGATGACGTGATGAATGCCATGAGTGATTGCCATAATTGGTGGGCCGTAATGGCTTGTTGCCATTATTGGCTGACCATGATGGCGGGAGTAATAACCATGAAGTCGAGCCATGATTGCTGGAGAGTGATGGCCATGGGCGATTGTCATATTTGGCGAGCCATGATGGCTAGAGTGATGGCCATTTAAGTCGGGCCATTATTAGCGAGAGTGATGGCATTTGGCGGTTGCCATAATTAGATAGCCATGATGGGTAGAGAATGATGGCCATTAAGCCGGGTCATACTTTCCTCCACTAATGAAGTGGGCAGTCAGTTGGGCCTTCTTCTTGGGTGGAGAAGCGCGACCCGCCCATGAGATCCTTGGGCCGGAGCCCAATGCCGTAGTAGGCCAGTTGACTGGTCGTAGTTGACCTGGCTCTTCCGGGCTCGGTCAAAATAGTTCTATCAATTGCCCCCATCTTCTGAGCCATACCGTTGTTGAGGTGGAGGTCGGGAGATGTAGTATAAAGGGGAGAGGATGCTCCTTTTGTAAAATTTGGTCCGTCTTGCGGAGTTGGCTAGTGACGATAGGTCGTCGGTCCGAGATTCGTTCGGTTGCGAGGGGGGTCGCCCCTCGACTTACGGCCGACGAAGGAGTTTGGTCAGCCAGCTGGGGGAGCTGCCCCCAGTCTTACAGCCGATCTCATTCGTTCGATGGCGGGGAGGTTACCCCTCGACTTTCGGCCGACGAAGGAGTGGGTCGACCTGCTGGGGGAGTTGCCCCAGCCTTACGATCGATCTTGTTCATTCGGTGACGAGGGGAGTTGCCCCCCGATCTTGTTCGGTGGGGAGGGGATACGAACACTCACCCTAGGACCTATACTTTAATCATAAACTCATCATAAAAACAATTTAAAAACACTACATCCATTAAAACCCAAATCACCAGAATCAATCTCAAGAAACTCAAGAAATCACATAGATCACAATTTGCCTTTCTTAAACACATATAAATGATATATCACAAGAAGATAGGTAACATGATGATATGAGCTCAAAAAGTGTTATAACAAGTATATTGAGCTTCTAGATTTCAGATTCACCCATAATTCCTAATTCTCCATGCAACCTCACAAATGAATCTTCTTTAAGAGGTTTTGTGAAGATGTCGGCAATTTGTTTTTGGGTTTCAATGTACTCTAAGATGATGTCCTTCTTAGCTACGTGATCATTTATAAAATGGTGTCTAACGTCTTTGTGTTTGGTACAGGAGTGGTGTACCGGATTCTTGGAAAGACATATGGCACTTTGGTTATCAACCATGATCGAGCAAGTATCACAGTTGACATCATAGTCCATAAGAGTGTGTCTCATCCAAAGAACTTGTGCACATGCAAGACCCGCGGTAATATATTCCGCTTCAGTCATGGACAATGATACCGAATTCTGTTTCTTAGAAAACCAAGAGACTAAGGAATTTCCTAAGAAATGGCAAGTGCCACTAGTACTTTTCTTGTCGGACTTGCATCCGGCAAAGTCGGCATCACTATATGAGATTAACTCATATGTGCTAGATTTAGGGTAAAGTAACCCATATTCTAGAGATTGAATAAGATAACGAAATATTCGTTTAACCGCAATCAAGTGTGACTTCTTAGCTCTAGCTTGATATCTTGCACAAAGGCAAACAGAAAACATGATATCGGGCCTACTAGCGGTTAAGTAAAGTAAGCTACCGACCATACCTCGATATAGACGAACGTCTACATCTTTTTCGATCTCATCCTTGTGTAGATGAGTAGTAGTACTCATGGGATTCCTTTTGCTCGAAGATGATTCCATCCCGAATTGCTTAATAAGCTCCCCTGTGTACTTTGTCTGATGTATGAATGTGCCATTCTCCATTTGTCGAATTTGCAATCCAAGAAAGTAGGTGCGCTCTCCTATGTGGCTCATCTCAAACTCATCCTTCATAGACTTGGAAAATTCTTGACAAAGATTAAAGTTAGTAGAACCGAAAATAATATCGTCTACATAAACTTGAATCAAAAGAATGTCATTTTCATAATCTTTAATGAAGAGTGTAGAATCAACTTCTCCCATTTTAAAACCTAAATCCAAAAGAAAGGTCTTAAGTCGATCATACCAAGCTCTAGGAGCTTGTCTCAACCCATACAACGCTTTCTTAAGTTTGAAAACATGGTTTGGAAATTTTTCATGAATAAAACCGGGAGGTTGCGAAACATAAACTTCTTCATTGACAAAACCATTTTAAAATGCACTTTTAACATCCATTTGAAATAGTTTAAAATTCTTATGGGATGCAAAAGACAAAAGCAACCTAATAGCTTCTAATCTAGCTACAGGGCAAAAGATTCTTCGAAATCAATACCTTCCTCTTGCCGGTAGCCTTGAGCTACTAACCTTGCTTTGTTCCGTGTGATTACCTCGTTTTCATCCGTCTAGTTCTTGAAAATCCATTTGGTCCCAATGACTTGGTGACCACTTGGAAGAGGTACGAGTTCCCAAACTTCGTTTCTCTCGAATTGCATTAGTTCTTTTTCCATTGCCACTATCCAGGAGCAATCCTCACAAGCTTCTTGGATGTTCTTTGACTCAATGGTAGAGACAAATGTGCAATGAGAGAATTCTTCAATTCTCGATCTCGTTCGAACACCCACACCAATATCTCCAATAATTTGGTTATGGGGATGATTGCGAACGGTCGGGTAAGCTTTGGGTATACTTGTATCACTAGGAACAACTTCAACAATTTCGTTAGAAGTGTTAGTCTCAACAATAGAATCATTAATCTTAACATTATTAAGAGAATCACAAAGAATATCTACATTATCATCATCATCATGAGGAAAATTAAAATCTTCATAAAAAGATACGTGAAGAGATTTCTCAATCGTTGAAGAAGTTTTGTTGTATATCTGGTAGGCTTTGCTACGTGTGGAATATCCAACAAAAATTCCTTCATCGGATCTTGGCTCAAATTTGTCTAAATTACCAAATGTGTTCTTTATAAAACATTTTGAACCAAAAACACGAAAATATTTTACTTGAGGCTTTTTATTATAAAACAACTCAAAACAAGTTTTGTTCGTTCGGGGTCTCACTAGGATCCTATTGAACACATAACATGCCGTGTGCACCGCCTCTGCCCAAAATTGAAGTCCAAGATGACTATCATGGAGCATAGTGCGTGCACACTCAATAAGAGTCCTATTCTTTCTCTCTACAACACCATTTTGTGGTGGTGTCCGAAGGAAGGAAAAATTATGAGTTATCCCGGTGTCATCACAAAACTTAGTAAAAGATTCATTCTCAAATTCTCCTCCATGATAACTACGGATAGTGATAATGGTGGATCCTAAGAAATTCTGAATTTTCTTTGCAAATTTGGTAAACTCTTCATAAGCTTCATTCTTATTAGTTAAGAATGATACCCAAGTAAATCTAGAAAAGTCGTCAACGACAACTAATCCATAATGAGCATTACCTAAAGAAGCGGTTCTAGTTGGCCCAAATAAATCTAGATGAAGATGTTCTAGGAGCCTCTTAGAAGAAATCCCTTCTTTAAGCTTAAATGAAGATTTACTTAGTTTACCTCTTTGACACGAATCACAAAAGTTTTTCTTATTAAAAGCAATCTTAGGAAAACCTTTGACTAGATCATGCTTAGCTAACTTATATAAGTGCTTGAAGTGAACATGACCAAAACGGCGATGCCATAATAGTTTTTCACTTGTGTTAGCAACTAAGCAATGTTCTACGGTTTTAGGTAAGCTCAAATAATAAATATTTTTACGCCTAATACCGGAAAATAAAACATTTGAATTACAATCAACAACAGTACACAATCCTTCTCCAAAGTTAACCTTGTAACCTTTGTCACAAAGTTGACTAATGGAAATAAGATTGTGACACAAACTACTAACAAGATAAACGTTAGTAATTAAGGGTTTGGAAAGATTACCAACGATACCTACTCCTATGATGGTTCCCTTTTGATTACCTCCAAAAGTGACCGTTGCACCATCCTTGATGCTAATCACTTCGGAGAGCAATGAGGGATCTCCCGTCATATGTTTGGAGCAACCACTATCGAGAGTCCATCCTTTCCCTTTAGAGCAAGTTTGACCTTTATTGTTATTCTTCTTTCTTTTGGGTACCTATATAATATACCATAAGCTCATGGTACCCAATGTTTGTTGGGTCCAAGGGGATTAGCCCTTTGGAAGCCAAGTCCAAGTGGACTTCCGCTTCCCAACATAATTACAATTTCTAATCACATCATGAAAATAGGAATCAACATTAGTATTCCTATCATTAAGACTAGTGTTTTTAGTGTTGAGTATTGATGTTTTATACCAATCTTATTTTGATGATGATCACAACATTATGTTGTTGCTAATGACTCTCATGTTTTAGTCTCTCAGTTTTATCTCAAGAATATCTTTCTTGGAGACTAATCACTTGGTGCAAGGATGGACATCTAGTGGAGAAGAGCCTAAGCTTGGACTTGAGAAGTACCAAAGCTTGGAGATGATGGAGAGCAATCAAGGCATCAAGATTGAAGACTTAGACTCTAAGGAAAGCATTGTAATCCATGTAATTTACTTTATTGCTTTCTCTCTCTTTTGAGTCTAAGATTAATGTAATGCATTGTTAGATGGTTCACTCATTCATGCATTTGCATATAACCATCTTAGTGAGCCTTAGGATTATCATAGAATCCAACCCAATAGGTTCACTCTGTCCAAAGACTCATTTGGAGTCTCAGGCTTTCCGTCAGTCGCCTGCTGAAGGAAACACAGTCGACTGGGTGATTTCCAGTCGCCTGTAGATCTTTCTACAGTCGCCTGACATGCACATCTCAAGTCAACATTTCAATTGACTCAAACTTGAGCTTTACGCACAGTCGTCTGTCGATCAGTTTACAGTCGCCTGGAGATTGGTCATCAGTCGCTTGTATAGCGTATGTGCATTCTCTGCATCTCTCTGTTGTTTCTCCATTTTATACTGCAGACGAATGATGAAGAATGTACAGTCAACTGACTATTTGACAGTCGACTGTAGTATTAACATCAGTAGCCTGTGCGAAGAATTGGAGAATGAGTACAGCTCTCTGTTTCGATCCATCCCCTGCAGTAGTCGCCTGCTGAAGGATTTACAGGCGCATGTCCTGTTTGTCAGTCGATTGTATTGAATTCATTAGTCGACTGTCTTAGCTCATATTATAGCCGTTGGATTTTTTCTAGCCGTTGATCAGTCGACTGTCTTTTGATCAACAGTCGACGATTCCTGTCGTTTTCGCCCAGTTTCTAGCCGTTGCTGAATTCTTTCTTTGGCTGTTTCCTTGGGTTTTGGGCCTTGATATGGGGTTCCTATATATTTGAGTTTGCTACCATCACTTGAGAACTCTTCACAACACTTGATAACTCTTGACTCTATAGAAAATCTCAAGAAATCAATAAGCTACTCTCAAGCTCCCTCATTTTCCTCAATTAAGCATTCATCTTTCTTCATGCATTGAAATCCAGCTCAAGGGAAATCATCCAAGTGCTCTCAAGCATATTCCAACACTTGGAGATCCTCTTCCATGCCTTGCATCCATTCATGAGTAAGCATCTCAAGGCATATGTAAGAGTATTTATTTTACTTGGTGTAATTTGTGTCTCTAATTCTCTTTGTGGGAATTAGAACTTTCTCTCTTTGTGGGAGGTTCTCTCTTTGTGGGAGGTTGTCTCTTTGTGGGACTTAGGAAACTCTCTTTGTGGGAGTAACTCTCTTTGTGGGAGTTTAATGTCCTAGTGTAGGGCTAACCCTAATTCTCTGAGTGGGAGTTAGTGATTCTCTGTGTGGGAGTCTTGATCCTCGTGTAGGATTGGTTGGGTCCTTATGTAGGGCATAAATCCTCTTTGTGGGGTATCTCCTTGTGAGATTTGTATTCACTTCTCTGTGTGGGAATATATTGAATATTGGTGTGGATGGATGTATCCAAGTTTGGGGAACCAGGGTAAAACTATGTGTTTGCGTTTGGATTGATTGTGCCTTTTAATTCCTCTTGCATTTATAATTCCGCGTTTGCAAGTTAAATTTTAATTGGACAATTTTATTACCATTACACTATTCACCCCCCCCCCCTCTTGTGTGTGTTGTTAGTATTGCAAGGGTAAGGCGATCCTTAAAATTGGTATCAGAGAGAGGTTATAGCATACTGCAACTATGGCATTCAACGCTACATCCGCGTGCCATGAAGAAGGTCACTCAACCGTTCAACCCCTGCTCTTCAACGGAACCGACTACCCTAGTTGGAAGATTAGGATGATGGTCTACTTGAAGGGTCACGACCTTTGGGACATTATAGAGTCACCTTTTGAGGAGCCTACTTCACCCGCGGCCTCGAGAACTAAAGCTGAGAAGGATTCGATCAGAGTCAATGCTAGGGCTATGTGTGTTCTCCATTGCGCCCTCACTCCGGATGAGTTCGATCGCATCTCCATGTGCAAATCGGCCAACGGTATTTGGCATACTTCGGAGATTTCTTATGAATTGCTTCTTCAGCATAAGGATGAAGTTCAAACAACCAAGCCCGAGAAGGAAAAGGGGGTTGCACTCCATGTTGAGAAGGAGTCATTCAAGTGGAAAAAGAAGTTCCATCTAGAACCTCCGAGTGAAGAATAAGATGATATTAGCGATGATGATTACATCGAACTTGCCAAGAAATTCAAGAATTTCAAGGCATTCCTCAAGGACAAACAAGATATATCTTCATCAAAGTTTGCCTCTCATTCTAACAAGTTGATTTGTTTCAAGTGTGAAGGAAAGGGTCATGTTGCTACCGAATGCCTTCCAACCCCACCAAAGATATCTATAAGGGTAAAGGGAAGAAATATTGGAAAGCCAAGTCTGAGGTCAAGAACCAAAAGAAGGGACTTATTGGCACTTTTGATGTTTCTGATGTGGACACATCAAATGATGAAGAAGAATGTTGCTTCATGGCTAATGAAGAAGAGTTTTCGTCAAGCTCAAGCGAGGAGGAAAGCGATGAGAAAGCTCAGGAGGAAAAGCCATCCTATGAGGAGCTTGAATATCGCCTAAATGTGGCCTCCAATTTGGCAAGTAAGTACATCGATTCATGTGATAAAATGAAAGCTAAACTTGATAATGCTATTAGTAGGGTGCATGATTTAGAATTGTCTAGTGTAAATATTCATGATGAAATGCATGTTTGCGACACTAGTGAGAGAGACACACTTCTCTTTCAAGTTAAGGAATTGAGCCTTACAAATGAAAAACTTGTTACTCAAAACCTTAGCTTAGATGCTCACATTCAACAACTTACGTTGAAATGTGAAGAGGAATCCTGTAAGCTCATAAGCTTTATGTATTCTAGGGATTCACTCCACGATTTGTTGGAAAAACAACATCCGGCAAATCATAGAGGAGGTTTGGGTTATATTCAAAATGTGGTTCCCAAACCCACCTCCAATTCCTCTTATGGTGCAAATACAAGAAATATTGCTAAAGCACCTAAGAAGAATCACCATGCTTTCTTGTACAACAATAACATCAACAAGAAGCATGTAGATCACGAGATAATGAGGAAGAATGAAAAATCTTCATTTTTTGCTAAGAAGCAAAATCATCATTCTTTGCATGCCAAAAAATTGGTTTCTACACTTAAGCATGCCACATCCCCCCTCTTGCAAAGGCAAACCCCTTGCCTAGGAAATCCTTAAGATTATGGATTCCCACTAAGTTTAGTGTGCAAGAGAGGGATAGTTACATCAACTCTCTAGTTAGGGATGTGATCACCTCATGTGATTACATTAGGAAATCAAACTCCTCTTGGGTTTGGTTGCCTAATGTTTAGGTTCCTCACACATATGCATATTGCATGGGTATTGTGCTTGAATGTTTATTTTTAGCATACCCATTGTTTGTGTGTGTTTCATGATTTTGAAAATATTTTTCAAACTTATTTTTTTCATGAAAATGAGGACCTTGGGGTTTATTGACATGCATGCATTCTTGATCCATATGTATGTCAATGGGGAGTTAATATGATATATGTTTAAAGTATTTTAAGACATATTTTAACTCTCATTTCGGAGGTTATTTGAGATCATTAATCACATTTGGTTGTTTTTGATCTCAAACCAAACCTCTTGTATATTGCCAACATATTTCATGATATATTTGTTTTTGGCAATATTCTTTGTGTATCTTTGAAGCTTGATTTTTCCATATCTATTGCTTTGATACACTTTAGGCCCATGGCTCCATTAATTATAATTGGTATTAGATCCTAGAAGTCAAAAGTTAACCATTTCTATGATCTAGGGGGAGCATGGGATAGTGAATTGATACCCACTAAATTTTTAAATTTGGTAACATACATATCTTTCTTTTCTTGCATATTGTCACATCTTGATTAGGATGACAAAGGGGGATATTTTTGATGTCTACCTTTTTGACGATGTCAAGGGGGAGATATATATGCATTATGTAAATATATATGGGGAGATATATTTATATGCATATGTGGAGAGATATATCTATGGGGAGAGATATATGGGATTAGATAAACCTTGCATGTTTGCATGATATTGTATTTTACATTTGGTTTACAATTGGTTTATGTAATCCATGCCTATTATATGTCACCTTGATTTCAGTTGGTATTATGAGTATTTACCTTTGTGTAGCTCATTATTTATTTGGTGCATATAAGTAGGGGGAGCTCATTAGCATTGTGCTTTAATACTTTGTATTTTACATAATGTGTGTCATCATCAAAAAGGGGGAGATTGTTGAGTATTGGTGTTTTATACCAATCTTATTTTGATGATGATCACAATATTATGTTGTTGCTAATGACTCTCATGTTTTAGTCTCTCAGTTTTATCTCAAGAATATCTTTCTTGGAGACTAATCACTTGGTGCAAGGATGGACATCTAGTGGAGAAGAGCCTAAACTTGGACTTGAGAAGTGCCAAAGCTTGGAGATGATGGATAGCAATTAAGGCATCAAGATTGAAGACTTAGACTCTAAGAAAAGCATTGTAATCCATGTAATTTACTTTATTGCTTTCTTTCTCTTTTGAGTCTAAAATTAATGTAATGCCTTGTTAGATGGTTCACTCATTCATGCATTTACATATAACCATCTTAGTGAGCCTTAGGATTATCATAAAATCCAACCCAATAGGTTCACTCTGTCCAAAGACTCATTTGGAGTCTCAGGCTTTCCGTCAGTCGCCTGCTGAAGGAAACAAAGTCGACTGGGTGATTTCCAATCGCCTGTAGATCCTTCTACAGTCGCCTGACATGCACAGCTCAAATCAACATTTCAATTGACTCAAACTTGAGCTTTACGCACAGTCGTCTGTCGATCAGTTTACAGTCGCCTGTAGTTTTACAGTCGCCTGGAGATTGGTCATCAGTCGCCTGTATAGCGAAAGTGCATTCTCTGCATCTCTCTGTTGTTTCTCCATTTTATACTGCAGACAACTGATGAAGAATGTGCAGTCGCCTGACTATTTGACAGTCGACTGTAGTATTAACATCAGTCGCCTGTGCGAAGAGTTGGAGAAAGAGTGCAGCTCTCTGTTTCGATCCATCCCCTGCAGCAGTCGCCTGCTTAAGGATTTACAGGCGCCTGTCTTGTTTATTAGTCGACTGTATTGACTTCATCAGTCGACTGTCCTGGCTCAGATTATAGCCGTTGGATATTTTCTAGCCGTTGATCAGTCGACTGTCTTTTGATCAACAGTTGACGGTTCCTGTCGTTTTCGCCCAGTTTCTAGACGTTGCTGAATTCTTTCTTTGGCTGTTTCCTTGGGTTTTGGGCCTTGATATGGGGTTCCTATATATTTGAGTTTGCTGCCATCACTTGAGAACTCTTGACAACACTTGATTACCTTTGACGCTATAGAAAATCTCAAGAGATCATTAAGATACTCTCAAGCTCCCTTATTTCCCTCAATTGAGCATTCATCTTTCTTCATGCATTGAAGTCCAGTTCAAGGGAAATCATCCAAGTGCTCTCAATCATATTCCAACACTTGGAGATCCTCTTCCATGCCTTGCATCCATTCATGAGTAAGCATCTCAAGGCATAGGTAAGAGTATTTATTTTACTTGGTGTAATTTGTGTCTCTAATTCTCTTTGTGGGAATTAGAACTTTCTCTCTTTGTGGGAGGTTCTCTCTTTGTGGGACTTAGGAAACTCTCTTTGTGGGAGTAACTCTCTTTGTAGGAGTTTAGTGTCCTAGTGTAGGGCTAACCCTAATTCTCTGAATGGGAGTTAGTGATTCTCTGTGTGGGAGTCTTGATCCTCGTGTAGGATTGGTTGGGTCCTTGTGTAGGGCATAAATCCTCTTTGTGGGGTATCTCCTTGTGAGATTTGTATTCACTTCTCTGTGTGGGAATATAGTGAATATTGGTGTGGCTGGATGTACCCAAGTTTGGGGAACCATAGTAAAACTGTGTGTTTGCGTTTGGATTGATTGTGCATTTTAATTCCTCTTGCATTTATAATTCCGCATTTGCAAGTTAAATTTTAATTGGACAATTTTATTGCCATTACACTATTCACCCCCCTCCTCTAGTGTGTGTTGTTAGTATTGCAAGGGTAAGGCGATCCTTACACTTAGGACCCCAATTAGTGTAAATCTTGGGAGTCCTTTTCCTAGTTGCATGCATACTTGTTTGATTTCTATGTGGTGCATGCTTCTTAAGAACATGATTTCTAGCATACAAATGTGGTGGAGGATATGCATTGTACATTCTAGGATGATATGTATGCTTGGGAACATGCATATTATATGAAGCATATGAATCATGCATGACATGTGGAGGATGAGCATACATAAAAGAATGATGCGTATGAGCATACAGATGTGTGGGAGCACGTACATGAGTATTTGGGAGCACGTACATGAGTATTTCTCATGTGTTGGTTTGTACGTGCCCGTGAGTGTGGAGCATAAAATGTGTCATAGTTATCCACTTGTGAAGTAGGAGGTTTCCTACATGGATGAGTGTTAGTGTACATGTAAGCATGGCCTTGCTTTTGGTTTCCACCCTTAGTGGGTTTCTTGCCAAAAGGAAGAGAAGGTGAAGTGGTGACTTTCTTGGTAGGTTTGCTACCTATAGTGTCTTTGACACCACTTGTGGATGCACCGGAGGAAGGCCTCACAAAGTCAATAGTGACACCACTGTAGGAGGTGCGATCATTGGATGCATTTGCTTTCACAAACCCAAGACCAACACGATGTGTGGCCAGAAATTGGTTTGCTAGCAAATCATCCAATTGTCCTTTTCCCTTATTGAATCTCACAATACAGGAGGACATGAGCTCATATTTCTCCTTTAGAGAAGAAATATTGGTATCCAAGGTGGACACCTGTGCTTTGAGCTCGTGCACTTGGGTTTTAAGAGAATCATTCTCTAAACCCAATTGTGTGTGACGTGTGATTAGATCACTATTATCCGTTGGATGTGTTTGATCTAGTTGAGATTTGAGGTTAATCACCTCATCTCTCAAGGTGACATTTTGAGAAGCTAAGTTTGCTTTCTCAAGAGTTAAAGTATCAACAATGGTGTCATTGTTGATAATGCATGGAATGGATGACTTGCTAACATTTGATTTCTTTAAGCTAGTGTATCTAAGCATTAAAGATTGATACTTAGCAAATAATTCTTCGTTAGCAATACGAAGTTCATCCATTGTTACCTCGGTTTCATCCGTGTCGGAATCACTCTCATCGGAGAATGGATCCTCTTGGGCCATGAAACACATGTGGGCACTCTCACCCTTTTCATCATCAGAATTGCTTGACAATTCTTCACTTGAGTCGTCGAATGTGCCTACAAGTCCTTTCTTCTTGTCTTTCTTGTTCTTGTCGGACTTCTGGTACTTCGGAATTTTCCATTTCTCTTTATTCTTAGCATTGGGCAATCCCTCTTGATGTGCCCTGGCTTATTACATTTACAGCAAAGAGAGGAAGTATCATTAGTAGACTCAAAACGTTTGTTTGAGGAAAACTTACCTTTGCGGAAGAAGCGCTGGAACTTCTTCGCCATTTGGGCCATTTCACCCAAATCCATCTCCTCTTCCGAATCTTCTCTATTGGAGGATGATAAATTGGCGTTGAATGCCAAAGCTTTCTTCTTGGCCTCCGAAGGATTTATTATGGCTCAAATCTTTAATCGGTTCTCTCGTCTTACCTCATAAGACATGAGAGTCCCGATAAGATTCACAACAGTGTAATTCTTCAAGTCATTGACCTCCTCGATGGCGATCGCTCTCCTTTCCCATTTGGAGGTCATTCCCATGATGATCTTCCTTACCTTGTCAGGTTCAGAATATTTTTGGCCAAGTGCTTCCAATTCATTTGTGATGTCGGTGAATCGTCCGTACATCGAAGCAATGGTCTCATTTTCCTGCATATGAAATAAATCGAAGTTTTGCACAGCAACAAATAACTTTGAAAGCTTTACCTTGTTCGTTCCCTCATAGGTAACGATGAGATGGTTCCAAATTTGATATGCACTCTTACATGTGCATATCTTGTTGAACTCATTCGGGTCCAATGCACAATGAAGAGCGTTCATTGCTTTAGCGTTGTTGACTTCGGCGGACTTCTCGGAAGTCGTCCATTTCTCGAAATCCTCTTCGGTGGGCTCGACGTACTCCTTGTGGAGAGTTCTCCAAAGTGAAGCACTCCTAAGGAATGTCTCCATCCTACACTTCCAATAGCCAAAATTAGTACCATTGAAACGTGGAGGACGTACCGTAGATTGACCTTCGAAAAGAGTGGACGCTCCATCACGATCGTGATTGTTGTACGAAGTCGACGGAGGAACGTTGTTGTTGTTGGATGCCATAGATATAACCTTGTGCTCTGATACCAATTGTAAGGACCCTGTCTATGGGAAAAACACTAGAAGGGGGGTTGAATAGTGTTTAAGCAAATTTAAAAGGAATTTACGCCAAATAAAATGCAATCCAACAAATAGTGCGGAATAGAAAAACAACCCAAAATGAAACACACGCAAACGCAGAGATGTTTTAAGGGTTCGAATTACCCAAGTCAACTCCTGACTTGTTCCCAGTAATCCTACGTCCCTTCCACCCGGATACCTCCGGATACTCAAGTTAGAACCCTAACTTGAGGTTTCCTTAAAACCCACTTGTAGCAACCCTACAAGTGAAATCGAATACAATTGATGTCCTTGACTCCCACAACTTGGGAGCAAGCAAAACCACTCTCACAACCGAGAGCAAATCTCAAATAACGAAAGTTATGAAATAATGAAAACAACACTTACAATCACCTATGCCTTGAAGTAGAACTTGAAGGAGGAGTGTGATGTGTGTTGAAGAACTCTCTTGGAAGCAAGGTTGTAAAAAACGCTAGGCGCTAGGCGTTCGGATTGCTAGCGCCTAGCGCCCAGAGCATTAATCGGGGATTAATCGGGGATTAATCGGCCTAGGCGGATTTGTATTTTTTAATTATTTTATTTATTTTTATATAATAGATTTATGTTTATATATAAATATATATATATATTATTTAAAATACATCAAATATTTAATACATACTAAATCAAATCCAGTTTACCTACTTTAGAGTATTTGTGTGCAACAAAATAAAATCTAAAAGATACTCTTGTGCAATTAAGCCATTTACCAAAAACGCCCAGGAACCGCCCAGGAACCGCCCAGGAACCGCCTAGGAACCGCCCAGGAACCGCCCAGAGCGCCCAGACACCGCCCAGAATGCTTAGGCGGCCGATTAATCCCAAAAACGCCCAGATTGACCGCCCAGGCCATACTCGGAGCGTTTACTGGCTGCCTAGCGCCTAGGCACCGCCTAGGCGGCCGCCCAGGCCGATTTTTAGAACACTGCTTGGAAGAGAGGAGAAGCCCTTTCTCTTGACTGCACCAATTGCCTAGAAGATCATTCTTTGGTTCTAGATTGGAGAGCAAGAGATCAAGATTTGGAAATACTTAGGGCTTTGGATTTGAGAGCTTTGATCTTTGGAAAATGAAAGCTTGAGAGATTTTGCAATGAATGAGTCACCTTCCAATGGAACAGTAAAAGCTCTATTTATAGTTTTCTCAAATCCACAAAACAGTTTAGGCAAAAACCCAATTGGAATCCGTGAGAAAAATCTCAATGGATAGAATCTAAACTCGCGACAGTCGACTGTTGAACAATCCACAATCGACTGTTGCACAGTCAGCAAGGATAGGTGAGAATTCATAACGGTAACTTACTACGTGGACAGTCGGCTGATGAAGCAAAGACAGTCGACTGTTAAACCAACAGGCGACTGTAATTTCTTCTACAGGCGACTGGCCGAGAGATAAGTAAGTTAGAATAAAACTGGAAATCTCATAAGTAACAGGACAGACGACTGATGCAAGGAACACAGTCGACTGTTAATCAGAACAGGCGACTGTAAATCCTTAAACAGGTGACTGTCAAATATTCTGAGAATTTCCAGAGAGCGGAGTCAAAAAGTTGGCTCACAGACAGACGACTGTTGAAGCATACACAGTCGACTGATCCAAGGGACAGTCGACTGAATATTCAACAGTAGTCGACTGGCCATGAAAGACAGATCAAACTAGTTTGGGCAAAGGATAGACAGGCGACTGATTTACAAAACACAGTCGACTGTCACTTGGACAGGCGCCTGTGAATCGTTCATCAGTAGCCTGTGTGAAATAATCAGAGAAGGCCCAAAACTATATTGTAATAGTCTGTGCATAACAGGCGACTGTAGAACAAAACAAAGTCGACTGTTTTTGAGACAGGCGACTGTAAACTGTTCAGCAGTCGACTGTTATAAACAATCCTAGCACAATCAATAAAGAAATAAATTGGTATCAAAGGACAATTGATCTAAAGAAGTCTTATGACTGAATGTAGGTGTGTGTGAGTGCTCCATCAAAGTTCTACTTCTAAGCTACATACTAGAAGAGATAAAAGAAAATTACATTGACGAATAATCTCTTCTTTCCATCGTATGAGCTTGAAGTCGTCATGGAGCTTCAATCATCATCTACGATCATCCAATTCATGTCATTTACCTTCAATGAAGTTTGTGAGTCATCCATTGCTAGTATATCTTCATAATTAGCTTAGGCAATGGATTAACGGCAAAATAGGGGATTAGTCACAAGTATTTATGTTTGCACATCATTAACACCAAGTAGGGAGAAGTCCAATACTCAACAAGAACTAACATTTTCCCTCCAAATTCATAGAAGAATGGTACAGAGAAAGCCATAGCTATTGTTGTTGCTGCTGCTGCATTCAGAACTTGTGCATTAGTGCTGTTTGATTTCTCCTTCACTTGGCTCAACTCTTGCATCCTTCTTGAAAATTATAATTAAAGCATCCTCCTTTAAAAGCCCTGTGCTACATTACCTCTGGAAGTAATGTCGCCACCATACAACTTTTGTTACTGCGGGTGAATAGTTGTTGGGAACCGAACAACAGTATTGCATCAGTGAGGGATGTGTGTTTTTGTGTTTTAAAATATGGCTAGGATTCTTCATTGGCTAGAGGCCTTTGGGGAAGCCCAAGAATAGAAACAATTAGGCCGGTGGGTCCAATTAGACAATATCATGCCAATGTGGAGATTTGTGGGCCATGTTTAAACCTAATAATAATGATATGTCTGTATGTGTTGTATTAACCTGCATTCAAAATGTTTGGATGCCATAGTTTGTGATGTACATGCAATTAAGAGTAATTTGCCTCATAATAGCGAATATAACGAGGGTCAAATATCATTGGATTTACTTGATTTTTGATATAGTGATCAATCACATGATATATAGAGCAAAAGCCAAACAATTTAGGAAAAAATTAAAAAAATTGTATGTGAGCAGACTCTTAGCAGATGTACAAATGTCTGGTTTTTTATTCTTGTTAATAACAAAATAGGTTATGGGGTTCATCAAGCTGCATCAACAAAGTCGTTGTAGTATAGTGGTGAGTATTCCCGCCTGCCATGTGGGTGAAC
Organism: Scilla litardierei; assembly: GCA_030789695.1. NCBI lineage: Eukaryota > Viridiplantae > Streptophyta > Magnoliopsida > Asparagales > Asparagaceae > Scilla > Scilla litardierei. Next base: position 83,084,172 of record CM061140.1, on the reverse strand, counting down.
CGTGTTCGATCCCCTGCAAATGCGCTTATTTTGTTGAAAGATGAAGAGTCTCCAAGAAAGAGTGATGGATATGGGTTTCCTAGCCTCACATATATATTAATATATTAGGGTTGAATATGAAGGGATGGATATATGAAAGGTCTCAAAGAGCCTATTCATAACACTTCCCTTTATCCATCCATCTTTGTAAACTCGACATATGAATACTGCAGGATTCATAGTGCTTATGAGTATCACAAGGGGTGGATACTCCTGAATCCTAAGTTAGAGAGTGCGAGTCTCTTTAACTTCTCATGTTATGTGGATATCACTAGGGGTGGATACTTCTTGATCCAGAGTTAATAAGGTTGCCTCGTTAAAACTTTTAGCAATGGAAAACCCAGTGTGAAAAATCATAGCAAAGGAAAAAGAGTGCAACACAACATTTAACTCCCCATTGATCTGTACAAGCTTCAGGCTTGCAGATATCCTAGTCATCTATACATCAATCTCATCTACAACATTCCGATAGAAAAATAAAAAATACAAGCATTGCACATCTATACAAGTGTCTCTCATATATGGCAGTTACTGAATCCAAGGGAGCTCCTCTGAAGGATGTGCTCTGTCTCATCACCTTTAATGTATCCTTATCAAGGATGAGCTAGGAAAGTGGCATGGCCTGCAGACTGGGTAAATAGCTCCGTGTCTTTAGTCTCTGACTCGGTCTTCACTGTGTCTGCGAGGTACTTCAGGGCGTAGCTATGCATACTCTCGATTTTCTTCTTGGATGATGAGCTTCTCGGAATGGTAGGATGATGTTGCCTTAGTTGTATGCTTTACAGATTTCTAGGACGTGGCCTGTCCTACGAGGTGGTCATCGCTTTGATTTATTACATGCATCTACAAATACATTTAACATGGAAGATGATCCTTAATAATACTAACCCTTAGAGGTAGCGCAAAATTTGTGTAGCTCCAGTCCAGTGGTGCGCTGCAGGCACTGCAATGTATATGGCTAATATATTTACTATCAATGCAATATAGGGATGTGTACATTATGCCAGATAAAGGAGTGTACCAAAGACACTCAAGTAAGGCACTTCAGGACCTAGGATATCATTTCCCTCTTCCAGCGAACAGAAGGAGTATTTATGTATATCAGTACAACCAATAGGTGTATTTAAATTGATTACAATTGTCCATGTTTATTCATCAACTTCGAGTGTATGAAGTTAAATGTCACATGATTTTCATACAGATTTTCATCTTCTGGATGTTATTTTCATCTTCTGGATGATAGTTTCATCTGATGTGTTTCATCTGCTGGATGATGTGTTCATCTTCTGGATGAGAGTTTCATCTGCTGGATGATTTTTTTTCATCTTCTAGATGATATTTTCATCATTGGGATGCTAAGTCTGTAAGCTAAGATTTTTACCTAGGTCTTTCATATCATATTTGATAGTTAAGCTTAAACATATATTTCGGTTTTCTCTTCAGGAGATCCAATGAGATTTGAGTTGTTTGCAACTATAATCTCAAATCATTTTCTTTGCTCTTTTAAAGATGCAAAGACAACCTTTAGTTGGAGTCCTTATTTTGATAAGAGACTTTATTGGTTGAATTATATATATTTCATTGAATTGACGTCTCAAAGTCTATTCAGACAAGTAAGGAAATTAGGAATAAATCCATAAGGTTATGCTGTCACAACATCCATAACAGCAAAAACCAAATTTTCCTTTGCCAATCGCATGAATTTTGCAAACATAACCAGGGATCCTGATGCGTCAGTTTTATTTCGTAAGTGAGTCAATTTCAGCTTACTTGATTACTTCTTGGTTTCAGCGAAATGAACCTATAAGCTATAGCATACGATTTTATTTATTTATATTTGTGTATATTCAATAATCATTATGCCCACAGGTTTGATATCTTTTGATATCAGGACTTCAGTTCCAAATACTTCACATTTCATAAGTGAGTTCAGCTCAACTTATTATTGTTTTGTTCCACATTTTTGGCCAATCTCTACGTTTGCTTCAGAAAACAGAGTATGGAATGATATTTATAATTATCATTTAAACGGCAAAATGAAATGTGAGTAATTGTCTACAAGTGTGTTTTTTTATCCAAACACCTCCCCATGTACGTATATTATTCAATAATATTTAAATTTATTCCAGATTCATCTCTTCTAGAGGTTCTGAAAAGGGAGAGGATATGGAGATGAGCTTACTTTCCTGTGGTGGTATTGTTTAAAAGTCTCCAAGAGTTTTCCTCTCTTTGGAGCCTCGTGGTATGTTCTATCATTCGTTGAGGATATCCCCTTCTGCTACAAGTGGATTGCATCCATTATTTTTGGTATGTCAAGCCTAGCTGGATTTTTAGCAGCAGAGATGTGTGATTTTGACAATATTCGGATTGTTAATAAATATGTCCGAAAATTATTTAACAGTTTCATAAGTGTGGATCTTCATGATCTCATCACGATTCATGATATTGAAACGGTCAACCGAGCTTCAAACTCAAGGTTGATGGTAATATCCATGTTGGACCTAATACTGGGAATTTAAGGGGTTCTGAATATGAAGGATTTTCATGATTTAATCTTCACTATCGAATCTTTATATGATGACCCATCAAGGCACAATCTATGAGATGTGCTCTAAATGCTTCCCCCGTTTGGAGTGCTCGAAATCTATTTATTTGGGGTAATTACTTCCGATAAATAGTTCTAAGACAGCATTCTGATGGTTTATAGTGGTGCTATGGGAATGTGTACACATCATGACACAATATATATGATGTGCTCTAAAAGCTTCTCCTGTTAGGAGTTCTCGAAAATTGTTTATTTGGGATGATCAGGCCCATATAAATGGTTCTAAGGAGACGTTTTGATGGTATGCAGGATAATTGCATGTTCCTATGCAGTTACCAGCAACTGGATTATTAACAGATGAGTAATCCATTTTAATCATTTTAATGACTAATTCATATAACCCATTTTGGGTGTGAACACAGACTCCATGGTGTTCAACTTTAAATTATGGCTCATTTCCCAGTATTATCCAAAGTTCCTGTCATTTAATAATGTGTTCTATATGCTGTGAAAAAAAACTGGACTGTGGTAGGATAATAGGTTGGATTATGACCATTTTAGGGGATATATGGATGAGTACACCAAGGTACATTATCAGCTCTATGTGGGGAGTGGATAAGTCCACTTTTATCCCTCAAATACCCTCAAGAGACCTAGAGGTCCTATTATTTTAACTATGATAGTAAATATATCATCTTAAATTCTATTAGAGGAAGTTTTGAGAGTCAATGTTCACGCGTAGTGGAGATGATCTCCTAATCATTTTTCCTGTTAAATGGACAATGAAAACGCGACCTTCTGAAGAAACTTCGTGTTCTTCAGATTTATAGGATGGGTTAATAATGTCTTGCATCATCAATCCATGGTGACATATTATATCATTCCAAATTTAAAACTTGGACGATTCTGGACACTTCAAGTGTTACATTTAATTCCTCTTTTCGAATTTATGTGGTACTTTTTGAAAATCCATTTGAACACTCAAGTATGATCTTCAAGGCCATTATATTCTTGAGTCATTCATGAGGGAATTCATTTTAACGAATATCTATAGAAACTGGCTAAGTGTCTATTTTAGATTTTTTTAGAGTATTGTGCATCCTCATATAGAGTATTCAGGGTTGTAAAGCCTGAATGTCAAGTCAGATGTCCCAAAAATAGTTTTCTATTTGACTATTATTAGGTTTAAATGCTTTTGGAAGCATACATCTACAACTATGTTGGAAAAATACGCACTAAGAATTATGTTATGGCAACAGAATAATTTTGTTTCCAAACGTCTATGTTTTCTCTGGGAATAGCTAAGTATACAATAGCTAGATCGACTTACGTCTTTAGACTAGCCGTGTATATGTTATCTATGGGATAAATTAATGACCTTTCATATTACAACATCGTTATGGGCCTTATCAGAACTTCTGGGTCTAATCTTGGTTTGCCATTGCTTATTCCATGTTGAGGTATATCATATCTTCCATTTCTCCTTTTTATATCATGACATAGTTGGTCTTGTACTTTCCCTGTTTTCAGTCTTCCATATTGTTATTTATAAGAAACAATGAATAGTAGTCTCTATTAAGAGCCATATACTAGGGAATGAGCTTGTTTCTATACTTCCATCTTTTGAGTTTATGTGGGACTTTTGACAGTCCATTTGAATGCTCATATATGGTCTTCAGGCCATTATTTTCTTGAGTCATTCAGTTTTTATGTGGGTAGAGAAACATGATTAAGGGGAATAAATATGTGGGTGCGAATATCATAAATTATTTCTCACTTAATTATTAAGTCACGACTTCAGGAGTGAGCTTATACTTAAGGCTAGATTCAAGAATCTTTCCTTGTAAAGTGAGATTACTCCAAAAGAGTTAAGTGGTGTTATGGTATACTCATGGTGTCCATATCGGTCTATATAGACCATAAATCTGTGAGTTCTATTTACCGCATAGTGCGCATCTTTAAGAAGATGACATAAATAGTTTTTGCATAATCCCTCGTATTTTGTTTGGTTAGAAGGGTATTGATATTTGATATTTAAAATTTTGAAAATTATAATTAATCATGTGCCATAATACATAATTTATATATGTGAGTATAAATGCATGAATTATTAAATATATCATACAGATATATAGAGCATTCATCACAAGTAATTCATATGAAAACATATGAATTTATTATATCCATGCGAAAAACCTAAGTGATGTATGCAGAGTACTACAGTCAATTTGTGCATTAAGTGTTTGTTATTAAGATGCTTTGATTTATATGACACGTCCCCAAGAATTTTATGGGACTTTAACCCAAAAAAGAAATTTTGGTGGGGTATATGGTGGAAACGAAGGCTTCGGTCCGCCCGCGGTATACACCGGGTCAATTGGATCATGTTCAAAAAAATCTAAAACTGAACGAGCCCGAAAACGTATATTATCGATATTTACATAAAATATTATAACGGCTTTATTTACACAAAATAGGCAAGTGGGATGATTCTGATAAGTAGAAAAATTAGCAAACTAAAATTGCCAATTTACATTATTAATGTTAACATATAACATTAAGCAAACTAAATTTGCCCACAAAAATATTAACATGTAACATATACATATATTGAGTACATTATCACGTATACACATATATACATATATGTATACATAATAAGAATCAAATTCATCTGAGATGTCAGTATGCAAAATCTATTCAAGTTCATCAAATAAACATTGAGAGATCCAGTGGTCAAAAATTATTTGTACTCACATCATTACACAATATCCATATATTCATTATGGTGATGTAATGTATACTAATGTTTGTATTTGTATAACAAATATACAATATAAAACATGAGATGGATGCACATATACTTCATGAATGATCCCAAACTGATTCTCAAAACATCTACAAATATATGTACAAAATTTGATATATGTGAGACGGCTATATGAGATATATGTTTGGCATCGCATGGATGTATCATCCAATATATCCAATTTTATACCCAATCATTCTTTACAAAAATCAATTCGGGTCAACATGGTTAACACTTGCAGTGGTGTTAACTAATCAAATCAATCAAATTTAAATTTAACCAAGCAAAGCATATTTGATACCCAAAAACTTCGGATCAGTGCATGCCTAAACAAGCAGAAAATATTAATATGCGGGGGGGCCTGCCGAATCAATCAATGTAGGAACTAAATAAATGTGGACTTCGTATGATTATCAGAAGCCCATTCTAAAAATCAGTTTACTAAAATAAATTTTGGCCAATCAGTATACTAAAACAATCAGATTCATCCTCTACCAAGGATATACTGTCTTCTCCACAAGCCAATGATGCGGCCGAAACTAACACCTAGAACTCACCTAGCAATGGCACGAATACCAAGTGCTAGATGTAGCCCAAATGCGAATTCCCGGCACTTTATGTAAGCGTACGGTGTCAAGTAATAGTATAAAAGATATCGATCCCATAGAAAAGGAAGAGATGTTATTGTCTTGGGCTATTTTTAAATCTTAGAATTTAAGTAGCAGTCGGTTTCGAGAAATTGTTTGTTTAGGATTGTGATCAATTAATAAAGACTAGGGCTTTAGGACTCACCACTAGGATCGTCGGACGTCGATGCTTGGTTAAGACTCTTACGTTGCATTGGTTTTATAGGGATTGTCGCATCCAAGATGTGAAATTAATGGCTCTAAGCACCATGAATCTAACGTATCGCATTAATTCCGCTCTCGCGACAGGCACACACGACACTCTCGTGGACAGAATGATCTCAGCTCACGCCACTCTCGTGGGTAGAGCCTCGATGTATTTTGGTGGCTCTTATTGACGCAATGACGATAGCCCTCAATTAGTAATATAATTCGTTGGTGGATCCCATCAAGACACGAGCCGGACATGGTTACGAGTCCCAATTGAATCCACTAACTCCCTAATTAAGCCTATAGGATACTCCTTAAGCCAATCGATTCCACCGACCGTGGGCACGATCTCAGTACGAGTTCTCCTATAAACTTTGTAAGATCAACCAAAATACTTCCCTTTTATACCAAGGCAACCTAAAAATCCTAACTTTGCATCTCAATCCTAAAATACATGGGCTAATCCATTAGCCCTAGATAGAACTACTTACGCATCATAGAAAACAACAAGAGATTCAATAGATGCAATGGAATTCATCATGGCAATAGAAAACATCAAAATCAATAGAGAGTGTAGAGCATTGTTACCAACGCGTCGTGGAGCAAAGCAATCCAAAAAGAATTAAGAAAATAAGATTCCTTGCCCAAAATAATAATAATAATCCAAGCTTTGCTTCACAAGAAATAGCGACGGCACAAACTCTCAAAAACCTAATTAAAACTAAACTAAGAGTTTCTCTAAAGTTCCTCCCAAGTTCCTCTGAAAATAAAGCTAAAAACATGCTTAAATACATAGTGTAGCAATCCCAAAAAATCTCAGAAAATCAGGACACTTGGGCCCACCAACTAGGATGGTCGCATCACGCTACTCGACCGAGTAGCGGAGCCTGCTCAGTCGAGTCGGCTTCAGGCTCTGCTTGCTGCTGCTTCTGCATCTGGCTCATACGGGCTACTCAGTCGAGTAGCCCCCTACTCGGTCGAGCTACAGTAGATCAAAACTTCCTCTAAAACGCTACTCTGTTTCTTGACGACTCGGGTCGAGTAGGTGAGCTGCTCGGTCGAGTTGCTTTACTGCTCGGTAAAGCTGGAGTGCCTTGGAGAAAAGCTCAAAATCTTCATCTGTTTGGTGCGACTCGAGCCGAGTCCGATGTCACTCGATCAAGTAGGTCTGGGCTGTTTCCTGTGCAATTTCTGCATGTCAACTCGGCCGAGTAGCTGATGCTACTCGGTCGAGTCACCTGGGAAACTGAACTCAACTTTGCCATTTCTCATTCTCTTCTCCTCCTCTCCTCCAATCTTCTTCCATTTCTCGGCGAACTCCTATGGAGCCTTGCCAATAACGTCTCGGACGTGCCAGATGTGTCCATGTCCCAAAATAGCTCCAATTGACTCCAAAACTCCTAAAATCCAAAAAGCTACACAAAACTCTAATATGGCGTTAAAAGCACGATAATATATGAAAATATGGAGTTTGGAGGCGAATATGACTTGAAATGATGCGATAAAAATATGTAAAATATGGACACATCAAAATCCCTCAAGGTTACCTCTTACTCGTCCTCAAGGAAGATGAATATGAGGCTCACCGGGCGATAAAAATAAAAAATAGAAAAAGAATGGAAGATGGAGGGGAGTGCTAGAGTATTCGGTCAGATCTCAAGCCATAGCAACATCTCGCAATACTCCGAAAATAGATCACTTGCTAATAAGAATCTCATATCTTAGCTAAACATATTACTTACTAGCATTTAAGAACAAAGGAAGGGATCCTCTAAATTCATGCAATCAATTCATATCCACATCATGCAATTCAAAGAGTTTAGTATAAACATGTTGGCGATGCACTTTCCAATCAATAGAAATAAATGAAGCATATAAGAGTCATACCAAGCATGCAACAGAGAATAGAAAGAGGATCATGGCATTCATATATTCATCTCAAATCAAGAAAAATCTCCATAGCTAATATATTTCGCAAAGTCTGAGCATTATCAAATATCCGCAAATGTGCACAACTCCACTCTAATGGCATACTCACTCCTATAATCAAATGGATTCACTCCCCCCTTCCCCCACGTAGCTTGAGGCATCGGATCTAAGGAATAATAAAGGAATTTTTGTGGCTTTTTCCTAGGTATTTATGTAGCTCCAAGTAATAAGATACAGGAAACATTTTTCTTTTTCTTTTTTTGAACTCTTTTTTTTCTCTTTTTTTCTTTTGTAGGAGCAATATGATATATATATATTTTGGCTACTTATTGGCTTTTTGGAGCTTCAAAACAATAGGCTGTACATATATGTTGGCTCCTTTTTGGCTTTTTGGCGCTTTTTGAAGCTTACTTTTTCTTTTGGGATTTTTGGGAATAGGATGCGGTATATATAGCTACAAAGGGGTGAACCCAAGTGACATGTATAGAATAATAAGATATGTGGAGAAGGAAATAATATAATCACTCGGTTCACTATAAAACATGCACAATGGTTCAATAAAATAATACTTCAACTAAACACATAAGCAAGCATAGATATTTTCATTCATTTCAACGAATAATGAAGTCATGCGGTAAGGTACACAATAATAGCAAGCATGCAATAAGAAGTAAATAAGATAACAAGGCGGATGCTTCAAATATTCTAAAGATGTGTGAATCTCGGTGCATATCCAACATGAGCATACTAAATACTACTGCATACATTCAGTTTTCAATTCATTTCATGCATTCATATAGAGAGATCGTCAGCAGAGTATATATGCAAGCTTATGAATAGTAAGAACTGAAATACTTTAAGTAGCATGGCAAAAGTAATAAGCATCATGATAACTACTAACACTAAGAGAGATATCATCATTCGGAATATATCTAGCAAAAGGGGAAAAGAATGGAGGAGAAAATAAAATAAAAGCATGCATGCAAGTATACCAAACATGGAAAAATATGATGCTAAAAATGAAACGGTGAAAAAGTGTTGGAAAATAAAAATAAAAAGGTGTAAAATGGAAGAAAATGAAAAAAATGAAAATAAAAGAGATAGCGCTCATCCCCAAGCTAAAAACAGCAGTGTCCTCACTGCTGAGAACACGCTGGTAAGAAGGAAAAATGAGGCTAGGTTAGGCGGGTGGTTAATAAAAGGAAAATAATAAAAGCGAAACTATGCAAATAAAAGAAGAGATGCAGATGCAGATGCATGACCTAATGTCTAAGATGCAAAAATATGAACAATCAGGTAGATGATGCAAATGATGTCATGATGCAGGTGAAATATATGCAAATGCAAAATGATGGAAAATATACCGGTGGTGCAAAAATGGGCATCCCCCAAGCTATGCTAGGTCAAAACCCCGAAGAGACAGATGGGCACAGAAATAAATAAGGGGTGACAAGAGCAAAAAAATTAATGGAAAGATCAAGCAGCGGCATCACCCTGAGTGAATGATGATGGGTCCAACTGCTGGGGACCAGAGATAGGAACATCGGGCACAGAATGTGTAGGCTCGACAGGTGTGTCGGTCGGTGAGGCAACGAAAGAAACAACAGGCTCATACAAAGGTGCAACAGCTGGAGTGTCGATAGGTGTGAGAACGTGTGTGTCGATAAGAGAAGTCTCCAACTGCGATGCAACCAACTTAACGGAAGAAGTGACAGGCCCTGCAGAAGCCTGAGAGTATGGCACAGTGAGTGATGCAGGAGGTGCATGAGGTGCAGGGTCTAGCCTGGGAGGAGGGGCTAGTGCAAGTATGATAGTGGGTGCACGCTGATGCCTAAGAATGTCAAGAATGGTGGTGAGGTCCCACTCCACGGACGGCTGAAAAGTAGAGAGCGATGACGCGAGGGTGTCAAAGGCATGCCTCAGGGTGACAACCTTGGTCTTCATCGTAGAAAGACGTGCGTCAGTGGTACGGGAGCTAAGGGGTGGGCATTTACTGCTAGAGACCACCCTCGAAGGGTGCCCACAGGCAAGTGATACCCGGGGTCTAAACTAAAAGTTATAGGAGGGTGGTCTAGCAGGGATCTCGGAGGAAAAGGATGTGAGTGGAATGGATCCGAGATCCGGTGCAGAGACAGAAGCAGCAGCAGCATCAGAAATGGGAGACGTCGTGGCAACAGAAGTGGTGACAGACACCATGATGCTCTCAGAAAATATTATTGATACTGGTGCAGAAGTGGTGCTAGGAAGAGAAACTGTGGACCCTAGAGTGGTAGGAAGGGAAGTGAGGAGGTCCATATGTGCGGGAAGAGTGCTGGCAGAGACAGACTCTGAGATAGGTGAATCAGTAGGCTCAGGAGCAAAAGAACTAGCTGGCTCCGAAGGGATGGAAGAAGTGGTATCAGGAGCAGCAGAGATAATGGTGCCCTCTAGTCTGGGCACGACAGAGACAAAGGTAGCGACCTCCAGGGTAAAGGTGTGGACAGTCCTCGGGGTCTCTACGGTGGGAGTGGGGTGGGAGTGGTGCGAGCACTGACAGAAGTGGGAACAGAAGTGCTCCCTGGTGGGGGTGGATGTGCAGGCTGGGCTGACTGGGCTGGCTGAGCTGCCATGAGGGTAGCAATGTCAGGCTCTTCCTCGTCAAAACTGAGCACCATGTCGTCGATGTCGTCGGCGATTGGTGCTCCAGGTGGCTCAAGGACGTGGATGGGGGATAGAAAAAATACGGGGAGTGAGACAATCGAGCTGGACTGGGGCGACGTAGGTGAGGTGTCTACAGCATCCGAAAAGTGCTGCACCGTGCAGTGGTGCAGATTCTGCCAGAATTGATGTATATCCGTTATTTGACTATTTCAACCAACTGCAGGCATAATTTATGAAGTGTGATACATGAAAGATGCAGTACACAAGTTAATCTTTCCAAATATAATTTTTTTTATAATTTATAATGCACCATAGCAAAAGATATAAGCAAATGAAGTTGCAGCAAAATTGAATAAGAAAAACAACATACTGAATTATTACCACCATATAATTTACAACTTAATTAATCTATGTGACATGGCTTGTTTAGCATTATAAGTAAGATAATGGCAACTTAGACTACCACATGGACATTCTTGCTAAATTACACAAAGCTTATAATCAAGTATTTTCATTCCTCTATATTTTTCTTTTCCAACAAGAATGTTAAGCAAATAATTCTTTTACTATTTATCTTACTTCAAATCAAATTCTAGCACTAACTAAGTTATTAGAAAATCCTATACAATTCTAAAAATGAATCCTAATAGGATGTTAAAAATTCCTACCTTGCTCAAGTCCTTCTTAACACACTTTGGCCATTCTCCTCCTTGAAGAACTTGAGCTCCTCCTTAAACTTACTCTACTCTTCCAAAGCTCTTAGAATGAGCAACAACACTCAAGAGAAGAAAAGAATGCTATGGGGGTGTGCAGAGTGAGGGTGGAGTGGTCGTATAGGTGCTCAGCCTCCTTGATGTCTAGGGGAGGAAAATTTCGGCCTACACCATGAGGAGAGGGGAGAGTGAGATGAGAAAATGAGGTAATCTTTTGGATTTTTGGTTTTTTTTTCCTTTTTGTTTTTGTTTCTTTATTCCTATAGTAAGCCACCTCATCTCCCTAAAACCATCAAAACATGCGACCAAGCCTTGGGTTAGGTAAGGGTTACACCCTTCTCATGCAAATACCCAAAACCCAAAACCCAAAAATTTTGTATAGCCAAAAAGCCAAAAAAAATATACAAATACCCAAAACCCAAAAAAATTCCAGTGTGAATATTTTCCTACTTGCCGAGAATAAAGGGAAGGCGAGAATTTGCACCGAGTGTTCTACTCCACATCATCTCAACCCCCATCGTTTTCGAAAACACTTGGCTTAGGAACTTTTTAGCTAGTATCTAGGCTATAGTGGCATGATTTCCTTAACCCTAGTTGTGGAATCCCCGATGCATGACTATTCTTACACCCTTCTCATGCATGCTTGAACTAATATTCACCGCAATTTCAAATTCGAATCGGTATTTGGGTCGTTTCCTGGGTCTGTGTATATCGAGCTTTATTGCACATCGTAGATAGCGACACCATTTGCTAGCACACGACCACACTCACTCTTGCTTCACCGCGTGGGCCCACGACACTTATTTGGACTCGTTTTCCTAGGTTTAGTGATGTGATTTGACGTTTGCTTGCTTGGTGTGTCCTTTTTGATTTTGTTGGCTCTTACGGACGATCTAGGATATAGAGTTTTCTTTTTCTCTCTTTCTCTCTATTTTTCCCCTCCGAGCTCCTACTCTCACTCGTCTTCCTCGAGGACGAGGAAGAGTTCAGCTTGGGGGATTTTGACGTGCGTTTATATTTCATATATTCACGCACGTCTTCTTTTGTGTTTCTCCGTATTTTCCGTCGTCTTTTATTTGTTTTCTCGTATTTTCTTGTTTTCTTTCACTTTTCTTTGTTTCTCCATGTTTGCAGGAGATTGCCCGCGTAGGGGACGTTTAACGACGATATCTCAAGTCCCCGGAGCAACGGGAGGAGTCACGCGTGATCCAGGGGATCAAACGACAAAGATTGCATCTTTCAGCCCCTCACCCGGTCGGTTGGTCATCTCCAACCGATCGGGTGATGCACGCGTGCACCACCCGGTCTCAGCCGGAGCTCAAGTGGAAGTCACCCGACCGGTTCACAGGCCGGTTCAACGGGGGCCAACTCTCTGTCTTCTCAAGCCAAATTCCAACCGATCGGGTGACTCTCACCCGATCGGTTCATCTGTAGCTGATGCTGAGGAGCCGAAGACACGGGCACCCAACCGATCCCTTCACCCGATGGCGCCAAGATCCAACCGGTCACTCCAAGAACTCAACCGACCGGTTCATATGACCGGGTGAAAGTTCGTCGTTTTCTGTTTATTATCTGTAACGGATCACCCGATCGGTTGACTTGTCAACCGATCGGGTGATACGAGATCCTATAAATAGGACCCCTAGGGTTCCAGAAACGGGGAGCTGCTAGTTTTTACTGTTTTCTCCTATTTGTGACGGCTGTAATTACTCTTTTATTGTAAGTTTTCGGATCTTTCTTAAACTTTAGTATTATCTTAATTGCTCTACTACCTTTGCATTCCAATCGTCTGATTATGATTTCAACGGTTCATTTTCGTTTAGATCGCTTTTTAATGAATATTTGTGAGTAGTTCCCAAATCTGGGATTTTGGCGAAAACCCCTTCGGGGGATCTTCCCGATGCGTCCATAGGGTTAGGAAATCGATAGGGATTAGGAATCTAATGGTTACACGGGGTGTTTCATTGTCATCGGCGGGAAAAAGACCGCCTTTGACCGTTGGGCCAAGGGGGAATAAACTTGGCGGTTGACTCCCTAGCCATAGCTCACGCCCTTAGCGTAGACGCCGAATCCTAGCGCGCGGGAGCGGCAGGATGAGACGTTGGGAGTTATCGTTGCGAGCTTAGTGCTCCCGGAATCAATCAGTGTTAATGGAAACGGGAGTGCCCACTGATCGAATCCGAGAAGTCCGGTGTATCATCCTGGGCACCGACCGGAATATCGGGCCCATGTGATGCTGGTACCACTTTCAGAGGCAACGTCTCACCATTAGACCCTAATTCCGATCGCCATCCTTCCCATAGGCCGTATCGGCGAGAGTCGCTCGTTGGAGTGGAAACCAAAGTCCCGGGTTTATTTTCTTATTGTTCATACTCTGCATTCTTTTCTCGTGACAACCCATCAACCGATTCGGGCTAGCTCGCCCACGGGGTGATTTCGGTCCTCCTTGACACAAGCACATCCTAGCCTCCCTGTGTTCGACCCCCAAGCCACACTACAACACCGTGCACTTGCGGTTACAAATATCTAAACCCTCACGCGGGTCCCCCGGCCTATTCGCGGCCAAGCGAACCGGGGGCGCTGGTCACAGTCGTCTGAAAGACGTAAGTGCAAAATATGCATCTCTCTCTGTCTTTTCTCCATCTTATACAACAGTCGACTGATGAAGGTTTTACAGTCGTCTGACTATAAGACAGTCGACTGTATTATTGACATCAGTCACCTGTATGCTTATCTGAAGAAAGAGTGCAGCTCTCTGTTTCTTGTCCATCCCTGCTACAGTAGTCTGTTGAAGGATATACAGTCGACTGTCTGTTTTACAGGCGCTTGTGTAGTCTTCTACAGTCGACTGTCCTGGCTCAGATTATAGCCGTTGGGATATTTTCTAGCCGTTGATCAGTCGATTGTCTAATGATCATCAGTCGACTGTTCATGCCATAAACTGCCAAAATCTAGCCGTTGCAGATTTCTTCCCTTTGGGTTTTGGCTGGTTTTATGTGTTCCTTTGGGCTTCCTATATATAGGAGTTGGCTTAGTTCATGAAGAACTCTCGGTTTATATTGAATATCTTTGAGAATCATTAGCCACTCCTATTCTCTCCCATTTCCCTCTCATGAGAACATTTCTCTTCATGCATTGAAGCTAGCTCATAGGGAAATTCTCCAAGGGATCTAATTCTCATTCCTTTCTTGGAGATCATCTTTCTTCTCTTCATTTTCATACACTCAAGTGAGAAGTGTTAGGATTCATTCCTAGAAGAGAGAAAGATCAACAAGTGCAATCAAAGCTAATCTCAAGCACTTAGTCATTCACTTGCATGCCTTCTTCTTCACATTGGTAAGATCATATCAAGGCATAGTTAAGTGTTGTTTCGTTTTGTTTTTGTTTCGAAACCCTAATTCTCTTTGTGGGAATTAGATATTCTCTTTATGGGAATAACTCTCTTTGTGGGAGTAACTCTCTTAGTGGGAGTTTGGTGTCCTAGTGTAGGGATAACCTTAATTCTCTGAGTGGGAGTTAGTAATTCTCTAGGTGAGAATTTGACCCCTGTGTAGGGTTGGTTAGGTCCTTTTGTAGGGCAAAATCCTCTTGGTGATGTCTCTCTCTTTGTGGGAGTGTATCCCTTTGTGGGATTTGTATTCACTTCTCTTTGTGGGAATAGAGTGAATATTGGTGTGGCTGGACGTACCCAAGTTTTGGGGAACCAGTGTAAAATCATTGTGTTTGCGCTTGTTGTTGTTGAGCACTCTGTTTATTTTCTGCTGCTTATTGTGCTTTAATTTTAGTAACTTTTAATTAAGCACTTTGCTTGTTATTACACTATTCACCCCCCCAACCCCCCTCTAGTGTATGTGTAGCCCCGCAGGGTCCCTTACAGTTGGTATCAGAGCATTGGTTTGGTGGCTTTTGCAAGCATGACTTCTAAGTCTCAACAACCCCTCTCCTTTCCTCCCGTCTTCAAAGGCAAACATTTCTTAAAATGGAGGAAGAAAATGTTCCAATGGCTTGATGATCACGAGGAGTCAATGTCTATCACTTCGGATGCTCAAGTGTGGAATGCGTTGCAGAAAGCCTTCTCTACGAAAATTAAAAAGAAAGTATGTGATTAGAGACTGCCGGGGAGATATGGGATTATCTTGATGAAAAGTATGGAAGAGACGAATCTTGCGATGATGAGAGCATCGTTGGTAATGAGGTAACTGTAAGGACCGTCTACCTTCCAATACTAACAACAAACACTCTAGAGGGGGGATGAATAGAGTAATGGCAATAAATTGTGCAATTAAAATTAAACTTGCAAATGCAGAATAATAAGTGCAAGAGGAATTAAACAACACAATCAATCCAAACGCAAACACAAGATTTTACCCTGGTTCCCCAAACTTGGGTACGTCCAGCCACACCAAAATCCACTATAATTCTCACACAGAGAAAGTGAATACAAGCTCACACAAAGATACCTCACACAGAGGATTTGGATTCTCACACAGAGAAATCCTTGCTTTCACACAGAAAGACTTAAACTCTCACACAGAGAGATCTCAACCAACCCTCACATAGAAGGTTATACTCTCACACAGAGAGTAACTAGCTCTCACACAGAAAGACTAGGGTTTCAATGAAATAACAAAGTAAAACAAATACTCTTACCTATGCCTTGAGATGAACTTACTCATAAATGAATGCAAGGCATGGAAGAGGATCTCCAAGTGATGAGATTTGCTAGAATTGCACTTGGATGATTTCCCTTGAGCTTGACTTCAATGCATGAAGGAGAGAATGAGCTCTTGAGAGGGAATTGAGGGAGTTTGGGAGTGGCTTATAGATCTCTTGAGATATTCAATAGCATCAAGAAGCATTCAGAGATGGCAGCCCACTCATATATAAAGGAACCCTATATCAAACCCCCAAAACCCAAGAAAACAGCCAAAGAATCAATTCTGCAACGGCTAGAAACTGGGCGAAAACGACAGGAACAGTCGACTGATGATCAAAAGACAGTCGACTGATCATCGGCTAGAAAATATCCAACGGATATAATCTGAGCCAGGACAGTCGACTGATGAAGTCAATACAGTCGACTGACAAACAGGACAGGCGCCTGTTAATCCTTCAGCAGGCGACTGCTGCAGGGTATGGATTGAAACAGAGAGCTGCACTCTTTCTCCAATTCTTCGCACAGGCGACTGATGTTAATACTACAGTCGACTGTCAAGAAATCAGGCGACTGTATATTCTTCATCAGTCGTCTGTTGTAAGAGATGGAGAAACAACAGAGAGATGCAGAGAATGCACTTACGCTATACAGGCGACTGATGACCAATCTCCAGGCGACTGTAAAAATACAGGCGACTGTAAACTGATCGACAGACGACTGTGCGTAAAGCTCAAGTTTGAGTCAATTGAAATGTTGACTTCAGCTGTGCATGTCAGATGACTGTAGAAGGATCTACAGGCGACTGGAAATCACCCAGTCGACTGTTTTTCCTTTAGCAGGCGACTGATGGAAAGCCAGAGACTCCAATTGAGTCTTTGGACAGAGTGAACCTATTGGATTGGATTCTATGATAATCCTAAGGCTCACTACGATGGTTAAATGCATATGCATGAATGAGTAAACCATCTAACAAGGCATTACATTAACCCTAGACTCAAAAGAGAGAGAAAGCAATAAAGTAAAATACTTGGATTACAATGCTTCTCAAAGAGTCTAAGTCTTCAATCTTGATGCCTTGAGTGCTCTCCACCATCTCCAAGCTTTGGCACTCCTTGAGTCCAAACTATGGCCCTTCTTCACTTGATGTTCATCCTTGCACCAAGTGATTAGTCTCCAAGAAAGATATTCTAGGAATTAAACTATGAGACTAAAACATGAGAATCATTAGCAACAACATAATGTTGTGATCATCATCAAAATAAGATTGGTATAAAACACCAATACTCAACAATCTCCCCCTTTTTGATGATGACACACATTATGTAAATCATAAAGAATTAAAGCACAATGCTAATGATCTCCCCCTACTTATATGCATCAAATACATAATGAGCTACACAATGGTAAAAACTCATAATACCAATAAGAACATGTTGGCATATAATAGGCATGGATTACATAAACCAATTGCAAAGGATAAAAGCATGCAAACATGAATGGTTTATCTAATCCCATATATCTCTCCCTATATAGATATCTCCTCCCATATGCATATGTATATATATATCTCCCCATATAGATATGATTACATAATGCATATATCTCTCCCCCTTGACATCGTCAAAACGGTGGACATCAAAAATATCCCCCTTTGTCATCTTAACCAAGATGTGACAATATGCAAGAAAAGAAAGATATGTATGATACCAAATTTAAAATTTTAGTGGGTATCAATTCACTATCCCATGCTCCCCCTAGATCATAGAAATGGTCAACTTTTGACTTCTAGGATCTAATACCAATTATAATTAATGGAGCCATGGGCCTAAAAAGTGTATCAAAGCAATAGATATGAAAAAATCAAGCTTCAATGATACACAAAGAATATTGCCAAAACAAACATAACATGAAATATGTTGGCAATAAACAAGAGGTTTGTTTTGAGACCAAAGATAACCAATTGTAAATAGTGATCTCAAACAACCTCAAAATGAGAGTCAAAATATGTTTTAAAATACTTTAAACATATAACATATTAACTCCCCCATTGACATACACATGGATCAAAAATGCATGCATGTCAATAAACACCCCAAGATTCCCATTTTCATGAAAAATACATACATTTGAAAGTATTTTCAAAATCATGAAACACATACACAACCAATGGGTACGCAAAAATATAACATTAAGCATAATACCGATGCAATATGCAAATGTGTGTGGGGAACCTAAACATTAGGGAACCAAACCCAAGAGGAGTTTGATTTCCTAACATAATCACATGAGGTGATCACATCCCTAACTAAAGAGTTGATGTAACTATCCCTCTCTTGCACAATAACCTTAGTGGGAATCCATAATCTCAAGGATTTCCTAGGCAAGGGTTTTGCCTTTGCAAGAGGGGTGGATGTGGCATGCTTAGGTGTAGAAACGAATTTCTTGGCATGTAAAGAATGAGGATTTTGCTTCTTAGCAAAAAATGAAGATTTTTCATTCTTCCCATTACCTCGTGATCTACATGCTTCTTGTTGATGTTATTGTTGTACAAGAAAGCATGGTGATTCTTCTTAGGTGCTTTAGCAATATTTCTTGTATTTGCACCATAAGAGGAATTAGAGGTGGGTTTGGGTACCATATTTTGAATATAACCCAAGCCTCCTCTATGATTTTCCGGATGTTGTTTTTCCAACAAATCGTGGAGTGAATCCCTAGAATACACAAAGCTTTTGAGCTTCCGGGATTCCTTATCACATTTCAACGTAAGTTGTTGAAAGTAAGTTTATAAGCTAAGGTTTTGAGCAACAAGATTTTCATTTGTAAGGCTCAATTCTTTAACTTAAGAGAGAAGTGTGTCTCTCTCACTAGTGTCACAAACATGCAAAGCATCATTATCATTGTCACTAGTAGATTCTAAGGCATGCAACCTACTCATAGCATTTTTAAATTTAGTTTTCAATTTAGCATATGAGTCGATGCACTTACTTGCCCCATTGGAGACCACATTGAAGCGGTATTCGAGCTCCTCATAGGATAGCTTCTCCTCCTCAACTTACTCATCACTTTCCTCCTCGCTAGAGCTTGACAAAGACTCTTTCCCCTTTGCCATGAAGCACATTTCCTTGTTAGGGATGAGCCACGCCTACACCTTTTCATCGCTTGAACTCGAGGGGATTAATGAAGAATCATCAAAAGCCGCGAAGCACATATGAGCTCGCTCCATGTCATCCTCTTCTTCATTACTTGATGTGTCCTCGTCAGAATCATCAAATGTGCCGACAAGTACCTTCTTTTAGTTCTTGAACTTGGATTTACCTTTCCAATGCTTCTTCCCATTTCCTTTGTAAGTCTCTTGGTCGGGCTTGGAAGGGCATTCGGTAGAAATATGACATTTTCCTCTACAATTGAAACAAATAGAGTTGTTAGACTTGGAGGCAAACTTTGAAGAAGATTTACCTTGCTTGCTTTTAAGAAATGCTCTCAGTTGTGTGACAAGCTCCATGACTTCATCTCCACTAGCCTCATCTTCTTCATCTTCTTCACTAGGAGCTTCTTGATGGAATTTCTTTCTCCATTTGATTGGCTCCTCCTTGGCATGGAATGCAACACCCTTATGCTTCTCCGGCTTCTCGGGCTTGGTTGGTTGAATCTCCTTCTTGTGTTGAAGCTTTACTTCATACGCCATGAGATTCCCAATGCACTCCTCAACGGTGTATTTGGACAAGTCATTTGACTCTAAAATCCCGTTGGCCTTTGACTCCCATTGAGATGTGAGCGAGTCAAGGATCTTCTCTGCTCGATCCTCTTGGGAAATCACCTTCCCAAGTCCTTCCAAAGCGTTTACGATTTCTGTGAACTTTGTGAACATCTCCGAGATATTTTCTCCTTCCTACATCTTAAACAACTCATATTTAGATCTAAATACGCATTGTTTAGATTTCTTTACCATCGAAGTCCCTTCATGAGAAATCTCCAATGTATGCCAAATTTCATTGGCCGTTTTGCACATGGAGATGCGGTCGAACTCATTTGAAGTGAGAGTGCAATGGAATGCATTCATAGCCCTCGCATTAAATTTGATCGAGTCCTTCTCCGATTTTGTTCTTGAAGCCACGGGTGTAGTAGGCTTCTCAAATGGCGACTCTGTAATGTCCCAAAGGTCTTGACCCTCTAAGTAGATCATCATCTTGATCTTCCAACTGCGGTAGTTGGTTCCATTGAAGAGCGGGGGTCGAACAGTTGACAAACCTTCTTCATGAGACATGGATGAAGCGTTGTATGCCATCGTTGTTGTATGCTTCTACCTCACTCTGATACCAATTGTAAGGACTGTCTACCTTGCAATACTAACAACAAACGCTCTAGAGGGGGGATGAATAGAGTAATGGCAATAAATTGTGCAATTAAAATTAAACTTGCAAATGCGGAATAATAAGTGCAAGAGGAATTAAACAACACAATCAATCCAAACGCAAACACAAGATTTTACCCTGGTTCCCCAAACTTGGGTACGTCCAGCCACACCAAAATCCACTATAATTCTCACACAGAGAAAGTGAATACAATCTTACACAGAGATACCTCACACAGAGGATTTGGATTCTCACACAAAGAAATCCTCACTCCCACACAGAGAGACCTCACACAAAGGATTTAGGATTCTCACACAGAGAAATCCTTGCTTTCACACAGAAAGACTTAAACTCTCACATAGAGAGATCTCAACCAACCCTCACACAGAGGGTTATACTCTCACACAGAGAGTAACTACCTCTCACACAGAAAGACTAGGGTTTCAATGAAATAACAAAGTAAAACAAATACTCTTACCTATGCCTTGAGATGAACTTACTCATAAATGAATGCAAGGCATGGAAGAGGATCTCCAAGTGATGAGATTTGCTAGAATTGCACTTGGATGATTTCCATTGAGCTTGACTTCAATGCATGAAGGAGAGAATGAGCTCTTGAGAGGGAATTGAGGGAGTTTGGGAGTGGCTTATAGATCTCTTGAGATATTCAATAGCATCAAGAAGCATTCAGAGATGGCAGCCCACTCATATATAAAGGAACCCTATATCAAACCCCCAAAACCCAAGAAAACAGCCAAAGAATCAATTCTGCAACGGCTAGAAACTGGGCGAAAACGACCGGAATAGTCGACTGATGATCAAAAGACAGTCGACTGATCATCGGCTAGAAAATATCCAACGGATATAATCTGAGCCAGGACAGTCGACTGATGAAGTCAATACAGTCGACTGACAAACAGGACAGGCGCATGTTAATCCTTCAGCAGGCGACTGCTGCAGGGTATGGATTGAAACAGAGAGCTGCACTCTTTCTCCAATTCTTCGCACAGGCGACTGATGTTAATACTACAGTCGACTGTCAAGAAATCAGGCGACTGTATATTCTTCATCAGTCGTCTGCTGTAAGAGATGGAGAAATAACAGAGAGATGCAGAGAATGCACTTACGCTATACAGGCGACTGTAAAAATACAGGCGACTGTAAACTGATCGACAGACGAATGTGTGTAAAGCTCAAGTTTTAGTCAATTGAAATGTTGACTTGAGCTGTGCATGTCAGACGACTGTAGAAGGATCTACAGGCGACTGGAAATCACCCAGTCGACTGTTTTTCCTTCAACAGGCGACTGACGGAAAGCCAGAGACTCCAATTGAGTCTTTGGATAGAGTTAACCTATTGGGTTGGATTCTATAATAATCCTAAGGCTCACTAAGATGGTTAAATGCATATGCATGAATGAGTAAACCATCTAACAAGGCATTACATTAACTCTAGACTCAAAAGAGAGAGAAAGCAATAAAGTAAAATACATGGATTATAATGCTTCTCAAAGAGTCTAAGTCTTCAATCTTGATGCCTTGAGTGCTCTCCACCATCTCCAAGCTTTGGCACTCCTTGAGTCCAAACTATGGCCCTTCTTCACTTGATGTCCATCCTTGCACCAAGTGATTAGTCTCCAAGAAAGATATTCTAGGAGTTAAACTGTGAGACTAAAACATCAAAATCATTAGCAACAACATAATGTTGTGATCATCATCAAAATAAGATTAGTATAAAACACCAATACTCAACAGTAACTCGTAACTCTCTCGTTCAACGTAGTGATTTTATTAAAAATTTTAATGCGTTGTTTATGGACTCTCCCAAAGCAAATAACAACAAGCTTGAGAGAGAGATGCTCACACACACTTCTTTATCATCCAAACTTCGTGCTGATACACAAACCATTGCATTGAATCAAGATAAGATTGCTCTTGATTCTCATGTGTGCATGTTGAGCAAAGAGAATGACTCTCTTAAAGCGCGTATTGAGTTTGATCGTGATTTTCACAAATCTGTGTGTGAGAGTCTGTATGCATCGCATAATGTTGAACTTAATTCTTTGCATACCGAGAAAGGCACTCTTCTTTCTTAATTGAGTGCTTTGAGGGATAAGAATGCTTCTCTCAAACTCCAAATGGAGAAGATGCACTCAGAGTGTGATTACAACATTTTGAGAGATGAGATAGTGGCTCTCAAGTCAAAATGTTGTGAGCTTAGCTCTTGTCTATCCAAGAGGGATGACAACATTTCTTCACTTTTGAAGAAATGTGAGCTATTGTCTAATCAAATTGAAAATTTCAAATTGAGTAAGGACACGGTTTTGGGATCCTCTTCATTGAAGGTGAACAAACCAAGCTCTTCTCTTTGAAGCACCCAAATAAATCTTATGGGGGAGCATTCTAATGAGAAAGTCGCATCCAACTCTTTTGGCCTAAAATAAACTAATATTTCTAAACCAAAGAGAAATCATGCTTTTTTGTATTCCGGTCTTGCATATATTAAGAAGCCTATTCAAAAATATTTTGATATGAATACTTCTTCTTTGAATGCTATGCATGATGTTTCTACTCATACGAAATCTTATTATTGCTTGCATGCTAGAATTAATGATAAACCGTTGCATGCTTCACATGTTCCTATGCATGGTAGAATTACTTGTGTGAATGCTTCTAAAGCTAAATTGCATGTTTCACACACTGGGCACGCCAATGTTTATGTTCCACCTCATAAGCGTGCACCCTCACCTCCTACTCATGCCTTAACCAAACCTCGTACTAAGAATCCCAAATCACTTTCTTTGTGGATTCCTAAGAATGTTTCTAGGCTTGATAGGAATGTGTATATAGATTCATATGTGCGTAATGTTATATATTCATATAACTATATACGGAAACCAAACTCCACTTTTGTTTGGTTTCCAACTTGCTAGCTCACTCACATTGTTATTCATTGCTTGTGTACCATGCTTGTATGTTTACATTTTGTACCCACATTTTTTTGTGAGTGTGTCCATTACTCCCATGTTTGCATGTTTTGTATGATTATAGGGGAGTATGGATTTTTTGCTTGCTAGCATTATTTTTTCCATTCATATGTCACACTGAATTTCATTCACTTTATGTTTGTGCATATGGGATGGTTATTTCTCTTGCCCTTGGTTTTCCTATTTGGCTATTGCCCATCTTTTTGATATGCCAATGGGGGAGAGAAATAGGTTATGTAAAAATATACCGTGTGCTTGTTTATGCATTATTATCAATTGGTATGTTTTTGTATAACAACCATCAATATGATTTGTGCTTTACATGTTTATATTTAATGCACATTTAAATATTGATTGGGGGAGTTTGTTAGCACACATTGTTTATTTCAATGTTTATTATATTTTGACATAATGGATTGTCATCATCAAAAAGGGGGAGATTGTTAGCTCTTTAGTTCAAGACTAACGTTGTTTTAATGATGATCAATACATTATGTTAATGTGCTAATCAATCTTTTGTTTTAGTCTCAGTTTATCTTAATGATTATCTGTTGATGAGACCAAGCATAATGCTTGGAGGATATTGCAAGGAATATCTTAAAGACCTCCAAGGGTGATGGTGTGCTCAAGCTTGGATGAAGTCATGAAGATCATCTAATGAAGCCAAAGCTTGGAGCATGATGATGGATGGACATTTAGAGGAACAATGACAAAGCTTGGAGCTTGATGAAGGGAAGCTCATCAAGGAGTGCCAAAGCTTGGAGATAATGGGGAGCATCAAGGTATCGTGAGCTTGAAGACTTAGACTCTAGGAGATGAAATATGTAATCCATGTAATTTCATTTACTTGCATTTCTCTTTTTGAGTCTAGGATTATTGTAATACCTTGATAGATGGTCATACTCTCATGCATTTACATTTCACCATCTTAGTGAGCCTTAGGATTATCCTAGAATCCAACCCAATAGGTTCATCTAGCCCAAAGACTCATTTGGAGTCTCTGGCTCTCCTGCAGTCGCCTGCTGAAGGTTTTACAGTCGACTGGATGATTTCCAGTCGCCTGTCGAGCCTACTACAGTCGACTGTGAAGCACAGCTCAAGTCAACTTTTCTATTGACTCATCTTGAGCTTTTCGCATCAGTCGACTGATGTTCAATTTACAGTCGTCTGTACTCTTACAGTCGCCTGTGAATTGGTCGACAATCGCCTCTGCGCTTTTTGCATTTTCTGCGCTTCATCCCAATTTACAAGACAGTCGCCTGTTGCTATTTTTATAGTCGCCTGTATATTTACAGTCGCCTGTAAAATGGCCATCAGTCGTCTGAAAGGCGTAAGTGCGAAATATGCATCTCTCTTTGTCTTTTCTCCATCTTATACAGTAGTCGAATGATGAAGGTTTTATAGTCGCCTGACTATAAGACAGTCGACTGTATTATTGACATCAGTCGCCTGTATGCTTATCTGAAGAAAGAGTGCAACTCTCTGTTTCTTGTCCATCCCTGCTGCAGTCGCCTGTTGAAGGATATACAGTCGACTGTCTGTTTTACAGTCGCCTGTGTAGTCTTCTACAGTCGACTGTCCTGGCTCAGATTATAGCCGTTGGGATATTTTCTAGCCGTTGATCAGTCGACTGTCTAATGATCATCAGTCGACTGTTCATGCCATAAACTGCCAAAATCTAGCCGTTGCAGATTTCTTCCCTTTGGGTTTTTAGTAGGTTTTATGGGTTCCTTTGGGCTTCCTGTATATAGGAGTTGGCTTAGTTCATGAAGAACTCTCGGTTGATAATGAATATCTTTGAGAATCATTAGCCACTCCTATTCTCTCCCATTTCCCTCTCATGAGCACATTTCTCTTCATGCATTGAAGCTAGCTCATAGGGAAATTCTCCAAGGGATCTAATTCTCATTCCTTTCTTGGAGATCATCTTTCTTCTCTTCATTTTCATACACTCAAGTGAGAAGTGTTAGGATTCATTCCTAGAAGAGAGAAAGATCAACAAGTGCAATCAAAGCTAATCTCAAGCACTTAGTCATCACTTGCATGCCTTCTTCTTCACATTGGTAAGATCATATCAAGGCATAGGTAAGTGTTGTTTCGTTTTGTTTTTGTTTCGAACCCCTAATTCTCTTTGTGAAACTTAGATATTCTCTTTGTGGGAATAACTCTCTTTGTGGAAGTAACTCTCTTAGTGGGAGTTTGGTGTCCAAGTGTAGGGCTAACCCTAATTCTCTGAGTGAGAGTTAGTAATTCTCTAGGTGGGAATTTGACCCCTGTGTAGGGTTGGTTGGGTCCTTGTGTAGGGCAAAATCCTCTTGGTGAGGTCTCTCTGTTTGTGGGAGTGTATCCCTTTTGGGATTTGTATTCACTTCTCTTTGTGGGAATATAGTGAATATTGGTGTGGCTGGACGTACCCAAGTTTTGGGGAACCAGGGTAAAATCATTGTATTTGCGATTGTTATTATTGAGCACTCTGTTTATTTTCCGTTGCTTATTGTGCTTTAATTTTAGTAACTTTTAATTAAGCACTTTGCTTGCTATTACACTATTCACCCCCCCCCCCCCCCTCTAGTGTATGTGTAGCCCCGCAGGGTCCCTTACAATAATCACGTCGGACGTATTTCTTCTGGAACTCATGAATTTGATCCGCGCCCACTTTAGATATTTGGTTGGTGATCAGACTGTGCACATCGACTTCTTCCTCATCATTCTAAGCGATAGAGGCCGAGGCCCTACAAGTGGCATGAGCAGATGAAGAAGCCATCACCAAAGAAGGAAATCAGGGTCAAAATGCCAAAGATGATGATTTCGACCTCCCTCCGAAACCGTCTTATCTAGACGATGCGATCTCGTCGTATTGGGACACATGTTGGTAATCCAGGGCATCCTAGTATCTCGAATTTCGAATCGACGCATCGCCCAAATCAGAAAAGCAGTCATTTTGGCGCCTAAAACTCGAGTACCTATTCCTCGACTATCGTGCCCTATTAATGAGATGTAACGTCACTTGGCCCCAATAGACGAACTGTCTCGGCTCGAGTGACGGGAGCCATGCACCCTTGGGCCGGCCCTCGATGGATTCGCTCGAATGAAGATAAAAGCCCACAATGCCCATGAAAGAAGCCTGAAACTGACTCAGTCAAAGCCCACATGTTATTCGTATGTTGCGCTCCCACCTATCGAACGTGGGTTAAAGGTGTGCACATTAGTAGCAGGAACGTGGACAATGGTTACCCATATTGGGAGGAGGA
Source organism: Scilla litardierei (assembly GCA_030789695.1). Classification (NCBI taxonomy): domain Eukaryota; kingdom Viridiplantae; phylum Streptophyta; class Magnoliopsida; order Asparagales; family Asparagaceae; genus Scilla; species Scilla litardierei. The sequence continues at coordinate 83,057,415 of CM061140.1, read as the reverse complement.
TCGTGGCACCATAATTGGTGACAGTTATCCACCCAACGTCACTAAAGAGATCTCGGATGTCTACAAATACACATGAGCTGAACAGAATAGGGGGACCGGAAGGTACGAAAATTAGTACACTGACATTCTGCATTCCACTTGATATTTCTTTCTCAAAATAGCTTACGATGTCTGACTCGAGACGAATCTCCATGGATCGATCTCGACAGCTACAAGCTCTCTCTTAAGTCCATATTCTAACTTAAGCATCGGAGGGGCTTTGGGTGAGAACCCAGATATGACCCCCTGACGCGCATTTGGGGTGCAGATAATCAAAGCTCAACCAACGGGAGGGTCGAACAGAAGCTCTTAACTTCAGAGACGGGTAAGATTACGACCCACGCAGAGGGTCGTAACATCATCGTATTCTCGTCCCCAGTGATCAACGACCTTATGTTCAACCAACCAGGGTCCCACTCAACCTGCTGACGAGGCTTCACCTCAACAGAAGAGTCCACGTCAGCCCAAATATTGTTATCGACATTTTTGGCCTTAACAACACCCAACCCCACCCCCACCCCAAAGTGTGTTTCACAAAGATGAGGTTGCACCCCTCCCCCTTGCCACATGGAACAAATGTGACTTGTTGGACAAACATCGCATCTACCACTCTCATTTGTAATATAGATAAATAGAAGATATTCTATACAATTAAAAAAACATGTTTTCAACCTTAAATCTGTCAATGGAGTTACTTTGCGAACATACCATTTTGCTCGGTGTGCATATCGCTTAAAAATTACTCAGTACACATACCGTAAAATTTTGAAAAATCCTGTTTTCCTTAGTGCATATACCGGATTACCAAAATGACCATAAGGCAAAAACCCCTAAATCAGTTAACATGTTTTCTTCTTCTTCAACAAACGTTGCTCAATGCACATACCATTGTATCAATTCAATTAATTTCTAAAAAAATTCTTACGTATATTTCTTTACTGCAGGATTATCCGACTCGTGTTAAGTCTCCTTCGAACAATTTTAGGGCATGCAAATACTTAAATCTTTCGATTGGTTGTACAACTTCGTTGGATTTCTCATTGTTTCAGAGTGTTTTCTCACTACAAAGCGTTGACCGTGGAGAACCCGGTCAACGTGGTCAAGGGGCCCGCTTTGGGTCCCTTGGGGGGCTTCGAATTGGTGCAGAAGGGGCGAGGGGAAGCCTCGGCCCTGGTTGAGACGCTCGGCCTCGGATAGACGCGCTCGGCCTCGGCTGGAAGGGGGACGAGGGGTAGCCTCAGTCGCCCGGGTAGATGCACGGCCGACGGGTGGCGAGGGGGAGTCTCGGACCCGACTAAGACGCTCGGCCTCGGTAGGGCGTGCTCGGCCTCGGCAGGCTGACGGTGAGGGGAAGCCTCACTATCCAGTTGATCGAGTGGTCGGAGAGGGGCGAGGGGTAGCCTCGGCCCATTGATCAGCTGTCCACCTGCGTAGACGAGAACGCTCGTCAGGGGGCCGGACCTTGGTTCCGGCCAAATCCCCTCCGATGCCTAAGTCAGATAGAGATCTGAGAAAGGAGGCCCGGCGGAGACGGTTTGACTCGTGAGGAGATCGTAACGGCGTCTCTCGGCGCGAGCGGGGGAGGAAGGAGATGAATTGGGGGAACGAGGTCGTTGATGGAGTACCTTAGGTTTTGTTACCTGAGATGCGGTCCCTTTCTTCGTCGTCTTCCTGGCCCTTTTGTAGAGCTCCCAGCGTGATTGCCTCTGGCCCACGTCCCACGCCCGCCATCGATCGTGCCCCATCAGTCCTCCCTCGCCGCCGCTCTCTCCGCCCTGCCAGCACCTCCCCATTATCGCTATTTAGTGGTCGTGCGTCCGGGGGAGTGGTTTTCGCAGGAGTGGGCGAGTGACCAGCGGGTTATTGGGGCCGGATCGGATCGACGTTCGAGAGGGTCCCTTGTAGGGCCTTTGCAGAATGGGCTTTTGAGGATGCAGATGGGCTCTTGATCAGTAGTCGGGCTCCTGGGCTCGTGTCTTTTGGGTCTCGGTCAAATAGGCGTAACAATTGCCCCCATCGGTCGGGTTGATCGGCCTCGGCCGGTTCGGCCCGGTCGATGTGACTTCTGCCGATTTTGACAAGCTTGCCAGTCGATGCCGACTCATTTATTAGTCGTCATAATGTGTTGGTCCGTTTGCTATTTTTAAGGCGCGGGTCCCGAAGTGCCGTCGGCCTTCAGATGTCGCCACGTGTAGCGGCCAGCTTATCCCCGCCGCTCGCGGAGTCGCCTTGAGTTTGAGAAGCCGAGGGGTTCGTGAGCCGCCATTGGTGGGGTCGATCAGCCTCGGCTCGCTCAGATCGGCCGATGTGCCTCCTGGGATTCCGAGGGGCGCTTCAATCGAGGTTTGGTCATAAATGCAGGTCATGATGGGGCGGATCGATTGAACTCCTCCTGGCGCCAATTTCGAAACACCGCCGGTTCTTTGAGCCTTGCCACGCGCTTCTGTCAGGCGCTTCGAATTCGCCCTTGGTATATAAGATCCTCAGCCACGTTGATTTCCACTTCTCCCTTGCTCCTCCTGGTATTCAAAGCCTTCCACAACTCGGAGTTTCCCGTCGCCTTCGCTTCCTTGCCTTCTCCAAACTAATTGAAAAAAGGTAATTTCTCTCTCGCTTTCTTCTTATGGCTGCTCTTGAGATAGGCGGTTCTGGTCGGAGGGCGAGGGGTCCTCCGGAGTCTAGGCGGGGTGAACCCCGGCTAGGGGAATCAGGTTCCCCCGCCGGGAGTTGTTCTCTTCAAGATAAGGGGAAGGGGAAACTTTTTCCAGACTACGTCCGTGATGACATGGCGTCGGCTGCCGTGCGGCTTAATGTGCCCCCGGTCGTCCTCCGTACGCAGTCGAGGACTCCTCCTTCGGTGGCCGCGGAGATCCGGGAAAGATATCTCTGCTTCCCATATGAGGTTCGAGTTCCCTTTGTCGACAAGCGGATTTGCCTTCCGAGGAGCAATGAGGTCGGCGCCTACGTCGAGATGTTCCGCCTGGGTCTTCGCTTCCCGCTCCATCCTTTCTTCATCCAGGTCATGGAACATCTCACGGTGTCCCTGTGTCAGTTCACCCCGTGTTCGATCGCGGTACTGACGGGCTTCGTAACGCTCTGTTGTATCCGCGGTCTGGAGCCGTCTCTCCCCCTTCTTTTCCACTTTTACCAGGTCCAGGCGGTCGGGCCGGGGTCATGGCTGCACCTCCGTGCCCGTTCAAAGAGGGAATGTCTGATCGGGCTTCCCCGCTGGTCGGGGGATTGGAGCTCGGATTATGTCTTTGTGGTCTTTTTGGGTGATGCCCAGATCCTGACAAGCTGGGGCGCGTCTGTCCAGTCTTGCTCTCCGTTAGCCCTTTCCGACGCTGACCAGACAGCCGCCGCGATGCTGTCGGCTCTTCCTTTGGAATCGAAGTCTGTCTGCTCTTTGTTGGATGACCTACTCCTGAAGGCCATCTTGTGGTCCCCGGGTAGGCCGCTTTTTCTTCCTCGGACTGCCCTGTGACTCATCTTGATTTCGGTTTCCTTTGCAGGGATGGCAGGCCACGAGTTCGTTCGTGACATTGATGAGCTGATCCGTCGTGGAGCTGCTCGGAGCCGAGGCAGTACCTCCGGAAGGGCGCCTCGACGGACCGTTGAGGAGGAGGTGCGCCGAGCCGAGCCCTCCGTGGGCAAGGTAATGGCCGTGCCTCCCGCCTCTTCTTCTGGCGATTTCCTCCCCGAGGGAGTAGTAAAAGCCGGACCTGCCCCACCAGCCCGAGTGGTAGGGGGTGATGACGGGTCTGGTGTAGTCCCCCCCCCCCCCGCCCTCGGAGTGTCCCCTCCCGTCCTCGAGAGTGGAGATGGGGCAAGGCGGAAGCGCTCTCCTTCGGCGCTCGTAGAGCCTCACGGGAGGAAGAAGAGGAAGGAGGATGCGAAGTCCCCCAGCCCAGCCAGTTCTGTGCCTCCTGCAGACAGTTCTGTGCCTCCTGCAAACACCACCGGGGATCTTCAGGTGATTCTGACGACCACCCCCATCGCAGCGTCCCCGCTTCCGTCCCCGGGAATCGGAGCGCTATTGGCGAGCCATATGGCTTCCCTCGATGTGGCCCCCGGGAGTTCGGTGTTCGTCGACCGAGCCCTGGCCCAGCAGGTAGCCGAGAGCTCTGTTTTCCCCCGGGATCGTAGCACCCTTGAGAAGATTCCCGCCGACAAGGTGTCGGATTCTTTGGTTTGGGCCCTTCAACAGGTTCGCAGTCCTTTCTTTCCCTTCACACCCTTCTTAGCTCATGCCCCGTTTTCCAGGGGTCGACGCTTGCCTTGGAACTGCAGCGGCGAGCCATCCTCTTGAGGAAGCTGGAGGAGTCCACCATGAAGGCTCAGGAGCGGGCCGGGGCGGCCGAGGTGGCCATGATGGAGGCCCAGAGGGAGTCTCGGCGCCTCAACCTCCATGTGGCCGCGTTGGAGGGACAAGTGGGTGACCTCGAGGGAAAGCTGGAGGATGCTCATCAGTCGGCTGAGGGAGCGGCGGAGTCGTTCCGCCTGGAGAGGGAGGAGCTTCAGAGGGAACTGTCGGATCGGCGCCAAGTGATGCGGCTTGCAGAGGAGGTGGAGAAGGGCGTCGTCGAGACCCTGGGGAAGAGGATCTTTGAGGTCCTCAGGGAGGCCTTCGGTAAGTATGTAGACCTCATCGCCCCCCGGATCGTCGAAGTCGTTCAATCTTCCTTCCGGGAGTGTGCAGAGCGTGTTCGGGAAGCCCCTCCGCCGGCCGAGTCCCCTCGCTCCGAGCAGGGCGAAGTGCCTGAGGATGTGTCCTCTCGAGCTCGGGCTCCCTGAGATGTCCCTCCCAGCTTTATCCTCAAATTTTTTAGCATCCGCTTCGCTTTGGGGCCAGTCTACTTGAAATGGATCCCTGGCCCACGCCATCTCCTTCAGCCCCGCGGCCAATAATTGCTGGTTGCATGGCTGTTAGCTTGGGTTACCTACTTTGGGTCTTTTGTTAACCAATTTTGCTTTGTCGGTGTCGATCTAGCTTCTGTTGGTGATGAACTCTGTCATTCGTCATGAGTAGATTGTTTGTAGGGTGTTTCCTTCGCCTTGATCCCCTGTAAATAAGACGCATTTTTGTACTCTGGTTAACTATTATAAACGAAATCGACTTACTTGGACTTCTTGTGTACTTTGTGTTGTCGCCTTGTTCTTGGCTTAGGAATGGACGAAGCTGGCGTTGGCTGGGGGGATTCTCCCCAGACTTAGGGGCGCAGGAGTCGGTCAGCGAGGGCAGAGCTCCTCGGCTTAGGACCGGTCGGCGTCCGTGCCTGCTGGGGGAATTGCCCCCAGACTTATGAGCGCTGGAGTCGGTCGGCGAGGGCAAAGCTCCTCGGCTTAGGACCGGTCGGCGTCCGTGCCTACTGGGGGAATTGCCCCCAGACTTATGGGCGCTGGAGTCGGTGGGCGAGGGCAAAGCTCCTCGGCTTAGGACCGGTCGGCGTCCGTGCCTGCTGGGGGAATTGCCCCCAGACTTATGAGCGCTGGAGTCGGTCGGCGAGGGCAAAGCTCCTCGGCTTAGGACCGGTCGGCGTCCGTGCCTGCTGGGGGAATTGCCCCCAGACTTATGGGTGCTGGAGTCGGTGGGCGAGGGCAAAGCTCCTCTTCCTCCTCCAGTGAGGCGGCGGTCCCCAACCTTTCGTGCTATTGGTGTCATGTCAACTCCGTCGGGGTTTTAAATGAAGATAACAAAAGAAATGCATTTGTACTCTCAAGAGTCCTGCCGGACCGGTACATTTGGAGGAAATGGAAAAAAGAAATGAAGCTAGACAGAGGGATGTAAACTTAGATAACTCCCTCATACTAGGCCGCTTCCGGGGGGAGAGACGTCGCCCGCTCACTCTATGATGCAGAGGGGGCCTTGGATGGTGTTGATCTTCTTCCCTTTGTCTGACTGTGTGGAGGTCCCTTCTCCGTGGGCCGGCTCGTCGGCCTGATTCCTGGCGTGCCCTCGGCTCACCAGCTTCTCAATGTCCTTTTTCAAATGCCAGCAATCTTCTGTGTCATGACCATCGTCCTTGTGGTACTTGCAGTACTTCTCCCTGTTCTTCCCGCCTCTTTTAGCCTTCGGTGGGGGGCGATCAGCTCGCTCTTCCTTCTGTACTTGGGCGAGAATGGCGTCCGGGGTGGTGTCCCTCGTGCTTTCTCCCCGCTGCCTGTTCCTCTGCCTCTTCTCGGTCCGGTACCCTTCGGGGCTAACTCGTCCGCCGTCGCCGCGCTTGGTTCCTCGTGCGGCTTTTCCTGCATCCTCGGCCAAGGCCTCCTCGGTCAGCATGAAGCGTTCGGCCCTTGCCATGATCCCGGGGAGGTCCTTCGGGGGGTCGTTGTGTAGGGACTTCTTGAGGCCCCTGTGGCGAAGTCCTTTCTTAAGGGCCGTCTGGACAACCAGGTCGGGTGGGTTGTTCATGTTCAGCCTTTCCGCATTGAAGCGGCGCATGAACTGTCGGAGTGGCTCGGCCGGGCCTTGCACTATGTTGAACAGATGTTCAGCACCAGGTTTGATCAGCCTCCCCGCCATGAACTGTTTGCAGAACAACTGGGCGAGTTGTTCGAAACTGTCGATGGAGCGGCCGGGCAGGCTGTGGTACCAGATCCTCGCCGCTCCCCTGAGAGTAGAATAGAAGCCCCGGCAAAGCAGGTCATCGTCAGCTCCCTGGAAGGCCATGTCCCCCTCGTAGTCCATCACGTGGTGTGCCGGGTCTCCTATTCCGTCGTACTTTCCCAGCACCGGGATCCTGAATCGAGAGGGGACCCGTGCGTCGGTTATTCTCCGTGATAAGGGACACCGGTCTCCGTGGATGCCTCCGGGGATGCGGTACTCGCCTGCCTCTGGATCGATCGGGGGTGGAGGTAGCACCGGCGCCAGCGGGGCTGGCTCCGCAGCCTTCGCCACGCTGGGGGTCAGGCTGTCCCGACGCTCCCGACTCCTCCTGCGGGAGCTCCTGCTCCTCCGTGATCGGTCTCTCGAGTGGTGTCGTTCGCTTCTCCTGCGGCGGGACGACCGTGATCGACGAGACGATGCCGTCCTCGATTCGCCGTCCGTCCCTTCGGTCTCTCTTCGGCTCCTTTCACGATAGGGTGAGGAGGCGCGTGACCTCGCCTGACGAGAGCCGGACAGCGTGAACCGACGCTCCGTGTTCGGTTTCTGGGCCCCGTGGTCGTCGACCACGGCAGACCGCAAGTGCGGGGGATCCCATGTCCATCGATGGCCATCGTCCAACGTGCCTCTGTTGGGCGGCGCCGGGCCGACGAGTTGCTGCACCGTCGCGACCAACGTCTGGAGGCTTGCGTTGGTCTCCTGAGCCAGGGCGCGGAGTTGTCCTTGCGTGGCCAGTTCTGAGCCGCCGGTCTCTTCGGTTGAGAGGGCATGGTGGTCGCCGACGGGTATGTCCTCGGGGTTGCCATTCGATGCGTCATTCCCCTCCTCCGGGATGGGGGGCATGCGCTTCCTTCCGTTGCTGGCTCGTGCCATTGTTGGTGTGGTTTTCTGTTTTGTGGGATGATTTTCAGGTTCCCACAGACGGCGCCAGATGTTTCAGAGTGTTTTCTCACTACAAAGCGTTGACCGTGGAGAACCCAGTCAACGTGGTCAAGGGGCCCGCTTTGGGTCCCTTGGGGGGCTTCGAATTGGTGCAGAAGGGGCGAGGGGAAGCCTCGGCCCTGGTTAAGACGCTCGGCCTCGGATAGACGCGCTCGGCCTCGGCTAGAAGGGGGACGAGGGGTAGCCTCAGTCGCCCGGGTAGATGCACGGCCGACGGGTGGCGAGGGGGAGTCTCGGACCCGACTAAGACGCTCGGCCTCGGTAGGGCGTGCTCGGCCTCGGCAGGCTGACGGTGAGGGGAAGCCTCACTATCCAGTTGATCGAGTGGTCGGAGAGGGTCGAGGGGTAGCCTCGGCCCGTTGATCAGATGTCCACCTGCGTAGACGAGAACGCTCGTCAGGGGGCCGGACCTTGGTTCCGGCCAAATCCCCTCCGATGCCTAAGTCAGATAGAGATCTGAGAAAGGAGGCCCGGCGGAGACGGTTCGACTCGTGAGGAGATCGTAACGGCGTCTCTCGGCGCGAGCGGGGGAGGAAGGAGATGAATTGGGGGAACGAGGTCGTTGATGGAGTACCTTAGGTTTTGTTACCTGAGATGCGGTCCCTTTCTTCGTCGTCTTCCTGGCCCTTTTGTAGAGCTCCCAGCGTGATTGCCTCTGGCCCACGTCCCACGCCCGCCATCGATCGTGCCCCATCAGTCCTCCCTCGCCGCCGCTCTCTCCGCCCTGCCAGCACCTCCCCATTATCGCTATTTAGTGGTCGCGCGTCTGGGGGAGTGGTTTTCGCAGGAGTGGGCGAGTGACCAACGGGTTATTGGGACCGGATCGGATCGACGTTCGAGAGGGTCCCTTGTAGGGCCTTTGCAGAATGGGCTTTTGAGGATGCAGATGTGCTCTTGATCAGTAGTCGGGCTCCTGGGCTCGTGTCTTTTGGGTCTCGGTCAAATAGGCGTAACACTCATGAAATCTTTGAATATCTGTTGGATCTCAAAAATTCTTTGAAATTCTTTGGGAAAAAATCAAAACCTAGCGGTTTGTGTCACGCCCCGCTCACCCAAGTACGGGGGCGTAGCTAACGAGGTCGCCGTAGTATTCAGACTCAGGCTTCAAGCCCACTTATCTAAATACTACTAGGTATTTTTTTTTCTTTTGTGGTTTAATATAAATAAATGAGCAGGCTACTGCAACAACACTGGAATAGTACACAGAGACAAGAAAAGTGCTCCAACAGAATTTACAACGCAGTACTGAAAAGTAAAAGCAACAACACAAAAGTTACATCACATCACTTAAATTCATATATATACATACATCAACTGTACAAGGGGGTACAAAAAAAGCGGTACAAAAAAAAAGAAACCCCCAGCCCAAAAGTACCAAAGTACACACCCGGTACAACACACCCACTAGTCTAACCCCGGGAAATCTAACTGTACAAAATCTCCTGAAGGCTCTACCTCGGTAGCACTGGCACCGACCTCCGGCTCCTGAACACCTGAAGACTGCTCGGGACTCGCACCTGTAAACCACGGGATGGGACACGTCAACGCGTGACCCAGTAGGAACTCCTAATCACCCTAGTAGAACCCAGTTTAGAACTGGTCTCCCCAACTAACTACCTAACTACAGGTGTCACATCATCACATATTATGCAGAAATTAAAAACAGAATATAAGTGCCGAAAGTAAACAACAGTGAACAAAACTGAAGTAATAAACGATTAAGTTAAATAAATTAAATGGTTATTCTGTATTTGGAACCCGGATAAACCATAGGCTGCTAAGAGAGCGGACTTCACCCAGGGTAGGTGAAGTACCACTCCAGCGACACGAGCACTGGAGGTGCCTCTCATAACTCCGTACCCGACTGGACAAGGTACCGGAGTGAGAATCATCTCGGTTTTTCTGTCGGACAAACGGAGAAAACCACCATTTACCGTCCAGGTGCGTCACGAGCGCACCGGCGGCCTCTCTAACTCTAGTCAATTCCCCCTTCCGGGACTGATGAAGCGAGTGAGAATCATACTACGTCCGCTCCTTAACACCTACCATTTATCCGTGTTTCCCCCAAACCCACATCTGGAGTCTCACCCATTTCAAGAATGGACCGAGAACTCCGATGTCAAACTCTCAACCTCACTCTCAATTTTAAACATGATACATCATTGTTTTTAGCAACGATTCTTTAACGGTTTCAACTACTGTTTTCATTTCGTACTTACACAATTTTCATAATCATAATTATTCCACATGAATCATGACATATGAAACTTCAACATAGGAACATATTTCAGGAGCATATAATGATGTATCATCAACATTAATAAATTTCAACTCAAGATAAAATAAAACATTAAAATTCCTAACAAGTTAACACAAGAATCTGTCCAAAACTGTTACACCAGAAAGATTGGCTCTGTTACCCTAATTGCAGTCAGAATTGGCTCTCGGCCTCTCTTCAAAGTTGTAGGAAATTTTCTCTAGTTTTTCGTAGTGTCCTTAATTTTATTTTTCTGATTTTTCTACTATTTTCTATGAATTTTACAAGTTACTGTTCTGTCACACAAAATTTCCAACAACTAGTTTTCTTACAAAATCTAGTTCTAACATGTTTTAAAGCCACAATTAACATGTCAATACTAACATGAGAATAAGATTATGATAATTGCAACTCCTTAACCTAATTCCAACTTAAAAAATAACATTAAATATATATCACACACAAATACACACAAATACAACTACATCACTTGCAACTTTATATTAAAATGAAACTAGCAAATGATCAATTCTCTACACATCACAACTACCAGTTAGCATCATTTTTAGCAAGCTAACAAATTTCTTATACTCTCCATTTTACAATATGATTTACTATTATTAACTTGAGTAATAAGCTAAACTGAGATTAAGCACATTAATTTGAAACTACAAGAATCTTCATGCAACAAATGAGTACAAAAGTTGATTCTTACTAACATGTGCATCATGGCAAAAACTAAAATTTGCTAATATTAGCTTACTAACTCAACATTTGAAACTCATCATAATTTTTAACACCTAATTATTTTACTTACTAAATTCATGAGAAAACAATTCCTAAACTAAATTCTACCTAAGGAATTAGGATTCCTACCTTGCAAAAGTCCTCCAAATTAAATCTTGGGCCCTTCTTCTCCTTGATGAAAGAGCTCCTAGCTTCTTCTCCAAGCTCCAATTTTGGTCTCTAATTTGTTGGATTTTTGAGGTGATTTGGGCTAATTTTTGGAGTTTAGAATGATGAGAAACAAGGGAACTTTGGTGGTGGAGTAGGAGGAGCAAGGGGTGGTGATGGGAGGAGCAAGGAGGAGCAAGAAAAAATGAGAATATGGCAAGAAATTTCGTTCATAGCTGAAAATGGAGAGAAGTGAATGAGATTTTCTTGATTTTTTTGTGTTTTTTGTGTTTTTCTTGCCTAGTTTTTAGGTCTCCCCTAAAACCCTCTCATCCTTACACCTAATAGGCCAAGTGTTCTCTTATTACTAATAACATGACACATACCATGGTGTGTTGTCATGGTAAGAAAATTTTTGGATTTTGTATTTTAAGAAATTAAAAATACTTGAAGAAATACTTCATACACTCCAAATACATGTATTTCTCCAAATACTCTCATTTACTAAATTCAAGTAATGAGTTTAAAATCTTTTAAAATAAATTCCTACACCAAATAATTAAAAGAAAAATATGGGCATACTTCCCAAAAATATACGGACGTATCTACGTCAAAAATACGTACAAATACGCGTATATAGAAATTAGGGTCATTACATCCTACCCCCCTTAAAATAAATTCCACCCTCGGAATTTCAAATTAAGGGAGAAAAACTTTCTATACATCATATCATATACAAAAACAAAATTACATCAAACAAACAAGTGAGGGTACTTCTCCTTCATCTCATCCTCGAGTTCCCAGGTAGACTCCCCTGGTGACTCTCGGTGCCACATAACCCTCACTAGATTGATCGAATTATTTCTCAGCATCTTCTGCCTCCGGTCTAGAATGGCTACAGGCTGCTGATCATAAGTCAAGTCTGGTCGCACTTCGATCTCAGAGAAGTCGACGACATGATCAGGATTTCCAACACATCTCCTGAGTTGCGATATATGAAACACATTATGCACTCCCTCAAGAGATGCTGGCAAAGCAATTCTGTAAGCCACTTCTCCAACACGAGCCAGAACTTCAAAAGGTCCGATATATCTTGGGCTTAGCTTCCCACGTCTTCCAAAACGAATCAACCCTCGTGTCGGCGAGATCTTCAAAAATACCCATTCTCCTGGCTGAAATTCCAAATGTCGTCTCTTTGCATCTGCCCAGTGCTTGTAACGGTCCTGAGCTATGCGAAGATTATCTCTGACGACTCTCACAACATCTATGGTTTCAACAATCATATCAGGGCCCAACAATTCACGATCTCCAACATCATCCCAACTGAGAGGAGATCAGCACTTCCTTCCATATAAGGCTGCAAATGGTGCCATGCCTATGCTGGCTTGATAACTGTTATTGTAGGCGAACTCTACCAGATGTAGATGTTCGTCCCAAGAACCCTTGAATCCAGCATGCACGCCCTCAGCATATCTTCTAGAATCTGAATTGTCCTGTCCGACTGACCGTCTGTCTGTGGATGGTATGCAGTGCTGAAACTCAGCTGAGTTCCCAAGCTAGCCTGTAAACTTCTCCAAAAGTGAGACGTAAACCTTGTGTCACGGTCGGAGACTATGCTTACAGGTACTCCGTGAAGCCTCACAATTTCCTCCATATATCTCTTAGCAAGATGGTCTGTTGACTGGCCAACTCGAAAAGGTATGAAGTGAGCTGATTTGGTCAATCGGTCAACGATTACCCAAATAGCATCATGTCCTCGAGAAGTGTGAGGTAAGCCAGTTACAAAATCCATCGTCACATGTTGCCACTTCCACTCTGGAATTGGAAGAGGTTGCAGAAGTCCCGCCGTTCTTTGATGTTCGGCCTTGACTTGCTGACATGTCATACATGAAGCTACACTTCTAGCCACACTAGACCTCATGCCGTGCCACCAAAAATGTTGTCATAGATCACGATACATTTTGGTGCCTCCGGGATGGATAGAATAAGGTGAGCTATGAGCTTCCTTCAACAGTTCATCCCGAATGTTACCTGATGGCACACAGATCCTGCTCCCAAAATGCAAAGATCCATCTTCATGAACACAGAAATCATTACGAAGTCCGGCTTCTGTCTGCTCACGAATCTTCTTCAACTTCGCATCTTGTCACGACCCGCTTCCGTAAAATGGAGGCGAGACGTGAGAAGGTCCGCACGGGAGTGGAGCTGTGAAGCCCCAAACCCGATAAGCGTCAATAAAACATAAGCAGGTCCCTGTAACCACAAACGGAACAACAATAATAACACAAGGAGAGACAGAAATAAATCTCATATCTCATAAATTGTCCAACATGAAAATTAAGTTCAACATCCAGAAAAGCCACCAGGCTAAAAGAAAGAGTCTAAAGGCCCGGAACAAGGCCAACAAGAGGAACAACGTAACATAGTATTGGTGCCACGCACCGACAACAAAATAGCAGTCTATAACAAAAGAGAAAAGCTCAACGAAGGCACTAGGACTGGTCCCCAGTGTCCACGTACTCCTCGCCAAACACAGGCACGGGCTCGGCGTCAGCAAACACCTCGTCCTCAACAATGTACTCAGGCTCAGGGTCTAACATGTGTCACCCAAAAGAGTAAAGGGGCATATGTCAGCAAGTCTAAAAGACTTGGGCAAGGAAAACTGAAAGTGAGGCAAACTAACAACCTAACAGTTATAGCATGCATGACATGGCAGTTATAACATGAGTGCACAAGTAAGACATGGTGAAGCAATAAGTACAAGAGAACAATTATCGGGACGAGTCAAGAGTAGCCAAGCTACTAACAATCTCAATCATTTCACTAGTCACGTTTCAAGTTGTTTGTAGATGTTTACGCCTTACAGCTGAAATGTTGTGCATTCACACTGATTGTCCGCTTAACACTACCCCAGAACCCAGAGTTTACGCCTTACAACTGAAGTTGCTGATCGGGCAGACTCCCAGTTGAATGATCGCTTAACTCTTACCCCATCCCACACGTAAACAAGCCAGGGTCCCTGTACATGAGCCCAGTAAATGAGCCAGGGTTGCCCCGCACGGGAGCTTGTTTTCCTAGTTCACAATTCAATATCGAGCGTTGGGGTTAGCAACTCATTATGCTCGCTTCTGGTCACGAGCCAGGAAGTACAAGTAGTGTAGCGCGTGCTTCGCAATCACGGGAACATTCAAAGAATGCAATGACATGACAATTAGTTCGCGTACCGGTAATTGAAATTAAACATGGCATGGTAGTTGTGCAACATGATGAATGTCGGATCTAGCTTTGTTGTCAAGCTAGTCCTAAATTTGCGCCTAGGCGAGTATCATTTCGTCGCCTAGTCTCTTTACGCCTACAACACGCAAATGGCCTAAGACATGGCCCAAAACCCTAAGTGGCAAGTTCACTTGCCTAGCACCGAGGATGACGATCAACGAGGGTTCGTCCCACAGACGCTAATCTACGGGGAGGTCGCTGTTATGGAGAAACAATCATCAAAACAACATTCATTTCATTAGGGTTTCACAAAAACACAATGGTTATGAAAACATTAAGAGATCGTTTTATTACCGTATCGGAAGCGGAAGGATGATGCCGAGCAAGCGCGGCAATGGAAGAAACGCTCCGGGGAACCTAGGGTTCAGATCTGGAAAAGTTGGGGAAAATCTGGAGAAATGGGTTTTGATGTGGATTTTGGGGATTTGATGGAGATTTGGGGAAGATGAGAGGTAGAATGTGTTAAGGGAGGGTTTGGATGATGGAGGATGAGCTTGGGATGAAGGAATGAGGGTTTGAGGAGGAAGGGGGCTCAATGGGGGAGAAACTAGGGTTTTAGGTCGTGAGAAAGAAGAAGAAAACGTTTGGAGGGGTATTTATAGGGTTTGGTGGCGGCTAGGGCAAAACTAGGGTTTCCTGCACTGCTTAGTCGGTCAAAGAACAACTGTTGACCGACTAGTTTGAGAACTAGTCGGTCGGTCGACCAACGCAGACCGACTAAGTGTAAACAGTAGCTCCAGTCGAAAACCTGAACCAAGAGTTAGTCGGTCTGAGTACAAAACTTAACCGACTAGTTTGACAACTAGTCGGTCGGAAGATGAACTTAGACCGACTAAGAGTAAACAGTAAGTAGTGTCAAAAATAGATAATGAGTTAGTCGGTTAAAGAAGCATTGCCGACCGACTAGTTTGCAACCTAGTCGGTCAACCAACGTTCTTAGACCGACTAACGATAAACAGTAGCTTCTGAACATTTTTACAAAGCCCACTAGTCGGTTCAAGAAGGTTTTCCGACCGACTGGATCGTCATCTAGTCGGTCGGTGCCCCTTCTTATACCGGCTAATGTGCACTAAAAGTTCCGAAATGGAGCGCGAAGCTCCGGGATCGATTCCTAAGACTCCTAGGCTTGATCTAACAATAAGATATGACCGATATGAAGCCCGTCACGAATGACTTACCCCGAAATCGACGATTCTAAAGAAGAAGCTAGAAAATCACAACGAAACGATCGAAAACGGAAGTTACGGAGACGATAACCACATATAAGGAGAAAAATCCATCAAAACATATAATATAATATAATAAATCCAGATACATGAAAACCAATCGTTACATCCTTCCCAACTTAAGAAAAATTCCGTCCTCGGAATTTCCCAACACTCACGTGTCCGGAAACGAAAGTGGGAAACGCTCTCGCATCTCATCCTCATTCTCCCAAGTAGACTCTCCGAGCGAGCCGTGTCGCCACATCACCCTCACAAGATTGACAACCTTGTTCCGAAGTGACTTCTGACGCCTGTCCAGAATCTGCACTGGATGCTGGTCATACGTCATATCGGGGCGAACGGTAATCTCCGAGAAATCCACAGCATGAGATGGATCGCTAATGTATCGACGAAGCTGCGACACATGGAAAACATTGTGAACTCCCTCCAAAGATGGCGGCAAGGCTAAGCAGTAGGCTACCTCGCCAACTCTCTCCAGAATGTCAAACGGTCCAATGTATCGCGGGCTCAACTTCCCTCGCTTCCCAAAGCGAATCACACCACGATTCGGGGAAATCTTCAAGAACACATGGTCGCCCGGCTGAAACTCCAAAGGACGACGTTTAGCATCCGTCCAATGCTTATAACGGTCCTGAGAAATTCTCAACCTCTCCCGAATGTTCCTGACAACATCCACAGCCTCCACAATCATCTCAGGTCCCAACAGCTCCCGATCACCAACGTCATCCCAACTCAATGGCGATCGACATTTCCTCCCATAAAGAGCGGCAAAAGGCGCCATGCCAATACTCGCCTGGAAGCTGTTGTTGTAAGAAAACTCTACCAGATGTAGATGGTCCTCCCACGAACCCTTGAAATCCAACATGCACGCCATCAGCATGTCTTCCAAAATCTGAATCGTCCTCTCGGACTGGCCATCCGTCTCCGGATGGTACGCCGTGCTGAAACTCAGACGCGTACCCAAACTCTTCTGCAAACTCTGCCAGAACTGAGATGTGAACCTCGTGTCTCTGTCCGACACGATACTCACGGGGACTCCATGAAGTCGCACAACCTCCTCCATATATCTCCTCGCTAGCGCCTCAGTAGACTGTCCCACTCGGAATGGAATAAAGTGCGCGGATTTGGTCAATCGATCTACGATCACCCAAATCGCGTCATTCTACTTCGGACTCCGAGGTAGTCCAGTCACGAAATCCATAGTGATGTGTTGCCACTTCCACTCCGGAATCGGAATCGGTTGTAGCAACCCGGCCGTACGCTGATGCTCCGCCTTCACTTGCTGGCAAACCAAACACTTGGCTACACTCCGAGCCACACTCCTCTTCATGCCATGCCACCAATAGTTCAGACGAAGATCCTGGTACATCTTGGTGTCACCAGGATGCACAGAATACGGCTAACTATGTGCCTCCACCATCAACTCCTCTCTAATATCCCCAGCTGGCACACACAACCTGGCTCCAAACCTCAGCGAGCCATCCTTATGAATCAAAAAGTCAGTCCGCAGACCGGCTTCCACCTGCTCCCGAATCTTAACCAACTTCGGATCTCCAACCTGGCCAACCTTAATCCGATCCATGATCGTCGACTGTATATGCATACACATCAACGAAGAAACCTCCCCAGGAAGAACAACCTCAATCCCAGACTCGCAGAAATCCTGCTGCAATCTCCACTGCGAGGTCAACAACATCACCGCTGGAAGCCTACTCAGCGCATCAGGAACCACATTCACCTTGCCAGGGTGATACTGCAAATCAATCTCATAATCTGCCATGAGCTCCAACCATCGACGCTGTCGCATGTTGATCTCCTTCTGAGTAAAAATATACTTCAAGCTTTTGTGATCGGTGAAAATCTTCACTTTCTCACTCAGCAGGAAGTGCCTCCAAATCTTGAGCGCAAACACAACGGCAGCCAACTCCAAATCATGCGTCGGGTAATTCTTCTCATGAACCTTGAGCTGACGAGACGCATAAGCCACTACATGCCCGTGCTGATGCAAAACGCAACCGAGGCCCTTGCCAGAAGCATCGTAAAAGACCTCAAATCCACCGTTGCGATCAGGCACAACAAGAATAGGGGCAGTCGTCAACCTCTCCCTCAGAACACCAAAAGCATTCTCACAATCACCCGACCAAACAAAAACAACATCCTTCCGAGTCAATCTGGTCATCGGCTCAGCAATACGGAAAAAGTCCTTAATGAAGCACCGATAGTAACCAGCAAGTCCAAGGAAACTCCGAATCTCGGACGCAGACGACGGAACAGGCCACTCTCTGATGGCCCTAATCTTCTCGGGATCCACTGAAATACCATCTCCAGTCACCACATGCCCAAGAAAAGCAACTCTATCCAGCCAAAACTCGCACTTTGAAAACTTAGCATACAACCGATGCTTCCTCAAAATCTCCAACACCGTCCTCAAGTGCGATGCATGCTCTTCCTCCGACCTCGAATATATCAGAATGTCGTCAATAAAGATAACGACAAACTTATCCAAGAAGTCGTAGAAAATCAGGTTCATCAGATTCATGAAAACTGCGGGTGCGTTAGTTACGCCGAAAGGCATAACCACAAACTCATAGTGTCCATACTTCGTCCTGAACGCTGTCTTCGGAACATCTCCCTTCTTCACCTTCAACTGATGGTAACCACTCCTCAAATCCAATTTAGAAAACACCCTCGAACCTCCAAGCTGATCAAAAATATCATCGATGCGAGGCAACGAGTATTTATTCTTAATGGTCACCGCATTCAACTCCCGATAGTCCACGCACATGCGACGTGAACCATCATTCTTCTTCACCAGTAGCACTGGTACTCCCCACAGAGACACACTAGGATTGATATAACCCTTCTGCAAAAGCTCATCCAGCTGCTTCCTCAATTCCTCCAACTCGGCGGGTGCCATACGATAAGGCGCCTTTGAAATCGGCTGCGCTCCCGGAACAAGATCAATAGAAAATTCTAAGGCTCGATCAGGTGGCAAACTAGACATCTCCTCAGGGAAGACGTCATCAAAATCCCGCACAACCGCTGGCCTCTCCAGCTCCATCTGCATAGCCACAGCCTCCACCGGACTGGCCCGAAATCTAACAGGACCAAGCGAACTGCTATCCCGGCAGAACTCAAATACTGGGTGTTCGGGAATCTCGAACACCACCTTCTTCTTCCGACAGTCGATCGTAGCATAGAAGATCGCAAGCCAATCCATCCCAAGGACCGCATCATAGTTGATGATGTCGTGGACAATGAAATCAGCGTAAAGCTCATGTCCACAGACCACCAACGAGCAAGAATCGCAGCCAAGATGCATCGAGACCACGCCATTCCCTGTAACGATATTCCAACTCTTGGGAAGAGGGGACGTCGACAAGGAATGCATGTCCACGAAGCTCTGAGAAATAATGCACATCGATGCACCTGAGTCAAGGAGGACTCGTGCAGGAAATGTGCACACCAAAATCACACCTACAACAGTCTAACAGTTAAGTCCTAGTCTAGCAAACAATCACTTTTAAGCAAACAACATAATCTAACAAACAAGCCAAACAAGAAAGGAACAGCTAGGTGAGGATTACCTGCGATAACCTCATCCACCGCTCCATTCTCCACAGCGGTCATCAGAAAAGCCTACCTCCTTGGTGGAACAGCCTGTCGGAAAGCCTGTCCCTGAGGGAGAAGAGGTGCTCCACGACCGGCAGGAACAGTCACTCTCTGCTGCAACGGCTGTGCTGCAACAGGCGCCCTCTGCAGCAAATTCGCATGCCGACAATCCCTCGCGACATGAGAAGCATCACCACAAACCAAACACTGGCCCAGAAACTTCCTACACTGATCCTTGACGTGGCCAGGCTTGCCGCAGAAATGGCAAGTCTTCAGAATAGGCCCTCCTGGCCTCTTGAACTGAGCTGGCTGATTAGGCTTGAAACCAGGCCTAATCACCGCCATGGCCTGCTCCATAGGCCTCTTCCCGGCACCAGAAACATGTCCTCTCCTCTGACTCAGGTTCAGCTCCTGCCTCCTCGCAGCGACCAGAACCTTCTGATATGAGTCCAGGTCAGAGGAAGACACAAACCTCTATAGCTCCAAAGCAAGTCCCTGCAGGAACCTCTGAGCCCTCTCGTCAGCATCCTACACCATCTTTGGTGCGAACCGACTCAGCCTAGTGAACTCTTGGTGGTACAGGTCCACCGTCAAGCTCCCTTGCTTCAGATCAATGAAGCGCTGCAGCATCTCCTTCCTAGCAGCCTTCGGAAAGAACTCCTCATCAAACCTGGACTTAAAGGTAGCCCAAGCTATCGGCTCCACCAGCGTCTTCTCTTCCGCATCCCACCAGTTTCGAGCATTATCCTTAAGTTGCCTCTTCGCCAAATCAACCCATCCAGCCAGGGTGATCTTGGCCATCTTCAAGTTATCCTCAATGTTCCGAATCCACTCATCGGCAGCCAGAGGACCTTCAGAACCATCAAAATATGCGGGACCCAGCTCCCGAAATTGCTTCGCTCCTGGCTCGGAGCGAGGGGCATCCGGAGTTGACCGAACAGCTCGACCAGCCGGAGCATTCTGGACTTGCAGGAGCACGCCTTACTGCACCGGCATCATCTGAAGCATCATCCGCATCATCTCCCCATTGGTAGGTTCCCGCTCAGGCTCCTCGTCATGAGGGGGCGCACCACCACCACCACCACCACGGGTGATTCGCCTTCCTGCCATCTAATGACACAGAAAACGAAACAATTAGACTCATAGCTTATGACTCGGACGTCGAACTTAGTTTATTGGACACTCTAATATTATTATCGTCAGTCCGATAATCGCAGTTACAGAAGGACCTGCATGGGCCACCAACAAAACCTGTCACGACCCGCTTCCCTAAAATGGAGGCGAGACGTGAGAAGGTCCGCACGGGAGTGGAGCTGTGAAGCCCCAAACCCGATAAGCGTCAATAAAACATAAGCAGGTCCCTGTAACCACAAACGGAACAACAATAATAACACAAGGAGAGACAGAAATAAATCTCATATCTCATAAATTGTCCAACATGAAAATTAAGTTCAACATCCAGAAAAGCCACCAGGCTAAAAGAAAGAGTCTAAAGGCCCGGAACAAGGCCAACAAAAGGAACAACGTAACATAGTATTGGTGCCACGCACCGACAACAAAATAGCAGTCTATAACAAAAGAGAAAAGCTCAACGAAGGCACTAGGACTGGTCCCCAGTGTCCACGTACTCCTCGCCAAACACAGGCTCGGGCTCGGCGTCAGCAAACACCTCGTCCTCAACAATGTCAGGCTCAGGGTCTAACATGTGTCACCCAAAAGAGTAAAGGGGCACATGTCAGCAAGTCTAAAAGACTTGGGCAAGGAAAACTGAAAGTGAGGCAAACTAACAACCTAACAGTTATAGCATGACATGGCAGTTATAACATGAGTGCACAAGTAAGACATGGTGAAGCAATAAGTACAAGAGAACAATTATCAGGACGAGTTAAGAGTAGCCAAGCTACTAACAATCTCAATCATTTCACTAGTCACGTTTCAAGTTGTTTGTAGATGTTTACGCCTTACAGCTGAAATGTTGTGCATTCACACTGATTGTCCGCTTAACACTACCCCAGAACCCAGAGTTTACGCCTTACAACTGAAGTTGCTGATCGGGCAGACTCCCAGTTGAATGACCGCTTAACTCTTACCCCATCCCACACGTAAACAAGCCAGGGTCCCTATACATGAGCCCAGTAAATGAGCCAGGGTTGCCCTGCACGGGAGCTTATTTTCCTAGTTCACAATTCAATATCGAGCGTTGGGGTTAGTAACTCATTATGCTCGCTTCTGGTCACGAGCCAGGAAGTACAAGTAGTGTAGCGCGTGCTTCGCAATCACGGGAACATTCAAACAATGCAATGACATGACAATTAGTTCGCGTACCGGTAATTGAAATTAAACATGGCATGGTAGTTGTGCAACATGCTGAATGTCGGATCTAGCTTCATTGTCAAGCTAGTCCTAAATTTGCGCCTAGGCGAGTATCATTTCGTCGCCTAGTCTCTTTTACGCCTACAACACGCAAATGGCCTAAGACATGGCCCAAAACCCTAAGTGGCAAGTTTCACTTGCCTAGCACCGAGGATGACGATCAACGAGGGTTCGTCCCACGGACGCTAATCTACGGGGACGTCGCTGTTATGGAGAAACAATCATCAAAACAACATTCATTTCATTAGGGTTTCACAAAAACACAATGGTTATGAAAACATTAAGAGATCGTTTTATTACCGTATCGGAAGCGGAAGGATGATGCCGAGCAAGCGCGGCAACGGAAGAAACGCTCCGGGGAACCTAGGGTTCAGATCTGGAAAAGTTGGGGAAAATCTGGAGAAATGGGTTTTGATGTGGATTTTGGGGATTTGATGGAGATTTGGGGAAGATGAGAGGTAGAATGTGTTAAGGGAGGGTTTGGATGATGGAGGATGAGCTTGGGATGAAGGAATGAGGGTTTGAGGAGGAAGGGGGCTCAATGGGAGAGAAACTAGGGTTTTAGGTCGTGAGGAAGAAGAAGAAAACGTTTGGAGGGGTATTTATAGGGTTTGGTGGCGGCTAGGGCAAAACTAGGGTTTCCTGCACTGCTTAGTCGGTCAAAGAACAACTGTTGACCGACTAGTTTGAGAACTAGTCGGTCGGTCGACCAACGCAGACCGACTAAGTGTAAACAGTAGCTCCAGTCGAAAACCTGAACCAATAGTTAGTCGGTCTGAGTACAAAACTTAACCGACTAGTTTGACAACTAGTCGGTCGGAAGATGAACTTAGACCGACTAAGAGTAAACAGTAACTAGTGTCAAAAATAGATAATGAGTTAGTCGGTTAAAGAAGCATTGCCGACCGACTAGTTTGCAACCTAGTCGGTCAACCAACGTTCTTAGACCGACTAACGATAAACAGTAGCTTCTGAACATTTTTACAAAGCCCACTAGTCGGTTCAAGAAGGTTTTCCGACCGACTGGATCGTCATCTAGTTGGTCGGTGCCCCTTCTTATACCGGCTAATGTGCACCAAAAGTTCCGAAATGGAGCACGAAGCTCTGGGATCGATTCCTAAGACTCCTAGGCTTGATCTAACAATAAGATACGACCGATATGAAGACCGTCACGAATGACTTACCCCGAAATCGACGATTCTAAAGAAGAAGCTAGAAAATCACAACGAAACGATCGAAAACGGAAGTTACGGAGACGATAACCACATATAAGGAGAAAAATCCATCAAAACATATAATATAATATAATAAATCCAGATACATGAAAACCAGTCGTTACACATCTCCAGACTGATCTGCCTTGATCCTCTCAACTAAATTAGATTGAACCTGCAAGTTCATCATCATCATTGAGGAACCAGGTAAGACAACTTCAATCTCCATCTACCGAATATCACCCCGAAGTTCTCTCTGCACAGTCAACATCATCACTGTCGGCATGCGACTAAGAGCATCAGGCACTATGTTGACTTTCCCAGGGTGATATTGGATGTCAACATCATAATCAGCCATCAACTCAAGCCATCTGCGATGCCTCATATTCAGCTCTTTCTGAGTGAACACGTACTTCAAACTTTTGTGATCTGTGTATATCTTTACACGTTCACCCAGAAGAAAATGCCTCCACAACTTCAATGCAAACACCACTGCTGCTAAC
Source organism: Scilla litardierei (assembly GCA_030789695.1). Lineage (NCBI taxonomy): Eukaryota > Viridiplantae > Streptophyta > Magnoliopsida > Asparagales > Asparagaceae > Scilla > Scilla litardierei. Next base: position 83,034,475 of record CM061140.1, on the reverse strand, counting down.
TCCAAGTCATGCGTAGGATAGTTCCTCTTATGAGTCTTCAACAGTCTAGAAGCATAAGCTACCACCCTACCATGCTGATGGAAAACACATCCGAATCCTCTGCCTGACGCATCATAGTAAATTTCATATCCATCCGAACGGTCTGGAATCGTCAGGACAGGTGCAGTGATCAATCTATGCTTCAGTTCATCAAATGCTCACTGGCATTCCTCTGACCAATTGTAAGCAACATTCTTCTTGGTTAGATGAGTCATCGGTGCAGCGATCTTAGAAAAATCCTAGATGAACTTCCTGTAGTATCCAGCCAATCCCAAGAAACTTCTGATCTCTGTTACTGACTTAGGAACTGGCCACTTCTCTACTGCAGCAACCTTCTCCAGATCTACGGCTATCCCATCTCCAGATACAACATGTCCGAGAAAAGCAACCTTGGTCAGCCAAAACTGACACTTGCTATACTTAGCATATAACTGGTGCTGTCTCAGAGTCTCCAGTACTATCCTCAGATGCTCAGCATGATCTTCCTCTGATCTCGAGTACACCAAGATATCATCTATGAAGACGACCATAAACTTATCCAGATACTCATAGAAGACTTGGTTCATCAACCTCATGAAGGTGGCCGGTGCATTAGTAACACCGAAAGGCATCACTAAAAACTCATAATGACCATATTGGGTTCTAAATGCAGTCTTTGGAACATCTGATCCTCTGACCTTCACCTGATGATACCCGCTTCTCAAATCCAGCTTTGAATACACATGAGATCCACCCAACTGATCAAAGATGTCGTCAATCCTGGGGAGAGGATACTTGTTCTTCACGGTAACTTTATTCAACTCTCGGTAGTCGATGCACATCCTTCGAGTTCCATCCTTCGTGTTCACCAAAAGGACTGGCGCACCCCATGGCGAAACACTTGGCTGAATCAAACCACGCTCTGATAAATCCTTCAACTGACTACGAAACTCTGGAGGAGCCTTACGGTATGGAGCCTTTGCAATCGGTTGAGTGCCTGGAATCAGATCGATGGTGAACTCCAATGATCTATCCGGAGGAAGTCCATAGATATCGTCTGGAAAGACATCAGGAAAATCCCAGACTACCCTCGGCAATACAGGTTCAGCATCCATCTCCATCATCACTTCTACTGAACTGACCTTAAACTTCAATGGTTCAAGGGAACTACTACCACTAAGAAACTCAAACTCTGGATGATCCGGAATCCGAAACACTATCTTCCTGAGCCTACAATCTATAATGGCATAGAACATCCCTAACCAGTCAATCCCAAACACTGCTTCAAAATGGGGCATCTCCATTACAAAGAAGTATGCATACAGCCTACGTCCACAATTCTCAACAGGACACTGTCGGTATCCCGAAGAACTGCGGATCACTCCATTCCCTGTATGGATGTTCCAACTAGAAGCAAAGGAGTCTACTACTAATGAATTCTTAGTCACAAACTGTTGAGACAGGAAGCAATGGGATGCTCCCGAATCGAATAGTGACAAGGCAGGGAAGGAAGCTACTCTAATAACACCTAAGAGAATAAACATAAACTAACATAAGAATATAAACATCCTAATCACAACCACAAACATAACATACTATAGTAAAAATAACAAAGCATTCAACTCTAAAAAGAAATAGGTACCAGTGATAACACGACCGGTGTCCTCTGCCTTAACAGCCGTCATGGTGAAAGCCTGACGCCTCGGCACCGCTCTCCTAGGGGTCTACTACTGCTGCTACTGCTCAAGAGGCCTAGATGGTCCTCTCTGAGTCACTGCACCAGGCGCTGATGGAGCTGGCAGTGGAAGTCTCTGTGGAGCCGGTGGAAGGGTCATCTGTTGCCGCTGCACAGGTCGGACTGCCACTGGTGCCCCAGGACCTGAAGTCTGTCCCTGCTGAGGACACTGCCTACTGACGTGCCCAGATTGACCACAGGTAAAGCATCGCCCATGCCTAAACCTGCAATCTCGTTGCTCATGTCCAGTCTTCCCACAAAATCCACAAGACTGACGCCGCTGTGATGCTGGTGGAGCTCCAGGCCTCCTAAACTGAGTGGTCTGAGTGGGCCTCAGGAAACTCCTCTGCTGACCCGCAGGGTGCCTCTCAGATGCTGCTGGACCTCTACCCACACTCTTCAGGTGAGTCTCATGCATCCTGGCCGCCTCTAGTACGGCACTGTAAGTAAGCAACACCTGAGTCGACATCGTTGCTCTGAACTCGGGGTCCAGCCCCATTCTGAATCGCCTAGCTCTGGTGGCCTCCGACTGCACCAACTCCGGAGCAAACTTGCTCAATAGTGAAAACTCTGCATCATAAGCATCTACGCTCCGTCTACCCTGAGTCAGGTGCTCAAACCTCAACCGCAGCTCATCCTTCTTCGTCTCTGGCAGGTACTGAGCCTCAAACAAATCTCTGAACTTCTCCCACGGATCGGCTTGGTCAAATGTAACTCCTGAGCATCCCACCAATCTCGTGCCTGATGTGTCAGCTGTCTTTTCGCGGCATCCACCCACTTATCCCTCGGGTATCCAATAGCCTCCAGATCGTCCTCAGAATGCCTAATCCACTCGTCCACCTCCAGAGGACTCTCCTTGCCTGAAAAGGACCTCGGGTGCAAAGCTCTAAACTGCCTGATACCCACTGGCTTCGGTGGCGCACCACTAGCCACCCTATCCTCCATCTGCTGCATATGCTCCAGAATCCCTATCAGAATCTTCCCCATTAGGGAAGCCTCAGAAGAAGCAGCATCAGAAGCAGGGGTCATGTTCTCGGACGATCCATTCCCCGGATCCATTCTGCAAGAATGAACAGGGAAACAACATTCAGTACCAAAATTGCGAACTATAATGTTGGAGCTTACTTGTACTATTCTTACGTGTATGGCAGTGTGAGCTGACCTGCATGGGCCACCACAAAAACCTGTCACGCCTCGCTCACCCAAGTACGAGGGCGTAGCTGACGAGGTCGCCGTAGTATTCAGACTCAGGCTTCGAGCCCTCTTATCTAAATACTACTAGGCATTTTTTTCTTTTGTGATTTAATATAAATAAATGAGCAGGCCACTACAATAACACTGGAATAGTACACAGAGACAAGAAAAGTGCTCCAACAGAATTTACAACGCAGTACTGAAAAGTAAAAGCAACAACACAGAAGATACATCACATCACTTAAGTTCATATATATACATACATCAACTGTACACGGGGATACAAAAAAAAGCGGTACAACAAAAAGAAACCCCCAGCCCAAAAGTACAAAAGTACACGCCCGGTACAACGCACCCACTAGTCTAACCCTGGGAAATCTAACTGTACAAAGTCTCCTGAAGGCTCTACCTCGGTAGCACTGGCACCGACCTCTGGCTCCTGAACACCCGAAGACTGCTCAGGACTCGCACCTGTAAACCACGGGATGGGACACGTCAACGCGTGACCCGGTAGGAACTCCTAATCACCCTAGTAGAACCCAGTTTAGAACTGGTCTCCCCAACTAACTACCTAACTACAGGTGTCACATCATCACATATTATGCAGAAATTAAAAACAGAATATAAGTGCTGAAAGTAAACAACAGTGAACAAAACTGAAGTAATAAACGATTAAGTTAAATAAATTAAATGATTATTCTGTATTTGGAACCCGGATAAACCATAGGCTGCTAAGAGAGCGGACTTCACCCAGGGTGGGTGAAAAATGGTACCACTCCAGCGACACGAGTACTGGAGGAGCCTCTCGTAACTCCGTACCTGACTGGACAAGGTACCGGAGTGAGAATCATCTCGGTTTTTCTGTCGGACAAACGGAGAAAACCATCATTTACCGTCCAGGTGCGTCACGAGCGCACCGGCGGCCTCTCTAACTCTAGTCAACTCTCCCTTCCGGGAGTGACGAAGCGAGTGAGAATCATACTACGTCCGCTCCTTAGCACCTACCATTTATCCGTGTTTCCCCCAAACCCACATCTGGAGTCTCACCCATTTCAAGAATGGAGCGAGAACTCTGATGTCAAACTCTCAACCTCACTCTCAATTTTAAACACGATACATCATTGTTTTTAGCAACGATTCTTTAACGGTTTCAACTACCGTTTTCATTTCGTACTTACACAATTTTCATAATCATAATTATTCCACATGAATCATGACATATGAAACTTCAACATAGGAACATATTTCAGGAGCATATAATGATGTATCATCAACATTAATAAATTTCAACTCGAGATAAAATACAACATTAAAAATTCATAACAAGTTAACACAAGAATCTGTCCAAAACTGTTACACCAGAAAGATTGGCTCGGTTACCCTAATTGCAGTCAGAATTGGCTCTCGACCTCTATTCAAAGTTGTAGGAAATTTTCTCTAGTTTTTTGTAGTGTTCTTAATTTTATTTTTCTGATTTTTCTACTATTTTCTACGAATTTTATAAGTTACTGTTCTGTCACACAAAAATTCCAGCAATTAGTTTTCTTGCAAAACCTAGTTCTAACATGTTTTAAAGCCACAATTAACATGTCAATACTAACATGAGAATAAGATTATGATAATTGCAACTCCTTAACCTAATTCCAACTTTAAAAAAATAACATTAAATATATCTCACACACAAATACAACTACATCACTTGCAACTTTATATTAAAATGAAACTAGCAAATGATCAATTCTCTACACATCACAACTATCAGTTAGCATCATTTTTAGTAAGCTAACAAATTTCTTATACTCTCCATTTTACAATATGATTTATTATTATTAACTTGAGTAATAAGCTAAAATGAGATTAAGCACATTAATTTGAAACTACAAGAATCTTCATGCAACAAATGAGTACAAAAGTTGATTCTTACTAACATGTGCATCATGGCAAAAACTAAAATTTGTTAATATTAGCTTACTAACTCAACATTTGAAACTCATCATAATTTTTAACACCTAATTATTTTACTTACTAAATTCATGAGAAAACCATTCCTAAACTAAATTCTACCTAAGGAATTAGGATTCCTACCTTGCAAAAGTCCTCCAAATTAAATCTTGGGCCCTCCTTTTAATTATTTTAAGAATTATTTAATTAGTATATTAATTAATTAATTATTTTAAGTTTAGATACAAATAGTACACAAAAAATTTGAGTGGACCCCCACACAACTTTCTTCATCCAACTTTCTTCAACCAATAGAACACAATACACGGAGTGGGACCCACCTCAACTTTCCAACTTCACAATCCAACCCCACTTTTCAACAAAAGAACACACTACACACCAATTTCTCTCTCATCAGATTCCACACTTGTCACGCCCCGCTTCCCAAAACTACGGAGGCGAAGCGTGACTAAGGCCCGCTTAGGCCGGAGCCGTGAGGCTCAGACCCAATAAGCGTCTCTGTGGTACTCCAAGACGAAGGAACAGGTCCCTGCAGAAAAGTACGGAACAACAAAAGTACTAAAAAGGAAACATTCATTTTATTCCAAACCAACATCCATAAAGTACTGAGAGTCTAAACAAAAGCCAACACGGCTACAACAGCTGAAAGAAACTAATGGCGCAAGCACCCAACCTAAACAGAAAAGTAAACGGTGTTACGCACCTAACTAAAAAGTAGTAAAACTCTGGAACGGCAACGTGAAGAAACTCTAGCTCTGGTCCTCCTCAGGCACGTACTCTGGAACGACGTCCTTTGGCTCCGCGTACTCCGGTAAGTCTGCCACGTCCACGAGCCCCGGCTCGACACCTGACGTACAGCACCCAAGAGAAAAGGAACTGTACGTCAGGTAAAGTCTACACAGAAAATGTTAGACTCTACTGCAAGTGTACTGTAATTTAAAGCAACAGTTTACTGGTTGATTAACATGCTGGGGTTATGTAACGACTGCTTTTCATGAATCTGGATTTAATATAATATAATATATGTTTTGGTGGATTTTCTCCTCTTGTGTGGTTTTCGTCTCCGTAGATTTCATTTTCGATCGATTCGTCGTATTTTCTCGCTTCTTCCTTAGGATTGTCGATTTCGAAGTATGTCACTCGTGACGGACTTCATAACGGTCGTATCTAACTATTAGATCAAGCCTAGGAGTCTTAGGAATCGATCCCGGGGCCCCGCGCTCCGTATCGGTACTTTTGGTGCTCATTAGCCGGTGTAAGAAGGGCCACCGACCGACTAGATGACGATCCAGTCGGTCGGCAATCCTTCTTGGACCGACTAGTTAGCTTTCTAAATTTCTCAGGAGTTACTGTTTATCGTTAGTCGGTCTAAGAACGTTGGTTGACCGACTAGGTTGCAAACTAGTCGGTCAGCAATGCTTCTTGAACCGACTAACTCATCATATTATTTTTGTATCAGTTACTGTTTACTCTTAGTCGGTCTAAGAACGTTCATCGACCGACTAGATGCTAAACTAGTCGGTCAACACTTGTTCATGGACCGACTAACTCTAGAATCCTATTTTCGTTCAGGAGTTACTGTTTGCACTTAGTCGGTCTGCGTTGGTCGACCGACCGACTAGTTGCCAAACTAGTCGGTCAGTGGTTGCTCTTTGACCGACTAACTAGTGTTAAAACCCTAATTTCTGGGCAGCCGCCAGCCCAACCTATTTAAACCCAACCCAAACGACTTCTTCTTCTCCAACACGACCCAAAACCCTAAAAACTTCCCCCTTCAGCCCCCCATCTTCCTCCAAGCTCCATTTCTCCATTCCAAGCCCTAAATCCATCATCCAAACCATCCATTCACTCTATCTACCCCTCATCTTCCCCAAATCTCCATCAAAACTCATCTTCCCCAAATCCCCCAAAACCCTAGTTTCCCCAAACTTCTCCAATCTTCTCCAGATCTGATCCTAGGGTTCCCCGGAGTGTTTCTTCCGTCTCCTCTTGGTAAGAAATCGATCTACCGTTGTTTTCATAACTTATTGATAATTTTGGTGAAACCCTAATTAATTTCATGTGTTTGATGTTTGTCTCCCCCAAAACAGCGATTTCCCCCGTAGATAGCATCCGTGTGACGAAGTGATCGTCAATCCCCGGTGCTAGGCAAGTGAAACTTGCCACTTAGGGTTTAGGCCATGTTTTAGGCCATTTGCTTGTTGTAGGCGTAAAAGAGGCTAGGCGACGAAATGATACTCGCCTAGGCGCAAATTGGGGAACTAGCTTGACAACGAAGCTAGTTCCGACTTTTAGCATGTTGCACAACTTCCATGTCATGTTTACTTTCAATTAACGGTACGCGAATATGTTCATGTCATTGCATTTCGCCTGTCACGTTTAATTTAATTAACGGTATGCAAATAAATTGTCATGACCTCGCATTCTTTAAGTGTTGCTTGATTGCGTAGCTTTGCTACGATACTTGTGTTCCTGGCTCGTGACCAGAAGCGAGCATAATGAGTTGGAAACCCCAACGCTCGAAATGTATTGAATTGTGAACTAAGAATGCGAGCTCAATGTGCGGGGCAACCTCAGGCTCACTAGCTGAGCTCAATGTGCGGGGACCCCAGGCTCCATATCGTGTGGGTATTGAGTAGTGTTTAGTGCCGATCGGTCTGAAATGCTATGCCATTCAGCGAATGGCGTAAACACCTACAAAATGTGAATGTATTGAATTGATAGTAGCTTGGCTACTCTTGTCTTGTCCCGATGATTGTTCTCTTGTACAAATTGTCTTGCCATGTTTTAATTGTGCACTCATGTTATAACTGCCATGTCATGCATACTAAACTGCTAGGTTGCTAGATGCCTCACTTTCAGTTTCCTTGCCCAAGTCTTTTTAGACTTGCTGACATGTGCCCCTTTACTCTTTTGGGTGACACATGTTAGATCCTGAGCCCGAGTACCTCGTTGAGGACGAGGTGTTTGCTGACGTCGAGCCCGAGCTTGTGTTTGACGGGGAGTACGTGGACACTGGGGACCAGTCCTAATGTCTTCGTTGTGCTTTACTTTTGTTTAGACAGTTGTTTTGTTATCGGTGCGTAGCACCTATACTTTGTTGTTGTCGTTGCTTTTGTTGGCCTTGTTCTGGGCCTTTAGACTCTTTTCCTTTAGCCTGGTGGCTTTTCTGGATGTTGGACTTATTTTTGATGTTGGACAATTTGTGAGATGTGGAATTTTATTTCAGTCTCTCCTTGTGTTATTATTGTTATTCTGTTGTGGTTACAGGGACCTGTTTATGTATTGGTGGACGCTTATCGGGTTTGGGGCTTCACAGCTCCACTCTCGTGCGGACCTTTTCACGTCTCGCCTCCATTTTAGGGAAGCGGGTCGTGACAGGTTTTAGTGGTGGCCCATGCAGGTCCTTCTGTAACTGCGATTTTTGGAATAGCGATAATAATATTAGAATGTCCAATAAAATTAAGTTCGACGTCCGAGTCATAAGCTATGAGTCTAATCTGATTCGTTTTCTGTGTCACTAGATGGCAGGAAGACGTTTCACCCGTGGTGGGGGTAGTGGTGCGCTCCCTCATGATGAGGAGCCTGAGCGGGAACCCACCAGCGGTGAGATGATGCGGATGATGCTGCAGATGATGCAAGTGCAGCAGGGCGTGCTTTTGCAAGTCCAGAATGCTCCACTTGCTCAAGCTGCCCGGGCTCTTCCGGATGCCCCTCGCTCTGAGCCAGGAGCGAAGCAATTTCGGGAGCTGGGTCCCGCATATTTTGATGGTTCTGAGGATCCTCTGGCTGCCGATGAGTGGATTCGGAACGTCGAGGACAATCTGAAGATGGCCAAGATCACCCCGGTTGGATGGGTTGATTTGGCGAAGAGGCAGCTCAAGGATAACGCCAGGAATTGGTGGGATGCGGAAGAGAAGTTGTTGGTGGAGCCGATAGCTTGGGCTACCTTCAAGACCAGATTTGAGGGTGAGTTCTTCCCGAAGGCTGCCAAGGAGGAGATGCTGCAGCGTTTTATCGATCTGAAGCAGGGGAACTCGTCGGTGGACATGTATCACCAAGAGTTCATGAGGCTGAGTCGGTTTGCGCCGAAGATGGTGCAGGACGCTGAGGAGAGAGCTTAGAGGTTCCTGCAGGGGCTTGCTTCGGAGCTCCAGAGTTTTGTGACCTCCTCTGACCGGGAGTCTTATCAGAAGGTTCTGGTAGCAGCTAAGAGGCAGGAGCTGCTCGTGAACCAGAGGAAGGGGTCTGTTGTTAGTGCTGGGAAGAGGCCTGTGGAGCAGGCGAGAGCTGTGGTTAGACCTGGATTCAGGCCTAATCAGTCCGCTCAGTTTAAGAGGCCAGGAGGGTCTATTCCGAAGTTTTGCCATTTCTGCGGCAAGCCTGGTCACGTCAAGGATCAGTGTCGGAAGTTTCTGGGCCAGTGTTTGATTTGCGGTGATGCTTCTCATGTCGCAAAGGATTGTCGGCATGCGGATCCGCTGCGGAGGGCTCCTGTTGCAGCTCAGCCGTTGCAGCAGCGAGCGCCTGTTCCTGCTGGACGTGGAGCAGCTCTTGTTCCGCAGAGGCAGGCTTTTCGGCAGGCTGTTCCGCCGAGGAGGCAGGCTTTTCTGATGACCGCCGCGGAGAGCGAGGCTGTGGATGAGGTTATCGCAGGTAATCCTCACTCTAGCTGTTACTTTCCTAGCTGGTTTTGATTGTTAGATCGTGTTGTTTGCTTGAACATGGTTGTTTGCTAGATTAGGGTTTGATTGTTAATTGCTTGATTAGGTGTGATTTTGGTTTGCACATTTCCTGCACGAGTCCTCTTTGACTCTGGTGCATCGATGTGCATTATTTCTCGGAGCTTCGTGGAGAGGCATTCCTTGTCGACGTCCCCTCTCCCCAAGAGTTGGAATATCGTTATAGGGAATGGTGTGGTCTCGGTGCATTGTGGTTGCAATTCTTGCTCGTTGGTGGTCTGTGGACATGAGCTTTTTGCTGATTTCATTGTCCACAACATCATCAACTATGATGCAGTTCTTGGGATGGACTGGCTTGCGAGCTTCTATGCTACGATTGACTGCAGGAGGAAGAAGGTGGTGTTCGAGATTCCCGGACATCCAGTATTTGAGTTCAGTCGTGGTAGCAGTTCGCTTGGTCCTGTCAGATTTCGGGACAGGCCGGTGGAGGCTGTGGCTATGCAGATGGAGCTGGGGTGGCCAGCTGTGGTGCGTGATTTTGGCGACGTCTTCCCCGAGGAGATGTCTGGTTTGCCGCCTGATCGAGCTTTGGAATTTTCTATCGATCTTGTTCCAGGTGCGCAGCCGATTTCGAAGGCGCCGTATCGTATGGCACCTGCAGAATTGGAAGAGTTGCGGAAGCAGTTGGATGAGCTTTTGCAGAAGGGTTATATTAATCCTAGCGTGTCTCCGTGGGGAGCATCGGTGTTGTTGGTTAAGAAGAAGGATGGTTCGCGGCGCATGTGCGTGGACTATCGGGAGTTGAATGCGGTGACCATTAAGAATAAATACCCGTTGCCTCGCATCGATGATATTTTTGATCAGCTTGGAGGTTCGAGGGTGTTTTCTAAATTGGATTTGAGGAGTGGTTACCATCAGTTGAAGGTTAAGAAGGGAGATGTTCCGAAGACAGCGTTCAGGACGAAGTATGGACACTATGAGTTCGTGGTTATGCCTTTTGGCGTAACTAACGCGCCCGCAGTTTTCATGAATCTGATGAACCTGATTTTCTACGACTTTTGGATAAGTTTGTCGTTATCTTTATTGACGACATTCTGATCTATTCGAAGTCGGAGGAAGAGCATGCCTCGCACTTAAGGACGGTGTTGGAGATTTTGAGGAAGCATCGGTTGTATGCTAAGTTTTCGAAGTGCGAGTTTTGGCTGGATTGAGTTGCTTTTCTCGGGCATGTGGTGACTGGAGATGGTATCTCAGTGGATCCCGAGAAGATTCGGGCCATCAGGGAGTGGCCTGTTCCGTCGTCTGCATCTGAGATTCGGAGTTTCCTTGGACTTGCTGGTTATTATCGGTGATTCATTAAGGACTTTTCTCGTATTGTTGAGCCAATGACCAGGTTGACGCGGAAGGATGTTGCTTATGTTTGGTCGGGTGATTGTGAGAGGGCTTTTGGTGTTCTGAAGGAAAGGTTGACGAGTGCCCCTATTCTTGTTGTGCCTGATCGCAGCGGTGGATTTGAGATCTTTTGCGATGCTTCTGGCAAGGGTCTCGGTTGTGTGTTGCATCAGCATGGGCACGTTGTGGCGTATGCGTCTCGTCAGCTTAAGGTTCATGAGAAGAATTATCCCACGCATGATTTGGAGTTGGCTGCCGTTGTGTTTGCTCTTAAGATTTGGAGGCACTTCTTGCTGAGTGAGAAAGTGAAGATTTTCACCGATCACAAAAGCTTGAAGTATATTTTCACTCAGAAGGAGCTCAACATGCGACAGCGTCGATGGTTGGAGCTTATGGCGGATTATGAGATTGATTTGCAGTTTCACCCTGGCAAGGTGAATGTGGTTCCAGATGCTTTGAGTAGGCTTCCAGCGGTGATGATTTTGACCTCGCAGTGGAGACTGCAGCAGGATTTTTGCGAGTCTGGTGTGGAGATTGTTCCTCCTGGAGAGGCTTCTTCGTTGATGTACATGCAGGTACAGTCGACGATCGTGGATCGGATTAAGGCTGGCCAGGCTGAGGATCCGAAGCTGGTGAGGATTCGGGAGATGGTGGAAGCCGGTCTGCGGACTGACTTTTTGATTCATGAGGATGGCTCGCTGAGGTTTGGAGCCAGGTTGTGTGTGCCTGCTGGGGATATCAGAGAGGAATTGATGGTGGAGGCACACAGTTCGCCGTATTCTGTGCATCCTGGTGGCACCAAGATGTACCAGGATCTTCGTCTGAATTATTGGTGGCATGGTATGAAGAGGAGCGTGGCTCGGAGTGTAGCCAAGTGCTTGGTTTGCCAGCAAGTGAAGGCAGAGCATCAGCGTTCGGCCGGGTTGCTACAACCGCTTCCGATTCCGGAGTGGAAGTGGCAACACATCACTATGGATTTCGTGACTGGACTACCTCGGAGTCCGAAGCAGAATGACGCGATTTGGGTGATCGTAAATCGATTGACCAAATCGGCGCACTTTATTCCATTCCGAGTGGGACAGTCCACTGAGGCGCTAGCAAGGAGATATATGGAGGTAAAATCCTTTTACTCTCCGTTTTATGTCCTTTTCCTAGTTTGGATAGTGATGTAACGTGAATCGTGCAGGAGGTTGTGCGACTTCATGGAGTCCCTGTGAGTATCGTGTCTGACAGAGACACGAGGTTCACATCTCAGTTCTGGCAGAGTTTGCAGAAGAGCTTGGGTACGCGTCTGAGTTTCAGCACGGCGTACCATCCGCAGACGGATGGCCAGTCCGAGAGGACGATTCAGATTTTGGAAGACATACTGAGGGCGTGCATGTTGGATTTCAAGGGTTCGTGGGAGGACCATCTGCATTTGGTGGAGTTCTCTTACAACAACAGCTTCCAGGCGAGTATTGGCATGGCGCCTTTCGCCGCTCTTTACGGGAGGAAATGTCGATCGCCATTGAGTTGGGATGACGTTGGTGATCGGGAGTTGTTGGGACCTGAGATGATCGTGGAGGCCGTGGAGATCGTCAGGAATATTCGGGAGAGGTTGAGAATTGCTCAGGACCGTTTTAAGCATTGGGCGGATGCTAAACGTCGTCCTTTGGAGTTTCAGCCGGGCGACCATGTGTTCTTGAAGATTTCCCCGAATCGTGGTGTGATTCGTTTCGGGAAGCGTGGAAAGTTGAGGCCGCGATACATTGGACCGTTTGACGTTTTGGAGAGGGTTGGCGAGGTAGCTTATCGCTTGGCCTTGTCGCCGTCTTCGGAAGGAGTTCACAATGTTTTCCATGTGTCGCAGCTTCGTCGATACATTAGCGATCCGTCTCATGCGGTGGATTTTTCGGAGATTACCGTTCGCCCCGATATGACGTATGACCAGCATCCAGTGCAGATTCTGGACAGGCGTCAGAAATCGCTTCGGAACAAGATTGTCAATCTTGTGAGGGTGATGTGGCGACACGGTTCACCTGGAGAGTCTACTTGGGAGAATGAGGATGAGATGCGAGAGCGTTTCCCACTTTTGTTTCCGGACTCGTGAGTATTTGGAAATTCCGAGGACGGAATTTTTCTTAAGTTGGGGAGGATGTAACGACTGCTTTTCATGAATCTGGATTTAATATAATATAATATATGTTTTGGTGGATTTTCTCCTCTTGTGTGGTTTTCGTCTCCGTAGATTTTATTTTCGATCGATTCGTCGTATTTTCTCGCTTCTTCCTTAGGATTGTCGATTTCGAAGTATGTCACTCGTGACGGACTTCATAACGGTCGTATCTAACTATTAGATCAAGCCTAGGAGTCTTAGGAATCGATCCCGGGGCCCCGCGCTCCGTATCGGTACTTTTGGTGCTCATTAGCCGGTGTAAGAAGGGCCACCGACTGACTAGATGACGATCCAGTCGGTCGGCAATCCTTCTTGGACCGACTAGTTAGCTTTCTAAATTTCTCAGGAGTTACTGTTTATCGTTAGTCGGTCTAAGAACGTTGGTTGACCGACTAGGTTGCAAACTAGTCGGTCAGCAATGCTTCTTGAACCGACTAACTCATCATATTATTTTTGTATCAGTTACTGTTTACTCTTAGTCGGTCTAAGAACGTTCATCGACCGATTAGATGCTAAACTAGTCGGTCAGTACTTGTTCATGGACCGACTAACTCTAGAATCCTATTTTCGTTCAGGAGTTACTGTTTGCACTTAGTCGATCTGCGTTGGTCGACCGACCGACTAGTTGCCAAACTAGTCGGTCAGTGGTTGCTCTTTGACCGACTAACTAGTGTTAAAACCCTAATTTCTGGGCAGCCGCCAGCCCAACCTATTTAAACCCAACCCAAACGACTTCTTCTTCTCCAACACGACCCAAAACCCTAAAAACTTCCCCCTTCAGCCCCCCATCTTCCTCCAAGCTCCATTTCTCCATTCCAAGCCCTAAATCCATCATCCAAACCATCCATTCACTCTATCTACCCCTCATCTTCCCCAAATCTCCATCAAAACTCATCTTCCCCAAATCCCCCAAAACCCTAGTTTCCCCAAACTTCTCCAATCTTCTCCAGATCTGATCCTAGGGTTCCCCGGAGTGTTTCTTCCGTCTCCTCTTGGTAAGAAATCGATCTACCGTTGTTTTCATAACTTATTGATAATTTTGGTGAAACCCTAATTAATTTCATGTGTTTGATGTCTGTCTCCCCCAAAACAGCGATTTCCCCCGTAGATAGCATCTGTGTGACGAAGTGATCGTCAATCCCCGGTGCTAGGCAAGTGAAACTTGCCACTTAGGGTTTAGGCCATGTTTTAGGCCATTTGCTTGTTGTAGGCGTAAAAGAGGCTAGGCGACGAAATGATACTCGCCTAGGCGCAAATTGGGGAACTAGCTTGACAACGAAGCTAGTTCCGACTTTTAGCATGTTGCACAACTTCCATGTCATGTTTACTTTCAATTAACGGTACGCGAATATGTTCATGTCATTGCATTTCGCCTGTCACGTTTAATTTAATTAACGGTACACAAATAAATTGTCATGACCTCGCATTCTTTAAGTGTTGCTTGATTGCGTAGCTTTGCTACGATACTTGTGTTCCTGGCTCGTGACCAGAAGCGAGCATAATGAGTTGGAAACCCCAACGCTCGAAATGTATTGAATTGTGAACTAAGAATGCGAGCTCAATGTGCGGGGCAACCTCAGGCTCACTAGCTGAGCTCAATGTGCGGGGACCCCAGGCTCCATATCGTGTGGGTATTGAGTAGTGTTTAGTGCCGATCGGTCTGAAATGTTATGCCATTCAGCGAATGGCGTAAACACCTACAAAATGTGAATGTATTGAATTGATAGTAGCTTGGCTACTCTTGTCTTGTCCCGATGATTGTTCTCTTGTACAAATTGTCTTGCCATGTTTTAATTGTGCACTCATGTTATAACTGCCATGTCATGCATACTAAACTGCTAGGTTGCTAGATGCCTCACTTTCAGTTTCCTTGCCCAAGTCTTTTTAGACTTGCTGACATGTGCCCCTTTACTCTTTTGGGTGACACATGTTAGATCCTGAGCCCGAGTACCTCGTTGAGGACGAGGTGTTTGCTGACGCCGAGCCCGAGCTTGTGTTTGACGGGGAGTACGTGGACACTGGGGACCAGTCCTAGTGTCTTCGTTGTGCTTTACTTTTGTTTAGACAGTTGTTTTGTTATCGGTGCGTAGCACCTATACTTTGTTGTTGTCGTTGCTTTTGTTGGCCTTGTTCTGGGCCTTTAGACTCTTTTCCTTTAGCCTGGTGGCTTTTCTGGATGTTGGACTTATTTTTGATGTTGGACAATTTGTGAGATGTGGAATTTTATTTCAGTCTCTCCTTGTGTTATTATTGTTATTCTGTTGTGGTTACAGGGACCTGTTTATGTATTGGTGGACGCTTATCGGGTTTGGGGCTTCACAGCTCCACTCTCGTGCGGACCTTTTCACGTCTCGCCTCCATTTTAGGGAAGCGGGTCGTGACAGGTTATAACATGGCAGAAAGTAAAACGGTGCAGAGAAAGTAAACACGACAAGCTGTAGTCGTGGCGTGTGCTACCGACTACGGGACTAGCCTAAATGGGACAAGACAAGACATGACACAACATGACAAGACACGTGTGACTCGAAGGGTTCACGCCTTACGGTTCGAGGGGGATCAGACCATCTCCCTGTGCGCACGCTCAACCCTACCCCACCCAAGTGCACAAGACAAGTCCGTACAAGGGAGCACTCACTCTGTTAAGTGAGTGCCCTATTACCCGCAGGCTGTGTATCCGTACAAGGGATCACTCACTCTGTCAAGTGAGTGCCCTATTGCCCGCAGGCTGTGTATCCGTAGAGGGGATCACTCACTCTGTCAAGTGAGTGCCCTATTGCCCGCATGCTGTGTATCCGTAGAGGGGATCACTCACTCTGTCAAGTGAGTGCCCTATTGCCCGCAGGCTGTGTATCCATACAGGGGATCACTCACTCTGTCAAGTGAGTCCCCTATTACCCGCAGGCTGTGTATCTGTACACGGGATCACTCAATCTGTCAAGTGAGTGCCCTATTTCCCGCAGGCTGTGTATAGCAAGAAACGCCATGACAAGTAAGGAAAAGTTCTTATAGGGGGTCCACACGCACGCACACATAGGAAAACCCTAAGGTGTCAGTTGTTGTTGTTGCGCTTGGACTTCGTCGTCAAGACTAAGCTGTCAAGGGGTCCTGGACGCTATCATTTCACCTCCGGTTCTCTTTGTTTACATTTTAACAGTTCTAAGAGTCTATGGCCTATACACGGCCGAAAGTACAAGTGAGTACACTTGTCTGCGGTGACGAGTGCGTCGTCTGTCCGGAGCGTCCCATCGAAGCATCGCGTCGGTGATGGTCCGTCTGAAACAGGATCACGGCGATGTCAAATCGCGCTTTTTGTCAAACCTATTACGGTTTGTTTCTAAATTTGGCGGGACTACCCTAACAGTCAAAAAGTCAGGTCTTTTGATGTTTTGTTCAGCTTAGATCGACGTCTATCCTATGTGCACAGAAATTCAGTTCGTTCGTCGATTTTCTATGGTGGACCACGTTTTAAAGATGCAGAAAATAGCTTTAGTTCACATTGACCAATTTTAGATTAGGTTTTGATGAGCTACGGTGTGGGTTCGTACTACATGTTAGGGGACTAACCTTGTATAACGATCGTGCGTGGAACCGACGTCGGGTCTAGAAACGGTAGCCGATTGCGTCGCGACTCCAATTTCCGGAACGTCTCGTCACTGGTCTTTGGTGTTCACGTGGTCGAACGGAAGGCGTGACTGTCTCTGCGTCATCAGATTCGTGTTGATAAGCTAACCGTTATCATTAAATCTAACCTATTAGTAAGAATACCATCCAGATTTCTAAACTTGTGTATAACATGATGTACGGATG
Organism: Scilla litardierei; assembly: GCA_030789695.1. Classification (NCBI taxonomy): domain Eukaryota; kingdom Viridiplantae; phylum Streptophyta; class Magnoliopsida; order Asparagales; family Asparagaceae; genus Scilla; species Scilla litardierei. The sequence continues at coordinate 83,017,530 of CM061140.1, read as the reverse complement.
AAATACGATTATTATTATAATTAACCTACATTATAAAATTAATTCTAAGTCTAACATCTGTTACGCAACTAGTATATACACCAACTAATATAACCTAACAGTAAAAGTTAATAAACTAACTTAATGCTTAAGAATAATAACTAATTTACATTTTTATACATGAACTAACTAATAATATAACTACTGATGTGATAGGTTGACATAATATACTGATCTGTAACACCCTAACCACGAGCTAACGGCATGTGCACAAGTTAACTGATACTAGCATACTAAATTAATACGGGTATACTTATATACATATGCATCCTAGTTGACATGCAGGCTACATATAAATCAACGTATAGATATCTTACTTGTATGGTTGCAGTAGGCGGACGCGCGGCGATGGGCGGCACTGGGGGTTCACAGGCGATCGGGGCGGCGCCTGGCCGTCGGGCGGCGCCGGACAGACAGCAGTAGCGTCGGGCTGCTTGGTGCGCGGGAAAGAGATGGCATCCGTCTCTGTCGGCGACAAGTGGCCGAGGGCAGGTGCGCGGGCGGAGATGTCGCCGGAGATGCTGGCCGCCGTGGAGGAGGGTCGAACGGGGAAGGTGAGTTGTGGGCGAGAGGGAAAAGTTCGCTCGGGGGAAAGAATTGTGACGGCTGGTTGTAACAATAAAACCTAGCCTTGGTTTTATTTAAATAATGAATAGGGGAGGGCTCTTAGCAGCACTTGGGAGGTTAAAAAGTAAGTGGGCTGATTTCGTGGGTGCAGTTAGGATTTAAACAAATCAAATATTTGATTTGCTTAAAAATTTGATTCGTTTTCCTAACAGGTTTGTTATGTTTTAAATTCTTATTATCAAAAAAAATAATTAGTTAAGAAAATATAAAACCCTCCTGTTAAAGCAAACTGAGCTAATAGGGGGGTTTAAGGATATCTATAAGCTTGTTGTAAGGAAAACGTACAGAACAACTAATGGAAATTTATTATAAAAATGTGTTTAATAAAAAGTATGTTATGTAGTATAGGTCTACAGACATCAAAAAAATAAAAGGAAAATACTAGGGTGATCGTGCTTCCTAGAGGATAGTGAATACGGGGTTCGGACACGTGTTTGAGCTACGGAAAGTAATAATAAAATCAGATACGATAACGCGCATACAAAACAAATAAGGATACACGCTACAAACGTTCGGTCGGAAAGTGACCGTTACATTCTACCCCACTAAAAAATGATTCCATCCTCGGAATCAACAACATCACTAATCAGAAAACAAAAATGGGAAACGCTCTCTCATCTCCTCCTTGCGCTCCTAGGTCGGAAAGTGACCTGCATGGGCCACCACTAAAACCTGTCACGCCCCGCTTCCCAACACTACAGAGGCGAAGCATGACTAAGTCCCGCTTAGGCCGGAGCTGTGAGGCGCAGACCCAATAAGCATCTGTGTGGTACTCCAGACGAAGGAATAGGTCCCTGCAGAAAAGTACGGAACAACAAAAGTACTAAAAAGGAAACATTCATTTTATTCCAAACCAACATCCAGAAAGTACTGAGAGTCTAAACAAAAGCCAACACGGCTACAACAGCTGAAAGAAACTAATGGTGCAAGCACCCAACTTAAACAGAAAAGTAAACGGTACTACGCACCTAACTAAAAAGTAGTAAAACTCTGGAACGGCAACGTGAAGAAACTCTAGCTCTGGTCCTCCTCAGGCACGTACTCTGAAATGACGTCCTCTGGCTCCGCGTACTCCGGTAAGTCTGCCACGTCCACGAGCCCCGGCTCGACACCTGACATACAGCACCCAAGAGAAAAGGAACTGTATGTCAGGTAAAGTCTACATAGAAAATGTTAGACTCTACTGCAAGTGTACTGTAATTTAAAGCAACAGTTTACTGGTTGATTAACATGCTGGGTTATAAGATGGCAGAAAGTAAAAAGGTACAGGGAAAGTAAACACGACAAGCTGTAGCCGTGGCGTGTGCTACCGACTACGGGACTAGCCTAAACGGGACAAGACAAGACAAGACAAGACAAGACACGTGTGACTCGAAGGGTTCACGCCTTACGATTTGAGGGGGATCAGACCCTTTCCCCGTGCACACGCTCAACCCTACCCCACCCAAGTGCACAAGACAAGTCCGTACAAGGGATCACTCACTATGTCAAGTGAGTGCCCGATTGCCCGCAGGCTGTGTATCCGTAAAAGGGATTACTCACTCTGTCAAGTGAGTGCCCTATTGCCCGCAGGATGTGTATCCGTACAAGGGATCACTCACTCTGTCAAGTGAGTGCCCTATTTACCCGCAGGCTGTGTATCCGTACAAGGGATCACTCACTCTGTGAAGTGAGTGCCCTATTGCCTGCAAGCTGTGTATCCGTACAAGGGATCACTCATTCTGTCAAGTAAGTGCCCTATTACCCGCAGGCTGTGTATAACAAGACACGACATGACAAGTAAGGAAAAGTTCTTCTAGGGTGTCCACACACACGCACAAACAGGAAAACCATAAGGTGTCAGTTGTTATTATTGCGCTTAGACTTTGTCGTCAAGTCTAAGCTGTCAAGGGGTGTCCCGGACGCTATCATTTCACGTCTGGTTCTCTTTGTTTACGTTTTAACAGTTCTAAGAGTCTATGGCCTAGACACGACCGAAAGTACACGTGAGTACACTTGCCTGCGGTGGCAAGTGCGTCGTCTGTCCGGAGCGTCCCGTCGAAGCATCGCGTCGACGATGGTCCGTCTGAAACAGGATCATGGCGATGTCAGATCGTGCTTTTTGTCAAACCTATTACGGTTTGTTTCTAAATTTGGCGGGACTACCCTAACAGTAAAAAAGTCACGTCTTTTGATGTTTTTTCAGCCTAGATCGACGTCTATCATATGTGCACAGAAATTCAGTTCGCTCGTCGATTTTCTACGGTGGACAACGTTTTAAAGATGCAGAAAATAGCTTTAGTTCACGTTGACCAATTTTAGATTAGGTTTTGATAAGCTACTGTGTGGGTTCGTACTACATGTTAGGGGACTAACATTGTATAACGATCGCACGTGGAACCGATGTCTAGTTTGGAAATGGTAGCCGATTGCGTCGCGACTCCAATTTCCGGAACGTCTCGTCACTGGTCTTTGGTGTTCACGTGGTCGAACGGAAGGCGTGACTCTCTCTGCGTCATCAGATTCGTGTTGATAAGCTAACCGTTATCATTAAATCTAACCTATTAGTAAGAATACCATCCAGATTTCTAAACTTGTGTATAACATGATGTATTGATGAAATAAGATTATTATTATAACTAACCTACATTATAAAATTAATTCTAAGTCTAACATCTGTTACGCAACTAGTATATACACCAACTAATATAACCTAACAGTAAAAGTTAATAAACTAACTTAATGCTTAAGAATAATAACTAATTTACATTTTTATACATGAACTAACTAATAATATAACTACTGATGTGATAGGTTGACATAATATACTGATCTGTAACACCCTAACCACGAGCTAACGGCATGTGCACAAGTTAACTGATACTAGCATACTAAATTAATACGGGTATACTTATATACATATGCATCCTAGTTGACATGCAGGCTACATATAAATCAACGTATAGATATCTTACTTGTATGGTTGCAGTAGGCGGACGCGCGGCGATGGGCGGCACTGGGGGTTCACAGGCGATCGGGGCGGCGCCGGACAGACAGCAGTAGCGTCGGGCTGCTTGGTGCGCGGGAAAGAGATGGCATCCGTCTCTGTCGGCGACAAGTGGCCGAGGGCAGGTGCGCGGGCGGAGATGTCGCCGGAGATGCTGGCCGCCGTGGAGGAGGGTCGAACGGGGAAGGTGAGTTGTGGGCGAGAGGGAAAAGTTCGCTCGGGGGAAAGAATTGTGACGGCTGGTTGTAACAATAAAACCTAGCCTTGGTTTTATTTAAATAATGAATAGGGGAGGGCTCTTAGCAGCACTTGGGAGGTTAAAAAGTAAGTGGGCTGATTTCGTGGGTGCAGTTAGGATTTAAACAAATCAAATATTTGATTTGCTTAAAAATTTGATTCGTTTTCCTAACAAGTTTGTTATGTTTTAAATTCTTATTATCAAAAAAAATAATTAGTTAAGAAAATATAAAACCCTCCTGTTAAAGCAAACTGAGCTAATAGGGGGGTTTAAGGATATCTATAAGCTTGTTGTAAGGAAAACGTACAGAACAACTAATGGAAATTTATTATAAAAATGTGTTTAATAAAAAGTATGTTATGTAGTATAGGTCTACAGACATCAAAAAAATAAAAGGAAAATACTGGGGTGATCGTGCTTCCTAGAGGATAGTGAATACGGGGTTCGGACACGTGTTCGAGCTACGGAAAGTAATAATAAAATCAGATACGATAACGCGCATACAAAACAAATAAGGATACACGCTACAAACGTTCGGTCGGAAAGTGACCGTTACATTCTACCCCACTAAAAAATGATTCCATCCTCGGAATCAACAACATCACTAATCAGAAAACAAAAATGGGAAACGCTCTCTCATCTCCTCCTTGCGCTCCTAGGTCGGAAAGTGACCTGCATGGGCCACCACTAAAACCTGTCACACCCCGCTTCCCAACACTACAGAGGCGAAGCATGACTAAGTCCCGCTTAGGCCGGAGCTGTGAGGCGCAGACCCAATAAGCATCTGTGTGGTACTCCAGACGAAGGAATAGGTCCCTGCAGAAAAGTACGGAACAACAAAAGTACTAAAAAGGAAACATTCATTTTATTCCAAACCAACATCCAGAAAGTACTGAGAGTCTAAACAAAAGCCAACACGGCTACAACAGCTGAAAGAAACTAATGGTGCAAGCACCCAACTTAAACAGAAAAGTAAACGGTACTACGCACCTAACTAAAAAGTAGTAAAACTCTGGAACGGCAACGTGAAGAAACTCTAGCTCTGGTCCTCCTCAGGCACGTACTCTGAAATGACGTCCTCTGGCTCCGCGTACTCCGGTAAGTCTGCCACGTCCACGAGCCCCGGCTCGACACCTGACATACAGCACCCAAGAGAAAAGGAACTGTATGTCAGGTAAAGTCTACATAGAAAATGTTAGACTCTACTGCAAGTGTACTGTAATTTAAAGCAACAGTTTACTGGTTGATTAACATGCTGGGTTATAAGATGGCAGAAAGTAAAAAGGTACAGGGAAAGTAAACACGACAAGCTGTAGCCGTGGCGTGTGCTACCGACTACGGGACTAGCCTAAACGGGACAAGACAAGACAAGACAAGACAAGACACGTGTGACTCGAAGGGTTCACGCCTTACGATTTGAGGGGGATCAGACCCTTTCCCCGTGCACACGCTCAACCCTACCCCACCCAAGTGCACAAGACAAGTCCGTACAAGGGATCACTCACTATGTCAAGTGAGTGCCCGATTGCCCGCAGGCTGTGTATCCGTAAAAGGGATTACTCACTCTGTCAAGTGAGTGCCCTATTGCCCGCAGGATGTGTATCCGTACAAGGGATCACTCACTCTGTCAAGTGAGTGCCCTATTTACCCGCAGGCTGTGTATCCGTACAAGGGATCACTCACTCTGTGAAGTGAGTGCCCTATTGCCTGCAAGCTGTGTATCCGTACAAGGGATCACTCATTCTGTCAAGTAAGTGCCCTATTACCCGCAGGCTGTGTATAACAAGACACGACATGACAAGTAAGGAAAAGTTCTTCTAGGGTGTCCACACACACGCACAAACAGGAAAACCCTAAGGTGTCAGTTGTTATTATTGCGCTTAGACTTTGTCGTCAAGTCTAAGCTGTCAAGGGGTGTCCCGGACGCTATCATTTCACGTCTGGTTCTCTTTGTTTACGTTTTAACAGTTCTAAGAGTCTATGGCCTAGACACGACCGAAAGTACACGTGAGTACACTTGCCTGCGGTGGCAAGTGCGTCGTCTGTCCGGAGCGTCCCGTCGAAGCATCGCGTCGACGATGGTCCATCTGAAACAGGATCATGGCGATGTCAGATCGTGCTTTTTGTCAAACCTATTACGGTTTGTTTCTAAATTTGGCGGGACTACCCTAACAGTAAAAAAGTCACGTCTTTTGATGTTTTTTCAGCCTAGATCGACGTCTATCATATGTGCACAGAAATTCAGTTCGCTCGTCGATTTTCTACGGTGGACAACGTTTTAAAGATGCAGAAAATAGCTTTAGTTCACGTTGACCAATTTTAGATTAGGTTTTGATAAGCTACTGTGTGGGTTCGTACTACATGTTAGGGGACTAACATTGTATAACGATCGCACGTGGAACCGATGTCTAGTTTGGAAATGGTAGCCGATTGCGTCGCGACTCCAATTTCCGGAACGTCTCGTCACTGGTCTTTGGTGTTCACGTGGTCGAACGGAAGGCGTGACTCTCTCTGCGTCATCAGATTCGTGTTGATAAGCTAACCGTTATCATTAAATCTAACCTATTAGTAAGAATACCATCCAGATTTCTAAACTTGTGTATAACATGATGTATTGATGAAATAAGATTATTATTATAACTAACCTACATTATAAAATTAATTCTAAGTCTAACATCTGTTACGCAACTAGTATATACACCAACTAATATAACCTAACAGTAAAAGTTAATAAACTAACTTAATGCTTAAGAATAATAACTAATTTACATTTTTATACATGAACTAACTAATAATATAACTACTGATGTGATAGGTTGACATAATATACTGATCTGTAACACCCTAACCACGAGCTAACGGCATGTGCACAAGTTAACTGATACTAGCATACTAAATTAATACGGGTATACTTATATACATATGCATCCTAGTTGACATGCAGGCTACATATAAATCAACGTATAGATATCTTACTTGTATGGTTGCAGTAGGCGGACGCGCGGCGATGGGCGGCACTGGGGGTTCACAGGCGATCGGGGCGGCGCCGGACAGACAGCAGTAGCGTCGGGCTGCTTGGTGCGCGGGAAAGAGACGGCATCCGTCTCTGTCGGCGACAAGTGGCCGAGGGCAGGTGCGCGGGCGGAGATGTCGCCGGAGATGCTGGCCGCCGTGGAGGAGGGTCGAACGGGGAAGGTGAGTTGTGGGCGAGAGGGAAAAGTTCGCTCGGGGGAAAGAATTGTGACGGCTGGTTGTAACAATAAAACCTAGCCTTGGTTTTATTTAAATAATGAAGAGGGGAGGGCTCTTAGCACCACGTGGGAGGTTAAAAAGTAAGTGGGCTGATTTCGTCGGTGCAGTTAGGATTTAAACAAATCAAATATTTGATTTGCTTAAAAGTTTGATTCGTTCCTAACATGTTTGTTATGTATTAGATTCTTATTATCAAAAAAATAATAATTAGTTAAGAAAATATAAAACCCTCCTGTTAAAGCAACCTGAGCTAATTGGGGGGGGGGTGGGGAGGGGGGGTTAAGGATATCTATAAGCTTGTAAGGAAAACGTACAGAACAACTAATTGAAATTTATTATAAAAATGTTATTAATAAAAAGTGTGTTATGCAGTATAGGTCTACAGACATCAAAAAAATAAAAGGAAATACTGGGGCGATCGCGCTTCTGAGCGGATAGTGAACACGGGGTTCGGGCACGTGTTCGAGCTACGGAAAGTAATAATAAAATCAGATACGGTAACGCGCATACAAAACAATCAAGGATACACACTACAAACGTTCGTTCGGAAAGTGACCGTTACAACACTTTCACAACTTTTCCAATTATACTTTCCACCAAAAGAAGAGGCCCTAAACGGGCCATGCCTGTAAATCTAAGTTTGGGCATCCGCATTCCCTCTCGGCCCATCTGGCCACCACTTCATCCATCCGATAACCACGGAGTAGGGTTTCGACGGTGCGGATGTAACAATGGTTGTTTCCCCAAGTTGACATCTTTCTCGTCTCTGCGAGCGACCGAAGCTCTTCGTTCTTCTTCGCAAACTGAGAAGGAACGATTCAATTAGTTAATTAATTAAGAGAGAAGGAGAGGGAGAGAGAGAGGGATTGAAAGCAATGGCGACTGTAGTTAGATTGAGGGGAACTGCGACGGTGCCGCCGAATTCGAAGAGCTTGGAGGAGGCTCGTAAGCGGACCTTCGAGTTCTTCAAGACCGCTTGCCGATCTCTGCCGGAGGTGATGAACATCTATAATCTCCACGATGTTGTCACCATCTCCCAGCTCCGATCCTCTATCTCCTCTCAGATCCGAAAGAACGCTCAGATCACTAACCCTAAGGTAACCACCCCACAATCCCTAATTCTTGTTGTTGTTTCAATACTTACGAAAGGACTGATTTTTGGTCTGTTTGTTACCTCAATGATCTTTCTTTCGTTCCTTTTCAATATTGAAAAAAAAGCATTCAAAATTTCCCCAAATAGATATAATTAGACGTCATCAAAAAATTTTATTTTGGTGGTTGAGTCCTGCTCTCATCTCCACTAGCATTTCGGTTCACATGGCCCTAGCCCCAAGTCTTCTAGCTTTTTGGATTTGTAAATAGGGAACTTTTCTTCTTCAAATAAGTCATGAAGAATATTTGGTGAATGTTCGGACTCTTCGTCCTTATTGAGTTAATACCATCTTGAAAGCACTTTTTTTTCCGAAGAGCCAAAGATTTTGAAGCGTGATGCACTTTGTGTAAAGAGCTAATAAATTCTCGGTTTTTCATTCCCAACCTAAGTGTTGGAATTGTTGGTGATGAGTGAGAGTTTTCCCCTCTTCCCAAAGAATGCTAGTCACGAAGTTTGAACTATCTAGACCCTTCCAAACTCTAGTGTGCATATGCATTTAACGATATTGGAGTGTACCATTGTTCACAAGCATAGTTTGATATGCATCAATCATGACATTCAAACGTGTCTGAATATCAACACGCTCGCGCTCTCTCTCTCAAAAGCTATTTTTGACTTTTTTGTTGAAACTTTGCAAGATCTTTCTTTCGGTTATTGCTTAGTGAATATATCTGCTACTTAGTCATTTATCTTTTAGCATGCCAACGTCCAATTCTTCATTTTAACTTAGTTCTGAATGAACTAATTCCTTATATCTATGCGCTTTCTTGCGTGGCTGGCTTGTTAAAAAATATGCAGTAGTGTTAGCAAGTTCCTGAGCCATATTGCCTATGTCATATGCACGTGAAGTAAGTCTGCTAGCAGGCAGGATCAAGTTGCGAAGATTTTGTCCAATTCATTGAGTAGTGAATTTATGAGAAGTTCAAAGTATTACAAGTGTCCAACAACATTTTGTAGGGATTGTTGATATTCAAACTTGTTTAGATGTTAAAGCGTGTGGTTTCGACATATAATTGCCAAATGGAAAAATCTAGACTTGTAACATATGCTGAAGTTTGAATGGTTTAGTATAGTTGTACTTCAAAGTATAACATGTATAGTGGGGGATGACTCTTTTGGTCAGATGTCATGCTGCACAAAAGACAAGGATGGAAATGGGAAGAGTAGTAGTATTTGTTAAGGCTATAAGGAAAGGAAATAGTAATATGTAGTATAATTAATAAGAGATCAAAATGCAGTTTTGGGAAATGTAGCGGCAATTGGGAACTGTAAAAAGATGGCTTGTGATAGGTAAAGAATTCTCTTGTAGAGAGTGCATAATAGATTAACTGATAATTTAATTGTCAGCATCTTCTTCAAAAATTTAGGGTAAATTATTCAAAACTTCCTTTGACTTTTAATACTTTTGTCAAAATTATCTTTATGTTTCTAAATCATTCAAAATTACCATCAACATTAGTCAAAACCATCCAAACATTAGCCATGTGAAGAGTAGTAGTAGTATCCATAAGTCTATAAAGAAAGGAAATAGTAATAAGTATATAAATCAGTTTTGGGGACTATAGCGGCAATCGAGAAGAGTAAAAAGATGGTTTGTGACACACAAAGAATTCTCTTGTTGAGAGTGCATAATAGCTCAGCATCTTCTTCAAAAAATTTCGGGTAAATTATTCAAAACTTCCTTTGACTTTTAATACTTTTGTCGAAATTATTTTTATGTTTCTAAATCATTCAAAAATTACCATGAACGTTAGTCAAAACCATCCGAGCTTTAGCCAAAACTATTTTAAACGTAATTTTTCAAGGTATTTTGAATAATACGAAAACATAAAGGTTATCATCATCATCATCATAGCATCAATCTCAAAAATTAGGGTAAAAATTAGGGTTGGCTCCATGAACTTAATAGATAGAATCGAATCATGATCATATTAGATCTTGATATCGTATACTCATTTTTCATGCATTATGATCTAAAGCTTTTTTCATCAAATTAAGATCTTTCGCATCCCTTAACACGTCCCCCCATGTCTTCTTTGACCTATCTTTTTTCATCTCAACATTCGTATGTTATGTCTCTCTAACTGGCGCATCAATAGGTCTTTAGTAATAGGTCTTTAGTGTATATGGTCAAACTATCTCTAGAGATGTCTCATCTTATCCTTGTTTGGATATTCCTTCTTATCTTATCTTTTCTACTATTTTCACACATTCACGTAACATTCACATATCTGTACCTATACATAGCTCATACTTCTTAGAAATAGCCCAATATTTTGTATCATATAATAAATATGGTCTAATCATCGTTTTGTAAATTTTATATTTTAACTGTAATTATTATTTTAATACACAACACTCCTAATACAACTCTTCATTGTAATCATCATGCTTTAATTTTATGATCAACATCTTTCTTAATCCATGCATCTTCGTAAATAAATGATTCAAGATACCTACAATACTTATTTATCGGTATACTATCCCCATCCAACTTCACCATGTTATGATTTTCATGTATCACTTTATTAAATTTATATTACATTTACATTCTATATGCCCTGTCTTTTTGATAAAAATAGTAATAACTTAAAGATAGTTTTAAATTATGTAGCCAAATGTTATAGCAAATCTTTTGCTCAGTACTTTTAAATCTAGTGGTTTGGTTACCTCATTTATCAAGAAAATATTCTCACTTCATCATTGAACTAATGTCTTTAATATTTTCCCATTTATGGGTTGTCTTCCTTACGTATCAAGTGAATCTTCTCACTTCATCATTGTACCACCACACATACACTCTCTACTATCATAAAGGAGGTGAAGAACTTGTCTAGAATCAGAGTTTTATAATGGTTACTGTTCTCATTTGAAATGGGAATGTCTGTTGGATTGGATAGAGATATATGTTCAATATAATTAGGTAGCAGGTGAAGAAAATCCTGCTTCCTGATCTCCGTATGTATAAGATGCTTATATGAAGAAATCCGAATGAAGAGGCTTAAATTAAAGGCAGCAAAATCTTTGCCCACAATTAAGAATGGTATTCTTGTATTTATTGTCCTTTTCCGGTACGGAACCTTGTACCCATGACAAAATCACCCCGTAGCTCGTCAAGACCCTTTGTAGTATTTCTTTTGGATTATATAGAGCCATCTAAAGGGGCTAATACTTTTCTTATGATATTATTGATAGGATCCAATTGAGAGTCTTTTTTTTTATTTTAGATTTTATATTTGAGATAGGCATAGAGTTTGAGTCCTTTGAATCTTAGTTATTTTGAGTCTTTTGTTTATTTGAGTATTTTAGTTATTTTTGAGTTTTAGTCACACATTAGGTGGGAGAAGAGACTGTATTAGTTGCAAGCCTATAAATAGACATCAAAACTGGGTTTTATTAATCAATGAAAAGTTTGAGAAATTAAAACCCCTAAATCCGAGGAAGGTCTATATTGACGAGAAATCAATTCCTTAGTGAGAAGCCTTGGAAACCCTAGATTGTATTGTTCTTTCCTAAAATTTTGTACAAAATTCACTAAATCTTTCTGGTTCTACATCAATTTGATATTAGAGCTGAAAGATCACATCGTTCTCTTCTAAATTTTCAGATTAAAATTAAAACAAAAACTAAATCCCAAACCCCAACCTTAACGTCGTCGTCCGAAAACATCATCTGGCAACTGTTGCTATTGTCGCTCGAAGCCCTACTGTGCCATCGTCAACACCATCCGCAGCCAACGACATTGACGTCGTTGACCAAAGCCACCGCTCAACCGTCGAGAAAAGTTTTCAACTTTGTCGTCGTCGACGACGACGACGACTGGAGGTGCTAATTCCATTAGGAGATCTCCCACATCCAGACGAGTTGACATGTGTAATTTGGCGACGAATCATCGTCGATTTTGTTAGAAAATGCCGTCGGCGCCGTTCACATCATTTGCTTCAGTGTCGGCTTCGTCGAGCCTCCCCGACATCTAGCCATGCCGAGAAGCTGTGTCGCGATGCGTCGGTCAGCTGAGCCGCACTGTTCATCGGTGCAGTTTAAGCCGGCTCGAGCCGACTGAGCTGGCGAGTCGACCCGTCGTCAGCTCAAGATGAGCCATGTTGATTTGGTTAATGACTCGACCGAGCCGCGATGCGCATAGCGCATTGTGTGAATTTTTGGGGTATTTTTCCGTTGAATTTTTGCATCATCTCACTGTTTCGAAGATTTCATAACCGTTTGCTATTCAAATTCAGTGCCGTTTGCGTTGATGGCTAGCTAACTTACGCTACATTTAATGGACATTTTCATCCTCCATGGAGGAAGATCTACTCAAATTGTATGGTGTACCACGATGATTGCTATAAAGGCTATTTTCTTTCGACAAATTATGAGCATGAGATGTTTAGGCAGGTCACATTCTTTTATGGCTTCAAAGATATGTATCTATATGATGATTGTGAGTATCGTTTAAAAGATTTCTTCCCATGTTTTGATATTTCAAATGAAAAGAAATATACATATACATATCACAAGTTAAGTAGAGAAGTGCTATCTTGGTATATGTGTTTTCAAGTTCCTTTTCGTCGATGGTTAATATTTAAAATCACTCTTCGATGTTGGGTTCTTTCCCAGCATTGATTAATCCCCAGACATGCCAGCAATTCTCAAGTCCGAAGATTGAGAAGGATCCACTAGAAGGGTTACGTGAGAGTAACAACAAACTTCTTCAAATGCTCAAACGATTGAAGATGAAACAAAAGATCGAACCTAAGCCAAGGCCCACGATAGAGTTTGAGCCAAAACCTGAGACATATTGTGAGCATGGGCATGAGTTTAAGACATCCTGGATTGAGAATGAGACAAAGTTAGAGCTTGTGCCCGAGTTGGAGCCCAAGCAAGCATTGGAGTCAGATCAAGAGTCAGAACCAAAGCAAAAGCCAGAGCAAGAGTTTTAGCTTGATCTTGATCCAACATCGCAGACCAAACTAAAGCCTTGTCTTTGGCCATTTATTGATTTTGCATTATAGCTGCAGCTAGAAGCACCACTAAATCTGATTAAGCACATCGAGTTTGTCATCACAAATCCTACACAGTTTACTAACAAACATGTTCTACATGTTTTTCTTTCTTTTGTGATTTGAGAGAAATTTTCGGAGGACATTGATCTGTAAATCTATATCCTGCTACACTTCAAAGTTGACGCATCGTTTTTAATTGCAAGGGACTATTGATTTCCATCCAAGTGTGCTATTCCTGTCCCCATTCACCAGGTGGTGAAGTTTTCAAACCAGGGAGAATGATAGGGATCCAATTGAAATAGTCCTTTTTATTTTTATTTTTATTTTATTTTAGATTTTATATTTGAGATATGGATAGAGTTTGAGTCCTTTGAGTCTTATACTTATTTTGAGTCTTTTATTTATTTTTGAGTGTTTTAGTTATTTTAGAGTTTTAGTCTCACATTGATTGGAAGAAGAGACTGCTATTAGTTGTAAGCCTATAAATATGCCTTAAAACTGGTTTTGTTAGTTAATGAAAATTTTGAGAAATTAAAACATCTAAACGTAAGAAAGGTCTATATTGACGTGAAGTCAATTCCTTGTGAGAAGCCTTGGACACCCTAAATTTTACTCTTCTTTCCCAAAATTTTCCCCAAAATTTCCCAAATCTTTCTGGTTCTATATCAATTATAATACTAAGTTTTGAAGTGCTGAATTGGTACTTTTAGATGCGATAATTAGGTCATCCGAATAAGAATTGAACCGCTGTCTTTAGGACTGAATGATATTAAAAGAAATTTTGGAAGTGAAACTGGAGAATTTGGCAAAAATATTAGATGAAACCATTGATGAAGAAGAAGACTATAAAGTTTGAATAACGATTACTAGATCGAATGGAAGTAGTTGTGGATTTAAAAGAATGGTTAATAACATAGTAGTTTTAAGATATAGATATATGTGCTTGTATTCCATTGTGATCAATTTCATGACTGTAAGGGTACTTTGGGATGTTTCTTCAAGTTGACAAGTGAACTTGGAGAATAAATATGTAGCTAGATTGAGAATTCAATCAACGACATGGCAATGCTATATCTTCGTTATGCTAGAATCTGAACCTAAAGCTTTCTCAAAGAAAATGGAAAAGATATTTTAAAAAAGAAATACGCTAAGCACATCGATTTACATAGCAAGGTTAGAAAAACTATGCTCCCTAATGAATGCATTAATATGTTTGATATTTTACTAGCCGACTAGTTGCATCTCTAACTATAGATCTGGGAGGGTCTTAACGGTATTTGCAGTAAATAAGTAACTTGAAAAGGCTTCATTTAAAGATGGAAGGATTTCGACGCTGGAGCTGGTACAACTGCGCTAGATATCTAAGGCTCTAAACGAGTTTATATTATAGTACACCTTTGCACATTGCTTGGAACACATTATACAGTATTTACATGTGAATTGCTCATTTTTAAGTTTCTCCTTCTTATGTTAATGAAGGGTGTGCATGCTTTTACAATTATTACAGTATACCTTCTTATTCCTCCAAGATTGGACAAAAATACAGCAGTTCACTATGGGGATACTTTTTCGCTTTCATGATTCCAAGAAGACCACATAGTTGGGGTTAAAGTGATGAACATGTAAAAAGAATTAAATGGGTTATCAAATCATGCGTCTTTCAAAATGTTTCATTTAAAACTCCATGTGCTAGGAACATGTCATGATTAGGGTTTATGACCATAACAGGGTTTATAACCATCCAGTGGCAAATATGTAAATTTTGGGCACATTGGCACTTTTGTAATTTTGAGGGCTATAGGGTTTATCTGTAATTTAGGCTGAAAACCCTAGGTTTGTGGTATTTTGGTAATTTAGGAGTGGCGGCTCATTAGGAGTTTTCCTATAAATAAAGGAGAGGAGATTAGAAGTGGGGCATGTTTAGTTTTGGAAAGAAGTGATTGAGAATAGGATAGATCCCTTAGATCTTGGGAGATTTTAGGCTTTTATCTCGAATCAAGATCTAGGAGAGCATCTTTCTCACGAATAAAACCAACCAATCTTTGTATTTCATCGTCAATAAAAATATCTACTCCCCCCAAATCCTCTTTCTAGCACAAAAAATCCCTTCTTTATGATAAAAATCTCACCTTTCATCTCAAAATTCATTAAAAATCATATTTTTATTCCAAATATAGATTGGGATCGCATCAAATTGGTATTAGAGTATATATACTGATGGTGACATCAAGAAAGGTGGAGACTTTTGAGCCACGATGGCAAGCGACAGGGAGGAGATAGGATCCCTTGTGAAACAAATGACGACGATAATAGAAGATTTTCTCCACCATAGGAAGGAGACTACAAAGCCAGATCTGAAGAAAAATGAGGTTAGCAGTGCAGATCTGGAGCCAAGGACAATGACAAGGGAAAAATCATCTATTTGGAGGAGGAGATCCATCCAAAGGGCGATCCACCTTCAAATTTAGTCACCGGCGACGACTCCGATGCAGACCAAGAGCTAAAGGCGATGCGTTTGACCAAGTACAGTGGAAAGTCGTCGACTTTGAGGCGGATCTCCATCCAAACGATGAGGAACATGGCGCGAACTACGAAATCCACACCCCAAACCTGTGGAGTGGTGATTCGGGGTGAATATTGCATAATTAACCCCTTATCTAGCACCATTTTGTGTGTATATGATGCTTAATTGGTCTCTAATACGTTCGTATTTTGTATATCATCATTTATTAGAGCAAAACATTGATTTGTGCACATAACATGAATTTTATTGAATATTTCTGTCTTTTTATATTTTTCATGGCTAGATCTCGAGCTCACGATTCCAACGACTATTTATTTGTATTTTTCTGAGATCTGTGCTGATTACTATAAATTTTTGAATGCAGGATTCCAATTAAATGGAGAAATACGGTCGAAATACGAAGAAATACGGCGTATATACACCGCCGCCCAATCCCCGCGTGCCACGTGGCACCCATTCGACGCTTCCCCGCCATATCTGACGCCCCAGAGCGGTGGCAGACGCGACGTGTTATCGATCGTTGGATTCTCATCCAACGATCTGGATTGAAGCGGAACTGATCAAAAATACGGAGCGACGCGGCCGAATCTGACCATCCATCTAAGATCCAACGACGTTGTGCTGAGCTATATCGAATGCGGGGCGGGCGACGTGGCGACTTTACGATCGTTCGATCGCGATCGAACGGCTGAGAGCAACCCAGACGAACGAAAGCGAGGCTGGCAACATACATATCCCGCAGGACACGTGGCAAGATCGTGATCGTTTCCGCTTAGATTCAACGGCCGTGAATTCGCCCGATTCGAATTCACGAAACACATACTGCGGAGCGACGTGGCGTAACAGGGGCCGTCCGATCCTCAATCCAACGGCCGAGATCGTCGCGAGCTGAAATTGGAAGCGGGCGTAGACTGAGCTCCTCGGGCGACGTTGCATGATCGTATCCATCCATTGAACGATCGAACAGACAAGAACGAGCCCGACTTGGACTCGGATTCATCAGCGGAGAGCGGGCGAAATTTGCATCTGCTTGGACACGTGTCACACGGTGGTTCCATCCCGCATTGAACGAATGGTCGGGATTTGATGCGGCTATGGATATTGGGTTTTGAACCTAAATTGAAACGGATTCGAACCCGTTAGCAACTTAAACCCGCAATGCCTATTATATAAGGGTATTTTAGGGGTTTGTTGTGTATTCTGGAGTTTGGGGGCTCTAGGAGCCGTATTTTTGCATGAAATTTGGAGGCCTGGAGACAGAGGCTAGATCTATCATCTGAAGGAGATTTGGGGCTATTTGGAGAGAATTGGTGACATTTTTCCTATCTTTAGCCATATATATTTTGCGTATTTGGCTTGTATTTGGAGTATTATTCACGTATTTTGAGGTTTTGATGATGTATTTGTCTATGAATATTGAATATGTTCTCTCCATGCGTGGTAATCTTCATGTGTTGGTGATGTAGTTAGGGTGTCGTAATCATTGATTTTGATATCTTTTCGCCCTATTTGCATTGTATAATCACGTATTTTGTCGATTTCTACATATATGTTGTTTCGGTATGTTATACGGAGACGTGGGCATGCTTGAATCAAATATGATTTTTGCGGACTTATTCGTGATGCGATCCGAGAGAGGATGTATCGTGACTTGAGAGGGCACTTGTGCATATTTTCCTTATGTAATCGATGATATACATGATTACATTTTGGCATTATTTTACTCTTTTTATCGCCATACCTTCCGACGTTCTCGTGCACTAGCCGGACGAAACGTTGAGTTATAGAAAAGATATTAATAATCATTGATTGCACACACCTTAATGAAATCACTACCAACACATACTCTCCATATTAGTACCCCAAATCGAATTCACCATAACTATCGTAGGACTTTCTTTTATTATTTTAAACTCTTGATGCCAGATCTCTATACTTGATAGGTGGTTGGTTTTATCGTTTTAGTACTCTTTATAAATTGAAATTCGTTGTTTTGCAGGTCAGTTGTCCCGTGGATACGATACCTGGACTCACCAGGATTATCACTTGTTCGATCTCCTACACTTGGGAGTAGCGCTCACACATTTTGAGACAAGTCAAGTTTTTGGCGCCGTTGCCGGGGACAACAGTACTTGTGATTTACGATTTCAGTTCGTATGGAGGAACATTCGATGAGATCATTCCATCTTATAGTTTAGGATTTTTATTAGTTTTTTGTTTTGTTCTCTTAAAAAAATTCAAAACAATGGAATACATGAATTTCTACCGCACAAAAAATTGGTATGATGCAGAGTACGATGTTGCACACAAACATATGATGGAGAAGCTTAAGATCGTTAATTTTAATCAGACTGATTGTGAAACTTTCTTTCAGGCTTGGAGGAGGTTCACAGACATAGTATCGAGCTATCCGCAGCATGGGTACACAAAGAAAAGCTTATGGAGTCCTTCCTATTTGGACTAGACCACAGCTGCAGGAATTTTTGGGAGTCATGACGCCGACAGAGGCATGGAAGTACATGGAGTCCTTACAGGAGAATGATCAGACCATTAATGAGACTTCAGAGCGTGATTCAACGGAGCCTTAATGCCTTGATCAAGGAGAGCAAAGCGTAGACGTACCTTTGCAACATTTGAAAGAGGAAGTTTATTTGCTCATTCAGACACATGAGGCTACATTCCCGCAATTCCAAGAAAACTTCCCTGCTCGGAGTCGGCAAATTCAGCAATCCATTGAAAATCTTTTTTCGATTGCCACTTCCTTAGAAGAAAATAATTCTTTTGAAATTCAATTTCTAGAATCTAATATGAGTTCATCTTCTATTGCAAGTATATCGAACGAGCCATGTCACGATGAAGGCACAAATCAGAACATTAACATGGCTGGAAACGTGTGCAGAAGAGAGGACGAGCTAGCAATTTGGATGAACGGGAGGAGGAAATAGCGAGGGACATGTGTTCAAAGATTATCAATATGGAGCCCGAACCACTCTTTCCCCCAGTTTTTTCCAAAATCAATTATCCCTCCTCCCAATGACTGAGAATCATATCGAGAGTAGTGCACATCTTTCAGGGAGTAGTCATCAACATGCTTTATTTTATTTTACTCTCTTTGATGACTACATTTGGAATATGTTTGTGGCGAAGGATTTTAGACTAAACTGGACTAACACAACTCATCTCTTGCAGGACACACATAATCACTTTATAGATATGCTTGGAGTTGTGTTGCTGGGGTCCTATTTAGTTAATGGAGGAAGAATATTCGCCGAGGAGCGCAAGGAGCAAATTGAACAATGAACAACTTCCTCCACAATCAAAGATCTGTGATCTGCCATTTGATCACGGTGTGTTCTTTCCATTAGCGTAGATTTTATATGCTTTTTAGGACGCTTATAGAGATGCTTGGAGTTGTGTTGTTGGGGTCTTATTTAGTTAATGGAGGAAGAATACTCGCCGAGGAGCGCAAGGAGCAAATTGAACAACTTCCTCCACCATCAAAGATCTGTGATCCGCCATTTGACCATGGTGTGTTCTTTCCATTAGTGTAGATTTTATATGCTTTTTAGGACATGTGCCTTTGAATAAACTCGTACCTCTTTCGACATTGAGGACAATGTCCATCTTTAGTTGGGGGGAGTATATGAGGCCTTAGAATTTTTTATAAAAAAGCGAGAAAAGAATAAATCACCAATTCTCTTCATTTAAAACTCCTTCACATACCACAAATGCGGATGATTATGCATCAATTGAGTTCTAAAAATTGTTTATGGCTTGAATTAATTATTTTTCCTTCATGAAATTACTCGTTAATATGTTATTCATGAAAACTTTCAATTGCCATGATTAATATCTTGAAATAGTTTGAATTTATTTCATGCATGCTATTGTGATGAAAAAAGCTTAAGTATACACGATTTATTAGAAAAGTCTTCAAGTTGAGGAATTTGGCCTTTGTTATTGATATTTATGTTCGATTTATGGGTGTTGAGTTGCTTAAGAAAAAAAGTGAAAGAAAAAAATGCATCGTTCCCTTGAGTTCATTGATTAGCCGGGTCTTCGTGCCTCAGAAAGCTTTGGAGATTCGCGTCGAAAGATGGATGAATGGGGAGTGCATTCAAAAAAAGAGAGAAAATAAAACTTAGATGATTCAAGTATTAAGTTTGAGGGGCTCTTCTAAGCCTAATGTCCAAAGGTCGTCTGGCCTAGGAATCATTAACTGAAAGCTCGCTACATGGATCATTCTAAGTCGTCAAAAGAAAAGAAAAAAAGAAAAAAAAGAAATGGTGAATAAACTAAGCAACTGCAATACCCATGATTTGAACGATCTTTTTGAGATGCCAATTCCTTGGAAATAAGAAAATTAGAATATAACGACGTGTTATACTTTCGCTTGCGCAAAATGATGCTCGCATATTATTTATTCAAATTAAATTAGAGAAAATATCGTGTGATTGATCTTATTCATGGATTGTGTATATAGATGGTTAAAATCATGTTGGAAAGCGTTTTATTGAGCCATGTCATAAGCGATTGATAGAATTTATTGTTTTACTAATCGTCCAACTTCATCGCTCTTTTTGCTAGGGACTAGCAAATCGCTAGTTGGGGGTGTGATTCGGGGTGAATATTGCATAATTAACCCCTTATCTAGCACCATTTTGTGTGTATATGATGCTTAATTGGTCTCTAATACGTTCGTATTTTGTATATCATCATTTATTAGAGCAAAGCATTGATTTGTGCACATAATATGAATTTTATTGAGTATCTCTGCCTTTTTATATTTTTCATGGCTAGATCTCGATTTCACGATTCCAAGGACTATTTATTTGTATTTTTCTGAGATCTGTGCTGATTACTATGAATTTTTGAATGCAAAATACCAATTAAATGGAGAAATACGGTCAAAATATGAAGAAATACGACGTATATACGCCGCCGCCCAATCCTCGCGTGCCACGTGGCACCCATCCGACGCTTCCCCGCCATATCCGACGCCCCAGAGCGGTGGCAGACGCGACATGTTATCGATTGTTGGATTCTCATCCAACGATATGGATTGAAGCGGAACTGATCGAAAATGCGGAGCGACGCGGCCGAATTCTGGCCATCCATCTACGATCCAACGACGCTGAGCTGAGCTATCATCGAATGCGGGGTGGGCGACGTGGCGACTTTACGATCGTTCGATCGCGATCGAACGGTTGAGAGAAACCCAAACGAACGAAAGCGAGGCTGGCAACATACATATCCCGCAGGACACGTGGTGAGATCGTGATCGTTTCCTCTTAGATCCAACGGCCGTGAATTCGCCCGATTCGAATTCACGAAACACATATACTGTGGAGCGACGTGGCGTAACAGGGACCGTCCGATCCTCAATCCAACGGTCGAGATCGTCGCGAGCTGAAATTGGAAGCGGGTGTAGGCTGAGCTCCTCGGGCGACGTGGCATGATCGTATCCATCCATTGAACGATCGAACAGACAAGAACGAGCCCGACTTGGACTCGGATTATCAGCGGAGAGCTGGCGAAATTTGCATCCGCTTGGACACGTGTCACACGATGGTTCCATCCCGCATTGATCGAATGGTCAGGATTTGATGTGGCTGTGGATATTGGGTTTTGACCCTAAATTGAAGCGGCGAACCCGTTAGTAACTTAAACCCGTAATCCCTATTATATAAGGGTATTTTAGGGGGTTGTTGCGTATTCTGGAGTATTGGGGGCTCTAGGAGCCGTATTTTCGCATGAAATTTGGAGGCATTGGAGACAGAGGCTAGATCTATCATCTGAAGGAGATTTGGGGGCTATTTGGAGAGAATTGGTGACATTTTTCCTATCTTTAGCCATGTATTTTGCGTATTTGGCTTGTATTTGGAGTATTATTCACGTATTTTGAGGTTTTGATGATGTATTTGTCTATGAATACTAAATATATTCTCTCCAATCATGGTTAATCTTCATATGTGTTGGTGTTGATGTAGTTAGGGTGTCGTAATCATTGATTTTGATATCTTTTCGCCCTATTTGCATTGTATAATCACGTGTTTTGTCGATTTGTACATATATGTTGTTTGGGTATGTTATACGGAGACGTGGACATGCTTGAATCGAATATGATCTTTGCAGACTTATTCGTGATGCGTTCCGAGGATGTATTGTGGCCCGAGAGAGCACTTGTGTTTATTTTCCTTATGAAATCGATGATATACATGATTACATTTTGGCATTATTTTACTCTCTTTATCGACATACCTTCCGACGTTCTCGTGCACTAGCCAGACGAAACGTTGAGTTATAGAAAAGATATTAATAATCATTGATTGCACACACCCTAATGAAATCACTACCTATCCATACTCTCCATATTAGTATCCCAAATCGAATTCACCGCAACTATCGTAGGACTTTCTTTTATTATTTTAAACTCTTGATACCATATCTCTATACTTGATAGGTGGTTAGTTATTATCGTTTTAGTACTCTTTATAAACTGAAATTCGTGGTTTTGCAGGTCAGTTGTCCCGTGGATACGATACCTGGACTCACCAGGATTATTACTTGTTTGATCTCCTATACTTGGGAGTATCGCTTACACATTTTGAGACGAGTCAAGTGGTGTGGCAAAGACAGGTGGCACATAGGCGGGCCGCCAAGAAGCTTCCGGCCTCCTAGCGGACCGCCTAGGGGCCCACGACCCTTGGGTGGGACGTCCCTGAGCCCGGTGTTTCCCAGAGGATTTTTTAGAGGGCCCACAGGCCGTGGTTGACGGACAAAACCCATCCTGGGCTTCAGGTACGACGAACCCTCAGTCGAGCTTGACGATTACCGTAGCTTTCTTCTAGGTTATGGTGGGAGGTGAATACTTTAAGTGGCCCTAAGACAGCGGGGGAGACCCGCAAGGCTTCGACGGAGCCAAAGGTCGCCCACAAGGCGACAACCGTCCTTTCAGGAGCAACGACGATGGCGGTGAAGACATTTTGTGTTTTGACCCAGGTGGAGACGAGCACCCGAACTTGGAATAGCATTGCCCACGGACTTCATGCACCACCGTGAGAATAAGATGGTTCTTTGGGCGGCAGAGTAATACTATGATTAGGGTTTTGGACCATCCAGTGACAAATCTGTAAATTCTGGGCACAAACGGTATTTTTGTAATTTTGAGGGTCTAGGGACCGATCTGTAATTTGGGCTTAAAGCCCTTATGTCAGGGGTATTTTTATAATTTAAGGATATGCGGCTCATTAAGAGTTTTGCTATAAATAAAGGGGAGGAGATTAGAAGTGGGTTATGTTGAGTTTTGTGAAGAAGTGATTGAGAATAGGTTAAATTCCTTAGATCTTGGGAGATTTTAGGCTTTTATCTCGCATCAACAGCTAGCAGAGTGGTTTTCTCTCGAATGAAACCAACATATCTCTGTTTTTCAGTTTTATCATCAATAAAAATATCAACTTTTCAATCCAAATCTACTTTCTAGCCCAGAAAATACCTCCTTTACCATAAAAATATCATGTTTCATCCCAAAATCCACTAAAAATCATATTTTTATCCCAAATACAGATTGGGATCGCATCAGAACCATTATTGGTATATAATTTCTCTTCCAATCCTAAATATTTTTTATTACTATATTCTAGGACTGTCCTGAGCGCCTGTCCTGACTGTCTATGATCTAACTTCTGAGAAACAATTTTAGGACGTTTTTAGCCAAGTCATGATTTCTAAATCATATAGCAGTTCTTTGTGATTTTACAATATGTTAGTTCCATACATGTATTTATTAATCATTAATAGTGGATTGTATTTGTTTCCTAGGGGTTGGAGTTTCACATTCTTTTCATAGTCTGTTTCCTCTCTTTTTTATCTTAGTTGTGTTATAGATACACATGCATTTGCTGCATTATGCTTCCATGATGTGCCAAATGACTGATACTCCCTTCAATTTTTGCTAGCATGGATATTTTTGCTTATTGGCTTGAATTATCTTTTGTTTATGGGTCACATAGTGTAACTTTGGTAGAATCTAATTGAACGAAGGCTAATAATAGGAATGACTGTCTTACAGACAGTGTAGTTTTAAACTGTGGTCGACCTATTTACTAATGCAATGATCACAAAGATGCTGGGAGAGGAAAAGAGATCTACATGTCACTTTTATTTATTCATTTTTTATTATGAAAGAAAGATCTTTCGGTAAGGGTCTTGGAGATAATATGCTTATATTGGAAAATGAGTATTTATGACCAAATCTATGTTGATGTTATTGAGGGTATGTATGATGGAATAGTGATATGGTGATAAAGGCGGGATCAAAGTGGTTCCTGTCACCATAGGCTTATGTCGAGCGTCGGCATTTAGTTCTCGTTTCTTAGTATTAGTTTTAGATAAACTTCATTGGCATATTAAGGATGAAGTCACATGATTCAATGTTTACCTATGCGATTTTCGTACTTAGGTGCAGAAGTACGGATAATGAAGTTGAAAGGTGCAAGAAGCAATAGAGCTGTAGGACTTAGAATAAGCAAACACTGCATGTTATAGAATACATGGAATTAACTTCAGCAAAACTATGAGAAGAAATGAGCCATACTGCATATTAATGACCATGAAATATGTAGGCGTGTTCTTTTTCCTATTTAGGGTCTATCATTCCTCGTGACAGTGAGATTGAGTTCACAAAAACAAAGCTGGACGATTGAAGTAGACAAGTGCTTGTAGAGAACCAAGTGAACATTCATGATTGGAGTAAAAGCCCTAGAAGGCGGCTACTCGACTAATAATGCATTTTGGGTTGAACTATTTGACAAATAATAATAACACATTCAAACAACTGTGTGCATAGGCGCAAGGTAACTAGTATTTTCTTTATTAGAAATGCCTACCTATATGAGTTAGCTTAGTGCTACCCAAATACAGTAAACCCCTACAGTCTGCAATCCGGAGCACGCGTGCTAGATTGTTTTACATTTTAGCAATTTGGCATGGTAAAACCAACATTCTTGATCTTTAATAGCCTTTTAGACATATGTCCTCGACAACCCTTTGATGATGATAGATATAGTTTGATTTTCTTGCTATTAATGGAATTAGCAGAAGAGACAAGAAAGGGACATTAAAAATATTGTTTAGAAAAGAGAGAATGAAGAACATTAAGAGCCATACGGTTTGATACGTCTATTTTACCGAAAGCCCAACAACATAGGCCCAAAGACACAGCCCACCGAACGAAGCCCGAAAGATACGAGCCTGGATGCCCGACCGCCGACCGGAAGCCCATCTGCGTGATCGGGCCCGTCTGGCAAAGCCCCATAGAGGGCCCCCAAATATCGATCCGACCCGGCCCCGATATCGCACGAGCCACTCACCCACTCCAGCGATAACCGTTCCCCCGATCCCGTTACCACTTAATGGCTGTTATGGGGAGGTGCTGGCATGGCGCAGGGAGCGGCAGTGGGGGGGCGGATTGAGGGGGCACGATTGAGGGCGGACGAGCGACATGGGTCGGGGGCAATCATGGCGGGAGGTCTATAAAAGGGCTAGGGGGACGACAGAACAGAGGACCGCATCTCAGGTATCTAAAACCTAAGGTACTCCATCAACGACCTAGTTCCCCCATTTCACCTCCTTCCTCCCCCGCTCGCGCTGTGAGACGCCGTACCGATCTCCTCTCGAGTCGTACCGTCTCCGCCGGGCCTCCTCTTTCAGATCACTGTCTGACTTAGGCATCGGAGGGGTTTTGGCCGGAACCAAGGTCCGGCCCCCTGACGAGTGTTCTCGTCTACGCAGGAGGACATCAGATCCACGGGCCGAGGCTTCCCCTCCGCCCTTCGCCGGCCACGCATCAAGCGAGACGATCGAGGCTACCCCTCGTCGTCCGACCGTCCGAGGCCGAGCACGACCGACCGAGACCGAGCGTTGCACCCCGGGCCGAGGCTTCCCCTCCGCCCCTCGCCGGCCACGCAGCCAGCGGGACGATCGAGGCTACCCCTCGTCGTCCGACCGTCCGAGGCCGAGCGTCTCCGATCGGGTCGAGGCTTCCCCTCACCCTCCTTGTGACCGAGGACCCCGATTCGGCCCAGCCGACGTGTTCCACGTCGTCCGCAACCCCGACTCGCGTCTCGACTGCACCAACTCGACACACCCGAGGGACCCCCGTGGGCCCCTCGACCACGTTGACCGGGTTATCCACGGTCAACTCTTTTGTAGTGAGAAAACACTCTGAAACATCTGGCGCCGTCTGTGGGAACCGAAGACTGTCCCACGAAGAAACAAACCGCACCTGCAATGGCACGAGCTAGCAACGGAAAGAGACGCATGCCCCCCATCCCGGAGGAGGGGAATGGCGCATCCAACGGCAACCTTGAAGACTCGCCCATCAGCGATCATCCCGCCCCCTCAACCGAAGAGATTGTCGGGTCGGAACTGGCCACACAGGGACAACTCCGTGCCCTGGCCCAGGAGACCAACTCGAACATCCAGACGTTGGTCGCGGCAGTACAGCAGCTCGTCGGCACTGCGCCAGCTAACGGAGGCACGTTGGGCGACGACCATCGTTGGGCGGGGGGTCCCCCGCTCTTACGATCCGCTGTGGTCGATGACCACGGGAACCAAAGACCGAACGCGGAACGTCGGTTCACGTTATCCGGCTCCCGTCAGGCGAGATCGCGCGCCTCCTCCCCTCATCGTGAAAGGAGCCGAAGAGAAACTGAAGGCACGGGGGACGAATCGGTGACCGCGTCGTCTCGACGACCACGATCACCTCACCGCGGGAGAAGCAATCGGCACCACTCGAGAGACCGATCGCGGCGGAGCGGGAGCTCCCGCCGGAGGAGTCGGGAGCGCCGGGTCAGCCCGACCCCCAGTGTGGCGAGGGCCGTGGAGCCAGCCCCGCCGGCGCCTGTGCCCCCTCCACCACAGAACGAACCAGAAGCAGGCGGGTGTCGAACCCCCGGGGGCATCCACGGAGACCGATGCCCCCTATCACGGAGAATAACCGACGCGCGGGTCCCCTCTCGATTCAAGATCCCGGCGTTGGGGAAGTATGACGGGATAGGAGACCCGGGAAACCACGTGATGGACTACGAGGGGGACATGTCCTTCCAAGGAGCCGATGATGACCTGCTCTGTCGGGGCTTCTATTCAACTCTCAGGGGAGCGGCGAGGACCTGGTACCGCAGCCTACCCAGCCGCTCCATCGACAGCTTCGAGGAACTTACCCAGCTGTTCTGCAAACAGTTCATGGCAGGGAGACATGTAAAGCCTGATGCTGAACATCTGTTTAACATAGTGCAGGGCCCAGCCGAGCCGCTCCGACAGTTCATGCGCCGCTTCAACGCAGAAAGGCTGAACGTGAACAGCCCTCCCGACCTTGTTGTCCAAACGGCCCTTAAGAAAGGGCTGCGTCATAGAGGCCTTAAGAAATCTCTGCACAACGATCCCCCGAAGGACCTCCCAGGGATCATGGCAAGGGCCGAGCGCTTCATGTTGACCGAGGAGACCTTGGCCATTGAGGCAGGAAAGGCCACTCGAGGGACCAAGCGCGGCGACAGCGGACGAGGCAGCCCCGAGGGGTACCGGACCGAGAAGAGGCCAAGAAACAGACAGCGGGGAGAGGGTACGAGGGACGCCACCCCAGACGCCGTCCTCGCTCAAGTACAGAAGGAAGAGCGCGCCGATCGCCCCCCACCGAAGGCAAAAAGAGGTGGGAAGAACGGGGAGAAGTACTGCAAGTACCACAAGGACAATGGCCACGACACTGAAGACTGCTGGCACTTGAAGGACATAGAGAAGCTGATGAGCCGGGGGCACGCCAGGAACTTAGCCGACGAGCCGGCTCACGGGGAAGGGACCTCCATGCAGCCGGACAAGGGGAAGAAGATCAACACCGTCCAAGGACCCCTCCGCATCATAGAGTGAGCGGGCGAGGTCCCTCCCCCCAGTCGTAGCCTAGTCCGAGGGGATTATCTAGGTTTACATCCCTCTGTCTAGCTTTATTTCCTTTTCCTTTCCTCCAAATGTACTAGTCCGACAGGACCCTTAAAAGTACAATTGCATTCCCTTTTGGCTTTTCTTAATCTTCGACGGAATCAACATTTCACTAAGGATGCAAAAGAATGAAGACCGCCGCCTCACTGGAGGAGGAGGGGGAGCTTTCCCCTCGCCGACCGACTCCTGCGCTCGTAAGTCTGGGGACAATCCCCCCAGCCAGCGCGGGCGCCGACCGGTCCTAAGCCGATGAGCTTTGCCCTCGCCGACTAACTCCCGCGCTCGTAAGTCTGGGGACAATCCCCCCAGCCAGCGCGGGCGCCGACCGGTCCTAAGCCGATGAGCTTTGCCCTCGCCGACTAACTCCCGCGCTCATAAGTCTGGGGGCAATTCCCCCAGCCAGCGCGGACGCCGACCGGTCCTAAGCCGAGGAGCTTTGCCCTCGCCGACCGACTCCTGCGCTGGAAAGTCTGGGGGCAATTCCCCCAGCCAACGCGGACGCCGACCGGTCCTAAGCCGAGGAGCTTTGCCCTCGCCGACCGACTCCTGCGCTCATAAGTCTGGGGGCAATTCCCCCCGCCAGCGCGGACGCCGACCGGTCCTAAGCCGAGGAGCTTTGCCCTCGCCGACCGACTCCTGCGCTCATAAGTCTGGGGGCAATTCCCCCAGCCAGCGCGGACGCCGACCGGTCCTAAGCCGAGGAACTTCACCCTCGCCGACCGACTCCATCGCTCGTGAATCTGGAGGCAATTCCCTCAGCCAGCTCGGGCGTCAACCAGTCCTAGGCCGAGGACGAGGCAGCAAAACAAAATACGCGAGAAGTCCGAGTAAGTCAATTTCGTTTATAAACAGTTAACCAAGACACAAAAGTGTGTCTTATTTACAGGGAATCGAAGCGAAGAAACCTCTCTACAAATAATCCGCTCTCGACGGACAACAAAGTTCGTCACCTACAGAAACTAGGGCAACACCGACAGAGCAAAATTTGTTGGCTAAGGACCCAAAGTTGCCGGCCTAAGCGAACATCCATGCAACCAGCAATTATTGGCTCTGAAGCAGGGAGCCGGTAGCGAAGCCGAAGGAGATGGCAGGGGCAGGGATCCATTTCAAGTAGACTGGCCCAAAGCGAAGCGGATGCTAAAAAATTTGAGGATAAAAACAAGGGTGGCAGGCCGGGAAAGGAGGACTCAAGGAGCCCGAGATCGGGAGGCCGCGTCCTCAGGCGCCTCCCCCTGCTCGGAGCGAGAGGGATCGACCGGAGAAGCGGCTTGCCGAACGCGCTCCGCACAATCCCGGAAGGAAGACTGGACGACGTCGACAATCCGAGGGGCGATGAGGTCTTCATACGTACCGAAGGCCTCCTTGAGAACCTCGAAGATTTTCTCCCCCAGGGTCCCGACGACACCCCTCTCCACCTCCTCCGCGAGCCGCGCCACCTGACGCCGATCCGACAGCTCCCTCTGAAGCTCCTCCTCTAGGCGGAACGACTCCGCCGCTTCCTCAGCCGACTGCCGAGCGTCCTCCAACTTTCCCTGGAGGTCACCCACTCGCCCCTCCAGCTCGGCCACACGGAGCTTGAGATGCCGAGACTCCATCTGAGCCTCCGTCATAGCTACCTCCGCCGCCCCGGCCCGCTCGTGGGCCTTCATGGAGGACTCCTCCAGCTCCCTCAAACGGACGGCTCGGCACTGCAGCTCCACGGCGAGCGTTGAACCCTGGAAGACGAGACATGGGCTAAGAAGAGAGCGAAGGGAAGGAAAGGACAGCAAGATAGCCGAACCTGTTGAAGGATCCAGACCAGGGAATCCGACATCTTGTCGGCGGGAATCCTCTCGAGGAGACTGCGGTCCCGGGGGAGGACGGAGCCCTCGGCCATCCGCTGGGCCAGGGCTCGGTCGACAAACACCGAGCTCCCAGGGGTGACCTCGAGGGAAGCCGAGCTGCCCGCCAACAGGGTTCCGATTCCCGGCAGCGGGGGCGGGGACGTTGCGACGGGGGTGGTTGTCAGGGCCACCGGAAGATCCCCGGTGGTCGTCGCAGGAAGCACGGAACACGCCGGACTGGAGGGATCCACATCCTCCTTCCTCTTCTTCCCTCCGTGAGTCTCCGCGGGCGCCGAAGGGGAGCGCTTCCGCCTCACACCATCCCCACCCTCGGGAACAAGAGGGGGCGCACCAAGGGCAGGAGGGACTGCACCGGACCCGTCGATACCCCCGCCCCTTGGGCAGGCGGGGCGGATCCGGCCCTTGCGACCCCCCTGGAAAGGAGATCGCCAGAAGAAGAGGCGGGAGGCGCGGCCACCACCTTGCCCACAGAAGGCTCGGCTCGGCGCACCTCCTCCTCAACGGTCCGCCGAGGCGCCCTTCCAGAGGTACTACCCCGGCTCCGAGCGGCTCCGCGACGGATCAGCTCGTCAACATCGCGGGTGAACTCGCGACCAGCTATTCCTGCAAGGGAAACCGAAATCAAGGTAAGCTACGGGGCAACCCAAGACTGAAAAAGCGACCTACCCGGAGACCACAAGACGGCCTTCAAGAGTAGGTCGTCCAACAAGGACCAGATGGATTTCGCTTCCAAGGGGAGGGTCGACAGCAGCGCGGCGGCCGCCAGATCCGCCTCGGAGAGGGCTGGCGTTGAGTCGGGCCGGACCGACCCGCCCCAGCCTGTCAGAATTTGGGCGCCCTCCAGGAAGACCACGAAGACATAATCCGAACTCCAATCCCCCAACCAGCGGGGTAGCCCGATCAGGCATTCCCTCCTCGAGCGGGCTCGGAGTTGCAACCATGACCCGGGCCCAACCGACTGGATCCGATAAAAGTAAAAGAGAAGGGGGAGAGACGGCTCCAGACCGCGGGTACAGCAGAGCATCACGAAGCCCGTCAGTACCGCAATCGAACAGGGGGTGAACTGACAAAGGGGCACCATGAGATACTCCATGACCTGGATGAGGAAGGGATTGAGCGGGAAACGAAGACCCAGGCGGAACATCTCGACGTAGACGCCGACCTCATTGTTTCTCGGAAGGCAGATCCGCTCGTCGATAAACGGAACTCGAACATCGTACGGGTAGCAGAGATACCTCTCCCGGATCTCCGTGACCACTGAAGGAGGAGTCCCCGACGGCGTTCGGAGGATAATCGGGGGTACATTAAGCCGCACGGCGGCCGACGCCACATCATCATCGGCATAGTCCGGGAAGAGCTTCACCTTCCCCTTATCTCGAAAGGAACGACTCCCAGAGGAGGGACCTGATCCCACAAGCCGGGGCCCGCCCCGCCTCGACTCAGGAGGATCCCTCGCCCCTTGGCCGGAACCACCTATCCTAAGAGCAGCCATAATATGAAAGTAAGAAAGGAGTTACCTTTTTGTTAATTTGGAGAAGACAAGGAAACGATGACGATGGGAGACTCCAAGCTGCGGGGAGCAAAAACAGAGGGAAGAGCAAAGAAGTTGGGATGCACACAGCCGAGGATCTTATATACCAGACTCAGGGGCGAATTCGAAGCGCCTGACAGGAACGCGTGGCAGGCCTCGGAGAACCGGCGGCGTTTCGAAATCGGCGCCAAAGGAAGTCCAATCGATCCGCCTCATCATAACCTTCATTTATAACCACGCCTCGACTGACGCGCCACTCGGAACCCCAGGAGTCACATCGGTCGAACCGAACCGGCCAAGGCCGATCGGCCCCACCGATGGGGGCAATTGATACGTCTATTTTACCGAAAGCCCAACAACATAGGCCCAAAGACACAGCCCACCGAACGAAGCCCGAAAGATACGAGCCTGGATGCCCGACCGCCGACCGGAAGCCCATCTGCGTGATCGGGCCCGTCTGGCAAAGCCCCATAGAGGGCCCCCAAATATCGATCCGACCCGGTCCCGATATCGCACGAGCCACTCACCCATTCCAGCGATAACCGTTCCCCCGATCCCGTTACCACTTAATGGCTGTTATGGGGAGGTGCTGGCATGGCGCAGGGAGCGGCAGTGGGGGGGCGGATTGAGGGGGCACGATTGAGGGCGGACGAGCGACATGGGTCGGGGGCAATCATGGCGGGAGGTCTATAAAAGGGTTAGGGGACGACAGAACAGAGGACCGCATCTCAGGTATCTAAAACCTAAGGTACTCCATCAACGACCTAGTTCCCCCATTTCACCTCATTCCTCCCCCGCTCGCGCTGTGAGACGCCGTACCGATCTCCTCTCGAGTCGTACCGTCTCCGCCGGGCCTCCTCTTTCAGATCACTGTCTGACTTAGGCATCGGAGGGGTTTTGGCCAGAACCAAGGTCCGACCCCCTGACGAGTGTTCTCGTCTACGCAGGAGGACATCAGATCCACAGGCCGAGGCTTCCCCTCCGCCCTTCGCCGGCCACGCATCAAGCGAGACGACCGAGGCTACCCCTCGTCGTCTGACCGTCCGAGGCCGAGCACGACCGACCGAGACCGAGCGTTGCACCCCGGGCCGAGGCTTCCCCTCCGCCCCTCGCCGGTCACGCAGCCAGCGGGACGATCGAGGCTACCCCTCGTCGTCCGACCGTCCGAGGCCGAGCGTCTCCGATCGGGTCGAGGCTTCCCCTCGCCCTCCTTGTGACCGAGGACCCCGATTCGGCCCAGCCGACGCGCTCCACGTCGTTCGCAACCCCGACTCGCGTCTCGACTGCACCAACTCGACACACCCGAGGGACCCCGTGGGCCCCTCGACCACGTTGACCGGGTTATCCACGGTCAACTCTTTTGTAGTGAGAAAACACTCTGAAACACGGTTTATTTGGGAAAATAAAACTAGGTTTGAAATACGTATATATTAAAAACTAAGTTTACTTTGGAGAGCAAGTACAATTACTTGTGGGAGAAAGTGCTATATAAAATTTGTGAGCTCGAAGAGAAGGTGCATCTTTGCTAAGTTGTAAAATAAACACACATACACTTTCAGTAATATGCGTATATAAGTACAAAAGCTGTATAACAATATGTAAAAATCCATTTCTCTTTCCAAATAAATGTATTTTGTTTCTATGTATCCATTTTCATTCCACACACCAAAGTGAGCCACGTTCCTGGTAACATAGAGTTGGCTTCAGTTGGATATAAAATGAGGGGAAGCTACAATTGAGGTTGTTTGTATGTGTATATGTGTGCCTGGTAGGATTGATAGAATCATCGTGATATTCCTAAACAAATAGTGCTGTATGCAGTTAAGGATACAGTTTGACAAATTTCATATCATTGAGCTGAATCGAAACGTCCTCCTGTAGCATCTGTATATGTTTACAGTTTTTATGTCACTGTAGTTGGTTGTGCTGGCCAAAGTCTACATATGGGGTATTCTTTATATTCACTGGCACATTGCCCTGGTTTGTATACGAGAATGAACTTTAACAATGCAGAAACGTAATCCCATATCTCATATACTCAACTCCAACAAATTGCCCTGGTCTTCTGATGTAAGTCTCTTTTGAAGATAGCATGCAAAGCTGTGATCATTAAATGCTCATGTATCGTGC
Source organism: Scilla litardierei (assembly GCA_030789695.1). Classification (NCBI taxonomy): domain Eukaryota; kingdom Viridiplantae; phylum Streptophyta; class Magnoliopsida; order Asparagales; family Asparagaceae; genus Scilla; species Scilla litardierei. The sequence continues at coordinate 82,984,212 of CM061140.1, read as the reverse complement.
TTTGTTTTTGATAATAACTTGCATGTTGAATCATCGCTATGCTAGTCATTGGAGTTCCACCATTCAGATGTTCTCTTCTTTCATATTTTCTCTTTTTGTCTTCCATGTTCCCTGTTTCATAGTTGGTTGTGCTTGTTTGAGGTATGAATCAGCAGAATTTATTGTCTGTTGATTTTGGCTCATTATTTTTTGATTTTTCATGATTCGTGATGAGCTTATTATGCTATTATATACTGCTTTTTTTACACTGCAATACCTACTAAAGAACCAAACTAGACCCCAAAAATAGAATCATGAAATGTAAGGTCAATATTGGACTCTGCATCATTTATTTTCAGTAGGTTGGTCTGTGGAACGATCACTAATTTCTGTGTATTAGTTAAGATTATTGGGCTAATGCAAGAAGGGCTAAATTTTATAAAGGGTTTTTCGACTATCCGTCCCTTAAATCATGTGTATTTTGATATTTGTCCCTTAAATCTGAGTATTTTCTCTCTAGTCCTTCAAATCTCAAGCTTTAATCTAAATAGTCAATCTCTCTAATTTTCTCTTTAAATCTAACATAAAAGAATATTTTGGGCTTGTGAGGCTTTTGGTTTTGTGTGTGTCCGGGTAGCTCATAGGGAGGAGGCGGCAGCACCGCCACCGCCACCCCTCCTCATGTGGAGGAGGAGGGTGAGGGGCATCCCCAAAAAAAAACAACGGAGGAGGGTGAGGCGGCACCTCCTCCACCCGCAAAAAACCGACGAGAAGGTGTGGGAAGAGGCGGTGTTGCCGTATCATCCGTCCCAAAAAATGATGGGGAGGCGGCGGCGCCATCTCATCCACCTGCTAAAAACCGTCGAGTAGGATGGGAAGGAGGCGGTGCTGCCACCGTCTTTGCCCCAAAAAATGACGGAGAGGAGGTGGTGTTTTTGCCTCCTCTGCCCAAAACTAAATGAGGGGGAGGGGTGTTTTGGGGTTGGTTAATTGTTAATTAGTGTTTATTTCATAATTAATTAACTATAATTAGTATTTAAGCGTTAATTAATCCAAGTTCGGTTAACTCTTTAACAGAATAAAGGACGGAGGGACTGTTTAGGTTAAAGTTTAAGATTTGAGGGTCTTGATAGCAAATATTCATATTTAAGGGACTAATATCAAAATACGAAAGATTTAATAGATGAATATCGAAAAACCCTTTTAAGAAACAACCCCAAACTTTGGCTTTAAACGCAAAACTACTTAACTATTTTGAACTTTTGAAGGTCCAAAAGGGGATTCATGTAGATCAGGTGGCACCTGATCTAATAGATCGGGTGTAAGACACAAAAAAGTGGGCCCTCAACCGAGTACAAGCACATGTAGGACTTGTACTTTCCATCTTTATGTGTTTTGACACCTGATCTATTAGATCAGGTGCCACCTTTTCTACATTAAATCCTTCCAAAAAAACTACATCAGTAGAACTACCCTAAATTTATATTTTTACCTGGCTACATTGAACTTTGAAAATCACGCACAATTACTGACCGTTAGTATTTTGAAACCAAGTACTATGTAATTTTTTTGAAACTTCAAAAGTCCGGGATAGTTTGATGAAATCAGTTCCAAGTGAAGTCAGAATATAGTTACAATTTACAAAAGGGGGGATTTAGAAACGAACAATCATTCACTTGTGCACAATTTAGGAACTGGATGCATGAAAATATATAGAGTAGCTATCTCTTGCCCATAAAACGACTTATCATACATTCCCATCCTAGTTGGCGGTTCTTCTGCTTGAAATCTTGAAATATTAGTTTATTGCACTTATCATGGGAAGAATGTTTTGCTGGATATTTTCGCCACTTGAGTCAGGAATGAGAAAAGAATGTGTTTTTTTCTCCTGAATGAACAGGTTATCGACATGCTTCTTTTCAAAGGAATGGAGGAATTAACAAACATTGTAGATCATGCGAAGCAGAGGCACCACATCATTGGTCAATATGTCCTCGGACGACGGGAGGGGCTTGTCAAGGAATTGGGTAAAAAAGACCAGGGAATCTCCGATTTTCTGAAGAAGTTCTATGAAAGCAACTACTTCTGAATCAAGATGAAGACAATTATCGCATTTTAATGTCATATTTTAGACGGTTTCGTGTCTCTACATCAAATTCTGCAATACGAACCGTGGAATAAGATGCTTGATGATTGTGCCTGAACCTTTATCCCTGTTCAGAGAGAATTGTATCCTGACAAGTGTTGCTTGTGGAATCCGTCGTGCTTTATTTATATTATTTATACTACTAATAATGCAAACCCTAGGAGTACAGGGTCCATGTGCCCAAAATACAGTCTGCATATTGCGAGTCATTGTGTTTTTTTTTCAAAGCAAATCTGGGAGTTCATTTATTTTGGATGTTTGAAGTGATTGTGGCATGCAGGCTGCTCGGGTCTTCAGTGCTTGTATGAGGTATGAATCTGAATGCTCTTAGCCGATCCACTTCTCTGCGGGCAGCAAGACATCACATTTAAGGTTCTAACTACAATTTACAATCCGAAACCGATGCAACTTTTTGTTGCAATTGGAAAGGCATGAATCCCCTTGGAGAGAGTTTAATTCCTCGTTCCATAACATCGAATGATCATCAGAAAGTATATTACACTGTTGTTGTCCTCTTGTTTTGTAATCTTGCCCAGACTCTCCATACGTTGATCTTCAGTAGCATGGCCAGACTTGCATGCCTTGTTCTCAAGACGAGGGCTCAGCAATCTCAATCTTGCACGATTTAGTGAAAAAGGACAACCTTGTGTACCCTGATGTAGAAAATGAGACAACTTACCATGCAGATACCGCAGAGATTTCATATCTAACTTGCTAGACTTTTAGTCTGAAAAAATAAGACATCATCCTGGAACCATGCATACAAGTTACAACAAACAATTTATATCAGCGTTAGGCCTAGAATTATCCCTCTAACCATCAGCTTTCGGAAAAAAATTGCAGTCTTCGTAAATAAAATCAAGCAGCCCCCATCAGTCGAGCAAATCTGAAATTTCGGTCCTCTTGAAAGCATCAACAGCCGCAAGCTGTGCTGCCACTGCCTGTGTCGGGAACATATTATCAGCTTTCATCCTCTCTCTGAACCCATACGCTGGCATCTTGGCATTCACGTAGGCCTGAAGCAGGGTCTGGTACAATCTCATCCTCCCCGTATACCCAGTCTGCCTCATCCTGTGAAAGATCTTCTCCGCATTGTGGATATCCCCCCTCGTTGCATACTTATATAGCACAGCCATGTAGGAGCTGTATAGTGGTGGCATGTTCGGATTCTGCTGCGTCGCCTTCTGAAGTATTGATTCGGCCTTCTCCACCTCCCCTGCCTCAACATAGAGCTTCACAAGAGCATCCCAAGTCAAAGGACCAATCCTACACCCATTTTCCGACATCCTCTTGGCCAAATCCTTACCCTTGGATAGAAGCTTATGGTTCGCATAAACCTTTATCAAAGCATTGTAGTATCTGGGAGAGAGCTTGTTCCAAGCCTTCATCATGCGCTCAAATACTTTCTCAGCATTTTCTATTTGCCCAATCTTTCCCCATGCTTCAATGGCAGCTAAGCACTCTTCCAGACGAGGTTTAGCCTCGCAGACCTTCCAAATCCTCTCCACATCATCTGCTTTGCCAAGAGCAGCATAGAGAGGAAGAAGTTCCTTGCAAGCAGCACGTTTCTTCGTCACATCATCCCCTTCAATTTTTTTCAATTCTGCCTCAGCTTTCTCCTTGAGGTTTCCATAGATGTAATACTTTGCAAGCATAGCATGGATTCCCATGTCAGGCTCCATGCCTTCGGCCTTCATCATCTCCACAAGATCTTCCATCCCTGCAACATCATTTGCGCGACCTTTGGTATCTATCAAAAGCCCGTACGTGAATGCAGATGGCTTGACATTTTCTTTCTCCATCAGTTTGAGGACATCGGCAATCTTCTTCCGGTCATTTCTTTTGTAAAGCAGCAGCAGTTGGTTGCAGGCAAAGGTTGTAAGCGGAAAACCAAGGTCCCTGATTTTGCTAAAAACTTCCTCTGATTTCTTGATATTGCCAGTGGCAACACAGTTTGCTAGAAGAGTTCTATAGACAACCTCACTTTTGAAAGATTGTTGAATTGTGTCAATGAACTTTTCAGCCTTCTGTATACCATGTACTTTGGCAATCAGATCCAGATGAGAAGCGTAATCACGCTCCATGAACTCTAGACGTTTATTTGCTTCCAGCCACTCTGTAAACTGCAGTATGATGTGAAAGACGTCAGTCTTAGACCACAAAAAACATTCAAAGTATAACGTATTCACACATAATATATTGCCTAACATTCAACGCTCCTACACGCACGCACATTCAGATAAAAAATGTACGCACACATTATGTATTGCCTAAATAACATACACACATACATAAAATCTAGGCATTTATTTGCTCCCAGCCACTCTGTTAACTGCAGTATGATGTGAAAGAAGACAGACCACAAAAAACATTCAAAGAAGTATAATATATCCACTCATAATATATTACCTAAAGAGCATTCAGTGCTTCTACGCGCACAAGTTATATTCAAAGATATAATGTATGCACACATAATGTATTGTTTAAAGAACATACATGCACACACATTATATTCAAAGATATATGACATATGCACACATACTGTATAACAAATATACATACCTACCTACCTACCTACATAGAGGTGATCATCCTATTCAAAAAATTTGCACAAGATAAATGTGCGAAAAACTTTTTATTTTTTCAGATATTTTTCAAATTTTTCGTAAAATGGTTGATCTAAACAGATATATATCCCAATAAAAATAAAGGTGAAATCTAGGGGGATTTGACTCTCGATCAAGCTATTACAAATTTAATGATTTCAAAACAATAGAACAATAGAACTATTTGTTTGTAACGATCAGATCAAGATCAGATCAAGGGACGATTAAAAGGGATTCACTTGATTTTTGATGCGTGGTATTAAAATGTGCAAATCACATCCAACGGTTTAGATATATAATAATAATAATAAAATACTTTTCTCATAGTTTCTGCACGAGTGAGTTTTTGCATGGGGGTGTGTATCTAGATATGGTATATGTGCTAACAGCTTAGGAAATTTCATGCGATGTCAAACACGGTTTAGTAAAAAATTTGAGAAACTTTTAAGGATATGTTACATCATGGATGATCATCCCAAAAAATCAAGTGAATCCAATGATATATGACCCTCAATTTATCCATTACAAATTCAACGGTTTCAGAAGGATAAAACTTTTAACAATGCGTAGATCGAGCGTCATTGTTAAGTACTGACTTCTCCCTACTTAGTTTTGATGATGAGCAAACATAAATACTTGTGACTAATCCTCTCCATGCAGTTAAGTCATTGCCAAATCTAATCATGAAGATCAAATTGCAATGAATGACAATCAAGATCAATCAAAGCTCACAGAGATGACTGAGTGATCAAGACAAAGAAAGAAGACTCAAAGACTTCAACTTGAATCAAGAGAGAGAAAAGAAGTTTATTCTCAATGTAAATCTTTTTGGTCATTTGTTTTCCTCTCTTAGATTGTAGCCTTGAAGTAGAGATAATTTGGAGCACACACGCATCACTCTCATTATCCTAGGAAACCCTTAGAATCCATTTCCTAGGACTCTAAATCACAAAAACCATATGTTGTGCATTTTGGATGTCTGACAGCCGGCTGCTGCTCAAAAGCCAGGCGACCGTCTCTGGACAGGCGCCTGTGTTTTGTTCTTCAGTCGTCTGAAATGCACACATTTCTGCTAGGTTTTTGGGCTTTCAATCTTTACTTCTAAATAGGTGACTAATGTACAATGTACAGACGCCTGTCTATAGTTCAGGCGCCTGTGACTTGTTAATCAGTCGCATATATCATCTTACCCAAAATCCCATTTTGTCAACTTACGCACTTGTGCACTTTCAGGTAACTGTCTTTGGTTTTACAGGCGCCTGCCCACGGCATATGCACCTGTCTACTCCACTACAGCCGCATATCCATCCTTGTCCAGAATTCTCATTTTAACAAGTTTTGCACTTGTGCATTTAGACGCATGTCTTTAGTTTTACAGGCGCCTACCCAAGGCACAGGCGCCTATGTATACCACACCAGTCGCATGTCCTTCAGGTTCTTGAAATTGTGAACTTACACTTTTGCCACCCAGACGCCTGACTTTGGTTTATCAGGTGCATGTATGTTAGTCAGGCGCATGTCCAACCTTACGCTTGTCCCACGTGGTAAGTTACCGTTTGTACTTTCACCTACGCTCTAACACAGTGCAGCAGGCGTCTGTTGGTTCTTCATCAGTCGTTGTCCTGACTGTATTTTCAATCCGTTGCCCAATCAAAAACGTTTTTGAAAGTGGCTTTTGAATAATCTCTTGGGGGTTTTGGAAGAGCTTATAAATACATGGTTTACTGTTCCATTGAAAAATGATCTTAGAACCCTAGAGACTTCAATTGAATCATCTCAAGTTCTCTTGCTCAAGCTTTCAAGCTCTCAATCTCTCTTGCTCACCAATCTAAAATCCATTCCTAATCTTCTAGCAATTAGTAGTGACAAGCTGGGTGCTCCTCTCTTCATTGAAGAGATCACAACACACTCTACACTCTTGCCTCTTCAAGTTCTCCACTTCAAGGCATAGGCGTTTGTAAGTGTGTATTTCATAACTCTCTAATTATATTGTTATTGCTCTCGATTTGTTAGAGTGGTTTGCCTGATCCCAAGTTGTGGGAATCAAGGACATCAATCTTGTGTATTGATTACACTTGTAGGGTTTCTACAAGTGAGTTTAATGGAAAACTCAAGCTATGGTTTTAGCTTGAGTATCTTGGTGGTATCCCAAGTGGTAGGGACGTAGGATTACCGGGAACAAGTAGGGTTTGACTTGGGTAATCTGAACCCGTGAACATCTTGTGTTTGCATTGTTCAATTTCTTGTTTCGTATTATTTCCGCATTATTGTTGGTTAGGTGTAATTTCCTCTTTAATTTTATAAACCCACTTCTAGTGTTTTCCTCATAGCACAGAATCCTTACAATTGGTATCAGAGCACAAGGTTAAGCTATGGCATCTAACAACGTTCCATCACCTACAACAATCACGATCGAGATGGTGCTTCATCGATTTTTGAAGGCCAATCTACGGTTAGACATCCGTGCTTCAATGGCACAAACTTCGGATATTGGAAGCGCCGGATGGAGATGTTCCTTATGAGTGCTTCTCTATAGAGAACCCTTCACAAGAAATACGTAAAGCCAACGGAAGATGACTACGACAAATGGACACCTGCCGAGAAGTCCGCAGAGGTGAACAATGCCAAGGCAATGAATGCTCTTCATTGTGCTTTGGAACCTGATGAGTTCAATAAGATATGCATATGTAAGAGTGCATATCAAATTTGAAATCATCTCATTGTTACTCATGAAGAGACCAACAAGGTAAAACTCTCAAAGTTATATGTTGCCGTGCAAAACTACGATATGTTTCAACTGCAGGAAGATGAGAAAATTTCTACGATGTATGCTCGCTTTACCGACATTACCAATGAGCTTGAAGCTCTTGGAAAGACGTACACTCAACAAGAAAAGGTGAGGAAGATCATCATGTCAATGACCTTGAAATGGAAAAGAACCATAGCGATTGATGTCAGTGACATGCAAAACTATACTGTGGTGAACCTTATCGATACACTCATGTCATATGAAGTGAGAAGCGAAAACCGCATGAAAATAAGGGGAATGATGAAACCAAATGAGGCAAAGAAGAAAGCAATAGCATTCAAAGCCACTTTTTCATCCTCCGAAAGTGATGAGTCCGGTGATGAGATGGACTTGAAATCTATGGCGTTTATGGTGAAGAAATTCTAACGCTTCTTTCGCAAAGGTAAATTTCCTTCTAAATCTAAATTTGATTCCACTAACCGGATTTCTCTTTGCTATAAGTGTAATAAGCCGGGGCACATCAAGAAGGATTGCCCAATACTAAATAACAAGGAGAAGTGGAAAGCTCCAAAATACAAGTCCGACAAGTTCAAGAAGAACAAGAAAAAGCGACTTGTAGGGACATTTGATGACTCAAGCGAAGATTCTTCAAGTGAATCCAAGGATGAGAAGAATGAAAGTGCTCACATGTGCTTCATGGCACAAGAGGGTACATCCTCCGATGAGAGCTCAAGTGAAAGTGAAAACCCCGAGATAACCATGGATGAACTTAGAATTGCAAATGAGCAATTATTTTCAAAGTCCCAAAATCTTATGCTTAAATAATTAAGTCTGAGGAGATAACTGTTAGTAAATCATCCATGCCTCCCATCACCAACAATGACACCATTGTTGAATCACTCACCCTTGAGAAAGCTACTTTGCTTGCTCAAAATGGGTCATTTAGAAATGAGGTTGAATCCCTCAAATCTCAATTGGATCATGTATCCATTGTGGATTACAATGATCTTGAGATTGAAAATCTTCAATCTCAAATCACGAGTTTGGGTATTGAGAATGAATCTCTCAAAACCCAAATGCACAAGCTCACCACACTTGTGTCCACTTTGGACACTACCATTTCTTCTCTTAAGAAGAAATATGAGCTCATTTCCTCCAATATTGAAAGATTCAACAAATAGAAAGGAAAATTGGATGATTTGCTTTCAAATCAACTACCAGCAAACCATCGTGTTGGACTTGTTATTCAAAGGTAAATGCATGCAAAACACGCACCGCCTATTGTGGTATCACTATAGATTTTGTGAGGCCAATCTCCGGTCATCCACAAGTGGTGATTACAACGCCTTGGATAGCAATACTACCAAGAAAGTCACCACTTCTCACACTCCCTCCTTTGCAAAGAAACCCACCAAGGGTGAAACTCAAAGGAAGGGACATGCCTTCATATACACCAACACATCCGCGTAGGAACAATCCTACTTCACGTGTAGACACTTATGATGAGTTCTATGCACCACACCCACGGACATGTGCAAACCAACACATAAGATATGCTCATGCACGTGCTCCTCCACATACATATGCTCAACCACCACATTCACATATGTATGCTCAATCATATGCACCTCATCATATGTATGCCTCTTATGCTTCACATGACCATTTTATGTCTCATGCCTATCCTCCACCATTCTCATATGCTAGATCAAATGCTTATAAGTCTCATGCACCAAGTAGAAATCAACCCATGTGCATGCAACTAAGAAAAGGACTCCCAAAACTTTACACTATTTGGGGTCCCAAGGACACTAGCATAAATGATAGGAAATCATATATGAAAGCATATTTTAGAGATGTAATTAATTGTGATGATTATGTTGGGAAGCCAAAGTCCACTTGGACTTGGTTTCCAAATGGCTAATCCCCTTGGACCCAACAAGCTTGGATACCATGAGCTTATGGTAAAATGTGTAGGTACCCAAGAAAAGGAAAAGGAGCAACAAACGCAAAATGTGCTCTAAGAAGAAAGGATGGATATTTGATATTGGTTGCTCCAAGCATATGACGAGAGATCCCTCCTTACTTTCCGAAGTGATCCGCATCAAGAACGGTGCAATGGTGACCTTTGGAGGCGATGAAAAGGGAACCATCATTGGAGTTGGTAAAGTCGGTAATCCATCTAAACCTTTAATTGAAAATGTTTATCTTGTAGATGGTTTAAAACATAACCTCATTTCCATTAATCAAATTTGTGACAAAGGTTACAAGGTTAACTTTGGAGATGGTATGTTCAGTATTATTGATAATAAATCTACTGTTTTGTTTTCCAACACACGTCATAAAGATATTTATATTTTAAGTAGGCCACAATCACTAGATTATTGCTTAGTTGCACACTAATGAACAACTTTTATGGCATCGTCGTTTTGGACAAGTTCATTTCAAATATCTTTATAAATTATCTAAGCATGATTTAGTTAAAGGATTTCCAAAGATTTCTTTTAATAAGAAAAGTTTTTGTGATTCTTGTCAACGTGGCAAACTCCTTAAATCGTCATTTAAATTAAAGATGACATTACTTCTAAGAGGCCCCTAGAGCTTTTTCATTTAGATTTATTTGAGCCTACTACAGTTGCATCTTTAGGTAATGCACATTATGGATTAGTCATTGTTGATTTTTTTAGATTTACTTGGGTATATTTTTTTATCTACGAAAAATGAAGCTTTTGAAGAATTTGCCAGGTTTGCCAAGAAAACTCAAAATCTCTTAGGAACTACCATAATCACTATTCATAATGATCATGGAGGGGAATTTGAGAATGAGCTTTTCTCTAAGTTTTGTGATGAACATGGAATAACTGATAACTTTTCATTTCCTCACGCACCACCACAAAATGGTGTAGTTGAGCGAAAGAATATGACACTTATAAAGTGTGCACGCACAATGCTCCATAATAGTCATCTTGGACTTCAATTTTGGACAGACGGTGCACACGGCATGTTATGTATTTAATAGAATCCTAGTGAGGCCACGTACGAACAAAACTTGTTTTGAACTATTTTATGATAAAAAGCCTCAAGTAAAATATTTTCAAGTTTTTGGTTCAAAATATTTTATTAAAAACATATATGGTAATCTTGATAAATTTGATCGAAGATCTGATGAATGGATCTTTGTTGGATATTCCACACGTAGCAAAAAAGCCTATCAGATATACAAGAACACTTCATCAATTGAGGAATCACTTCACGTTTCATTTAATGAAGATTTTGATGTACCTCATGTTCATGAGGATGATAGTTTAGATGTTTTAATGTGATTCTATTAATAATGTTAAAATTAATGATGTTATTAAGACTAACCATACTAATGAAGATATTGAGATTGTTCCTAGTGATCCAGAAGTATCCAAAGCGTACCCAAACGTTTGTGACCACCCACATGACCAAATTATTGGAGATATTGGAGTGGGAGACCGGACAAGATCAAGGGTTGATGAATTCACTCATTGCGCCTTTGTCTCCACAATTGAGCCAAAAAACATTCAAGAAGCTTGCGAAGAGAGCTTTTGGATCGTGGCAATGGAAGAGGAACTCGTTCAATTCGAAAGTAATGAAGTTTGAAAGCTAGTTCCTCTACCAAGTGGACATCAAGTCATTGGGACTAAGTGGATATTCAAGAACAAGACGGACGAGAACGAAGTCGTCACAAAGAACAAAGCAAGATTAGTTGCTCAAGGCTACCGGCAAGAAGGTATAGATTTCAAAAAATCATTTGCTCCAGTAGCTAGGTTAGATGCTAATGGATTATTATTATCTTTTGCATCTCATAAAAAATTCAAATTATACCAAATGGATGTTAAAAGTGCATTTTTAAATGACATTTTTAATGAAGAAGTATATGTTTCTTAACCACCCAGATTAATTCATGAAAAATTTCCAAACTGTGTTTTTAAACTTAAGAAAGCTTTATATGGGTTGAGACAGGCTCCTAGAGCTTGGTATGATCGCCTTAAAAACTTTTTTTGGATTTGGGATTTAAAATGGGTGAAGTTGATTCTACTCTTTTTACTAAGTATTATGAAAATGACATTCTGCTTATTCAAGTGTATGTAGATGATATAATTTTTGGATCTAGTAACTATGATTTTTCCAAGAATTTTCAAAGTCTGATGGATAAATTTGAGATGAGCCACATGGTGAGCTCAACTATTTTCTAGGACTTCAAATTCGGCAATTAAAGGATGTCATCTTCATCCATCAAACAAATTACACCGTTGAGCTAATCAAGCGATTTGGGATGGAATCGTCTTCAAGCAAAAGAACTTCCATGAGTACAACTACACACCTTCACATGGATGAAAACAGGAAAGATGTAGACATTCGTCTATACCAAGGTATGATTGGTAGTCTACTTTATTTAACCGCAAGTAGACCCGATATCATATTTTTTGTATGTCTGTGCTAGATATCAATCACAACCTAAGGAATCACAGTGGATTGCGGTTAAACGAATGTTTCGTTATCTCAATTAAGCTTTAGATATCTTATGGATTATTTTATCCTAAATCTCGTATATATGAGTTAATCTCATATAGTGATGCCGATTTTGTTGGATGCAAATCTGAAAGGAAGAATACTAGTGGCACTTGCCATTTTCTAGGAAATTCTCGTCTATTGGTTTTCCAAGAAGTAAAATTTTGTATTATTGTCCACGACCGAAGCAGAATATATTGCCGCGGGTCTTGCATGTGCACAAGTTATTTAGATGAGACACATGCTTAAAGACTATGGTATTAATTGTGATACTTGCCTATCATGGTTGATAACCAACGTGCAATTTGCCTCTCCAAAAATCCGGTACATCACTCTTGTACCAAACACATAGATGTAAGACATCATTTCATAAATGATCATATAGCTAAGGACATCATTCTAGATTACATTGAAACCCAAAAACAAATTTGCCGATATCTTCACAAAACATCTTAAATAAGATTCATTTGTGAGGTTGCATGGAGAATTAGGAATTATGGGTGAATCTAAAATCAAGACTTCATTTTCATATGTTATACCGTGTTTTGTGTTTTATATGATCATTTTCATCTCATATATCGATTGTGTCTATTTTCTCAATATGTTTTCTATGTGATTTCTTGGAGAATTTGATGAATTTTCGATTATATTGATATCCCTTATATGTGTATTAGTTTATATGTTTATGATAGTATTTTGACGTGATTAGAAAGTCTAGTGTATAGGTTTAGGGTAAGAAACTTGTATCTCTGTTTTGCCTCATTCCTAGTTTTGAGAACCAGGATAGGCGCATGTGGATCCTTCAACAGGCACCTGCCGAAACACACTAATTTTCTCTTATTCACTTCTTGCAGGCATGCGACTGATGTTCATCATACAGGTGCCTGGTTGTCTCCCAAGCGACTGTGTTTTTGTCATCATGCACCTGCCTGGAATCATCCCAAGAGCCTGGAATCATCATGCAACTGTGTTCTTTTAAACTTTATACTTATACTACATTAGTATATCGTGAACCTGGGCCAGTTTATTGCGTGTCAAATCCCAGTTTTTCGGGGGACTACAATGCCAGTGACCTCTGCTGTATAACAGCATTGAATAGAAGATTATCTTCTTTATGGAAGATCATATATTCAAGGATTTTCCTGTTGGTGCCTCTACCAAGTATAAAGTAACTAAATCGACCCTCTAGGAAGTCCTAGAGAACAACATTAATATTACTCTAAAGAGTCTCCTAATGTACTATGTTCACCTAAGCCATACCCAAGCTAGTCAAACTCTGTTATGCAAACCACATTCGTGGTGAGTATAATGATACTGGGGTTATCGATACTTTGGTTCAGGGTACCTCCATAAAGCTAGACCGCAAGCTTCTAGGTACCATCCTTGGTATTCCATCTTCAATGTCTCTTCCAGCTGATATTAGCATTACAACCGTTCTTCAGGATATGTTTAGAGTCATTCCTCCTATTCTCACCTCGGGGGTGAAGACTAGCATATTCTCCAAACGTGGGTGGGCAGTCCACCGCGTTGTAAAATCTAATATCCTCCCAAAGTCTGGATCCTTAGATCAGCCATCTTACGACATCCTAAAATTGCATGTATGTCATCCACTCTGGCATGGATGTAAATTGGGCTGGAGTCATCTTGGATAGGATGGACCATGTTGAGATCACCCCTACTTTGTCTCACCTCCCATACAGCTGCATTCTGACCCTCGTTTTTCGTCTCATCAAGATTGATCTTGCATCTTATGAGTCAGTTCCTCCGGGTCCTCTCTTGGATGAGTCTGCTAAGCTGACGTCCTCTTCAGCTCTGTAGATTGCCGCCAAGAAGAGGTAGCTGTTTCTGAGCCCTCCTCTTCAGTGCCTCCAGTTGCCACTTTCATTCCTTCTTAATCAGCTCCATCACCTCTGGACCCCTTCTTTATCCAATTGGATAAGAAGGTGAATCTGATGCTAGAGATGCTCAGCACTTCCTTTGAGCATCAGGGTTTACCAGTACATTCCTCCCACCATTCCCTGATGCACCCTTCTGAGGATGCTGTTGTTCCTCCTGCTGATGACCCTCAGACGGTTCCTCCTACTGATGTCACTCAGTCTTCTCCTGCTGACCTCACTCAGATTCTCACTGTTGCTGCTGAGCCTGTTGAGGCCACTCAGGTTTTCACTCAATCTGTCGAGACTCATGCTGCTGCTGCTTCCACCTCAGAGATGGAGACTCGGGACTTACACTGTAGAGATGAGAGCTCCTGAGGCTTCCTCCAACATCGTCCAACTTGATGATAGATACTTTTTGGAGATCTCTCGCCCTATGTCATTTTTGTGTAGGGTTTGAGAGTCTAGGAGTAGATATGTGATGTAGTAGTTTGTATGCTGATACTTCATGTTGTGATGTTGTGATATATGATGTATGGATTTGGCATCAGTTCTTGTACTCTGTGCTCATACATGCATGCATGCATGTATGCATGTATGGTGCTCTTTTGGCTTATTATTCTCTTGTGTGATATTGTCTCTTCTTTGTGCTCTTAATTATATATGTTGAATGTTGAGACGTATTGAATGTTGAATGTTGCTATTGGACTTCTCTTCCTCTAGTCAACTATATATTTTTGATGATTTTGATAAGTATTTTTATGATACACCTTCATGTATTCTAATTTTTTTCATTTGGTATCACATTAAATACATATCATACTCTTTATACTCACATGTTTTTCTTTTTGCACTAGTTGTTTCTCTTTTCCCACTTTTCGGATAGTGCCATAGGGGAAGATAAATAAACAAACTCATAATTTTGTGCTAATTAGACGCTAAACATAATGTTCAATCTAATATTGATATAGCCTTAGATTCAGGGGGAGTAAGATATAATGAAATCCTAAATTCAAAAACTTTGAATTCATTCCATATCACTCATATCGTACTCTTTGTTTAATTTATCATATGATGTCCATATCTCTATTGACTAATTTGATTGGCAGTTAAGTCATTGCCAAATCTAATCATGAAGATCAAATTGCAATGAATGACAATCAAGATCAATTAAAGCTCACAGAAATGATTGAGTGATCAAGACAAAGAAAGAAGACTCAAAAGACTTTAACTTCAATCAAGAGAAAGAAAAGAAGTTTATTCTCAATGTAAATCTTTTTGGTCTTTTGTTTCTTTCTCTTAGATTGTAACCTTGAAGTAGAGATAATTTGGAGCACACAAACACATCACTCTCATTATCCTAAGAAACCCTTAGAATCCATTTCCAGGACTCTAAATTACAAAAACCCTATGTTGTGCATTCTGGAAGTCTAACAGCCGACTGCTGCTCAAAAGCCAGGCGACTGTGTCTATCTCTAGACAGATGCATGTGTTTTGTTCTTCAGTCGTCTGAAATGCACACATTTTTGCTAGGTTTTGGGGCTTTCAATCTTTACTTCTAAACATGTGACTAATGTACAATGTACATGCACCTGTCTATAGTTCAGACGCCTGTGACTTGTTAATCAGTCGCATGTATCCTCTTGCCCAAAATCCCATTTTGTCAACTTACGTACTTGTGCACTTTCAGGCGGCTGTCTTTGGTTTTCCAAGCGCCTGCCCATGTCACAAGCGCATGTCTACTCCACTACAGTCACCTATCCATTCTTGTCCAAAATTCTCATTTTGACAAGTTTCGCACTTGTGCATTCAGACGCATGTCTTTGGTTTTACAGGCGCCTACCCATGGCACAGGCGCATGTGTATACCACATCAGTCGCATGTCCTTCGATTACCCAGATTCTTGAAATTGTGAATTTACGCACTTCTGCCACCCAGACGTCTACCTTTGGTTTATCAGGCGCATGTATGTTAGTCAGGCGCCTGTCCAACCTTAAACAGTCGTATGTTCCACGTGGTAAGTTACCGTTTGTATTTTCACATACCCTCTGACACAATCCAACATGTGCATGTTGGGTCTTCATCAGTCGTCTGTCCTGACTGTATTTTCAATCCGTTGCACAGTAAAAACATTTTTGATTGGGACTTTTGGGTAAACTCTTGGGGTTTTGGGAGAACGTATAAATACATGTTCTATTGTTCCATTGAAAAATGATCTTAGAACCCTAGAGACTTCAATTGATTCATCTCAAGCTCTCTTGTTCAAGCTTTCAAGCTCTCAATCTCTCTTGCTCACCAATCTAGAATCCATTCCTAATCTTCTAGCAATTGGTAGTGACAAGCTGAGGTGATCCTCTCTTCATTGAAGAGATCACAACTTACTCTCTACTCTTGCATCTTCAAGTTCTCAAGGCATATGAGTTTGTAAGTGTGTATTTCATAACTCTCTCATTATATTGCTATTACTCTCGGTTTGTGAGAGTGGTTTGCTTGATCCCAAGTTATTGTTCAATTTGTTGTTTCATATTATTTTTGCATTATTGTATGTTAGAATTTTAATTAGAAGTAATTTCCTTTTTAATTTTATAAACACTATTCAACCCCCCTTCTAGTGTTTTCTTTATAGCACGGGATCCTTACAGTCATGCCCCCAGGGTTCACACATATTTGAGTTTTTAGTTCTTTAGAACGTTTACAACCCTAAAAATTTCAAAAACTTTATTAACTTTTTTGTGATTGTCAGCGCAACAAATTTTTCTGCTTTGACAACACATACATGTACCATAAATATATGGAAATTTTCATGTGCAAAAAAACCTTCCATGCAAAAAACAGCGAAAAATATTTTTTGGGCTTTTTTAAAGATGCAAAGATTGGATGTGATCTACATATGCTAATTCACATGCACACCAAAAATCCAAACAAAACCCCCTTATTTGCCCCTCAATTGGACCATTATATGATGTTCGATTTTTGTAAAACTGTTAAATTTGTAATGTCTTGATCGAGGGTCAAATCCCATTAGAGTTCACCTATTATTTTCCATGTAGTATGTATGTGTATGTATTAAACTATAAAAAAATTTGGAAAAAAAATCAAAAAAAAACTAAGAAGTTCACTCACACCATCTTTCTTTGCAAAAATTTCACATGAAAATGGCCATATATATACAAGGAAACTTGCTATATGTTGTTAGAATAGAAAAATTCTAACACTGCCAGCAAAAAACCTAGTTTTTTTCCGAATTTTTTTGCATTGGTTTACATATTGTAAAACCTCAATCCCTCAAATATGGATGGAACCCAAGTGGATTTGACTCTCAATCCACTTGTTACAAATAGTTCTATTGTTCTACCATTAAATTTGTAATGATTGGATCGTTGGTCAATCGGAGGGTTAACGTGATTTTCGGTAGGGTGATCATCCATGAAGCGTAGGTCAATCCTTAAAATTTTTAAAATAAAAAAATAGAAATGATTGACATCATAGGAATTTTTCATATGCTGTTAGCACACTTATATGTTTCTCTGTGTATGTATATGAATATGGATGTCGGTTACCTTCGGAGGAAAGGTAAAAACTCCCCATTTTTTTGAATGATTACCACAGTTCATTATGATCTTCATAGTCTAAACCTGTAATACATCAAATATCCTGTGTAGTCCAAGGAATTCTACGTGTTCATCTAGTTATTACAAATTTAAAGATTTTACAATAATATACCTTTCTATAACAGATAGATGAACAAGCAGAACACCTTGGGTATATTAGATATTTGGTGTATCAAGGTTTTAGAATATGAAGATCAAAATAAACGGTACCAATCATCCAAAAAATAATAATGAGTGGAGTTTTTAACAACCGCGTAAGAGGGATCAGGACACTCACATTAATCATATATTAGATATGGCCTAGCTATGTACATTGTTATATATAGAGTAAATTGCTACTTTTCACACACACACACACACACACACACACACACACACACACACCCCCCCCCCCCCCCCAAAAAAAAAAAAAAAAAAAAAAATTCATCTTCTAGTTGGGATTAATCTCCATTAAAAACGATCCCTTCTCTTTCATGTCTGTACATCTCCGCCATGAATCCTCTCCGACCCCAACCTTTCTCTATGTGTGATGCAGCTAGTTTGGACATCACTACTGGCCACCTCTCTACTGCCATTTCAGTGTTTGTAACATTGGCCCAAATTTAATCGGTATCTCCTTGGATTTAGAGAACAAAAAGCCTATCCTGGCGGTATAACTATCTGTTTCTGGATTGTCGGAGCAAAAAGGATATTTAGCAATCTTATTTGGCTCTTTTGTAAAACTTTTGACTGATTGCTTTCCCATACTTGCACAATCCAAACTAAGCTAGAAGTTCTAATAGTTTTGCTCTCATCTGATCTCACGTATAATGGGAAAAGAGAGGCATGTAGATGGCCCATGGATTTGGTTGCATAAAAAAACTAGTGACGACCATTTCACATATCAACTGGAGAATGATGACTGGTTGGAATTTGATTCTATGCATGCAGCTCTCATGTGGGTGGTAACAGTGGTTGAGGTCACACAGGGCAATATAAGGTAGGGTGACAGCCTGGGAGATTGTAATGCTGGGATTACAAGGAAAAGAGGTGAAAGGGCGTGGGGCCCTGGGCATGGTGGCACGGTTGTAGTGAAGAGAAGGAGAAACAGAAAGTGCTTGACATTAATGGCATTGACATCATTGATGATCATGTAAGATGTAACAGAAGTAATTGGGACCATTGAAGTGGCAGCACTTTATTTTGCATCTTACATGGGTTATTAACATCTCATTGGTTATTATTTACTTTAAAGTTAAAATTTTCCATTTTTTTAGATATAGGCTTAATTACACAACTATTTATCAAGGGTTACTATCCTATGATACACGATGCAATATATAAGTGATATGATACAGGAAGAACAATACAAAATAAGCAATTTGATTTGATCATGATGCGGACCCGAGCCCGCACCCACCACTTGAGGCCGGCGGCTATCTAGGGGGGACTCACCCCCCTTCAGTCACTTACGTGCGCCGTAGGAGGCGCGATAGCACGTAGGAGGGTTAGTTAGTGGTATTCTAGTCATTTTAGACTAGATTAGTAATTCCCCACTTTTCTATAAATTAGGGCTAGCCGTCTTTATTTGTTTTTATGCTTATTTTGTGAAGAACAATTGTAGGCGTCATTTGTGAGGGTGTTTAGGCTTTGTTCCGTGCATTCAAAGCTAGTAGAGCGAGTCTCCTCTCGAAAGAGGCTCATTTATCAATCTATTTTCATCGTTCTTCGCAATTTAAGATCCAAAAATTCCACCTTTTTATATTTTTCCTCTTTAAATTCTAAAATTAATTGATACGAAACCCTAGTTCGTATCAAATTGGTATCAGAGCGTTGAGATCCAATGGCGACGAGCACGAGGTCAAAGGCGGATGGCGTGGATGAGAAGGTACAAGGGCTTCGGGAAGAATTCAACCGGGAGATCGAGGGGTTGAAGAAAACCCTAGGGGAATCCATCAAAGACCATGCGCATTCACAGGAGGACATCCAAGTCGAACTTCGGGCGATGAGGAGGGATGCCGCGCAAGCGGGACGCGACATCCAAGGGCTAAAGGAGGCAACTTTAGATCTGAAAGAGGCAACTTCAGATCTGAAAATTTTGAGGGAGGCTACATCGTCAATTCCGGAGATAAAGGCTATGCTCCAAGCCCTCACAATGGAGAGGGGAAGAGATCGGGGCAAGGGGATTCAAGGGGGAGAAAATCAAGGAGACTCTACCCTTGAATCAGCAATTTGGGAGCAACCGGAGGGAATGACGGCTACGACAACAATTTGGGAGCGAAACACAACCCCCCAAAACCCTAGGAGGGCCGGCCAGCAGGAAATTGGGCCGGCAGGCCCTCCTAGGCCTGCGGATGACCCGGCAGGACCCTCAGGGCCTGCGGCTGTACCTGCAGGCCCTTCAGGGCCTGCGGCACAGCCGCCAGGCCCTTCAGGGCCTGCGGCAGGGCCCAGCGGGCCTGCCGCAGCTACTGCAGGCCCGGCCGAGCCTGTCGCAGCCTTTGCGGGCCCGTTCGGACCTGCCACAGTCACGGCAGGTCCAAACAGGCCCGCTGGAGGCCCATGGGGGCCCGCCGCAGTTCAGACAGCCCCCTGGGGGCCCGCGACGACGCCGACAGCCCCCTGGGGGCCCGCAGCAGCACAAACAGACCCGTGGGGGCAAAACGACGGCGGATGGGCCCGAGACGCGACGATTGGGGCTCCAGTAGCCCAATTTTGGGGACCAGAGGCTCACCCACAGGTGCTGAGACCGCAGGTGGACCCCAGACAGGTATTTGATGGCTTTCCGGAGCGGGGACAGGGCCCGGGGGGCTACTTTGGAGGACGGACAGCGCCGGTACAGCAGCCCAGAGGAGCCGGAGGACCCATGATGGCGCGACAGCAGGAGTTTCCGGGGTACCATTACCAGCCCGAGGCGTGGGAGCGACCCGGGTGGCCTGAGGAGCTGTACGGGGCTGACGGAGGACTCGTTGAGGCAGTCGGCGGAGGATTCGGCCGTGGGGGAGACCGCGGTAGAGATGGGGGTCCACAGGGAGACATTAATGCAGACCGCCGCCTCATGAAGCTGAAGATGCCGATTTTTGACGGCACAGACCCTGATGGATGGATCTACCGGGCGGAGCGGTACTTCCAGGTGATGAGACTGACGGAGGCGGAGGTTCTGAGAGCCATAGGGATCTACTTCGAGGGGAAGGCGTTGGCATGGTACAGGTGGAAGGCGGCACGGACGCCTTTTCGCACTTGGGAGGAGCTGTCCGCACTGATACTAGACCGGTTCCAGGATACTCCAGGGGGAGATTTCTACGAGCAGTTATCTGCTCTGAGGCAGGAGGGAACGGTCCGGGATTATGTAGAGAAGTTCGAGATGCTGAATAGTAGGGTGAAGGGGGTGACCGACGAGGTGATGATCGGGAATTTTATGAGGGGACTGAAGCCCTCCATACGAGCAGAGCTGAGGATGCAGAGCCCGGGGACACTGGAGGATGTCCTTCGCCTGGCCCACAAGGCGGAGGAGAAGCATGCGGAGGAGAGGAGCACTCGGGGAATTTGGGGAGCCCAGAGCCAGCGTAGTCAGACGGCACCGGTCCCACCTCCGGGGGTTACAGTAGCACCAGGGGACGCGGAAATGAAGAAAGAGGAAACCCGACCAGTGATCCCTGGTAGGCGGATGACTGAGGCTGATATGAGGGCAAGGCGTGCCGCAGGCCTCTGTTTCAGATGCGATGAGAAGTTCAGTCCCGGACATCGATGTGCGAGCAGGCTGATGCAGATCGTGATAATGCCGGACGAGGGGGAGTATGCAGAGGAGAGAGAGCCAGTGATGACGGAAGAGAGCGAGGCTGAGCACGCACATCTGGATGTAGCGGAGGTGTCCCTGAACTCCTTGGTAGGGGTAACCACGAACCATACCATGAAGTTGTCAGGGCGATTGGACGACGCGCCAGTGACGGTACTCATAGACAGTGGGGCTACCCACAATTTCATCTCTCGACATTTGGTGGATCGTCATAGGTTGCAGGTGAGCACCTTGGAGACGTTTACGGTCCTCTCCGGGACAGGAAGGAGGGAGGAGACCAGTGGGATGTGCAAGGGGGTGAGTCTGACCTTACAAGGGGTGCAGATCGTGGAGGACTTCTTGCCCCTAGAGTTGGACAATATCGATGTGATTTTGGGCGTGCAGTGGCTGAGGGGGTTGGGCGAGGTGAAGATGAATTGGAAGCAGCTTAGGATGGAATTCCAGGAGGGGGGGGTCGCACGGTGGTACTGACAGGTGACCCTAGCCTCTGTTTTCCCTCGGGGGCCTTCAAAGCCAGATCTCCACCTTGAGGACAAGGTGGCTCTTTTAGGGAGCGGTATTGATGCGGACCCGAGCCCGCACCCACCACTTGAGGCCGGCGGCTATCTAGGGGGGACCCACCCCCCTTCAGTCACTTACGTGCGCCGTAGGAGGCGCGATAGCACGTAGGAGGGTTAGTTAGGGGTATTCTAGTCATTTTAGACTAGATTAGTAATTCCCCACTTTTCTATAAATTAGGGCTAGCCGTCTTTATTTGTTTTTATGCTTATTTTGTGAAGAACAATTGTAGGCGTCATTTGTGAGGGTGTTTAGGCTTTGTTCCGTGCATTCAAAGCTAGGAGAGCGAGTCTCCTCTCGAAAGAGGCTCATTTATCAATCTATTTTCATCGTTCTTCGCAATTTAAGATCCAAAAATTCCACCTTTTTATATTTTTCCTCTTTAAATTCTGAAATTAATTGATACGAAACCCTAGTTCGTATCAGATCACTATAGACATTATTGGGTGCTTTTTGTGTTAGTATGCCCCCCTTTTCTTAGCAATGCACACAATACAAAATATGTTTTATGCTTGCTACCATTATGGTTCCCTTGGAATTCATTTGGATCATGTAATATTTTGAATCCTTAATGATATGAATTATATTTTCCTTTGAACATTATTTTGAGCAAATGTTACATTTAGAACTATCTGGTTTTGTTATGTTTTGTGCTATGATTATATCTTGGATATATTTGCAAACCTGTGGTGAGAAAATTAATTATGTGATGAGTATAATAGATTTTGGACATTTCTTATTATGATGATTATGATTGAGTTGTTGAGCTTTGGACTTCATTTGATTAGATATCCTACTTTAAAAATCCTTGAGATCATCTTTTGATATTTATTTTATAGCTCATCACTTATGTCACTTATTCCTCATCCTTCATATTCATATTATTTGGCCACAATGGTATTCATTTGAAAGTAATTTTATGCCTCATTATTGATATTGAGACACTTCACGTTATTTTCTTAACTCACTTTTTGACGTGACAAAGGAGGAGCGGAAATAAGATGAAAAGGGATATAAAATTCATGCTTTAAGAACTATGATATGTATGATTTATGTTTCATGTTTCTATGACTCATGGCTTATAATTCTTAGTATCGGAACTCATGCACACTAGCGAAATAATATGAAAATTGTGTTGTATTATTACTTATCTTTAACTAACACTAATGCAGTAGGAGTAACTTCTACATAGCAATCATGCATTGATATAGGGGGAGTAAGTAAATCTTGTAAATTTCATACTATTTGCATAGTTTATATCATTTATTATTATCATCAAAAGGGGGGAGATTGTTGGATATGGAGACACCCCTAATGTAGTTTTGATAATGATTTAACAATGATAGGTACTAATGATCATTATCAAGTGTGTAGGATTGAAAATGCCACATCAAATATGAAGTTCAAAGTCAGTCAAAGAAATGAAGGAAAAGTCAACATGCCATAAAGAATCAAGAATAAAGAATTAAAGTTTGATCAAACGCTACACAAAGACAAAGACATCTAAGGATTGATCAAGGAGAAATGTGAGAGCTCATTCAAGGCCAAAGGAGCAAAAGAGACTAAGGCATAAAGATGGAAGCATTGAAATTCATCATTGGGTAATATTGATGCTTTTTTATTCATGTCCTTAGATTTATGTGGGCCTTAGATCTGGAGCTTCACACACTTAGAAATGTTTTAAAAGACTATTTAAACTCACAAAATATCTTGGAAAAGTTTTTTAAAAGTTTTTAAATGATTTCCTGAACAATTTTGAACAAAAATCCCAAGTATCAGAAATGTAGCCGACAATCTCTACTATAGGAGTCGACTACTTTGTATGGGATACATGATTACTTTCTCTGCACCCCAAAATAGCTGACTACGGTTAATCTGGTAGTCGACTACCATTGTTCTGATAGTCAACTACTAAGTGAACTGTAGTCGACTACTTTGGCTTGACGACAAAAAACACAGTTCCACATTTTACGCAAATGTGATTTTCTAGCCGTTGAAATGGCATTTTTAATAACAGTTTTGAACGGGTTAATACTCTTTAAATAGCTGGAGATGGCTGCCTTTATGTAGAACATTGATGATCGATATTTTTGTGTTTTAAGAGCATTCCAACTTTCTTGGCCAGATTAATTTCTCTTGTTCAAAAGCTTTTAAATATTTTTCTTGGCTAACTCTTGAACTCATCTCTCTTAAGATTTCAGCTTGATTATTGCAAAGAGTGATTCAAGATTTTCTCTTTGATCTTTTGTGATTCCAATTCCATTTTCTTAAAGATCAAAGGAAGGATACTTTTATAGCAACACTTCACACTAAGCTCTAACTCTATTGGCTATAAGAGATTGTAAGCATCAACACCATCTCAAAAGATTTTGTAAATCCACACTTGGTGTGGTGGTAAGTGTTTAATTGATTGTATGTCAATTATTGTAAAAATCCTCAAGGGATGTCCTCTTTAGAGAAGAGGTTATTTTGTTGTATTTGAAAATTCCTAGCAAGAGTAGCTAGGTAATAGTAGAAGTCCTCATATTTGACGTAAGGTGCTCTCTTGATTGAGAGCCTGTAGTGGAAACTCACATATTGCTTGAGAACTGAACATAGCTCACGTGTGGATGAATCAAGATAATAATCCTTGTGTTTGCGATTGTTATTTTTGTCTCTCCGTTTATTACTTGAAATTTTTTGTGTATTAGCTTCCGTTGCATATTTCTCACTCTATCTTGCTAGTTAACTTTGTGTTGATTAAGTACCCAAGAAGGTAACTTTCTTGGGAGACTTAAACAATACTATAGAATTTTTAGCTTAGCACAATTTTCAAGAAACACTAATCACCCCCTCCAGTGTTTGGTTGCCATTTCAGGATTCAAACACGTAATATCAGAGCTTGAGTTGAACAGATGGCGTTAACATCTCACTATGGAGAAGGATTTTCCACCACCTGACCACCTCTCTACAATGGGACTAAATACCATGGCGTCAACATCTCACCATGGAGAAGGATTTTCCACCACCCGACCACCTCTCTTTGATGAGACCAACTACCATAGGTAAAAGATCCAGATGATGATCCATCTTCAATCCTTAGATTTGGACATATGGACAATCACGAAGAATGGATACAAGCGGCCAACTACACACATGGAGTTGTGGAAGAGAGATGTTAAGAAAAAAGGTAACCTAAATGCTAAAGTCATGAATGCCTTGTTTTGTGTCATTGTAGAAAATGAGTTCAACCGAGTGTCGTAATGCGAGACGTCACATCAAATATGACACACCCTAAAGGTAACATATGAAAGGACCGATAAGGTAAAAAAGTCTTGGATTAACATACTTAATGCTAAATTTGAGTCTTTCAAAATGTTTGAAAATGGATCAATTTCTAAAGTCAATACTAGATTTTCAGAGATAATTAACGATCATGCAGGACTTGGCAAGAAACTCTCTATGTATGAGCAGGTGACGAAGATGATCCGATCTTTGAGACCGGAGTGGAAGCTAAAGACCACGGTAATCCGAGAAGCCGACATTCATGACATCACGTTAGAGGAACTTATTGGAAATCTCATCACATATGAGATAAAACTTGATGAAGAAAATGAATAGGCTCAACCGAAGAAAAAGAGATTAGTTTTTAAAGCTAAGGCTAGTGAATTGGTATCTGAATATTCCAAACATGACGAGAAGTAGATGGCTCTCTTGTTAAGGAATTTTAAGAGATTCCTTAGAAGTATTCTAAAAGAAATTCTCGTTTTACTAATGAAATTATTTGCTTTGGTTGCAACAATCCAGGGCACGTAAGAAGAAATTGTCCTTTAGAGAAGAACAATGACAAGAGGAGAAATGAAAACAAGGACAAAGGCAGAAGCAAAGGCAAGGACAATGACAAGGAAAGTTGAAAAAGAAGAAGCTACAAGGATGAAAAGCTAAAGAAGCCCAAGAAGAAAGCGTTGTAAGGATAGTTTTTAAAACAGTTGTGAACGGGTTAATGCTCTATAAATAGCTGGAGATGACTGCATTTATATAGAACATTAATGATCAATATTTTTTTTGTTTTAAGAGCATTCAAAGTCATTTTCTCCAACTTTCTTGGCCAAATTAATTTCTCTCATTCAAAAGCTTTTAAATATTTTTCTTGGCCAACTCTTGAACTCAAGATTTCAGCTTATTTCAGAGAGTGATTCAAGATTTTCTATTTGATCTTTGTGATTTCAATTCCATTTTCTTAAAGATCAAGGAAAGAATACTCTTATAGCCGCACTTCACACTAAGATCCAACTCTATTGACTATAGGAGATTATAAGCATCAATACCATCTTAAGAAGTTTGTAAATCCACACTTGGTGTGAAGATGAGTGTTTAATTGATTGTATTTTAAAAAGACTCAGGGGATGTCCTCTTTAGAGAAGAGGTTATTTTGTTGTATTTGAAAATTCCTAGCACGAGTTGCTAGGTAGTTGTAGAAGCCCTCAAATTTGAGGCAAGGTGCTCTCTTAGTTGAGAGCTTGTTAGTGAAAAATCACATAGTGCTTGAGGACTGAACGTAGCACACAGAGATGAAACAGTATAAATCCTTGTGTTTGCGGTGGTTATTTTTCTCTCTCCATTTATTACTTGCAACTTTTTGTGTATTAGCTTCCATTGCATATTTCTCACTCTATCTTGCAAGTTAATTTTGTGTTGATTAAGTATCCAAGGAGGTAACTCTCTTAAGAGACTTAGACAATACTAGAGGGTTAGAATTTTTAGCCTAGCATAATTTTTAAGAAACACTAATCACCACCCTCTAGTATTTGTTTGCCATCTCAGAATCCCAATGAAAAGGACCCATACATAGTAGGGAGCTTTCACAAAGCTCCCTGAAAGGAGAAAGACAGCCTCCATGAATTGCGTCTCTACACAGAGAACTTAAGCAGCACAATAAGTCTATCCATTGTGTTACTAAATATTTAATTCAAAAATCCATGCCACCGCAGTTGAAGAGATTCGAACTCAACCACCCATAAAGGTAGTGTTTTTGTCACTTAAGCCAAGCTCAAGTTGGCACTTTACAGTTTATATGTGGTATTACATATTAGTAAACAACATGGTCTGGAAAGATAATTTCCCCTCAATCAGTAGGTTGAATGTACCCTTGCTACTCAATATCCATCCTAATTTAAAGTTAATCACAATAAATATGGAGAGGAAACATTGGAGGATGGAGTATACAGTTTAGATACTAATAGATGCATCTATTCCTCTTACACTGAATTATTGCATACGCCAGGTAGAGAAGGCCATGTAGATATAATTAACTTTAAATTGCTAACTCTTAAAAATTGATACTCTGGAAAAATATTCAATCAGATTTTTTGTAACCTTCCAAAAATGATGGTTGGTTTATTTGTTTATCAAAACCTATGGAAAAGTATAACACCCGTATGGATGCAATCAGGATATGGTCAAAAAAGAGTTTTTGTAGTAGATGGTCAATGAAAAAAGTTTCTAGCAAGTGAACATGCACATAAGCTTTTGACGCAGAACGGAAACGGAAAGGAAGGTCGTGGGAATTTGGATAAGAAGAAAACTTGAAAGTTGACAACTTTTCGGATCTCGCACCCGGCACCCCATAAATCTGACGATCACCAACTCGCACTTCTCGCATGGGGAGATTTTTCGAACCTGTCGCTCAGTCAACCAATCACATTCTCACATGTCAATGCAAAAAATTTAATATTATGGAGAAACTGAAACCATTCATTGCTTTTTCTACCAAAACAAATAAGTTTGTGGCCTTTAAATAGGCTTATAACTTGACTCTCAACACCCAATATGATTAGAACTTATAACTAAAATACTCAAAATAAATAAAAGACTCAAAACCAAAAGACTCAAAAAAATTCAAACTCTATAAAATAAAAAAAAATCAAACTTATAAGTCTCCAAAGACTCAACCTCTATCCCTATCACATATAACATCTTTTTTAAATTAAAATACTACATCTCAAATTTAATCTATATCATTCTTCCCAACTTAAGAACTTCACCACCCAATGAACGGTGATAGGAATAGCACCACCAAGCAGAAATCAATAGTCATTTATAACTGGAGAAGATGCATCCATAAACTTTAAAGTAAAATAGGATGCAGATCTGCAGAAAATATTATGAATATCTTCTGAAAAAAATCTCTCAAATAACAAAAGAAAAGAAATCATATAGAACCTACTTGTTAGTGGAGTGTAGAGGATCTGTGATGACAAACTTGATGTGCTCAATTTTCTCAAATGGTGTCTCTAAGCTAAGTGCTGGTATATGATCAACGTGTAGCTTGGACTTTATCTCTAGCTGTAGATTCTTATCAAGTTCTGATTCATCCTTAATTTTTTGTACAGATGTAGACTCAACCTCCAATTTGATCTTGAACTCGGCATCTATCTGACTCTTGTTCGACTTTCAAAGGAGTCTTTATGCTTGGCCCATTAAAGTTTAACCCATTTTATTGAACAACTCGAATCTTAAGTTGGCAATGTTTCAACATAATTCTTTTCCCATTAAATACAAATGTGGGTATATTTGACCTTCCAAAACGCGTTACAACTAGGTCGTACAACCAAGGTCTTTCTAGCAAAACGTGTGTTGCATCAATAGGTATAACCTCACACCAAATGTGTTCATGATAACTTGCAAACTGAAAATGCATAAACATCACTGAGTAATCAAATGAGCAGTCTTATCAATTCAAGTAACATTATATGGTTGTGAGTGATGCTCAGCTGCTAGGCCCATTCTTTATAAGGCCGACTTGATAATAATATTAACACTACTACTTCCATCAATTATTAATTTGTATAACTTATCATGTAGCTTGATGTAGGTATGAAAAATACTTGACTTTCACCAATCTTCTCCATCTTCAAGTGGTGTAGGGATACGCCAAATGAAATTGGCATGCATCATATTCACATAGATCTTCATCAGCAGGGAAACTTTCGATTGCATAAACTTTCGGTTGCATAAACTTCTTCAATCATTCCTTCAGATTATATCATATGGAAGATTGACAAGTATAGCCAGTAACTGATCTAGGGTTTGGTGCAGCATGGATAGTAAAAAAATTTGTGTTTTCTTCTTTTCTCTCCTTTTTTCTATTTTTTGAATTTTGTATCTTCTTTTTTAAATTTTTATCTCCGTCTCTTTTTTTGATTTTTTTCCTTTTGTTGATCTGTCAATTTTTTCTGTTTTCTCTTTATTTTTGATTTTTTCTCTTTTCTGATTTTTTTCTCTCTTTTTTTGATTTTTTAATCTATTTTTTTATTTTTTTAATCTATTTTTTTTATTTTTTCCTCTTTTCTTTTTTTTTTGACTTTTTTGATCTCACTTTTAAAAAAATTCCAAATCTAAGTGGAAGAAAGGAAAAAGGCAACAAGAAAAAGATGTCTTTTTATAATGGAAAAATGACGAAGAAACGTTAGAATTTTTTAATCTAAAATCCTAACTAAAAGAAACGATTTTTTGATGAGGAAAATGATGAGAAGAAAAGAAAATATACGTTTTTTGAACTTTGATATAAAACTTAACTAATAGAAAAAGAATTTTTATGGAAAAAAGAAAAGAAGATGACAAACCAGGTTTTGAGCTCTAATACAGAGCTTATGGCATATCTTACCACAACAAAAAGATTGCCTATATAACTTCATATTCGAAGGGCTTCCAAAAGAACTTAGAACGAAACCGAGAAGGGATGATGTTGAAATTTGGAGAAGAATAAACTCGAAAGTTGATAACTTTTGGATCTCGCAGCCCGTAAATCTGACGATCACCAACTCGTATGCATCGTGCATGGAGATTTTTCGGACCTCTCGCCCAAGCAACCGAGCCCACTCTTGCAACCAATGTAAAAAATTTAATTTTGTAAAGAAACTGAAAGTTTACATCAAAATTTCTACTAAAAATAAGTTTATGGCATGTAAATCTGACGATCACCGACTCGTATGTCTCGCACGTGGAGATTTTTCAGACATCTCGTCCAGACAACCAAGCCCACTCTCGCAACCAATGCAAATGATTTAATTTCATGGAGAAACTGAAAGTTTACACCAAAATTTGTACGAAAACAAATAAATTTGTGGCCTTTAAATAGTCGTACAACTTGACTCTCAAAATCCAATACGACTAGAACTTCTAGAATGATTAAAGCACTCAAAAAAATAAAAAACTCAAAACAACCAAAAGACTCAAAGGACTCAACCTCTATAAAATAACCAAAAGATTCAACCTAATTAGAAGTATCCAAGGAATCAAACCCATCTCCATCACATAAAAATCCTTCTTAAAAATAAAAGACTCCATCTCAAATTTGATCTCTATCAATTTTGTACTTGATGTAATGTGACAATTTTGAACTACATGCAAGTTGTAAACCGAGGAAGATGGAAATGATAGTGAAGATTGGATAGAAATAAAGACTGTCATTCTATATAAGACATGTTTGCTCTAAGTAGATTGACAAGATACAAATGCTCAAATTTTGAAAGTTGAAGTAATTGTCTTCGGATATGCTAGGATAAATGTCCACTGACAATAGAAAGGCTTTCCTTAGAAAAGGAATGGATGAAAAGATGCAACCTCTATAAATTATTATGGAAGGACAATAGTGTGTCAACATGTGGGTCATAATAGAGGTTAGAAGAATGGAAATTTTGTCATTTTTCTCAGCGTATCTTTTTCACCATAGGTTTAGATGTAGTTTGAATGGTCTGGAAGGTTTGGTGTGTTATCTTCCAATATATGTGTTGCTTGAAACATAGATTGGAATTGGTTGGAAATCAGGTTACTCAACATGTGTTCCACGCAAAAAATAAAAAAATCAACAACAGGAGTTCTTGGGTTAATATCTATATTATGGTATCATGGTAAATTATGAAGCAAAGATAACCATATCTCATGTGCAAACTCCAACATGCAATTCTAGGAAACTCAAGCCTTGTGATATCAACACAAGTCAATAAGTCAACAAATACTTGCACAAACACTATAGTCCACGGCTGATAGGCAAGCACCACAAACAAGTGAAGTATGATTTTGATGGTAAATGAAAGAAGTTAAATTTGCAGTGAGCAATGTTATAAATATCAGTCAATATCTTTGATATATCGGTATTGGAAAGCCAACGAAAAAATGTAAATTTCTCAAGGTAAAAAATATGCTCGATTTCGGGTCATATTGACCGTGATTAATCGGGCTGATATATCGTTCAATATGGTCAGATTTTTTTAAATTTAAACTCTAAAGTGAGTTTGGGTCGAAAGGTTTAGACCCAAACATGCATGTACAGGTTTCCAATTATCGGTCTCTTCCAATTTCAGCTTCGAATTTACAACCCTAATTTGTGAACTAACCGGGAGAGAAAGGCATCAATGTCAAAATAGGGACACGAGCCGACAATGATGAAATTAAGGACACCGACGAAATAATAAGTTCCTTTTTCTTCTTTCTTCCAAACTTCCTCCTCATCCTCTCGATCGTGTTCTTGTTCTCTCTTCTCCTTCCTTTTTGCATCCTCATATTCTTCACTTCTACCACTGTTACTTTGTTGTAGGCTACAGTGGCATCAAAAAAAGAGGTAAAGGATGAAGAAAAGGAGAAGAAGAAGAGAGGATAACTGAAGAAGAACAAGAAGAAGAATAAGTGGAAGACAAACTAAGGCGAAGGTTGAGGTGAAGAGTCTTTGATTCATGAGCACTATAATTTCTAAAAGAATAATAATTATCAGTTAACTTTTAAATTTGTAAAAAAAAGAAAGCTATAGGTACTACAGGAAAAAAGAAACATTTACTTTGTGAAAAACTAAATTAATTAGCAATAGTAGTAATGTAGCAAAATATGAAAAATAGAAATTTTTAATTTTTAATTTTGTAAAAGCTGACAGATTATGTACTACAAATAGTTATCTTGGGTCTTGGTTTGGAATTGATAAATTCATGGTAGGTTATGAGATATCATTTGTCATTAATGTTCTTTATATTTCTTACTTTGTGATTGCTTGAACTTTTAATAGAATGTCTTTGAGAGTATCTAGTAAGGCTTCATTTGCCACTGGATGGATAAATTTTTAGAATCAAAATGTGAAATTGGATTAGGAAAAACAAATCTTCTTTTGTTAAATAAGTTATGAGGTAAGTCACTCTCAGTGCTTAAAATTTTTATGATACATTTTCTATTCATGATAATTACATCTTTAAAGGAAATATGTTAATGATTAACTTTAATGTCATTTGATCCCATTCATTCTAATTTGATGACATAGGCAGCTAAGGACGTCTAGGGTGTTACAACTAATTTTCATTCTAATCTGATGGCATAGTCAGCTAAGGACGTCGTTACAACAAATTTTTTGTTATCAGGATTTATATATATGTAATGTCTGATATAAGCATCCCAATGTTGACATGTATCCATGAAATATTTTTCGAATATGAAAAACACACATACATGATCCCGATATTTGATTGTTAAAACGTTGACGGTGAGGAATGGAGAATAGTAATAGTAAGAAATAATCACATAAAATAGTATAATTGTCCAAAAATGTAATGCATACGGTCAATACAAGTCAAATTGCACCAGTAACGATATGCATGTTATACCCAATAACAATGTAACAATAGTCCATATCTTTGACCATTACTCTGAAATTAATAAAGAATGTTTTCTGAGTATAGTGTATTCATTTAGGTCAAGAACATTACCACTCAAATATAAAAATGAACAAGCCTTCAGAGGTCATATTACTGGAGTTGATTTGATCAGATTTTCAAGAAAAGTTCTTTAAATGCTCGGTGATAACATTCCGATAAATGCTTGTCAATGTAAATCTTGAGGAAGGACTAAGCACCTGCAATGCCTTCCCATAGAACCGCCGCCTCCGAAGATTAAGGAGTACCATATAGATTTCGCTTCGCCCCAAAGGTTTGCCTTCAATTACCCACTTGTCAAGGGTGCTATTAATATATATCCGAGGAGTGTCCATTAAAATATTGAAAAGCAACGGAGCAACATCGCTCCTTGTTGCTTTCTTCTCACCACTGGACTGTGTTTCAACATCCATCAATCCAAGCTCGTTGTCAGTGGTTTCATCAGGTTCCTCATCAGAGACATTCCCTTCCAGGCCAACATCCAAGTTTTCTTTGTCCACAACATCATCTATTTTATTTGTTTCTGGTGGCGCCTCCAAATCGGAAAACCCATCCTCCAATTCATCTTCACAGTCACTAGAGTCGGTTCCAGTCCGAGAAGAAAGATTCCGGCTCCATAAGAAAGACCTTGCAGACGTATTAGATTCATGAGAGTATGGCTTCACAAAGACATGGCCTCCACCTACACGATTCCATCCCTCACTGCGACCTCCACACTCGGTGCTTTGACCCAAAATATCTGCATCAGCACAACAAGTACGAGCAACAACAATGCTACGGCATTGGTTTCTTGCAAGTACACAGGTACATTGAAGATTTAGCATTACCGTCTAAGGGAGATACAAAAATAGATTATTTGCACATTCTAGCAAGTGTTACCAATAAATTTTTAAAAAAAGCAGAACTGAAGACCCGGCGCGCCGGGGGGGGGGGGGGGGGGGGGGGGGGGGGGGGGGGGCTCTAATATTTTCTTCATGCAACTAGCTAATTGGATCACAGCCATGATCAATTCCAAGTTAAAAAGCACCCAATTACATGACATAAAAGAGAGTAAACATACAAAACGATGGAAACAAAGGAACCCAGTTTCCGAACATAATTTTTGGGGAATCCGTTTAATGTTGGAATAGCTACGATTGGATTCACTGAAAATTAAAGCAAAAGATTACAAATAAAAAGGACAACTCTTGAAGAAAACAATTATTTAAAAATCAAGATTAAAAAAAATGAAGTTATGGGAGTTTCACCTCATAGGGATCGCAGCTCTCCGGAGGGCCCACATGGCGATGGATTCCCGATATGCTCTCCTCTAATGGAGACGAAAAAAGGGGATGAATGGGGATATCCTAAAACCCGAACCCTAATTCCAAAAACCCTAGAGAAAGTTGGCGATCGAGGCGGCCGCGGTGGGCTCTGGAGCCACGGAAATGGAACGGACTGAAAATGGTAGAGGAGTAATGAGAATGGGCTAAAAACCCTACTCGTGTCAAGGGTTTAAACGAGTCGATTGTCATCGGGCTTGAACTATGCTGAACGCGTTGAGAAAGGGAACTTATTTGCGCACTTGCCGTTGCAAGTATAGCGTTTTAAAAAACCAAGGAGACGGCCGTTAAAAAAGAGAATAACGTAGAAAAGGTTATCAAGTGTCAAAAGCATATAAAATGGAAAAGTCTGTTATGAATCAACTCTTTGGGGAGGAGCCCCAAGCTCTATATTTATAGGCAATTGGGAGAATACAAATATGGGCTTAAAATGATATGGGCCTATCTCTAGGATAGCCCAGAATCTCACCCAACTACGGTTAAATAACCGTTCACAACACTCCCCCTTATCCAGTCATAGGTGTGGACTCTGCTCGTGAATGCTTCAGGATTCTGAGCGTAGAAGAGTCTCACATGGGGTGGATACTTTAGGATCCTGAGTTGGTGAGATTTGTCTCGTTAAAACCTTTAGCTATGAAAAACCCAGTGGGAAAAACCATAGTTAAGGAAAAAGAGTACAAATGCTCTTTAACTCCCCCTGATTTGTACAAGTGACTCTGCTCATGAATACTTCTGGATTCTGAGCGTCACAGAGGGGTGGATACTTCAGGATCCAGAGTTGATGTGATTTGCCTCGTTAAAACCTTTGGCTATGGAAAACCCAGTGGGAAAAACCATAGCTAAGGGAAAAGAGTACAAATTCTGTCAACTCCCCCTGATCTGTAAAAGCTCTTAGGCTCTCAGATCTCGTAGGCTTATCTTATCACTCCTATTTACAATATTCCGAAAATGTATACAGATTACAAATTTTATCACCATCAAGCAGCTGCTGAATCCAGAAACTCTGGAGAGGTGTGCTAAGTTTCGTCGCCTCTGATGTGGTCTTCAGACTATATGGTCATCTCCACAGAACCAGCCTTTATCCCAGTCGTCACCGGGATGTGATGTACCACCAGGCGCCCTCAAATACACCATTGGTGTGATTCTGGAATGGTGAGGATCTCGGAATTGATAGGATGATGTTGCATTCATAAGTTGCTTTGCATATTTGCAGTAGATGGACATCCCACTGTGGGTACCCGTTCTGTATTTTATCAGTATAGGGACTGGACCTGTAACCTGCATTTGCATAAACATTGGAGGATGCTACTATAATTTGTAAGTCCAAATCTTTCGACCCTTGGAGGAAGCGCAGAAGGCTTGACTCCGGTCTAATGGCCCTTGTTAGGTGCCAACTATCTCTGGTTAATGAGTTTACTACAATTGCTATACCGGGACACATGCAGTTAGCCAGGAGTGCATGATTACACTTAGATAAGGGACTTTAGGACCAGTTATATCATCCCCCTCTTCCAGCGATCGGAAGGTTTTTTTTGTTCATCCATTAAGTATACTCCAATAGGTGTACTTTTGATGACAATGGTCCTTGTAATTTCTTCAACGCACTTCTTGACGTTTGTAACAGGATTCTATGAGCCATGACTTTATTTTTGCCTAGGTCTTTTTATTTCATGTTTAAAAGTCAGGCTTGTACATGTAGTTCAGTTTTCTCTTCAGGAGATCCGATGAAATTTTAGTTGTCTCCAACTATGATCTCTAATCCTGTTCTTTGCACAGATGCAAAGACAATCTTCAGTAGGAATCATTGACTTGTCAAGTGATTCTCTTGATTGTACATTTATTTGTTATACTTATTGTTTTTCTTCATTTTGAATAGACGTCCCGAAGTCTATTCAGGCATTTAAAGAAATGTGGAAATTATCTTTACAAGATATCCACGAAGGTATGCCGTCACAACATCCAATGACAGCATATCCATAATTTTCCTTCGCCAAATCGTAAGGTATTCGCTTTTGATAACTTAGGGAGACTGATGCATCATTTATGAGACATGCTCATTTGAATTTGTTCGATCCCTAATTTCAGCGAAATTTTCCTTGGGCTATAGGTTGTGCCTTATAGCATACGATTTTGTATTTATTTTTCTTATGTGTGCAATACTTTGTTTTATCAACAGGTTTGACACCTTTTTGGTGTCAGGACTTCAGGTCCGAACATTTCACGTTTCATAAGTGAGTCCAGCTCATCTTTTATTGCCACGTTCCACATTTTGGCCAATCTCTACGTTTGCCTTCTAGCAACGGAGTGTGGAACGATAATTTACAAACATCATCGCTTTTGCGATGTATATGGCAATATGATACGTGAATACATTTGTCGACAATCTATATTCTATCTGCCCAACACCTCCCCAATACGTACAACATTTACTTAATTTCACTTTTTCCAGGCAATTCCTCTGCAGTGGATTCTGGGAAGGGTGAGGGTGTGGACAGGAGCTCATTGTCCTGTGGTAGTATTGTCTTAAGGTCTCCAGGAGTTTCTGTCCTTGGAGCCTGGTGGTCTGCCTCTTTTCTGTTAAGGATCAGCCACTTCTGCTGCTGGTGGATTGAATCCATTCTCGGGGATGTCAATCCTAGCTGGAGTTTTTGCAGCAGGGATGTGTGATCTGACAATCTTCCGGTTGTCAATAAATGATTCCGGTAATTGGTGAACAGTGTTCTGTATGTGGAGGATCTTCGGGATCTCTTCTACACATTGTATTGTTACCAGATCATAGTGGGTCAAACTTTTTGTATCCCACGTTATAATTTGCTTCGCACCAGATTTTCCAGTATCTGGGCCTATTTTTGGGAAACTCGTCTCATCGAGATCACAGTCTTCAAGATGTGCCTTAAATACGTCCCCCGTTTGGGGTTCTAGGTGTCTTTTCATTGAGGGTGAGTCAAACCCTTCATAGATACCTAAGCGACGTTGAGGACCTATATTTGTCCTCTGTGTTGGTGCGATGGGGATTTAAACTGCGGATCGAAGATTCTCCGAAGAGAAATGTTCGGTGGCATTCCATATGCAAGTTGCATTGGAGACTCTGACCTCTAGAGGGTCTTATTTTCATTTACGATGCAGCATGCAGAATTTGCATGTCCCCATGCATCCATATGTAATCGGGATTTAATGGACGTTCAATCCATTGGAGTCTACTTTTCAGTAACTCTGCCGACCCATTTTAGGTATGAACATGCGGCACTTGTATGTTCATTTTCTATTCCCGTTGCTTGGCAGTACTCTTGAAATGACTGGGAGGTATATTTCTCAACATTAACCAGACTTATTTTTTATATTTTATTGTCTGGGAAATGTGCCCGCAACATTTTTATTTTTGTGCCAATAGCTTTGGAAAAGCTAAGTTGCGGGTCTGAGTAGGCACACGTATGAATATACCGAGGATGCATTTATCAGTACAATAAAGTACCGAAATAGCCCACTAGGGGTGGTGGATTTTATCCACATCTATCTCCTTGTATTCTTTTTGAGGAAGCGTGGAGATTCTTTTTCAACTTTTTGTGGAGATGGCCTTGCAATTAATTTTTCCCTTATAGCAAAGGATGCGAGGGAATTCTCCCTTCTGAAGAATCTTCTGGTTCTTCAAGTCATACCCATGGGATGAGATGCAGTGCATCATCACAAATCCAGGGTGGCCAAGTCCATCATGCCAGAGTAAAAACTAGGCTGATGTCGGGCACTTCAGGTGCTCCGTTTAAATCCGCTTCCTTTCTCCGAATCTTCGTATGGTAGAGGCCTCTAAGGCTCTCAAAACGTTCAAGTATGGATTTTACTCCTTTATCTTGAGACGTTGCATACGGTAATAATTTTTTTTTCATTTACATTTGTTGTTTCCAAATGGAATCCGTTGAAACGGATGTCCTTGAAACTTAGAAAGTTTCTTTTGGAATTCGGAGGGGTTAGTGCATCCTCTATTTTTGTGACGTTTGGGGGCAACAGTGTTGCATTCCCTGGATCTTTAATATGGCACTGATATTGAGCTTTGTATTGAAAAAATCGTATGTGTTTATTGTCTACTAATCATTTATAAGAGCAGTTTCAAAAGATGAAACGTATAGGCACATGTATATTCAGATAGACATATTCATTTATTGTCTAAAATTTTTCATTCAAAACAGATTGCGTAATATAAAAGCTCTCATAACATGAAATGTTCTAAACAATTTGCTAAGATAAAAGTAAAGGCTAATCAAGCATGTCATCATTTTCGAAGTTGTCAGCTGAAAACTTGACTGGAGCATCAGAGGTTATCAGGTTTGTTTCAGCTTTATTTTTCTTGTTCTCTTTATACAAAACCTGGAGATGCTGCGGAGTTCGGCACACTCTGGACCAGTGGCCTTTTATGCCACAATTATGGCACTGTTCTTCCCATTCCCTCTTGGGTGGGGGTGCATAATTTTTGTCATTTCTGTGCCACGTGAACTTCCGCTTACTTTCATTATTTCGCTGCTGCTGTACATGGCCCTTGGCATTTTTCTGATGACCTTCCTTCTGTGGTCTTTCTTTTCTTTTATTATCTCTCTTCTTTTTGAAGGAAGAGGAATAGTGAGCTTCTGGTAGGGGGGCAGTGCCGGGAGGGCGCATATTGTGAGTGGCGAGAAGAAGCTCTCTGTTTTGCTCGGCCATGAGTAAACATGACAGCAGCTCAGAATACTTGGTGAACTTGCGTTCACGGTATTGCTGCATGAGTGTCGCATCTTTTTCATGGAAGGACGTATACGTCTTTTCCAGCATACGATTTTCTGAGACTTTCTCACCACACAACTTCAGGCGTGAGGTGAAGCTAAAAAGTGCTGAGTTGTACTCAGCAATGGACTTAAAGTCATGTAGTCTCAGGTTCTCCCACTCGTATCGTGCCCTTGGGAGTATAACATCTTTCTGATGTTTATACATGTCCTCAAGGGCAGTCCATAGCTCAAGTGGATCTTCGACCGTAAGGTATTCAGCCTTTAAGGTCTTGTCCACATGGCGGCGAATATAGATGGCTTGCGCCTTCTCTATATCGCTAACATTTTCTTTTTCAGTCACAGCAGCGATGAGGGACTTTGCCCGCAGGTGAAACTTTACATCTAGCTGCC
Source organism: Scilla litardierei (assembly GCA_030789695.1). NCBI lineage: Eukaryota > Viridiplantae > Streptophyta > Magnoliopsida > Asparagales > Asparagaceae > Scilla > Scilla litardierei. The sequence goes on along the minus strand of CM061140.1, from coordinate 82,945,239 downwards.
AGCTTAGATAGTTTCTACCTTATGCTTCCAGTACTTCGAAATCAACGCTTGTAATTTTAGACATTTATCTAGCAGAGCGCAAACATGTATGAATTAATAATTAATCAGAGAAAACATTTTCATGCAGAGGCAATATTTAACGAAAAGCTAAATGTGTGGATCGGCCAGTCCCACAAGAAAGAGTCCAAAAGTCCACAGTCCAAATTATACAAATTTGCAGCTTTAAAAATGAAAATACAACTTTGAAAACCCCGTGGGTCCCATATGATATCTCCATCTTCAAGCGTGGCATCCGTCTTCATGGAAGTTGGTCTTCTTTCTTTGACATTTACGTAAATTCCTCACTACAATTTCTCTCAAAAATAAAAGAAAAGTGCGGGAAATAAACTGTGGGACTAAACGCCCGATCCAAAAACCACATTTAGCAATTCATGCAGAAATATTGTGCTCATCAACATTTTCATCAGACATTTTTATCACAGGCATCACATGCATTTAATATTCACAGAGATGGATAAATAATTTAATCACTTAATAATTATTGGACCACTGGGCAACGTCATGCACCGTTAGGTTAGGTTACTAACGGCAGAGCGGTCGCAGGATCTTCCTAATTATTATGTTTTAAATACAATGCACAACCACGCATATAATATCCACAGAATAAGCCTAGTGATGTAAAACATCTAAATATGATTTTTACAGAAAAATCATTACGATGCAAGGGTTGAAATGAATGTGTTTAATCAATAAAATTGAATAAGAGCCCAAAATTAACATTTTCTTTTGTATGAGGAAAGCAGGTTCCCTCATCATCCCAAAAGCACCCCAAAAATCCCCAAAAAGCTTTTGCCTGTTCGATAGTGTGCCCGTATTTTACCGTGATTTTTCACGAATATTTTGCCCTTAAATCCCCGTTTTAAATTAATTTTTAGGCTAGCAAGTTGCCTTTTGAGGCTTGTTAATAGCCTTTGCCCCCCCCCATTTTTTTTTCAGATAAACCAGCCTGCGGGCCTGAAGCCCGCAGTCGGCCTATGGGCTTCAGGCCCATAGGCTTTTTTTTGAAGAAATCTGACTGTGGGCCTGAAGCCCGCAGCAAGTCTGTGGGCTTCAGGCCCACAGACTTTTCTGTTTTTTTTGGAATTAGGGTTTCGGGGGGGCGCCGCCGCCGCCCCCTGTAGGGGGGCGCCGCCGCTGGGGGCGCCGCCCCCTGCAGGGGGTGCGGCGGGGGCCGCCCCCTGCAGGGGGGAGCGACCACGCGGGCCACCCCCCCTGCAGGGGGACGGCCGCGCGGGCCGCCGCCCCCCTGCAGGGGGAGAGCGGCGGGGGCCGCCCCCCCCCCCCCCCCCCCCTGCGGGGGGGGGAGCGGCCGCAGGGGGGGTTTTCCGGCCACGGCTAGCCGCCGGAGGGTTCAAAATTAGGGTTTTGACCCTAAAAATTGAGTTTTTGGGATGAACGGTCCGTCGTTTTCAAGGCAACAAATAATCCCCAAATCGATCTTGCGAGATCTAGGGGAGGGGTAATCATACGTATGATTTAAAAACCATGTCCAATATGAAATTATAGGGCGGCTCCCAGCTGCTGCCCTTTCTTTCTTACTTTTCTTTCTTTCTTCCTCGCACAGCAGCGTTTTTTCCTCCTTTAGCGAAGTCTTCAACTCTCAAGTAAAATTCTTACCATCTCACGGAGGTTTTGACGATTTGGTGCTTCTCCTAGGCGATTTGATGTTTCTCCTAGGTTATTTTGACGTGAGAAATATACTGCATAATAAATTATATGTTCTTGAAATAATTCAAATTTTGATGGTTTTAAAACAACCACTGAATGTCAATTTTGTGTAGGGTTAAAGTAATGGCAAGTGATAGGATGTTTGTTACATGATATTTTGATGGAGATTTAACGATTGATGAAAATCACGAACCGAAGTATGTCGGGGGTGCTATGAGACCAATTACCGTGAGAAGACCGTCAACATATTCTGAGCTAGTAGATCGGATATACACAGGCACACGGATAAACCGTCAGGAGTTTGTATTGAATCTGGTGTGCAAATGGCCAATAACGGATCAAAGGTTTACAGCTGTGAAGATATCAGATGACAGTGACATGGAGATTCTATTTAGCTTGGGTGAAGGTCAACGGTCAGTTGAAATATATGTGGAAAAAGAAGCAATAATCAGCACCAGAGTGAGTGAACCCCTGGGCACATTTGCTCGTATGCTGGATATGGGTAATGATTCAGCTGACTATATTTCATATTCTCCAAATCAAGTGTACTAGCCTATAGAGAATATGGCGGGAGAAGGGTGTTTGTATAACGAACAAGAGGATATGTAAGTATAGAAATTTTTGAAGTAATAAATACGTTTATGTTATATTTGTATGAAGTAAATTTGATATGCTAAACATTTCGATTATTCATATGACATTTACAGTTGGAATGTTGCGGGACAAGGAGGTCATGCAAATGCAACTTACTCCACTTATATGCAAGGTCCATATGTACCAGAGACGTTGCCCACACAAGCAAATGCGCTTCCTGAAGATATTGACAGACCCACATATATTGGAGTATCAACGTCTATAGAGAGACAGGTGGATGACGAAAGTGATGGCACAGATAATGATGAACATCCTAATGTGAGGGATGATAGCATGCAGGTTGCTGCTGATCTAAATGCAGATGATACAGACTGTATACATCAATCTGTTGCAGACAATACAAATGTCAGTTTGAAGAGCCGTTGCCAGATGGAGAGGATGAGGAACAATGGGTAAACACTACAATTATGAGGAATACCCAAGAAAGGCATATGCTAGAGGCAAGGCTTTCCAGCAGTAACGGAGTTTTCAACGTCGGTGATCTGTATGATACAAAGACAGACTTGATAAACGCAATAACGGAATGGAGCATCGAGCACGATGTCTCATTTAGACCAATCAAGACAAACAAAACTTGTTATTCTGTGATATGTGGCTTGAATCATGAAGTGAATCCGCAAACTCAAGATGAGACTAGTAGGAATTGTCCTTGAAGAATTTATGCAGTGGTGGAAAAAAGAACAGCTGGGAGGTTTAAGATAACGAAAGTAGGTGATGAACACACCTGCAACAATCCCACTTTAAATACTGATCATAGTCAAGCCACATCATCATTCATAAGTTACAAAATTATGTCCCAGGTGAAGACAAAGCTTGATATGACACCTGCAGAAATACACGCTGCCATTCATGCCATGTTACACATCATAATATCATATCACAAAGCATGGATGGCTAGATCGAAAGCTTTAGCGAGGATATTTGGGGATTGGGAGGAGTCATACAAGAGGCTCCCACAGTACTTAGAAGCCATCAAGGAAAGCAATCCTGGAACAGTGTATAAGATTACATATGAAACTATCAGGCCAAGAGTGGCACAGTTTACAGGAGTGTTTTGGTCATTTGGACCATCAATTGAAGGGTTCAAACACTGCAGGCCGGTCCTAAGTATTGATGGCACACATTTGTATGGGAAATATGCAGGGTGTTTACTGGTGGCTACAGGCGTGGATGCAAATGGAGGCCTATTTCCGTTAGGATTTGCAGTAGTATGCTGAAAATGTAGAAAATTGAAAGTGGTTTTTCTGCTGCATCTATGAGTTGATACCGAGTGCCCGTAGAAACCGAATGATTACCTTCATTTTCGATAGAATGAAAGGTATTCCAAGAGCACTATGAGAGGGATGGCCAGGTTCTAGACACCATAGGTATTGTCTTCGACATATTATTGCAAATTTCACGTCGAAAGGATACCGAACAGCTACATTGGAAAATCACTTATGGGAAGCTGGCAATGCATCAGACTTGATGACATATAATTTTTTTCGCGCAAAGATTAGAGCAGAGTTTGTTGCAGCTGATGATTGGGTTACTGCAAACTTGGGGGCAGAAACACAGAGGTGGGCGAAACATGAAGATGGTGGTAGACGCTATTGTATAATGACAACCAATTGTTCGGAGAGCTTCAATGGGGTTCTTAAAGGAGCTAGAGCGCTTTCGATACAATCGTTGATTGCAAGAACCTTTTATATGTTAAACAAGTATTTCTATCATCGACGGCTTGATGGACTCCGTTGGACGACCACTTTCACCCCAAAAACTGAGAACATTATTGGTTCACGTATGCAATCAGCCCGGTGTTGCTACATCACAAGATTTGGTGACTTTGAGTGGCAGGTGATGGATACTGATGCAAACGCATATATCGTGACGATAGAAGGCGACCGTTGCACATGTACGTGCAATATTCCCATGCTTCAGCATATGCCATGTGTCCATATGATCGCCGCAACGTCAAGACAGCAATATGGTGCCAACATATCATATTGGCCATTTTGTTCACCATGGTATAGTGTGAGTAAATATCAACTGTCATATATCCCAGAATTTTACCCCATACCTGATGAAAGGTACTGGAAGGAGTGGGATGGCCCAAGTTTAATTCCTCCAGAAAAAAGAAGACAACCCGATCGGCCAAGATCGACACTAATTCGGGGAGAAATGGATCGTCCACGTAAGGGAAGCAGGCAGAATAGATGCACCAACTGTTATCAGCTTGGTCATAAGAAATCACGTTGCCAAAATCCTTTACGCATGGCATCGTATGTTCTTTTTCACATTTCATGTTTAGTATTTGTGAAAATACTTATGTACTAACGTCAGCCAATGTTGTAGGGCTACATCGCATCGAGGAGGCGTTTCACGTGACTGAGAAATACAATGCATCCGACTGAAGAAATTCACCGTCGCATATTATTTGAAATCTATGTATCTTATATTTTTTTATGGGAAAGTAAAATCCGAGACATATGTGATATATGTGATGGATATGCGATATATGTAAAATCTTATATACTTTTGGAATGAAATCGGATATATGTGATATATGTATCTTATTTACTTTTCGAATGAAATGCAACTTTCTTGATATGTGTGTGATATACGCAATAATGTGATGGATATGTGATATGTGATGGATAGGTGTGAATGTGATGAGATGTGGTAATGGAAAAAGATCGGGAAGAGAAGTTTGGGGGTAGCAGCAGCTGATTGCACAATATCAGTGCAATCGGGAAGCTGCAGAATTAGTCCCAGTTATAGTGCATTTTGGTCATGGTTTCAAACCGCGGCCAAAATGCACATATACTGGCTTAAGTACATGTGCCTGGGCTTGTATTTTTGCTGCGGTTTTCAAACCGTGGCATGCCAATTTAAGTGCATTTTGGCCGTGGTTTGAAACCGCGGCGAAAATGTACTTAATCTGGGACGCCGTGGTTTCAAACCATGGCTATAATCCAAAGGCCCAACACCACTTCTGCAGCTTCCTAATTGCACTGATATTGTGCAATCAGTTGCTGCCACCCTCAAACTGCTCTTTTTGATCTTTTCCCATTACCACATCTCATCCCATTCATATATATCCATCACATATCGCATATCCATCACATTATCGCATGTATCGCATATATATCACATATATGACATATGACACATATATCACACACCTATCACATATACCACATATATCCAACTAATATCTCATTCCACGCATCTTAAACATATAAAACCCACATAAATGACATATTTCAACACATTGTAGATAAAATTTCAGATTTCATTCCAAAAGTAAATAACGTTTCGACAAATTTAAACACAATGAAAATATCTTTATTACATTCATTGCCGCCTATGTAAAATCCTACTCATAAGAGACCGACGACGCCTGTATGTGACAAACGGAGCTTGCTGAGTTAATATGTCACCTTCCATTTCTGGTTGGGTGTGTTGCATTGGCGAAGGGTCATCTTCATGCACGCGAGTCTGATGTAGATCGTCTGCCAGAGTCTGATGTGGCTCGTCTGCCAGATACTGATGACATGGGTCGTCTTCAGGGACTACGGTATATGGCTGAATAGGCTGAGACGTACTGGCTTCATACCCTGTATGTGACTGATAATACTGAGATGGGTCGCCTTCATATCCGGTATATGCCTGATACTGCTGATACATGCCGGCATCATAACCGGTATATGGCTGCAACTGCTGAGAAGTGCCGGCCTCATCACTGGTAAATGGCTAATACTGCTGAGAGGTGCATGCTTCATCCCGGCAGGCTCTTGCCTTCCTGCATGACTCGTCTCCGCACCCTCACTTCTATGTCGTGTACCGCGGAGCACCTGTCCGATCTTATCCCTAATTTGAAGGATCTGCTCTAGGTCCCGTGCTTCATAACCACGTGTACACATATCCTCTAACATTCTGAATGCGTCGGTCTGCAAAACCAATGGATAAACTATATATTAGAAACCAATGTATAAAATAAACAAACAGATATTTTAATGCTACACTACTATTTACCATTTCCCGCTCGATAGGACCACGAGGCATGTAACCATACGGGGGTTCTTGCCTACTATATATCCACCTCTATGTGATCCTCCAATACCACTCCATATACACGTCTAAACTAACTGCAACCCCCTGCTCAATAATATGTGCAGCCCTGTCGTACCACTTCATGAGAGGCTCCACAGTGGCTTCATTCCACGCTCTATGATTCATGCCGATCTTTACCGGCATGATTGGAACCGCTACTGGAATAAGCTGTGGAATACCAAATTGGCGCATAACACGATCTGGGACATGCATCACCAATACATCAAAGCAAACTAGCGGTACACGCGCATGCCAGCTCTGATTTTCTAAAACACATAAATCAGGAAGATTCTGATATCTATGAAGATATGGCTCCCAGATCACCTAATGGGAATGAAAATTATAAATAACTCATCAGAATTCGTAATATTAATCCATCATTTATCCCATCAATGTATAAAATTTACAACGTCTTACCTGCGTAGGCTCTAAAATGTCAAGCTCGTTTCTATAAATCCAGTTGTCGCTGAGGGTTTTCTCGGAATGATAATGGCACATTCCACCTGCACCCTAAAGGGAGGGTGCCATCGAATATGTCTTGGGAGCAAGTCGGCCTGCCTATATGCAATCTCTCCTATGACCATACCTATGAATATGAATTTGTAAGTGACTGTTACTATATAATAAATATTACAATAAAACTTAAGTATCAAATTGTAAACCTGTAACAAGGTGGAGCATGAGTATAACCCAGTTGTTTTCCTTCTTGCCACCTTACTTAACTCTGAGTACAGGTGAGCAAGCATAGCACTACCCCAGGAATAATCTCTAATGGTCTCTATATGCTCCATCTTTGTCAACCATCGGAGGTGCACCGAACCTCTACTTGGATCTAACACCAATAATGTGCCTATCATATGCAGAATATATGCCCGAGTATATTGCTGAATCTCCTCAACGGTGGCTTCTGCAGTCAACTCCATAAACGTCTCTCGCAACTAGCTCAGTTTTACCTTTGCTCCTTGGTTTTCTGTGGATGTCTGTCCAAGGAGCCGCTCCATCAACTCCGCCCAATTGGGACAGCTTGGCATTCTCCATACGAGAATTCCCTCAACAGGAAGGCCTGTGATGACTGACACGTCCTGCAACGTGATCGTCATCTCACCTTGGCGAAGATGGAAGGTATTGGTCTCGGGCCTCCATCTCTCCACCAATGCAGTAAGTAGTGCCCAGTCCAACCGTATCCACTTCAACCTTGCACATACGTCAAGCTTGGCAATTTCCATGTAGTGTGTTGCACGCTCATCTAAAACCCATGCAGTATGTTTACTCGTATGGTCCACTACTAATATAATATCCGACTGCAACCAATAATTATGAAATGTTAATATACTTCATGCAAGATTACGAAGAAAGATCCCTTCCATAAAAAATTAATCCAGTAGTTCTGTTCATACCTGCCTAGGCTGTATATGGGGTGAACGATGTCGGTCCTGGTCATACAAGATCGAATCTGATACGGGTCTCGGCTCCATATCTGCTTGAAAAAAATTTATAAGATGAAACACACCATGAGTTTTCAAAAGGAAAGTAATCAGTGAAGGAAAAAGAAAAAATTCATTGAAAAAAAGATATATGAAAAAGAAAAAAAAATTGGATGGTGATGCTAATGATGAATGTTGCAACTAACATGAAGATGGGTTGCCATCCATAACTGTTACAATAAACTAATATTGTTATCATTGCATAAATCATCAAGATCATGTACACACCACCTAAGAATTAGTTTGTTGGCATTTCAATTCATACATGGAATTCCAAGTGCATACATGGCATTTCAATTCATCATTAGTTTGTTGGCAAGAGAATAGCACCACAAAAAATTCATCAACACTTAAACACATTGACATTTGTTAGAAAACATGATCATCAGGAAAAAAAAGATGAAAAGAAACATACCTAATGATGGTTTTCACTCCTTGATGAGATTATTACTTGAGAAAGAGGGAGATTTCAATCACAGAAAGGAGGAGGAAAATACCGGGGGTTTTGGCGAGGAAGAAAGAAAGAAGAAAGAAAGAAAGAAGAAAGAAACGGGGCAGCCGCTGGCGGCTGCCTATCGTTTCAAGTTTGGACGCGGTTTGAAACCGCGGCCAAAACGCAATTTGGCCGTTGTTTCAAACCGCATCCAAACTTTTACTCCGCCCCCACACGCGCGCGCTGAGCTGGACCAAAGTTGGTCGGTTTTTGTAAATAGTTTTTAAGTTGGTCTTTTTGTTTAATATGTTTTAAAATTTAGACTAAATGCAAAAATCGTCCTTTTTGTGGGGCTTGTACTTTTCATGGGCCCGCCTTTTTGTGTCTTGCACGGTGCCACCTGATCTACATGAATCCCCTTAAAAAAATCTAAAAATACCACTGCCATATGTGTAGAGAGTAAAAAGTGTTTAACAAATTTTTTTGGTTAGCATAGTGTGCACGGTGAGAAATTTTTGTCAATATTTACATATGGCAAGACACATAAAGTTGGAAAGTACAAGCCCATGTGCAATTTAAAAGAAAGAATAATCAGGTGCCAAGACACATAAAGTTGGAAAGTACAAGCTCATGTGGGGCTTCCACTTTCCATAGTGCCCTCCTTTTTGTGTCTTGCACCTGATCTATTAGATAAGGTGCCACCTGATCTATTAGATCAGGTGGCACCTGATCTACATGAATCCCTTTAAAACCCTAAAAATACCACTGCCATGTGTGCGGAGAGTAAAAGGTGTTTAACAAATTTTTTTGGTTAGCATGGTGTGCGCGGTGCGAAATTTATGTCAATGTTTACACTTTTACTTATCGCGCATAGCATTCAAAAATTTTGCCTATTGTGGACAGTGAGTAAGTTTTGATGATCGGACTAAAATTACTCGCCGTGCACAACATTCAAAAATAAATTACTCACCGCGCACAACAGGCAAAATTTTTGCCGGTTGTGTGCGGGGAGTAAATCTAGTCTAGTTCATCAAAAATTACTCACCGTGCACAACAATCAAATTTTTTGCATGTTGTGCGCGTTGAGAAATTTACATCCATTAACAAAATTACTCACTCACCGCGCACAACAGTGAATAAAACCACTGTATGTGAATGCGAATATGCCATTAGTCAACAAATAGACAATGCTCGAAAATCTTGGAGCTAGGGTTTGATATTTTCCGAAGAATTCTATAGAATTAGTCGAGCACAACAAAAAATCTGAAGATTTCTTCAAAGAGCAAAAGAAGAAGAAATGTGTGAGCAACAGAATTAGGGAATTTTTTGTCCTAAAATTGTCGAAAAGTAATTATAGCGAGCGTTACAGTTGGTAAGTAATTAATTGATATACAGTAAATGATAATTTTTTGTTGATAAAAATTGATTGTTGTTAATTAATGCAGATAAATTATTCTAAAGAAGATGAATTTATATAATATTGAGAAAATTGAATATAATGAACAAAAATGCAAGATGCGAAATTTTTGCTCGATGTTCTTCAATAATACCGTAATAAATTTCCGTAATGTAGAAAGTTTTACCTAATGTTCTATAATTAACATGTTAGTATGTTTAATGTAAAATTCAGGATAATGTAGAAAGTTCATATGGTCATCAAGATTATACAACTGAGTTTACAGCCATGCAAACATTAAAAAGTAAAGAGGCACTTGTTAATTTGATAAAGGAAATCGGGAGAGCACATGGGATTGTGGTTGTGACTAGGCTTCGAATACTAGTACATTGGGCAATAGACTCCTAACACTCTACTTTGCAAGTGAAAGAAGCAGAAAGTATATGGCACACTAGAGGAAAATGGAGAACAAGACCAAAAATCTTATGGGAACCCGGAAGTGTCAATGTCATTTTGCATTTATCATGCCCCGCTTCCCAAGGATGGAAGGCGAGACGTGAAGAGGTCCGCTCAGACTTGGAGCTATGAAGCTACAGTCTGATAAGCGTCTGGTAATTTAATCCATTAGCAGGTTCTTTGCATTATGACGAAAGAACAATAATAATAAAGAAAGATAGACAATTAAAATTATCCAACATTCAACATCCACATATTTTATTCCAAACATACAGAGATAGTCATAAAGAAGAGTACAGAGTCTAAAAAGAAAGGCCCAAGCATGGCCGAAACTAAAACAAGAAATGGTGCTACGCACCGAATAACCTAACAGCAGCTACTAGGAAGGTTAACAACAACTAAGAGAAAGTCACCAGCTGAGACTAAGGGAAGAACTCCGGTGTCCTCGAACTGGACGTCAACAGCTAGTCGTCCTCAGCCACTAACCCAGGCTCAAAACCTGACATGTGACACCCAAAGAGAAAATGGCACATGTCAGCAAAAATCTCCAAAAAGAGAAGGGAGACTTTTGTGCAAGGAAACGTAAAAGTAAAGAGTACAACTAGCAGTTCTAAAATAATGACGATGACATGACATGATAATTTAATGAATGCAGCAATTAAAACGAGATGACATGGCATATTATCTCAATGAATGCAGCAGTTAAAAGGAACATGATACTTCCAATGCATGACACGTTGTAGCGAGAGCTACTAAACAATATTCACGATTTCACGATTAACTTGCATTCACGATGTACATAGGGTTTACGCCTTTTGGCTGAAGTGGCTGTACGGACACACTTCTACGCTCAAGTGATCGCTTAACCCTACCCCTCCACGTGTATCGAGCGATGGTTTTTTACCAACAACACCGTGCTCGCTTCTGGATCACGAGCCAGGAAGTGTATTTGGCATAGGGGTGTGCCCGCACACTATTGGAAAATTGGACATTAGCCACAGACAAATCTGTGGCTAATACCCCAAAATCAGTGGCTAATACCCAATAGCCACGGATTTTTATAAATTCCGTGGCTATTGTTCCGTATGGAAAAGTGGCGTTACAAATGCTAAAAATCCGTGGCAAATGGAAGAAATTCCGTGGCGGAAAAGTTTGCCACTGAACTATAGCCTCAGAAATTCCGTGGCAATTATTCAACCTATTGCCACGGATAAGCCGTGGCAAAAGTATATTTGCCATGGACGAGTTCAAAAAAAATTTCTACGGTAAACTGCATTGGCCACGGATATTCAGTGGCAATAGTTGGAACAATAGCCACGGAAATTCCGTGGCAAAAGTTTATTTGCTACGGAAAAGTTCAAAAAAATTTCGTGGTAAACTATTATAGCCACAGATATTCTGTGGCTATTGTTCCAACTACTGCCACAAAAATTGCGTGGGAAAAATATATCCGCTACGGATGATTTCCGAAAACTTTAACGTGGCTAACCTGCATTAGCCACGGATATGCCGTGGCAAAATTGTTTTATTTGCTATGGATTCTCTATGGCGAAAAGTTTCCGCGATAGATATTAGCCATGGACAGTCCGTGGCTAATGTGTTTATTGATTTTTTAAAAAACCAAAATTTTTAAAAATTCATTTACAATCTAAATCCCATATATATATATATATATATATATATATATATATATATATATATAACAAGATAGAAACATCGATGCACAATCAAAATTCCCATATATAAACAATATCAACAAAGCCTATTAAAAAATTCTCATCCATCAACAAATTCCAAGAAACTATATAAATACAAACTTTCCACACACATCAACATACCTCAATAGAAAAGTTTTCAACATACAAAAGTTTTCCATCAACATACCGGCCCCTTGGCCCATTTAATACAAAAAGTTTCCACACATCAACATAATAGCCCCTCGGCCCACTCAATACAAAAAGTTTCCACACATCAATATAACGGCCCATCGGCCCCTTCGATACAGAGTAAACTCGCAATCTCATCATAACAGCCCTTCGGCCCTCATCACTCCCCCCAAACACCAAGTAAAAAACAATTAAACTCTCACCTCATATCTCCACCCTCCGATCCTCCACCGGATCCGCCTTACGGACGTGATTACTGAAGCAAAAATTGAAAATAAATAAGTGGGCTTATGTTCTTAGTAAACACTGTAATGTTTTTTTGTGTGGCTCTTATTCTTCTGAATAGCTAATGGATATAGACTGCCTACATTATTGAAGATGAGATATCATGGTAATGCCCACAAGCTATGTTCTACGGTCACAGATACCCAAAAATAATATGTGAGAACTAAAATATGACATGTATGGATATTCCCAAAAAGTAACAAATACTAATGACAGGTGATTGCATGTGTAGCTAAGTTTAAAACTAGAAAGGACTGTATTGCAAATTGTTGAAAAATACTTCATGAAAGTTAAATTTAAAATTGATATGGTACATGAGAACCCATCCCAATTGGTTTGGCAATTTTCAGGTTTTTATTTAGAATGTGAACATGAAATCCTGACAAGGTCATGACTCAGGCATAATCGTATCCAAATCTGAAACTTGATAAATTTTTCTCAATCTTTATATAATATAATAATAATAAAACTATCACTTTATAACACAATCCATTAGTAATGGGAATCTTAGTTCAAACACAAATCCGACATTTCTAATGCTTGCAACGTATTTTCATGAGATTTTTTTATTTTGGTTACAAGTTTTGATTTTTTGAGAGTGATATACACACAATAATAAAAACAGAATGCATCAAAAAACAAGTGAAACCAAGCCTATTTGATCGTCCATCGAATCATTGAAAAAAGTTATATTATCTTGAGACCGTTAAATCTGTAATGATCGTGTCAATGATCAAATAAGCTTCGTTTCACTTGCAAAAATAGTGCTGTTGTAATGTAAGAAATCTTCTATGCTAAAAATAAAATAACAGAATAGTTTAGGTTCTGAAATAGTTTTGAGTGGTGCATTCATCCAAAAATAAAAGTACTGCCTTTGTTTCAATGCTAGCTATGCTCCTACAGTAAAGGATGTTGTGACATTAGCTTATTTTTTTTATACAATAGATCGTTTGATCGTATGCAAACTCATATTACTGAAATAAAATATAAAGTATTTTCTTTGGCTCCCCTGGAATGTCTAGCTTACCCGGAATTTTTATATTATATATTCATCTTTAGCGAAGTATATCTGCATCCACTCTGTAACGAAACATATTCACAAATACTGAAGTAATAACAAAGCAACCTGTTAGAAAAATTACCTCTAGTGGTCCAGCAAAAGAATTGTTAAACACATGAAATACGTAAAGAACCAACATCTCCGGAGCATACTAGAAATAAGCCCATGATCAGCACCTATTATACGGCTCTCATAGTAACACCAGGCTTTGTTTATTAATATAATACTCCCATTGAACAGATGGTTTTGATTTATTAAGTGATCAATCTGCATGAAAGGAGTATGGTTGGCAGAACAGCATAGGAAGTGCCATATACATTGCTAACAAAAGTTCAACAGATGTTTTAAAGAACCAAAATCTCACCTCTTCAGGAAAGCAATGTATTCATAATCCACCAACCTGATTGAAAGAAATATCTACAACAATGATTTCTACAAGACATTTTATTATCTTTACCTACAAAAGCACAAATAAAAAAAGACATATGATCAGTTATAAGACATTTAACTATATTATGAAAACTCATAGTTTCATCCACATGAATTGAGTTTAGGATCTCCTAACAATCATGTCACAACATACGATCATGGCATTAACAATATATAGAAACACAATAAGCAAATTGAATGGAAGAAAAAAAGATTACATATAAGTTCATAACAGTATAAAATCATCAAAGAAATAGGACCTCCTATCAGATATAGGTTTACCGCAACGAATGAGGTTTTGATGGTTGTTTCGTTTCGCTAATATCTTTGCTAAAAGTTGTCTTTGCATATAGCAACTGGATTTGATAATAATGGTTACTTTGGATAAGGTTCAATGAGACATCACCCCTTATGAGCTTGTGATTAAGATTCAGGGCATTGAGCATGCTTCTTCAAGATATGCATTAAAGATGTGAGATGATGCCCCCCATCAGACTCAAGTTGGAGTCTACTAAAGAAAGAAATGAAAAAAGGTAACCGAGAGCTTGCCTCAATAAAAATAATAAATAACAAATAAATAAAAATGGTAACAGAGAGCACAAATCCTAAGTTGTCAAAACACTTCAACAAGATTTTTTGTATAATATACAATTACAAGGAACTTGACAAAATTTAAATGATAGGGGCACTCATGTAATTAAAACCTAACATGAACTTAATTCTGACATGAACTGCCGGCAATAACATTAATAGCTATGCTCATTAAGAACAGTACTAATGGCTATGCTCATTAGATAAGGAAACGATTGGATTACCGAATACTGCTCAATCACCCCCTCAGCAAGTGTTTCCAACCATCGTTTCTCCTGCATCCTGCAATTGCCTGAGCAGAACATTCAAACGGGCACATATAAATAAAATGATCGAACTGGATGTCTTAACAAGGCAATTACATACAGACAGGGCCTAGGGAAAAAATAATTGCTACAAACATTTAGCCAAACAAATAAGCTAATGAAATAATGCAACAAGTAACACGGGACATCATGCGAATAATTGCATCAGTCTTTCCTTATTATAGGGTACAGCAGTTCCCTATGAATAATTGCACCACCATTTATTACAAAAAGCTTGATGGAAAACGGAAAACAATTCCACACAAAAGTAACACAGGACATCATGCGATATATTCTCTTGAATAAAAAGTGGATACTAACCATACAAGTTGAAATGAAGTTATGCTAAAAGTAATGGTTGTTTCGATATTTGTTGCTGAGTATATTCCCACAAAGCAATGCTGCCACTGACATGAACATTCAGTGATCTGATAATCCCAAGCTGAGGAATCTCCATACAAGCATCTAGAATATGGATGATCTATACACGAATGCCATCCTTTTCTCGTACAAGGACCAATGCCTGAATATATATATGAGGCATCAGGATCGTACAAGTTGTACAGACAAAAACTTCTAGATCAGAATGCGAACAACGACTAGGATTTGATTTCCAGAACAAAGAACATCCAAAGTGAGGATGACTTTACCCGGACATGAAACAATCAGTAGTATGAGTTTGCATACTCGAACATGTACATCTAAATGATCAAGTAGAACATTTGGTATAAATGAAAATAAATATATTCAAGTAGCTTGAGCATTTCTAAACAATAAGTAGCATGAGCATTTCCTTCTGCTCTGTAAATGAAGAAAAGATCCCATCATTGATTTCAACAACTAAGTACATGACAAGTGAAGGAAATGGCTCCAAAATATAATCAAGAATAACAAATATAACAATGTAAACATACGTGTGAAAAAACATCCAGAACTGAAACAAATATTTATTGATATGATATTCAAACCCCACATGCAATAGATAACTATTTAATACCTAAGTGATCATATAGCTATTGCAAGAATAACATGGATCTGAAACACTTAGCTGCTCACCACCAATTTATCTCACATTTATACTGTTAATTATTGATAATCATAAACATCTGTGTCTTGTGTCACATGATGTTTTTATTGAAATACGATTATAAAGGTATGTAGCTGAAATAGGTAGAGTACAAAGGGTTGGTATTGCAAAAACAGTAATCAGGCCCAATTTGGGTGCACCGATAATTCCCAAAAATAAAAATGGGGTTGCAAGTGCATAAGCAACCCTCTATTTCTAACCCATAGTAGCGTTGAGTATTGATTCCCCGGATTTGGTTTTGATGATGAGCAAACATAAATATCGTGAACTAACTTCTTTGTGAGCGCAGTTATGGAGATCGTAGCCAAAATACCACGTACATCAAAAGCGACGTCTCAAGACTTCTCAATACGCGTGATCGTGTGCCTGAAGCTTCGTTGAAGCTCAAGGAGCATTATTGAAGTCAAAAGAGAAGATTGAAGCTTTGAAGACGGTTCGTCATGTTTAATTTAATGTCTTCTAGCTTCATAGAATAGAATGTTAAGTCTTGAGTAGGACTTACATTATAATCTTCTTGTCGCTCATATCTTAGAGCTAGAATTATCTTAGAAGCCATTAGAAACTTTCCCGAAGCCTATCGCTTCTTCCCTCGGCTTCTAGTGCATCTTAGTTGTTCAAGTAGAAGAACCAACCGACTAGATGATGATCTAGTCGGTCGGCAATTCCTCTTGAACCGACTAGATGTCATTGCTCAATTCAGCCTGGCACTGTTGATCAATTAGTCGGTCAAAGAAGTTTCACCGACCGACTAGATGACGATCTAGTCGGTTAGGAATGCTTCTCAGACCGACTAGTTATCATTGCCTCATTTCTGCCTGAGCTACTGTTTCGAGTTAGTCGGTCTAAGAACGTTTGTCGACCGACTAGTTGAGAAACTAGTCGGTTGGAATTTGTTCTCAGACCAACTAGTTCAACTTGATTTCAGCCTATACTATTTTGACTCTTAGTCGGTCAAAGAACACTCACCGACCGACTAGTTGTGAAACTAGTCGGTTGACATGTCTTCTTAGACCGACTAGTTCTTTATGTCTGAACTTTCTCTTTTGGCTGTTCTCCAGTTAGTCGGTTCATGTTGAATCACCAACTGACTAGTTGAGGAACTAGTCAGTCAGTGATCCTTCTTTGACCGACTAGTCTGCTTCAGAATAGAGCCGTTGGAGCATTAATTGCCACGATTTTTCCTCTCTCTTTCCTCTATCCTATATATACTTGGAGGGGTTCTTTCCTTGTATTCAAGGCTGCATATTTTGGGATTTAGAGAAATCAAAGAGAATCAAATCAACTCCATTCTAAATCTATCTCTTCTCATTTTCCAAAGAGAGATTCATTGATTGTGAGCCATTCAAGCCAAGAGCTTGATTCTAGTCACCATCCTCCATCCTAGCCTTCGATCGCTGATCATATTAGTGGAGCTTCGGTTTGGTGACATCTTCTTCCCCAAAATCCTCTTTGCCTTAATTTGGTAAGATTTACTCAAGGCATAGGATTTTGTGGTAAGTGTTTCATTATTTCATCTCATTTGTTATTTGAGTTTGTCTCTCGGTTGTGAGAGAGTTTGTGATCCCGGGTTGTGGGAGTCACAATTCCATTGTGTATAATTTGGTCTTGTAGAGGTTTTTCTACAAGAATTTCATAGTGCAAAATCTTGGGTTACTGGTTTCTAACTCAAGTATCCGGAGGGGATCCGGGTGGTTGGGACGTAGGATCACCGTGAACAAGTCGGGAAGACTTGGGTGGATCCGAACCCGTTACATGCTTTGTTTGCGTTGTCTATTCTTGTTGTTTGTAGTCTATTCTGTATTGTTGTTTGTATGTTTGCACAATAATTAGGAATAACTCTCTTGATTATTTTAAAATACTATTCACCCCACCTCTAGTACGTGTGCAGTAGTTACGCAGGGCACTACATTTGGTATCAGAGCCAAGGTTCATAGCTATGACAAACGACTACAACGTCTTCAAGAATCGTGAAGGAGCTTCTTCAGTTATGGAAGGACAATCCTCTGTTAGGCCTCCTCACTTCAATGGTACCAACTACGGGTACTGGAAATGCCAGATGGAAACCTTCCTCCGGTGTGGAGAGCCACGTTGACGGAGTATGTCGAGCCCGAAGAAGATTTCACGAAGTGGACTACCGCGGAGGTTGCCGTGGAGGTACACAATGCCAAGGCAATGAATGCCTTGCAATGTGCATTGGAGCCCGAAGACTTCAACAAGATATGCACACGTAAGAGTGCATATCAAATATGGAACCAACTCCTCATCTTGCACGAAGGAACAAGTACGGTAAAAGACTCTAAACTCGTTGTTGCTAACAAAGAATTCGAGTTGTTTCACATGGAACAGGGTGAAACTATGAAGGAGTACTATGATCGCTTCGTGGATATATCCAACGAATTGGAAGCTCTTGTGAAGATCTATACCCAAAAGGAGAAAGACGCAAAGATTATTGACAGACTTCCTTCTTCTTGGGAAAAGCGTACATTCGCCATCGAGGAAGGTAACGATATGAATAAGTATACTGTTGTACAATTAATGGGTACGTTGATGTCTTATGAGATACGCAAGGAAAGCAAGATCAGGATAAAGGACAAGATGAAGGCATACTTGAAGCAAGACGAGCCAAAGAAAAAGGCGATTGCGTACAAGGCCGCTCCATCTACCGATGATGAAGAGTCGGAAGACGAGTTGGACATAGAATCCATTGCCCGTATGGCAAAGGAGTTCGACCGATTCTTTCAAAAAGGTAACTTTAGGAATAAATCTAAAGTTAGTTCGACTAATGCTTCTACTCCCGTGTGTTATAAATGCAACAAGCCAGGACATATCAAGCTGGATTGTCCTCTCAACAAACACAAGGAGAAGTGGAAGGCATCAATGTTCGACAAGTCAAAGAAGTACAAAAAAGGATACAAGAAAGTGCTTGTCGGTACATTCACTGACTCCGAAGAGGACTCCTCAAGTGGAGAGTCGGATGATGAACAAGTGGAGAAAGCACACACGTGCTTCATGGGAAAAGAGGAACGTGATCAAGAGACCTCCTCCGATGAAAGCGAGGATGAAAGCGAGGATGAAGGCGAAGAGGTAACTATGGATGAACTTAGATTAGCCAACGAACAACTTTGGTATAAGTTTTCTAAATTGGCTAATAGATTTATTAAGACTAAAAATGATCTAACTAGTCTTCAAACCTCGCCTAAGCCTATCATCGTCAACAACGACACCGTTGTTGAAGGGTTGAGAAATGAGATCATAAATCTCAAATCTCAACTTGAGCATGTTCATGTTGAGGATTCGAATGAACGTGTGATAGCGGATTTGACGTCTCAAAACTCAACTTTGAGTATTGAGAATAAGAATCTCAAGTCACGTGTTTGTGCATTCACATCGCAAGTGTCCACCTTGGATGCTTATATGCATTCTCTCACCGAGAAGTATGAGTGCACATTAGGCCGAATTCATGAATTCAATAAAGGTAAGGGCCATTTGGATAATATCCTAAATGATTTACTTCCGGCCAATCATCACATTGGCTTGGGGTATAAGATGGGAGAATCATCCAAATCGTCTACAACCTTTATCAGGCCAACTTCCGATGCCTCTACTAGTGGGAGTAAACACTTCATGGGCAGTTCTCCTACCAATGGTGCTTCCGCTAGGTACACACCCACATTTGGAAAGAAACCCACTTTGGGTGGACCTCCAAAGAAGGGTCATGCTTTCATGTATACCATGCCACGTAGGAACACACCTCCTACTCCACGTGTTCACATGTATGATGATTTTTATGCTCCACATCCACGAGCACGTGCACACCATGTTAGACACACTCATGCACGTGTTCCTCCACATGCATATGTTCATCCACATCATCATATGAACAATTATCATCATGCACCATTTCATCATATGTCATATGCTTATCCACGACATGCATCACGTAGACATCAACAACGTATGCATGCTCCCAATAGGAATAGGGCTCCCAAAATCTTCACTATTTGGAGTCCGAAGGACACAAGCATGCATGAAAAACAAGCTTACATGAATTCCTATTTTATGAGTGTCGTGCATAATGATGACTTCGTTGGGAAGTCTAAGTCCAATTGGACTTGGCTTCCAAAGGTCTAATCTCTTAGGACCCAATGTCCTTGGGTACCATGGAATAACATTTTATATTCAGGTACTCAAGAAAAAGAGAAGGAGCAACAATTCAATTTTTAGCTCTATATAAGTTTTTCTAGGTTCAATCCACCGTGGGATACCAACCCTACCAACTCTTTGATTTGCAAAGGATTTTCATTCAAATGGAGTTGATGGTGATTAAGTGATGCACCAAAGTAGGGGGAGCCTAATGTTGTAAGTATATTCTTACATTTGATATACATTTGGTATCCATGTGTGTTGATTGCATACATTGGTAGACTATTTACATTGGTATCATTTTGTTTCTTTTAGTATCCTAGTATGCTAGATAGGTGTATGCCATATGTTTTATGATGATTCTATCTATTTTTTTGGGCATAACACTTTTTGCATGCTACTTTTGGTATTCACATTGGATTTATGTCTCTGATATTGACTTCGTCGCTCGACGATTAAATTTGATTTAATAGAAATTATTTCTATGGAAACATAGAATTGTTTTTCATGCACTAATTTCTTTAAGAATGTTGATATTGGAGAGTATGTTCCATAACTTAATAAGTGAAATTGATTTGAGTTTTGATGATTTCGTTTTTCGATTTTCGACTATGGTCTCATTGACACGCTTTGATTTTATTTGGTATATTACATTTGATATTTTACTTTGGTGTCATTTGGCCCGTGGTCGTATCCTTCGACTCCGTGCTTTATTTTTTAGCCATTAGTTTTGTCGTTGATCTCCTCCCGCTCTTTTTGCTAATGCCAAAGGGGGAGAGAATTAATAATGACAATGTGCTAATTGATATTCAAAGCAATTTACCGTGAATCTAATTTGATATGTTAGATTCAGGGGGAGTGAAGATATAAAGTTGGAGTTAGATCCTAAATTGCAATAATAGGATTCATATTTTATATTTCCCTCGTCTGCTTGATGCGTATGATTATTGTTTAATACGGAACTAATGTGTCATCAATGCAGGGGGAGTAAGTAAATTTCATTTGAATCATTATTATTGATTATTATTTATGTTGGTTTGTCATCACCAAAAGGGGGAGAATGTTGAGTATTGATTCCCCGGATTTGGTTTTGATGATGAGCAAACATAAATATCGTGAACTAACTTCTTTGTGAGTGCAGTTATGGAGATCGTCGCCAAAATACCACATACATCAAAAGCGACGTCTCAAGACTTCTCAATACACGTGATTGTGTGCCTGAAGCTTCGTTGAAGCTCAAGGAGCATTACTGAAGTCAAAAGAGAAGATTGAAGCTTTGAAGACGGTTCGTCATGTTTAATTTAATGTCTTCTAGCTTCATAGAATAGAATGTTAAGCCTTGAGTAGGACTTACATTATAATCTTCTTATCGCTCATATCTTAGAGCTAGGATTATCTTAGAAGCCATTAGAAACTTTTCCGAAGCCTATCGCTTCTTCCCTCGGCTTCTAGTGCATCTTAGTTGGTTCAAGTAGAAGAACCAACCGACTAGATGACGATCTAGTCGGTCGGCAATTCCTCTTGAACCGACTAGATGTCATTGCTCAATTCAGTCTGGCACTGTTGATCAATTAGTCGGTCAAAGAAGGTTCACCGACCGACTAGATAACGATCTAATCGGTTAGGAATCCTTCTTAGACCGACTACTTATCATTGCCTCATTTCCGCCTGAGCTACTGTTTCGAGTTAGTCGGTCTAAGAACGTTTGTCGACCGACTAGTTGAGAAACTAGTCGGTTGGAATTTGTTCTCAGACCGACTAGTTCAACTTGATTTCAGCCTATACTATTTTGACTCTTAGTCGGTCAAAGAACACTCACCGACCGACTAGTTGTGAAACTAGTCGGTTGGCATGTCTTCTTAGACCGACTAGTTATTTATGTCTGAACTTTCTCTTTTGGCTGTTCTCCAGTTAGTCGGTTCATGTTGATTCACCGACCGACTAGTTGAGGAACTAGTCAGTCAGTGATCCTTCTTTGACCGACTAGTCTGCTTCAGAATAGAGCCGTTGGAGCATTAATTGCCACGATTTTTCCTCTCTCTTTCCTCTATCCTATATATACTTGGAGGGGTTCTTTCCTTGTATTCAAGGCTGCATATTTTGGGATTTAGAGAAATCAAAGAGAAGCAAATCAACTCTATTCTAAAGCTATCTCTTCTCACTAGAATCTCTTTCTCACTCTTATTTCCAAAGAGAGATTCATTGATTGTGAGCCATTCAAGCCAAGAGCTTGATTCTAGTCACCATCCTCCATCCTAGCCTTCGATCGCTGATCATATTGGTGGAGCTTCGGTTTGGTGACATCTTCTTCCCCAAAATCCTCTTTGCCCTAATTTGGTAAGATTTACTCAAGGCATATGATTTTGTGGTAAGTGTTTCATTATTTCATCTCATTTGTTATTTGAGTTTGTCTCTCGGTTGTGAGAGAGTTTGTGATCCCGGGTTGTGGGAGTCACAATTCCATTGTGTATGATTTGGTATTGTAGAGGTTTTTCTACAAGAATTTCATAGTGCAAAATCTTGGGTTAGTGGTTTCTAACCCAAGTATCCGGAGGGGATCTGGGTGGTTGGGACGTAGGATCACCGAGAACAAGTCGGGGAGACTTGGGTGGATCCGAACCCGTTACATGCTTTGTTTGCGTTGTCTATTCTTGTTGTTTGTAGTCTATTCCGCATTGTTGTTTGTATGTTTGCACAATAATTAGGAATAACTCTCTTGATTATTTTAAAGTACTATTCACCCCCTCTAGTACATGTGCAATAGCTACGCAGGGCACTACAAGTAGAAGCTCAATAGTATGATAGATGGGGTCCCAATATAAATTCAATTAAAATTTTGTTCACTTCTAACGGACCAAATGAATGGATTAACCTTAGAATTGTTGAAATACAACCATATGTCCAGCAGTAACTTCTCTACAATTTTGCGTTTTGATTTATATTTGGCTGGGCATTTGAGTTTGAGGCATTGTTTTCTAATCATTGAGCGAAGCCACTACTGACCAACCAACAATTATGTAAGAGGAGAAATGATGCGCTCAGATTAACACATTAAATCCAACGAGATCTAATAGATCGCATCAAACTATAAGTTTACTGTACGTCCAGAGAGATCCTTGCTCCAAGACCTCCACTTTATTCACCTCAGAACCCCACACCTGAGGTGGTGCTATCAGCAGAGCTTTCGCAAGCTCCCCTCACATTTTCAGCGAATCCAATCCCCCCGCATCATCCCCCAACAAGCCCAAATCCAATGCAGGATCAGTTAGCCACTAGCAAATTAAAAAGGATCATTCAAACATAACTAAAGCTCACCCTTTCTACCAATTATAATCACATACTCTATTTAACTGACTAGAATTTAGACATTCATATGCCCAAGCATTCACAATCACATGCAAACACAATAACTGATTTCAACTAGTTACCATACTGCTAAGTATCAACCAAATGTTTAATTAACAACTAAATAATAATTGCTTTAGCTGTTTAACGAAGAACTATTATTAAGAATTGCTAATATTTGGATAAAATAACATTTTTGTTTTGAGAACAATTAAACAAAACAGAATGTTGGGATTTCAACGAAAGTTGGATATAAACCCAAATTAGTTTTAGTTCATTACCAAAAAGAAGTCATTTATAGTAAATCTCACACACCTTGGCCAGAATCATTGCTCTTCTTGCTTCCATACACCTTGGAACAGATTAAAAAGAATGAGAGACTGATTCAATCCAATCCAAAGAAGAAAACTTTCTTTTAGCTGCTACATACTTTGTATCCAATAGGAGGAGGGATGAGGCAGTTGAATCTTCGATTTATGGGAGGGCAACATCGCTCGTAATGCTCCATTATAGCAAGATTAGGCTTGAGCTTGAGCTGGCATATGAGGGTCCGATCCAAGCACGGGATCAGGTCCGAGTATCTCATGTCACAAACCTAAAATCAAACTATCAAACTATCAAAATCGGTATCAAAATTAAAAAATCCAGATCTGGACAAAGCGAACCAAGGCCGCAATTTGTTACCGGAAAAGACTTGAGGTAGAATTGGGAGTCAACGACTCGAATCCCTTGTCGTCATCTTAGAATCTGCGGTGAGAAAGGAGGAGGATTTGGCGTCATCGGCGTCGTCGTCAAACTTATGGGTGCCGGGGGCGAAGGAGGTGCCGTAGTAGACGCAGAGAGAGCGAGGGCGATGATGAATGCAAGGAGAGAAGAGAATAATTTGCTGCTCATCGACATGCCCTTCATCGTCTTCTTCCCCAGCCAAGCCCGGCTCTCGCCTACCGGCTCTCCCCTACCCGTCGCTTGTGGATGTTCGTTAATACATGGAAGGATGAATCGACGTCCCTCCTCACCTCGTTTTGCTGGTAGCCGCAAACCCTAGCCCTTGGAGAGGGACAGAGGGCAATGGGGAGGAGGTGCACCTTCGCCGCCTGCGGCCTGCCGTAGCAAGGGAGTCGCCACCTCTCGGCCGTAAGGGAGATATCTGGAGGGAGACAATAAGAGAGATGAGGGTAAAATTTTCGGGAAAGGGGAAAAATAATGGAGGGCAGCGAGCGCGGGCTTATTTCAGCTGCGCTCGCCCGCCCTCGATTTGGGTGAAAATTTTGCCTATCCTCCACGAGTATGTCTATGCATCTGTCACGGATCTGTCTGTGGCAGATGTGACCCGTGACCAAAATAATCTATCATGGAATTTTCTGTGACATTAGTCTCATTAGCCACAGAAAATCTGCCAACGTCTATTCCGTGGCAGTTATTCAAACATCTGCCACTGATTAAGTCCGTGGCAGATGGTCCGTGGCTAATAAACCATTTTCTACTAGTGGCATTGCAGGTGCCTAGCCTCAATCAATATGTAGGAGTCAAAATCCTACTCGCCGCAGCTTACAATTTAAAGTAGCGTGTGCTACACAATCATTATAGAGCAAGTTGATGCATGGAATGACATGGCAGATGCATGAACATGGCAATAAGCAGTTAAAAGTGCGTACAGTTAATTTGAAAGTAAACGTAACATGCAGCATGAAATGATAGCATAGCAAAGGTGTCGGATCTAGCTTCGTTGTCAAGCTAGATCTAGTAAGGGCGTCTAGGCGACTATGATTTCATCGCCAAGTTTCTTTTACGCTATTTCGTAAATTGCCCTAAACATGGCCTAAACAAATACTGGCAAGTTTCACTTGCCTGAAAGAGACGTGCTGCAAGTCCCAATTCAACGGAGTCCAGAACTTCATATGTGTCCCAAATCAAACATCCAACCTACAGTCCCATATTATTATCTTCGATTATTGATTTAATCCAAACAATGAAATCACAGTTTTTATCTTGTTAACATGCAGGTGCGGGTTCATACGGTTCAGGTATACCTTAACACGACGTGAGAGCTACACTGACGTCGGGTAGAGACGTTAGGGGTTGGACTTCGGTAACGAGCGAGGG
This sequence comes from Scilla litardierei, assembly GCA_030789695.1. Classification (NCBI taxonomy): domain Eukaryota; kingdom Viridiplantae; phylum Streptophyta; class Magnoliopsida; order Asparagales; family Asparagaceae; genus Scilla; species Scilla litardierei. Next base: position 82,919,759 of record CM061140.1, on the reverse strand, counting down.
TACGACGGACAGCGACAATGAACGATGAACAGCCGGGTAGTGGCACGATCACCAAATAGCGACCCAGAGGGGGAGGACAGCCGCACGGCCTTCTACGGCGTCGTAAAGACGAGGACAGCGGGCATCGATTACGGCGGAGAAGATGACCGCGAGCAGAGAGACATCGGCCTAGGGTGTTTGGCAAGGTGAGGAGGTGAACAGCAGTTTTAATAGAGAGGGCTGTTGTGGAGGCTCGGCAATATTGAGGAACGAAGGAGGGTGCGTCAATGGCTAAGGGAGATGGCCGATTAGTTTTGGGAGAGAGGGTGCTTGCGGCAAGATAGGGGAGAGAGTGCAGATTTCGGCAAGGGGAGATCTCGGATCTGTTGATAGGGGACTGATTTGTGGAGGCTCGGCATTGGGAGAGGGAGGCTTGCGGTTTGTATGGGGCTGCGACAAATGGGAGTGCAGGTGGTCGGCAATGGGGTTTGAGGGGTTGCCCGACGATGTCGAGGGGTTGAGGGGCGGCTATGGATAGGTCGTACGGCAGTTTTTATGGGATATTCGACAGTTTATATAGGCTTCCGTGGCTTGGCTGGCCGGTGGGTGGAAGGGGATCGGCAGTGGCAGTTGGGGAGATGGCCGGAGAGACGTTCGGCCTGAGGAGGAGCCACGGGGTGGCTGGAGTATGGCCAGAACTGGGCAGGGCTCCGGGTGGTTTAGTTTATGGAGGGAGGGCTGAGGGAATGAGATGTTGCAGGATGTAGAGGTTGCCGTGGAGGAGCTGGCCGGATGTGACGGGTGGCCGCGGGGAGGAGGACCGGCGACCAAGGGACGGGGCCGTGAGTTTGTGGCGGCTGCGTGAGGGTTGGAGAAAACCCTAGGAAGTTTGCGTTTTGATGGAGGGGTGTTGCTAAGTAGGGTTGAAAAAGGGGGTGGAGTTTGGGTGATTGGAGAGAGAGTATGTGAGATGTGTAGTGCCCTGGGAAGCTACTGCACATGTACTAGAGGGGGGGGGGGTGAATAATACTTTTAAATAATAAGGAGAGTTATTCCTAATTATCGTGCAATTAACAAACAACGATGCGGAATAACTACAATCAAGAAATAATGCAAACGCAAACACAATGGTTTAATGGGTTCGGATCCACCCAAGTCTCCCCGACTTGTTCCCGGTGATCCTACGTCCCAACCACCCGGATCCCTTCCGGATACTTGAGTTAGAAACCCTAACTCAAGATTTCCACTATGAACACTTGCGAAAACCTCGCAAGCGCAATCGACCTACAATCGATGACCGTGACTCCCACAACCCAGGATCATGCAAAACCTCTCACAACCGAGAGTATACAATTCAAATATAACTGAAATGAAATGCTTACCAACAAAATACCTATGCCTTGAGATTTCTTACCAAATTAGGGCAAAGAGGATTTTGATGGAGGAAGAGTCACCAAACCCTAGCTTCAAGAAGATGACCAACAATGGAAGCCTAGGGATGAGATGGATGACCTAGAATCAAGCCCTTGGCTTGGAAGGCTCACAACCAATGAATCTCTCTTGAAGAATAAGAGTGAGGGAGAGATTCTTGAGAATGGGAGAGCTTGAAGATGAGAGTTGAAAGCTTCTCTTTTAATCAATAGAACTCTGAAATAGCAGCCTTGGATCCTATGAAATAACCCCTTCAGGTATTTAAAGGATCAAGTGAAAAGGGAGAGAGAAACGTCGCTTTCAAAACTCCAACGGATCTAAATCTGAAGCAGGCTAGTCGGTCAAAGAACAACCACTGACCGACTAGTTCATCAACTAGTCGGTCGGTGAAACAACATGAACCGACTAAGTGAGGAACTGAGAAGAGATAGGAATTCAGACCTAGAAATCTAGTCGGTCCAAGAAGACATTCTGACCGACTAGTTTCACAACTAGTCGGTCGGTCAGTAAACTTAGACCGACTAAGAGTCAAAAACAAATAGTCTGAATACAAATGATTTAGTCGGTCCAAGAACAAATGTTGACCGACTAGATCAACAACTAGTCGGTCGCCAAACGTTCTTAGACCGACTAACGATAAACAGTAGCTTAGGAGAAATTTAGTATGAACAGTAAGTCACAACTAGTCGGTCAAAGAAGCATCACTGACCGACTAGTTTACAAACTAGTCGGTCGGTGAGTCAACGTAGACCGACTAACTGTAAACAGTAAAGTCCAAGAAATTAAGGAATCAAACTAGTCGGTCCAAGAAGAGTTGCTGACCGACTAGATCACCATCTAGTCGGTCAGTACTTCTTCTTGTACCAACTAACATGCACAAACAAGTCCGAATCGAAGCGCGACGCTTCGAGGAAGTTAGAATGAACTTGTACTAAGATCCTAGAGCTACGATATGAGCGTTATGAAGTTAGAATGGTAAGATATACTCAAGGCTTAACATTCTATAGATCGAAGCTAAAAGACTATAAAATAAACCTTAGCGATCCGTCTTCAAAGTTTCAATCTTCATTCTTGACTTCAAAGAAGGTACAAAAGCTTCAACGAAGGTTTAGGCATGCGATCACGCGCTTTGAGAAGTCTTGAGACGTCGCTTTGGATGTTCTCGTGAATTTGGCGACGATCTCCATAACTGCGCTCACAAATTGTTAGTTCATGATATATTTATGTTTGCTTATCATCCAAAACCAAATCCGGTGAGTCCAATACTCAACATTCTCCCCCTTTTTGGTGATGACAAACCAACATAAATAATAATAAAAAATAATGAACTAAATGAGATATACTTACTCCCCCTGCATTGATGACACATTAGTTCCATATGAAATAATAAGCACATTCATCAAGCAGACGAGGGAAGCAAAAATTCAAATCCAATATTTGAAATTTAGGATTTGAAATCCATTTTTATATCTTAACTCCCCCTGAATCTAACATATCAAATTAGATTCAAGGTAAATTTCCATTTAGCACATGCCATTATTATATCTCTCCCCCTTTGGCATAATCCAAAAAGTGCGGGAGGAAGTCAATGATAATAGATCATGGCCAAATAGTACATGAATCACGGGAGTCGAAGAATACGACCTCGGTCCAATGACACCAAAGTAAAATACCAAAACATATTAAAGGTGTGCCAAAGAGACTTTAGTCGAAAAACGAATAATTTAAATCATCAAAATATCAAATGTAAATTCACTTATTGATGAAATGAATTTACTCTCCAATATCAACATTTATAGCTATTTTAGTGCATGGAAAACAATTCTATGTTTTCATACAACTAAAGCTATTGAATCAAAATAAATCGTCGAGCGACGAAACCAATATCAGAGACATACATAAAATGTGCACAAAGGAATGAACCATCAGACGAGTGGTGCACATCATAAAATATCAAATGTCACAATATCGATCGAAAATGAACATAAAGTAAAAGCACATCAAAACTAAGTGAAGTGTGCGATGAGAAGTGACAAGGTGATAAAAGTAATACGAAAATCATCATAATAACTTTTAAAACATGTCATGCCAAAAATAGATAAGAATTTCAAAGCATTTATGGCATTCACAATTCTATCAAGCTAGGAGTCACAAAATGATACCAATGTAAAGAAATAGATTCTAACCAAGCATGCATTCAACCCTCATGGATACAAAATGTAATATTATACTTACAACATTAAGCTCCCCCTACATTGGTGCATTACCTAAGCACCATCAACTCCGTTTGAATGAAAGTCTTCGCAAATCGAGGAGTTGGTAGGGTTGGTATCCCACGGTGGATTGAACCTAGAAAACTTCATTTTGGTATCCAAAACCCCTTTTGGATCCAATGGGTTAGACAACAAATTTGAAATACGACATTAAAATAGTTGTAACCCATGAGTTAATGTAATCAAAATCAATTTTATAAACAAATGCCTTGGTACCCATAACATGATCATAAACTCATGGTACCAAGCATTGAAGAGTTAAAGTAACTAACCCTTCGGAAACCAAGTCCAAGAGGAACTTGACTTTCCAACATAATCATCATTCAAAATAACATCATTAATATATGATTTCACATAAACATTCATAGCATCATCGCTAGTGTTCTTGGGACCCCAAATAGTGTATATTTTGGGAATCCTCTTCCTAGTGGTTGCATGCACAAAAGGTTGATTTCTATGTGGTGCATGTGGCCTAGGAGCATGAGATCTAGCAATAGCATTATGATGAGCATGAGATCCATGATGTGGTGTAGCATACATACGTGGATAAGCATGAGGATGATTATGAGAGAAGGCATGCACATGTTGATGAGATGTTTGAACATAAGCATTAGGATGTGCATGAGCATGATTACGTGCACGTGGGTGTCTCATATGAGTGTTTGCACGTGCTCGTGGGTGCGGAGTATAAAAATCATCATTAACATTTGCATGCACCGGTGGAGTAGGATGTGTGTTCCTACGTGGCATAGCATGTGAGTACAAAAATGCATGACCCCTCTTTGGAGGTCTACCCAAAGTGGGTTTCTTTCCAATCGGGGGTGTGTACGAAGTGGAAGCACTATTGGTAGGATAACTACCAATGGGGTGTTTGCTCCCACTCGTCGAGGCATCGGATGTCGGCCTAACAAAGGTGGTAGGCGATTTGGATGAGTCTCCCATCTTATACCCCAAGCCAATGTGGTGTTTGGCCGGAAGTAAGTCATTTAGGATATTATCCAAATGGCCCTTACCTTTATTGAAATCATTGATACGGCCTAACGTGCACTCATACTTCTCTTTGAGAGAATGCAAAGAAGCATCCAAAGTGGATACTTGCGATGTGAGTGCATAAACACGTGATTTGAGATTCTTATTCTCAATACTCAAGGTTGAGTTTTGAGACGTCAAATCCGCTATCACATGTTCATCCGAATCCTCAACACGAACATGCTCAAGTTGAGATTTGAGGGACTTCACCTCATTTCTCAACAAGCCATTATGAGTAAGCAAACTTGCTTTCTCATTGGCGAGTGTCTCAACAATGGTGTCATTGTTGGTGATGATAGACTTAGGAGAGGTTTGGAGGTTGACAAGTTCATCTTTGGTCTTATTATATCGATCTACTAATTTAGTAAATTTAGACCAAATTTCTTGGTTTGCTAACCTCATTTCATCAATAGTAGGTTCTCCGCTTTCCTCCTCGCTACCATCCTCGCTTTCATCCTCGCTATCATCGAAGGAGGACTTTCGATCTTTTGCCTCATTCGCCATGAAGCAAAGTTTTGCTTTCTCCACTCTTCCATCATCCGACTCTCCACTTGAGGAATCCTCTTCGGAGTCGGTGAATGTTCCAACAAGTCCTTTCTTGTACTTTCTCGACTTGTCGTACTTTGATGCTTTCCCCTTCTCCTTGTGTTTGTAGAGAGGACAATCCGGTTTGATGTGTCCTGGCTTGTTGCATTTATAACACACGGGAGTAGAAGGATTAGTCGAACTAACTTTAGATTTATTCAAAGATATACCTTCTCGGAGGAATCGATCGAACTTCCTTGCCATACGGGCAATGGATTCCATGTCCAATTCGTCTTCCGATTCTTCATCATCGGTAGATGGAGCGGCCTTGAAGGCAATCCCCTTTTTCTTTGGCTCATCTTGCTTCAAGTACGCTTTCATCTTTTCCTTCATTCGGATCTTACTATCCTTGCGTACCTCGTAAGACAACAAGGTACCCATTAGTTGTACGACGGTATATTTGTTCATGTCATTACCTTCCTCGATGGCGAAGGTACGCTTTTCCCAACATGATGGAAGACCGTCGATAATCTTCGCGACTTTCTCCTTTTGGGTATAGACCTTCCCAAGAGCTTCCAAGTCGTTTGATATATCCACAAAGCGAGCGTAATATTCCTTCATGGTTTCGCCCTGCTCCATATGAAACAACTCAAATTCTTTATTAGCAACGACGAGTTTAGAATCTTTTACCGTACTCGATCCTTCGTGCAATATGAGGAGTTGGTTCCATATTTGATATGCACTCTTACATGTGCATATCTTGTTGAAGTCCTCGGGCTCCAACGCATAATTCAAGGCATTCATTGCCTTGGCATTGGCTACTTCCGCGGCGACCTCCGCGGGAGTCCACTTCGCGAAATCTTCTTCGGAAGGCTCGACATACTCCGTCATGGTGGCTCTCCATAGTGAAGCGCTCCGGAGGAAAATTTGCATCCGGCATTTCCAGTACCCATAGTTGGTACCGTTGAAGTTTGGAGGCCTGACGGAGGATAGTCCTTCCATAACTGAAGAAGCTCCATCGCGGTTCTTGAAGACGTTGTAGTCATTGTTCGTCATAGCTCTCAACTTTGGCTATGTGTAGCTTTGAACTTGGCTATGTGTAGCTTTGAACTTGGCTCTGATACCAATTGTAGTGCCCTGGGAAGCTACTGCACATGTACTAGAGGGGGGGTGAATAGTACTTTTAAATAATAAGGAGAGTTATTCCTAATTATCGTGCAATTAACAAACAACGATGCGGAATAACTACAATCAAGAAATAATGCAAACGCAAACACAATGGTTTAATGGGTTCGGATCCACCCAAGTCTCCCCGACTTGTTCCCGGTGATCCTACGTCCCAACCACCCGGATCCCTTCCGGATACTTGAGTTAGAAACCCTAACTCAAGATTTCCACTATGAACACTTGCGAAAACCTCGCAAGCGCAATCGACCTACAATCGATGACCGTGACTCCCACAACCCGGGATCACGCAAAACCTCTCACAACCGAGAGTATACAATTCAAATATAACTGAAATGAAATGCTTACCAACAAAATACCTATGCCTTGAGATTTCTTACCAAATTAGGGCAAAGAGGATTTTGATGGAGGAAGAGTCACCAAACCATAGCTTCAAGAAGATGACCAGCAATGAAAGCCTAGGGATGAGATGGATGACCTAGAATCAAGCCCTTGGCTTGGAAGGCTCACAACCAATGAATCTCTCTTGAAGAATAAGAGTGAGGGAGAGATTCTTGAGAATGGGAGAGCTTGAAGATGAGAGTTGAAAGCTTCTCTTTTAATCAATAGAACTCTGAAATAGCAGCCTTGGATCCTATGAAATAACCCCTTCAGGTATTTAAAGGATCAAGGGAAAAGGGAGAGAGAAACGTCGCTTTCAAAACTCCAACGGATCTAAATCTGAAGCAGGCTAGTCGGTCAAAGAACAACCACTGACCGACTAGTTCATCAACTAGTCGGTCGGTGAAACAACATGAACCGACTAAGTGAGGAACTGAGAAGAGATAGGAATTCGGACCTAGAAATCTAGTCGGTCCAAGAAGACATTCTGACCGACTAGTTTCACAACTAGTCGGTCGGTCAGTAAACTTAGACCGACTAAGAGTCAAAAACAAATAGTCTGAATACAAATGATTTAGTCGGTCCAAGAACAAATGTTGACCGACTAGATCAACAACTAGTCGGTCGCCAAACGTTCTTAGACCGACTAACGATAAACAATAGCTTAGGAGAAATTTAGTATGAACAGTAAGTCACAACTAGTCGGTCAAAGAAGCATCACTGACCGACTAGTTTACAAACTAGTCAGTCGGTGAGTCAACGTAGACCGACTAACTGTAAACAGTAAAGTCCAAGAAATTAAGGAATCAAACTAGTCGGTCCAAGAAGAGTTGCTGACCGACTAGATCACCATCTAGTCGGTCAGTACTTCTTCTTGTACCAACTAACATGCACAAACAAGTCCGAATCGAAGCGCGACGCTTCGAGGAAGTTAGAATGAACTTGTACTAAGATCCTAGAGCTACGATATGAGCGTTATGAAGTTAGAATGGTAAGATATACTCAAGGCTTAACATTCTATAGATCGAAGCTAAAAGACTATAAAATAAACCTTAGCGATCCGTCTTCAAAGCTTCAATCTTCATTCTTGACTTCAAAGAAGGTACAAACGAAGCTTTAGGCATGCGAGCACGCGCTTTGAGAAGTCTTGAGACGTCGCTTTGGATGTTCTCGTGAATTTGGCGACGATCTCCATAACTGCGCTCACAAATTGTTAGTTCATGATATATTTATGTTTGCTTATCATCCAAAACCAAATCTGGTGAGTCCAATACTCAACAAGATGGTGAGGGTAGAACTTGTGTGGCAAATAGCTAGGGAATAAGTCATGTGCTACGTATGAGAGTTAGCAACATAGACAAAGATGGATTTGTGAATGAGAAATAAAAGTTGCCCATCTTCATGGGAATTAGTGGGTGAATGGAAAATTGCTCAAGTGGGCTGTCGCCGTTGCCGTCCTCGATACTCGTTTCAGCACTCATTCTTGCTCTTTCTTGAAGATCTTGAAGATAGTCGATTTTCTCATTTAGTATTTCCAGAAAAAATGTCCTGAATAACTCTGCCATAATATATATGTTAATTCTGTGACTGCTCTGCTCCCGAAAAGATCAAAGAGACTGATAGAGACGTCGGCGTTGGTTTTTCCAACAAAACGAGGGGAGAATGGAATGCAATGTCGATAGCGAAATCCACCAACAAAAAAAGTAAAAAAATAAGTATGAATAGAACAAGAAAAGAGCAAATTATGGGTAAATAATTAAAATAGATACTAGTTACCTTTCTTTTTTTTATTATTTTGTTTTTTTCTTTACGAAGCTTCTTCTTTAAATAATTCTGCCTTCCTTAAAATATCTTGAACAGTTCCTATAGGTTGAGCACCTTTTTCAAGGAAATAATGCCCTTGTTGACGATCCTTTACTCCGACAGCATCTAGGGTTCCTCGAACAATGTGATATCTCACACCGGGTAAATCCTTAACCCTTCCTCCTGTTACTAATACTACAGAATGTTCTTGTGAATTGTGGCCAATACCAGGTATATAAGCAGTGATTTCAAATCCAGAGGTTAATCGTACTCTGGCAACTTTACGTAAGGCAGAGTTTGGTTTTTTTGGGGGTGATAGTGGAAAAGTTGACAGATAAGTCACCCTTCCTGTCACTCTACAGAACCGTGCATGAGATTTTCACCTCATACGGCTCCTCGTTCAATTCTTTCGAAGTAATTGAGTTGGACCCTTTTCTTCGTTCAAGAATCTCTTCCCTTCTTCCACTCTGCCCCGAAGAGTAACTAAGACCAATTCATTCACGTTTTCATGTTCCAATTGAACACTTTCCATTTATGATCAAAGGAGAAGATTATTCTTTTTACCAAACATATGCGGATCAAATCACGATCTTCTAATCTAATAAGAACAAGAGTCTCGATCAATATTATCAATTAGAAGAATTTATGGTTGACTTGGATTAATAAAATCAAGTATCCAGGCTCCGTTCAGAAAATACCAAATTGGTAATAGTAATATATATACAATTGCTACTTGTAGCATAGACGATTCTTATACTTAATTATAGGGGTGATCCAAAAGTACCTTTTCGGAGTCCTGGAGAGGAAGATGCAGTTTGGGTTGACGTATAGTGCGACTTGTCAGACATATTGGGTCATATGGGATTTACCCGTTTTCTTCCCCGATCGAGATATCCTCTGTTTCGCCCAAGAAATATTGTATTGATTGGAGAATCAATCATTCGGAGCGTGAAGTGAAATTAGATTAATTTCTATTGATTGAGGATCAATATTATCAATTAGAAGAATTTATGGTTGACTTGGATTAATAAAATCAAGTATCCAGGCTCCGTTCAGAAAATACCAAATTGGTAATAGTAATATATATACAATTGCTACTTGTAGCATAGACGATTCTTATACTTAATTATAGGGGTGATCTCAAACTACCATACCAACCAGTATGATGAATACATCGAATAGTTTGGGCTAATCACAGATATAGAAGAATTTCGACCTAATTAATCCTAGGATTTAATTAGAATGCTTAATTAAGGTTTAGTTTGGGCTAATCACAGATTGAAAATGATTAGGTCGAAAGGTCGGTCAAACGGTGTCCGATAAAAACAAGAAAAATATCGGGACGACCGTGTCGACGAGAGGGTCGAGACTATGATGATCGGTCATGAGCTAGGGTAACGGAAATTGGAACTAAAAATAAAGCAATCAAACGACGATGGTAAAAGTTACGACACCCCTTCATACAAAGCGGTTTTGTGGGAGAACGACCTGTGAAATGACGTTCACGAAAAATTCCACAAATAAGTACTCTTTCAGAGGGTCACAACGACATATCACATCACACGTTTGGGATACAAGAAGAGGCAACTAAAAATACGCGTACGAAAGGAAAGTAAGCACACGAAAATGTACAAGCAAAAAAGCGACCATGACATCCTACCCACCTTAGAATAAAGTCCGTCCTCGGACTTTCTAACTATAAATATATCTAGCCATTCTAGTAACTACCCCAATCATAACACACTATAATTCAAACCATGTATAGTCACTACAAGTGCTTATATATGCACTAGGTAGTCAAACATTAATACTACAAACATGTATATATATATATATATATATATATATATATATATATATATATAAATAATAAACGATGCGATTGTCCTCCGTGGCCTGGGTTATGACTAGGACAAACGTCCCGTCGTCCCTTTTTTTTGTTTTTTGATTTTTTTGCATAAAGAACCCCCTACAAATCCCTAATTGCGCGGAATACCGCCCATTTACACCTCTTTCAAAAATAACCCCTGCTTTTGTTGTTTTAAACTTTTGACCCCCCCACACAATCCCCCCCCACACCCACTCTTTTTCGCTTTCTCCTCTTGGCTTCCGATCGGATCTTTTTCATACATTTGACAGCGATTTTTGAATCCTAGGGCTGACTAGGACAAGCTGACTAGGACAAAGAGGTTGATATAAAAAGAGGGTCAGGATTTAATCTTGGGGAATGAACGATTTAGATGAGTGTTTGAGATGATAAATTTGTATTTTTAGATATCTTTTCTTGGAAAACAGCCCTTGATTGTGGGTCCCATTTGGCTGGTTGGATAACCCGAGGAGAGCAAGAGGCACGTTTGCAACCTAGGGGAGAGCAAAATTGGCTCTTGCTCTTCCCCAAAATATAAGGATATCTGTAAGTAATCAAGAAGAAGAAAAGCAAGAGTAAGAAGCGAACCCAGAAACCCGAAAAACCCAGATGCAAGAAGAAGAAGAAGAAGAATAAGAAGAAGAAGAGGAACAACAACAAGAGGAAGAAGTCCCCAAGCTCGAGGAGGTCTTCAACGAGATCGAAGTCATCAGAAATAAGATGGTGCAAGGGCCAGCTCCAATACCTCATCAAATGGTCAAAGTCTCAGATCTGTGGTGTTTCGTTGGGTTCAAAGTCTCAGATGATGCGTGCAGACTTCATCTCCATTTTCTTCTTCATTTTTGCTTTTCTCTTCTTGGACTTCAGGTACAAATTCAGGTATGTAATAGGTATGCCAAAGCATCAAGAGGTATGCCAAAGCATCTATAACCCTTCTCTTTTCAGCTTTCTTTCAGCTTTCTTCAATAACCTTTGCTGATCAGCTGATCAGCATTCTTCTCGCAGGGTTTAAAAACGCAGGTCTGAGTTGAACCGCGAGGGCGGGGGGTTTAATTCGTTCGCAGGTCTGAGTTGAGCTGCGTTACTGGATCTCGACAGCGCTGATTTGTGTTTGAGATCGTGGTGTTTGAGATCGTGATCGTGCTGAGTTGAGGTATGTAGTTTTTTAAAGTTTTGAACTTTAATAACCCTAGATCATCTCTGTTAATTTTTGGTGAAGATACTGCTTGCTTGCCGAAGATCTGGATTTTGGGGGAAAAGATACACCTTTTCCATTATTTGATCCTTCTCAGAGGCGGCATCAAAGCACAGATCATGCTCTCAACTCGGCACTGGAGTCATCATCAAAGCCCAACTCTCGCCTCCGGCCATCAGAACTCTTGCCTCTCGCCTCCAGACCTAATGGAGTCGATCCTCATCCAAATTGAGATGAAGATGATGTAAGATTCAAGCCGCATCAAAAGAGGATCAGTTTGCCACGAACCGATGCGGACGATGATCCATCGGGTAATCCCTCACCTTCTTATGTATTATTGTATTTTATTGGTTTAGCGCATTTAGTTAGTTAAGGGCCATCACTTGCCCGATTAAGGAAATTGTGGGTTGAATCGCCTGGTTCAATCCGGTTCATACAATTTTTTTTCTTGATTTTGGATCCTTATATCAAACTGATTAAACCCATGACAATGACATTGGAACAGTGGGGATTTTTTCCAGAGACCTCGAATAATTTTGAAAGCCAATTTGCAAGTACAAGGACTTTAGAAGTATTTTTCTCTATTAAACTTACATGTTTATGTATGCCCCATCCCATGGCAACAGAGCAACCAACCTCCTGCATGCAGGAATGTGCAGCAAATCACTCGGCGGCTTCCGCTTGATCAGTTTGCCTGCTGAAAGGGCGTCGGGATTGTTCATTCCATTCTTCTTAGCAAGTATTGCACCTGATTTAAAATCCATGTGTGTCTAATTTGTTCATATCCAGATTTAAAAGCATTCCGAATGTAAATCCAAGTTTTTATTCATATCCAGTAGCATGATTTTGTTCATATCCAGTCCCCTACCTTAAACTAAGGTCCGCTTTTAAAAATTACTTTGCTGCAACATATCTGAGTTTTGTTCATATCTGAGTTTCTTTGATTACTCTGCTGCAACATCTGCTAATTTTGTTTGTTCCCCCTTCCTTCCCTAATGTTTCACAGTTTCTCCACATCTGGACACTTCGGGAATATTTGGAGATAGATTTGGAGCGCATAGTTGATGATTTCATTTTCATGTATTTTTGTTGGCATTTTCTTCCTCACATGCCAAAAGTTGAAATCTTTGAGGTTTGTTTATTGTTATTCATATTATCTTTTGTTCATAGTACTGAAATTCATTAGATTGCATCATGATTAAAAAAAATCATCTTGAAATCTGTATACATTTAAAAAAAATTCATTTTCTTCAACATAATTGCATCGTGATTATTTTCATTTGGAAAATGTTCACATCTACTGGTTTTTAGTATGTTATTGCATTCTTTTTAATATAAAATGAATTTGATTTGAAGTTATTCTTAAGCATAACCGCTGAGGTAACTATTTCTGGCCCTCGCCTCATCTGATCTGATCTGAACTCGCCTGATTTTTGTTTTTGTTTTTCGCCTGAAGATCCTAATCCTTGCTTTGCCGAAGAGCCTGTGGACCAATTGGCAGATTTTTGGGGAATATATACAGATTTTGCCGAAGATCCTGATTGCAGCCTGTGTTTTCTTATTGCATTAAGAAGAACCCAAAGCAGGTTAGTTGTGGAATTCCAGGTTGCTTAATTTTGGGGAACAACGAGTTTTCTTTTTTGTGTTTGTGTTTTCTTTTTGTTCATAATTATTGCATTAAGAAGAACCCGTGCCTGTGTTTTCTTTTTTTTGTTTGTGTTTTCTTTTTTGTTCATAAGTATAGCCTAAATATGAACTGTGGGTTGCTTAATTCAGGTGTTTTTCCTAAATTATTGGCAACTTGATGAAGATTGGCATTTCCCTGTATGGATGAAACTTTATGAAGTTAACTGCTAGCATTTTTAGCAGCTGTGGGCCTCTTTCCCAGTATGTTTTACTGTTTGTATTGTAGCATGTTTTAATGTTTGATAAGAACATTGGCCTTTATTCATTTGTAAGTGGGGCTGGGGACTTACCAAAAAACATGAGGGTAAATGCTCATGTCTAAGAAATCCAAATCAGTTGGAATTTCCATGGTTAGAGTATGGATTAACACTAACATTCTAACCTAAATGAATTTTCAGATTTAAATATGCAGCAAGCAGACTAAATTTGATCAAAAATCATATTTCTTCCTCGAATCTTATAAAGGATTGGGTTACAGATTTTTTGAATGTTCACCCATGAGAACAAATTTTTGAGAACAAATTGTATTAGCCATGAGAACAAATTTTTTAATTTTACTTCCAGAATATTTGCCATGATGTCCAGAATTGGGTTATAAAATTTTACATTCAGAATTTTGACAGCATACTTCCAGCTGTGTTTTTTATTTTTACAGCATACTTGACAGCATCCTTCCATTTATTTGATTGGGAGGAAGAAGACGATGTTATCGAATAACAGGCTTTTGCTCCATCAAGGTGCATATTTAGGCTAACCGATTTCATTTCTTTTGATTTTGGGTGTCAAAAATGAGGGAAGTTTTTATCTTTATTTTGTTTTGTGACAATGTCGAAGAAATTTGGTAAAGAAATTTAGTGAGGATGAGAAGATGCACATGTCCAAACAATTTCTGGTACTTTTTTCCCACCTTTTTATGATCATTTTGGTTTTAGATTGTTAAATGAGACACAAACTTCCAACTGCTGCTATTTCTTCTAAATTAATTGCCTTGAAGCTATTTACATGGTTTCTAATTTAGGTTTTATTTGTTTCTAAATTAGTTTCCTTGAAGGAATTTACATGGGTTTCTAACTCTAGATAACTTTACTGTTTTTATATGGATTTTAGATCAATATGTTGATGATGTTAATCATGAAATACAGATGCACCTCTCTTTCCTTTTTAGATCAAAATTTGTTTTGTTTTGATATGTAGATCTAGTATCTGAGACCCAAACAGAATTAGCTATATAAGAAGCCAAAAAAGAATAATCTACCTTTAGCTAATATAATTTTGTTAAGGGTCAGATGCTCCCAGTAATACTGTATGGTAGGGTAATTTTAATCTAACAACCTACACTTCATATGACTGCACAAGGTGCTTCATGTGAACTTATGTTAAGTCACATAGACTTAACACAATGGAAAGTATGCGAACTTATGCTAAGCTGGGGTGATTCATGTGAACATAAGTTAAGCCACATAACCTTAACACAATGGCAAGTATGCAATCTTATGCTAAGCTGTGCAAACTGCAAAATCACAACAGTAATCAATAATGGGTGTTCAAAACACATATGCAACATAGAAGCGGATGGCTAACATAAGAAGCAAATAGGATATGCTTGCATGAAGCTGAACATGACTTTATTTTGGATAAATGTTACCAGGATATGAGTAGATAGAAGTATAAATATGTAATTTGGAGAAGAGAAAGGATAGACTGACATGAAGTTGATTTTGAATTTAGTAGGTTGTACAAATGCACCGAACTATGATGATTGGACTTTGAATGGAGCTCATTTTGAATTTATATAAGATAAAATGCTGCCAGAATCCAAACACATAGGACTATGATAATATGACCTGAACAAGAAATAGGGTAAGCTGGTATAAAGCCGACTTTGATTGTGTTTCGTATAATATGTTATCTGGGATTCTGAATATAAAAGAACAGAAGCAAGATAATTACTAGGCTCTCCAGGAAAATGATTCGATTCGATGAAAAGAAGAGACTCTGTTCAGAAGTATCCATACCATTTAAATTCCAAAACATTTCTGTTTTTAATCAAACACAAAGGGAATAAAGAAGTTTTAGATGCTTCAAACACTAAATCTTTTTCAAACGATTTCTTTATACCTTCCAGAGATGGTGTTTCTTTATATTAAAAGCTCTTCATTCTTGAAAAGCTCAAGATGTGGGCAAGAGATGTCCAATATAATTTAGTTCTTTTATATTCAGGCATTTTAGATGATGTACATCAAGGTAATGGCTTTATGTTACAATTTGTATAAACCTATCCAACTTTGGAGTCGAGAGGAGTTGCCCTTAAATCCTTTTATGTCAAAACAAAACAATATATCCTGTCTGGAACTTTGCATAATAAAACTTTATATTAGTTTTGTTTTGATATAGTATATGTTGTCAGGAACTTTGCATATTAAAACTTTATATTAGTTTTGACATGGGAAACCCAATAAGATGATGTTACATTTGTTTGTTACAGAGAAGCAATGTTACATTTGTTTGTTTATTACAATGAAGAAGATGCGTTAAGAAATGATGTTATAAAATTTTACATAGAAGCAATGATGTTACAATGAATGGTAGTTCTACTCATATTTTAACAGTTTTTTATTGTTAATTGAGTCACAGTGCCTTAAGGCATTTGTTGCCTGGTTTACATAATTCAACCATTTTGGGTTTTAACTGATTTTTTAAACAAATGTTGGAATACATGCACTTGGTTGCAACTTCATGTACTTGATTCATTAAACAAATGTTGGAATACCTGCCAGATTTTTTAAATCAAAACATTTGTGATATTTTATCCTTTAAGTGCAGGATATATAGAATACCTTCAGGATATAAAGGATTTTTTATCCTTTGAGTTGCAACTGGGAGCATGGGAGTACTTGCACTTGCACTTGGTGCCTACTTCATGTACTTGCACTTGGTGCCTACGAGTTTCAGACTACGATTCACAAATGCAAATTTGTTCCAATGAACAAACTCTTCAAGTTAGGTCAAGCCACCAGAAATTATTGTGTTCCTCACAATCAGCAACTCATTATCATGCATCAACAAGCACAAACATATGGGGTAAGTGAATTATATTATTAATAATAGTTATACATAAGAGAGCAGTCTATGCTGAAACTTCTCACCATCGAAGCATGCTCACTGATTCTCCAAGAACCACCCGACTTAATATGCAAGTTTGTATATTGATTTTGTTGATATGGAGCTATTTGCTAAAATTAGAAGTTACGGATAAGTTATGTTTGAGCAATTTGCCCAATGATGATACTTTATTCCTAATAAAACTGCTTCCGTCACAAACCTAATAACCAGTAGTGTATGTCTTCATCTTTTACAGACTTTCTTACTCCTAAAAGAAGCTAAGTTCATCAAGTTAACCCCACACGGCCATCAGCAAAGCAGGCAAGGCAAGGAATAATTACTGCACTGATTGTATTCAATCTTATTGAAGGGAGAAGAAAAGTACAGAGCAAACATTTGTTTGTTTTTTCATGTCATAAATTTGAAAAAAAATTGGAAGGAATTTTTGCATTCTGGATTGTAGTAATAAACTACTTCAAGAATTAAGATACATATCTGATTGCCCTCCTTTGGGATGCAAGTATGAAATAATAGAGGCTTTGAGACTATAGTGTGTAATATTATAGTTGCAGGATGAGTGATTATCAGTTGTAGCCTTGCAGGAAGAACCCACTTGGCTTCTTCATGGGTTACACATTATCTCCTTTCTTCTCATTGTCCTTTCTAATTATCTGTATCAGATTCATCTGATTTCTGTAATGCCATGCTTGAGTGTTATTATTAATCTGACATGATCAAAATCGATTCTGGAATCATACAAAAGGAAAGTTATGATATCGTTCATCTAGGCAGGGCAAAGATCTTTTTGGCCACATATCGAGGAACTCGGGTTTTTGGCCAAAGCTTAAACTTTGATGCTGTTGATTTTTCAAGATCTTTGCATCAATTTCTTTTGTTCATGATGCATCATGATTCATGTAACTGTCAGTTTTCTGTGGGGGAGAGACACCAAGGTAACAAGGCTGGCACTGCCCAGCAACTCTAGCTTACTTCACATGTACATGGGCTCCTTTTATTGCTCCCCTATCCTGTCAGTTTTTTATGGACTGGAATTTGTTGTGGAGATAAAATTTTTTGTAATGCATGATTAATTGACTGAATGGGGGAAATTGGATTATCACTATTAGATTTTCCACTTTAGGATTTTGTTTTTTCTGGAGTCTGTTGGAATCTGTTTGTGGTTTTATTTTTTGGGAATCTGTTTGTCATTTTATTTAAGGAGTGTATGGTTGAATGAATATTTTTTGGCATTATATTTTGGACATTATGTGACTAGATGAGTTTCAAAACATGATGATGTTGCTATTAGATGTTAACATGTCAACAGCTAAATGTATGCGAAAATCTAGAGCTGGACAGTTCATTCAGGGTTGGCAGTAAAATCCGTCTCCATTTTTATTACCAGGGGGTTGAGATTCTCTTCAAGCCAGATGTGGTCTGTTCATATGCATCCGAAGATCAAACTAATTCTGAAACAATGACTTGATGGAGCTGCTGATTCTAGCACTGATGCAGTTGACATGGAAGATCAAAAGCATGTTTTGGGTAGGCCTGTTCGCATGTGATCTCTCTTTAGTTTGTCTAATGAGGCAGATTATATTTAGGTGAGGCCTATAGAGCTTGGACTACAGATATGGTGGAGATTGTTATACTGGCTACAGTGTTACTTCTGTGATTTTGGGTTGTTCGGTTTGAAGTTAGTTTGTACTCTTTATACTTCGACTGATCTTCTTCTATACTCCTCTTGATGTGAGGTGGAATTTGTTTGCTTTTGATGTACCTTGAGAGTACCTCCCTAATTGTACCATTAAGTATATTCATATTTTTTTTGATGTGTCAATTCATAGTTGAAGGCGAGATGTAAA
The DNA here is from genome assembly GCA_030789695.1 of Scilla litardierei. Taxonomy (NCBI): domain Eukaryota; kingdom Viridiplantae; phylum Streptophyta; class Magnoliopsida; order Asparagales; family Asparagaceae; genus Scilla; species Scilla litardierei. Next base: position 82,901,438 of record CM061140.1, on the reverse strand, counting down.
ACGACTATAGTCGGTATAAAATAAGACAAGATGCGAATGTTTGTGAGCCCAACTTTTCCATGCAAAAGGCATTCCCTCATTGTAAACAACCTTGAACTGAGTGATCATGATGTTCAAATCACTCAGGTAGTCAGTTAGAACACAAAGAAGGAGGGCAATTTGATCGAAGTGTAGGCAATTAGCATTGAGCTTCGGTTGAGGACCAGGACAAAGGAGTTGGCAGATTTGCAAGTGAAAATTAGGCAAATACATAATAGTTTAGTAACAATTGGGAATTTCTTTGCATAAAGCGTGTCAGTTGTAAACCCGATAGGGCTTAATTGGAAAATAGTGTTGAAGGCAGAGCAATACCTGGAGTTTTGGGTGGGGAACCGAAATTTTGATTGCATTGATGTTTTTACTTTTATTCTAAAAAGACTAGCCAAGTAGTAAACTCAAAAAATAATAACATCACATCTCTCTCTCTCTCTCTGTCATCTTTCTCTCTCTCTAACAGCATCTCTCTCTCTGTGTGTGTGTGTGTGTGTGTGTGTGTCGTCACTCTCTCCATCAAGCATATGAAATTTTTATTTGCATTGATTTTTTTAATTTATTTTAAGAAGACTAGCCAAACGGTTGACTCAAAAAATAATAACATCACATGTCTTCTCTCTCTCTCTTTTGTGTGGTTTTACGCTAATTTGTTGTTCAGAGCTAAATTTGTTTTTCCAGGCCGAAAGCGCTTATGTCGAATTTGTTGTTCCGTGTCGAAGGCGCCTGTGCCGAATTTATTGTTTGTTGTTCCGCACCGAATTTGTTGTTTGTTGTTCCACGTCGAATTTGTTGTTTCGTGCCGAAGGCGTCCGTACCGCTAATTATTTTTACGCTAATATATTGTTGTTTTAAATTTTTGGATGTGAAAATAATTTTTTGGGTAACAAATATTTTGCGGGAAAAATCTTAAATGAACCGTGCCCGTGGGCACGGGTTATGACTAGTGTGTGTGTGTGTATATATATATATGGATTCGCATACTATGGATGTGCAGCTGCCTATTCAGGGCTGGGATGGAGTGGAGACTAGGCAATCTGTTGATGAGCGTGAGGCAATTCTTACGGTGCCTACTCATGTCAATGATGCTGGACATGATATTGCTGGTGCTTCCTCTCAGGCTGTTGGTCCCTTGCGGCAACTATCTACTTTGCTGAATGTTCTCAGGTCCTTGCGACTTATGCAACGTAATCGTCCCCCTGTCAACCAGCCTAATTTGCTGAATGCTGAATGTTCTCAGGTCCTAGTTCCAGACACTAATCCTCTGGCGATGGACCATACTCCCTCGGCCTCTATCAACCAGCCTCCTGTGATTAGTCCTGTAATTAGTCCAGACTCACAGCCTCCTGTGATTAGTCCTGTAATACAGGACAATCCGGCTCCTTCAGCTGTTGGATTACCGCATGAACCACTCTATGACAACCCAGATTGGGCTGAGGAGCACACGTCCTTGCTAAAATCTGTGGAATCAAGTAAACTGAGGAAGCAGGTTAATTCTCTTGCTAGTAGCTCTACCCGAAGGAGTAGTAGATTAAAGTAGTGTTGGTTCACTTCATTCATTCTGCATCTATCATTTATTATGAATATGCTTATTTGGAATACTCGGGGTTTGAACAATGCTGTGCGGCGTAGGGACCTCCGTGATAGGATTAAAAATATTGATCCTTCAATTCTAGTTCTCTTGGAGACAAAATTAAATACTATTAGTGTCAGAACAAAGTCTTGCATCCCGCAGAGTTGGATTTCTCTCCATAATTTCCAGTTGCATGGAGGATGGCATATACTGATTGGTTATGATCCACTTGTGTGGAATTTGAGTGTTATCTCAATCTCTATTCAACATATCCCTGTTCATTGTGTTAATGCGCGGGGGGGGGGGGGGGGGGGGGGGGGGGGGGGGGGGTTCAAATTTGCTTTTTCAGCTGTATATGGTAGTAACAGTGCTGTTGAGAGGAGGCTCTTATGGGAGCAACTGAAAGGTGATGCGGGTGGATTGAGAAATGAGGCCTGGATTGTCGGTGGTGATTTTAATTGTATTCTTTATGCTAAAGATAAGCTGGGTGGTCGCAGGGTAGAGGCTAGTAAATTGGCTGAGTTCAATAACTGTTTATTTGATTGTGGGCTTCAGAATCTCAAAAGCACTGGGCAAAGGCTTAGATGGGGCAATAAGCGTCTGGGTCTGGGGCGCATTGCAGCCCAATTGGACAGGGTCCTTTGTAATGATGTGTGGCTAAATAAGCTTCCTAACTCTTGCTTTGTTTATTTGGATCCCCAGACCAGTGATCACTCCCCTATGATTGTCAATTTCCATACTCAGGTTCATTCTGACCCTAAGCCTTTCAAATTTTACAATCACTGGATCTCTCTTCCAGGGTACTATGAGTTGATGGAATCCTGCTGGCAGCAGAACATCAGAGGAACTCGCATGTTCCGTCTGATTAGTAAAATGCGAAGAGTTAAATATGGGTTGAGAAGCTGGGCTAAAGAGCATCAGGCTAATAATTCTATTCTTCATTGCCGCAACCAGCTGGAGGCTGTTAGAAATCTCAATGCTTTACATTCTAGTATTGAGCTTCAGGGAAAAGAACGTAAATTATCAAATGAGCTGGCCAACCTTTTGGGGTTAGAAGAAGAGATGTACCGTCAAAGGAGTAGACATGATTAGCTTGACCTGGGTGACAGAAATACAAGATTCTTCTACAATGCTATGAAATCAAGACAATGCCGCAATAACCTAAGGCATCTGGTGGATAGGCAAGTGGTTCAGAGCAAAACCTATGCAGACATAAAAGCCGAAGCTGCTACTTACTATGAAACTTTATACAACCAAAATCACTATTGGAATGTATTTCCTAGACTTGTGCCCAAGAAGAAAATTAAACATGAGACTGATATTTGGCTTGAAAGAGATGTCGCTGCAGCTGAGATTAAGGAGGCGGTTTTTCAGATTGGGGCTTCCAAAGCACCGGGGCCTGATTGGTTTAATGGTTTCTTCTTCCAGCACAATTGTAATCTTATTGGTAATGAGGTTGTGGGTGCAGTTCAGTCTTTCTTCCGATCTAGTTCCTTACTGCGACATGTAAATCATACATTCCTTACTTTGGCTCCTAAAGGTTCTAATGCTTCGTCTTTGGGAGATTACATGCCGATTGCTTGCTGCAATGTTTTATATAAGATTATCAGCAAGATCCTTTGCAACAGACTTCACAGTTTCATTCAAGATCTTGTATCCCCGAATCAAGTTGCTTTCCTTCAGGGGAGATTGATTTCTGATTGTGCCCTCCTTGCCCATGAGCAAATTAGAGATTTTAGCAATCCTATGGGATCCAGAGCATGCCTTAAGCTTGATCTCAGAAAGGCCTTTGATAGTGTGAACAGGGAGTTCGTTTTATTCATCTTGCACCAGATGGGGTTTGGACACAAGTTCATCGGCTGGATTAAGGAATGTATTTCTACGGTATCCTACTCTGTCATGGTTAATGGATCACCTGTGGGATTCTTTAGAGGAAACAGAGGTCTTAGACAAGGTGACCCCCTTTCCCCCTTCCTTTTTGTCATCATTATGGAATGTTTCACCCTCCTGCTTGCCAAGGCGATCACCAAAGGAGACATTCAGCCTATGAGAAGAGTTGGAGCTATATCACACCTACTTTTTGCAGATGATTTACTGGTTTTCAGCAGGGCCAATCAGAAATCTTTTAAGGGCCTAAAAAATTTGCTAGAGGAGTTCCGTAATTTCACAGGCATGGAAATCAACTGGGACAAGAGTACTTCTATGTTTAGGAAAGGCGTGAAGAATTCTGGAGATCTGGCTGTATTGTTGGGGGCTAAACATTCACACACTATTACTACTTACTTGGGACTCCCTTTGTCTTCAAAGTACCCCAAGGCTCAAATGTACAATCGACTTATTGATAAATGTAGGAAGCGGTTTAGTGGATGGACTTCCTCGACATTATCTCTTGCTGGTCGTATTGAATTGGTGAGAGCAGTTATCTATGGCATGATAAATTTTTGGCTACAGGTTTATAGATTCCCCACTACCGTGTTGCGTACTTTAAATTCAATGTGCAGAAAATTTATTTGGGGCACTTCTAAAGCATGGGCCTGGAGTGACTCTTGTAGACCTAAGTAGGAAGGAGGGGTTGGATTAAGATTACTTACTGATCTGAACATCGCTGCGGGAATCAAACTTACTTGGAGACTGCTAAATTCTAGAGGGCTATGGGCGGAATACATGCGTAGCAAATACAAAGACTCTTCTAGATTCTATGAAGCTTTGGGAGCAGCCACTCATTCTGGAACGTGGAAGTTCCTGCTCCATTGCAGAGGACTTTCACAGAGTATTATCAAGAGGAAAGTTGGAAATGGGAGGGATACTCTTTTTTGGCATGATAACTGGCTCCCGTGTGGCCCTCTAAAATGCTTACACAATATTCCGGATGGGGTGAGTAGAAAGTGTGTATCTGACTATTGGAATGGGGATTCTTGCATTGAGGATCCTGATATCCTCAATCTCAGTTCAATTCTTCAACATCAGGCATTATCTACGGGCATGGACTCATGGGAATGGAAGCTGGGCTCGCCATTCACGTTCAAGGGGGCTTGGGATCACGTGCGAAATAAATCGGCTCCATTCCAGTACTATAATCTCATTTGGTACAGTAAGTATACCCCCAAATTCTCCATCACACTCCTTCGCGCCTTCAACAACAAACTTCTCACTAAATCACGCCTGGCTAGTTGGAGCGGCCTCCCCTCTACGCATTGCGATTTGTGCAGTGATGCTATTTCGGAATCTATTGAGCATTTGTATTTCGAATGCACATACTTGAATTATATAATGCAAAGATCCCTGCTCAAGCTGGGTTCCAAAGGGACGGCTGTTCTTTCCCTAAGTAATATTGGCCAGCACTTCTTGGCCTGTTACGGCAACAAAGGAGCTCTTGGGTTGCTTGGTAAAACTGTGCTTGCGGCTGTGGTTTGGCATCTTTGGCGTGAACGCAATAGACGTGTATTTGATAATATCAGTAAATCCAAGATAGCCCTATTTGAGGATATCGCTTGTGACGTCCGCACTATTCTAAGGAATTTGGAAGACATTGACTATGAAGACGCAAATGCCTTTGCAAATTGGGATATCCGAGACAACGTATGATTTGCTTTGTCTCTATTTTCTTTGTGAATGTATTTTGTTTTTATATAGTTTGGTGTGTGGCTCTGAGCTTGGATGTGGGTCTATTTGTTCTAGGGTGACGACGCTTGTGTCCTTTCCCCTAGTCACCTAGATCGCATTCAGGCTGAGACCACGTTGTACATTTTATTCACTACTTAATATAGAAGTTACTTACTCTGCAATATATATATATATATATATATATATATATATATATATATATATATATATATATATATATATATATATATATATATATATATATATATATATGCACATTCTATACTTACACCTATTATGAACAGTCAAATTCATACACGTACTTTAATCATTCATATAGTCACGTACATCCCTTATATAGCTATCACACACTTATCACATAACCAAGGTATACATACTTACATAAAAATAGTTCACACCAGCAAATACAATCGTAGTACTTCACGTATAGATAACTACCTATGAACAAAACAACATGGGTATACTACTCCCTATATCTCCTAGTATACATCCAACACCAAACATATCAACACATGTAATCACACCATACAATATTAAATCATGTTTGCTATATATAATATTCATTCATCCCTACTACACACACACACAAATATATATAGCTATTCAAACACACGCAGATACTTCATCATATATACACATCACATACAATCCTATAACTATATTCAAGACACAACACACATACCATAGTCACAAACACCTATATCTAAGCACATATTTACCCGTGCATGGTGCACGCCCACACACACTAATATACTATTCATACATGCCACTTATACCACTATACACTTAACACATTCTACACACCTAGTTTAGCTAGCATATATACATTCAAACATGTAAAATCTTAGTACTTAACTATACTACACGACCAACACCTATAACTATATAATGGTATAGTCACCCATAACCATGTGCATAACGTAACCAGGCACAACCAAACCTATCACTATACACACATCATCCATTACTATGTTCATAGTACTATACACCAACCACATACAAATATAACAATATACTTAGAGTATACCCACTCAAGCATGGGTGAGACTCAAAGACCCATACCAGAACCAGAATACTTATATACATAACACGATATTTATACCTATACCAACACCACTCATATATATATAGATATATCTATATTTACCAACGTAACCACATACATACCATAATAATATTACAAACATCAGCACACGTATACAATCAAATACACTATTCCATATATGCATACATCGTATAGTCACATACCTATAATATATATTCACACCATAGCAATTTACATATAATTAGTATACTAATTCCTATACTTATCCATACATAGTTACATCATACCATAATCGTGCATACCTCATGGTATACGCGTACATACACAACATCCCGTAAGGACAAGCAATACTATACAAAATTATACTCCTATTATCATACGTATATCACACACATAGTCATATAATAAGTACATACCTACCCATGACTAGCACATACATATCTATGTACGAGTACACGCTCATACGTACTAACATATAGATCTTATATTGGGCATACATGCTTAACTATAGGTACACCTATTATCATTATACCTAACAAGCACATGACTTACTAGTATACTATTTCAAGCATTTACAAGTACCTTGAACTACATACACCACTAGTAGATATTCCAACACTAATTCTAATATACCCAGACATCCCTAAAGGTTTAGCTATCCACACATATATTTATAAATACAATCATACACACCACTTCATATATATATTACTTATATCACTGAGTATGCATAAATAACACAAGAAACAATCATTCATGTATTAAGGGTAGCACACTCATACATGAGTGGTACGCAGGGGTTCACACACCCTACCTATATGCATGCACCACAACGACATCACAATATATACTAATGGGCCCACCATACTATACTAAGGTTGACATAGGCAACGGCAAGTACTAGTATGATGACTAAGCAATAGAAAGGGAAACAAGATCAAATATCGTAATGAAACAAGACCGGAATGGACGGGTTTCGATGAGGCATGGATAAGGAGATAGCCTGGTTGGGTGGGACAAAAATATTGCTCTAAATAATTAAATAGATAAAAGAAGGATGAGTAAAATATGATATCACACACACACACACACACACACACACACACACACACACACACATAAAAATATGTAGAAATAGCGAGCAGATGGTAAAATTTTAAAAAATGGAAAAAAGTAGACGAAGAAAACAATGAGTAGGGTGAGGTATTGCAAATGAAAATAGATTTATACAAAGATTCTTTGAAGTATGGGCACGATGAATATAAAACTGATACACTAGAAATTGAAGTCCTTTTTAGCTTAGAAATGTTTTAAAAGTATGTACGATAAGTGGTAAAAAAATTAATTTTAGTAGTATAGAAAGAAAGGGATGATATATTGAATTATTAAAATAGTAATAAAGTTTTACAACTGAAATACAAAAGATATAGCTTAGAAAATGGTTATGAGATAGTAACTAAAGATTACGACCAAGAGGGTTTCAAAATCCAAGAATGAATTTTAACTCAACCGAAAAGTAGGAAATCTAAGTATATAATAAGTGGTTTCCAAAGAAGTTAAACTGAGCGAAGAATTTAATAAGGAATATCGAAAATACTTTTAGAGGAATCAGGATTTGTAATGGGAAAGATTCGAAAAATTAACGATAATCGTTATGAAGCGATCATGTGAATCGAGAGCAAAGATTATGATCGCATGATGAATACGCCTAGGATATGATTCATGAAAAGCTACGATGGAATTCTACGGTCGATAACACAGAAGTGTAATGATTAGGAAAAATGATAAAGATCAGGGGTTCTAATTACCGGGCCGACTAAAGATTAGGAGGAACTTAGCATTAAGACTCTCTAATGAACTATACTGTAATAAAGATCTCAGGGAAGGGTCCTTAGGGAATCCTGATCACGTTCTGTTGGGCCCGAAATTGATGGACCCAAGCGAACGACTAAAGAAACTCTAGAAATCTAATATGGTCTGAGCTAGGTAAGAAACCACTAAGGAAATTCCTAAGATGATTATACCAATTCTTAGCAAAATGTCTAACTATCAATCATGGATGCCTAACTAGCAAGCACGAGCGTCTAACTAAATCTTCCTATGGTCCAGGTCTAATGGATCTCCCCTATTATACTGAGACAAGATGCTCGGGTAACACGTCTTCCAGCCATCTAAGACAAGAAAATGTTCAGATTAGACTCAGATTTATGACTTGAATGTTCCGAATATTTTAATGGATGTTTTATTATTACCGTTGTTTCGATATTTCGCAGATACAAAGAGGACATGCATATGCCACCACTAAAACCTGTCACGCGTCACTTCCCAAGTATGGAAGGCGAGACATGAAGAGGTCCGCTCAGACTTGGAACTGTGAAGCTACAGTCTGATAAGCGTATGGTAATTTAATACATTAGCAGGTTCTTTGCATTACGACGAAACAACAACAACAATAAAGAAAGATAGACAATTAAAATTATCCAACATTCAACATCCATAGATTTTATTCCAAACATACAGAGATAGTCATAAAGAAAAATACAGCGTCTGAAAAGAAAGGCCCAAGCATGGCTGAAACTAAAACAAGAAATGGTGCTATGCACCGAACAACCTAACAACAGCTAATAGGAAGGTTAACAATAACTAAGAGAAAGTCACCAGCTGAGACTAAGGGAAGAACTCCGGTGTCCTCGAACTGGACGTCAACAGCTAGTCGTCCTCAGCAACTAACTCAAGTTCAAAACCTGACATGTGACACCTAAAGAGAAAAGGGCACATGTCAGCAAAAAATCTCCAAAAAGGGACGAGAGACTTTTGTACAAGGAAACGTAAAAGTAAAGAGTACAACCAGTAGTTCTAAAATAATGACGATGACATGACATGATAATTCAATGAATGCAGCAGTTAAAACGAGATGACATGGCATATTATCTCAATGAATGCAGCAGTTAAAAGGAGCATGATACTTGCAATGCATGACACGTCGTAGCGAGAGCTACTAAACAATATTCACGATTTCATGATTAACTTGTATTCACGATGTGTACAGGGTTTACGCCTTTTGGTTGAAGTGGCTGTACGGACACACTTCTACACTCAAGTGATCGCTTAACCCTACCCCTCCATGTGTATCGAGCGATGGTTTTTTGCCAACAATACTGTGCTCGCTTCTGGATCACGAGCCAGGAAGTGTATTTGGCATAGGGGTGTGCGTGCATTGCAGGTTCCTATCCTCAATCAATATGTAAGAGTCAAAATCCTACTCGCCGCAGCTTACAATTTAAAGTAGCGTGTGCTACACAATCATAATAGAGCAAGTTGATGCATGGAATGACATGGCAAGATGCATGAACATGGCAATAAGCAGTTAAAAGTGTGTACAGTTAATTTGAAAGTAAACGTGATATACGACATGAAATGATAGCATAGCAAAGGTGTCGGATCTAGCTTCGTTGTCAAGCTAGATCTAGTAAGGGCGTCTAGGTGACTATCATTTAATCGCCAAGTTTTTTTACGCTATTTCACAAATTGGCCTAAACATGGCCTAAACAAATACTGGCAAGTTTCACTTGCTGAAAGAGACGTGCTGCAAGTCCCAATTCAACGGAGTCCAGAACTTCATATGTGTCCCAAATCAAACATCCAACATACAGTCCCATATTATTATCTTCGATTAGTGATTTAATCCAAATAATGAAATCACAGTTTTTATCTTGTTAACATGCGGGTGCGGGTTCCTACGGTTCAGGTATACCTTAACACGACACGAGAGCTTCACTGACGTCGGGTAGCGACGTCAGGGGTTGGACTCCGGTAACGAGCGAGGGTATGGCGGACATCAACAACGAACGACGATTATCCGGGTAGCGACACGATCATCGAACAACGACACAGAGGGGGAGGACAGCCACACGGCGTTCTACGGCGTCGGAAAGACGCGGACATCAGGCAACGGTCATGGAGGAGCAGATGACCGCGAGCAGAGAGACCTCAGCCTCGGGTGTTCGGTCAAGATGAGGAGGTTAACAATAGTTTTAATAGAGAGGGCTGTTGTGTAGGCTCGGCAATATAGAGGAACGAAGGAGGGTGCGGCAATGGCTAAGGGAGATGGCCGATCAGTTTTGGGAGAGAGGGTGCTTGCGGCAAGATGGGGGAGAGAGGGCAGATTTCGGCAAGGGGAGATCTCAGATCTGTTGATAGGGGGCTAATTTATGGAGGCTCGACATTGGGAGAGGGAGGCTTGCGGTTTGTATGGGGCTGCGGCAAATGGGTGTGCAGGTGGCCGTCAAGGGGGTTTGAGGGGCTGCCCGGCGATGTGGAGGGGATGAGGGGCGGCTGTGGACAGGTCGTGCGGCAGTTTTTATGGGATATTCGACAGTTTATATGGGCTGTCATGGCTTGGCTGCCAGCGGGTGGAAGAGGATCGACAGTGGCAGTTGGGGAAATGGCCGGAGAGACGTTTGGCCTGAGGAGGAGCTGCGGGGTGGCCGGAGTATGGCCGGAACTGGGCGGGGCTCTGTTACGCCCCGCCTTCCAAAACAACGGAGGCGAAGCGTGACTAAGGCCCGCTTAGGCCGGGGCGAGAAGCCCGGACCCAATAAGCGTCTGTGTGGTACACCAAGTCGAAGGTACAGGTCACTGCATGTTAGTACAACACAATAAAAGTACGAAAAAGAAAGACAATCATTTTATTCCAAAATAAATATCCAAAGTACTAAGAGTCTAAACGCCCGTAGGGCTACAACTGCAGAAAAGGAAACTACCGGTGCAAGCACCCAACCTAGACAGGAAAACAAAAGGTGCTACGCACCCAACAACTAAAGTGGAACCTCCGGGTCAACAGTGGGGATCTCTAACTCTGATCGTCCTCGGAAACGTTCTCAGGATCGACGTCCTCCGGCTCTACGTCCTCTGGTAGCTCGGTCTGGTCGTCGTACTCCGGCTGGACACCTGACGTACAGTACCAAAGAAAGGAACTGTACGTCAGGTAAAGTCTACAACAAAAAGTCAGACTCTACTGCAAGTGTACTGAACTATTAAACATCGTTTTACTGGTTGATTAGCATGCTGGGTTACAACAAGTACAAGAGAAGTAACGTAGCAGGAAAGTAAAACGTAGCAGACAGTAGTCGTAGCGTGTGCTACCGACTACATGACTAACCTAAAGGTGTCAGGACAAGACGAAGACAGACAAGACAAGTAGGACACGACACGTCACGACACGACACGAAGGGTTCACACCTTACGGGTTGAGGGGGATCAGACCCTCTCCCCGTGCGCACGCTCAACCCTACCCCAAACCCCAGAACTCAGGACAAGAAGTACATAGATCACTTCCGCTAGTGAAGCACCTGAAACGCCCGAAAGCTTTTTGTAACACGGAGATCACTCCCGCAAGGAGAGCATCTGAAACGCCCGAAGGCTTTTTGTAACACGGAGATCACTCCCGCAAGGAGAGCATCTGAAACGCCCGAAGGATTTTTGTAACACGGAGATCACTTCCGCTCGGGAAGCATCTGAAACGCCCGAAGGCTTTTTGTAACACGGAGATCACTCCCGCAAGGAGAGCATCTGAAACGCCCGAAGGCTTTTTGTAACACGGAGATCACTCCCGCAAGGAGAGCATCTGAAACGCCCGAAGGCTTTTTGTAACACGGTGACAAGACACGACCAGTGTGTATAACGGTGACAAGACACGACCAGTGTACGGGAGAGTTATTCTAGGGTGTCCACACGCACGCACACACAAGATAATCCTAAAGTGTCACAAGTTATTGTTCGCCGGACTTAGACTTCGTCGTCAAGTCTAAGTCGTCAGGGTGACCCAGACGCTATCATTTCACGTCCGGAATCTAAACACTCACAGTCTAACAGTTCTAACAATTTAAGACCAAGACGCGTCAAAAACGCAAGTGGGTACACTTGCCTGCGGTGGCGTGGGGGTCGTCTGTCCGGGGCGTCGCGTCCAGTCGTCGCGTCCGCGGTAGTCTGTCTGAAACAGTCACGACGACGGTGTCAGGTCGCGATTTTAGAAAATTCCTATTTAAGTTCATTTCTAGGTTGAGCGTGGCTACCCTAACAGTCACGAGTCGAGTTGTCCGACCAGCCTATCCGACGATTCTATCCTATGTGCACAGTCAAAAAGTCCGATCGTCGGTCTATGGTTCCACATCGTTTTAAAAGAGCAGAAATTAAATTTAATGAGTTAAGTTGCCATTTTTAATTAGGTTTCAGTTTTGGCTACGGTTTGGGTTGCGCTACGAGTTTCGGGAACTAACCTCTCCGGGGTTTGGTGCGAACAGGAAGTAGAGTCTGAACGGCGACCGATCTGATTAGCACGGCTATGGATCGTCTTCTAGCGGTGTCTCGGCTACGGGCAGCGTAGCCAGACACGCTCTGGTAGTGGACAGAGAGTGCGGACAGCGGGCTAGGGGCGTCGAAAAGGCGTTCTACGGTTTCCAGGAAACCGTAACAACAACTCGGGACGAACGGTTCGTCGTACGATACGCCTACGACGTCGAGAGTCACAAGTGATGCTCGTGACGTCGGAAGACGCCACTAGAGGATGCAGGAGGCTGTCGGATGACTCCCACAGCGAGAGACAACGACGAGATCGTAGCGACGCGTCGGGACGGCGCCAAATACGCAAAACAGCGAGCAAACACATTTTTTTCAGCGGATCTGCGGCCTGTGGTCGCTGTCAACGGCGAGAGGGGGCAGAGGGTGATCCACGGCGGCGGCAGCGGCGGCGGTGGCCGTTGCATGCTGCTGCTGCTGCTGTGCATGTTTTTCGGCGGATCAACGGCTGTAGCGGCAGCGAGGGGCAGCGTACGGGGTCGCAGGCGAGAGAGGGGAGTTGGGGGAGGCTGCCGGAGATGATCGGCGGAGGCAGCGGCCTCCGGCGTGGGTGAGGTCGATGAGAAGATGGGTTTTGCGTGGGTGAGGGTTTGAGCGCTAGGGCCGGCTGCGGAAAAAAACGTTTGCTGTGAAAAAAAAATAACGCAACCCTATGTTTTACTTATAGAGGTGGGGCCCACGTGAGTAGGAGGAGGGGTCTAATCGTGGGGCTGCCATTTAGTTAGATCTAGGGTTAATTTTAGGGTTAAATTGTTAGGGTTAAAATTGTAATAAATTGGGTCTAACTGTGCACATAGCTCAAACGGAGCCCAAAAATTATAAAAAAAATACCGGGGCAACCGGGACGACAAGATAAAGAATTCAGAGGGAACAGATCATAATTTTGATGACGAAAAACAAAATTAAAAATAAAAACGTCTCGAGCCAAAAGCGAGAAACGCGACGTCTCTTCAGAAAAAGTCAATTCGTGGGAGAACAACCCGTGAAATGATGTTGCAAGCCAACACCACAATTGTAGTACTCTCAGAGAGGGTCACAACGACATATCACACAATAATGTTCCAAAACAAGTAGAGTCAAAAATAAACACGTGCACGACCAAGAGCACGTGCACAAAGATAGCACATTCAGAAACCGACCGTTACATCCTCCCCAACTTAGAAATGATTCTGTCCTCGAAATCAACATCAAGCACTGCTCGGGAAAAGATGCGGGAAACGCTCTCTCATATCATCTTCGCGCTCCCAGGTGGACTCTCCAGGTGATCCGTGACGCCACATCACTCTCACCAGGTCGACTATCTTATTCCTCAACTGCTTCTGTCGACGGTCCAGGATCTGCACAGGCTGCTGGTCATACGTCAGGTCCGGACGAACCGTAATCTCTGAGAAATCCACAGTGTGTGATGGATCACTGACGTACTGACGTAACTGGGATATGTGGAATACATCGTGAACACCCTCCAAAGATGGTGGCAGAGCAAGGCGGTAGGCCACAGCTCCCACACGTTCTAGCACATCAAACGGTCCAATATACCTCGGGCTCAGCTTTCCCTTCTTCCCAAAACGAATAACTCCGCGGTTCGGAGAAATCTTCAGGAAGGCGTGATCTCCAGGCTGGAACTCCAACGGTCTCCTCTTGGCATCAGCCCAATGCTTGAAGCGATCATGTGCAACTCTGAGCTTCTCCCTGATGTCCCTCACGACATCCACAGCTTCCACTATCATTTCTGGACCCAACAGCTCCCGATCTCCGATGTCATCCCAGCTCAATGGCGATCGACACTTCCTTCCATATAAGGCAGCAAACGGTGCCATGCCAATGCTCGCCTGATAGCTGTTGTTATAAGAAAACTCCACCAAGTGAAGATGGTCCTCCCATGATCCCTTCAAATCGAGCGTACAAGCTCGCAGCATATCCTCCAGTATCTGAATAGTCCTCTCGGACTGGCCATCAGTCTGCGGGTGGTACGCCGTGCTGAAACTCAGACTCGTACCCAAATTCTCCTGCAGACTTCTCCAGAACTGAGATGTGAACCTCGTGTCTCGGTCAGACACAATGCTCACAGGGACTCCATGTAAGCGTACAATCTCCTGCACGTACACGGTCGACATCACGACTACTTCAAGGAGAAAAATCAAAATAGAAGTAAAAGTAGAAACGAAAATTTTACCTCCAAATATTTCCTCGCCAAAGCTTCCGTAGACTGGCCCCACTCGGAATGGGATAAAATGCGCAGACTTGGTCAATCGATCCACGATCACCCAAACTGCGTCGTTCTGCCTCAGGGTCCGAGGTAAACCAGTCACGAAGTCCATCGTAATATGTTGCCACTTCCACTCCGGAATAGGAAGCGGTTACAGCAACCCAGCAGTACGATGGTGCTCAGCCTTCACCTGTTGGCATATCAAACACTTGGCAACGCTCTGTGCCACACTCCTCTTCATGCCAATCCACCAATAATTCAGACGGAGGTCCTTATACATCTTGGTGCCTCCAGGATGTATAGAATACAGTGAGCTATGAGCCTCGCTCAGCAGCTCCTCGCGAACATCACCTGCAGGTACACAGAGTCTGCTGCCGTACCGCAGTGAACCATCCTCATGAATCACGAACTCCGTCCGTAGTCCAGCTTCAACCTGCCTCCTGATCCTCTGCAGCTTCGGATCTCCTGCCTGTGCTGCCTTGATCCGATCCACGATCGTGGACTGAATCTGCAGATTCATGAATGAATGAACTACACCAGGTAGGACAACCTCCAAATCCATCTCCTTCAGCTCCTGCTGAATCCTCCAGTCGGCGGTATGCATCATCACAGTAGGAAGTCTACTCAAGGCATCTGGTACTACGTTCACCTTCCCTGGGTGATACTGCAAATCAATCTCGTAGTCAGCCATGAGCTCTAACCATTGTCTCTGACGCATGTTGAGCTCTTTCTGCGTAAAGATGTACTTCAAGCTCTTGTGGTCGGTGAAGATCTTCACGCTCTCACTCAGCAAGAAGTGCCTCCAAATCTTCAGTGCAAAAATCACCGCTGCCAACTCTAGATCATGCGTCGGGTAATTCTTCTCATGTGTCCTCAACTGACAAGAAGCGTACGCGACCACGTGGCCATGCTGATGCAAGATGCATCCCAGGCCCTTCCCTGATGCATCACAATACACTTCGAAGCCTCCGCTCCGATCCGGTATAGCCAGAACTGGTGCTGTGGTCAACCTCACCTTCAAGATACTGAAGGCCTCCTCACAAGCATCAGACCAAAGGAACTCCACATCCTTCCTCGTCAGCTTCGTCATCGGCTCCGCAATCTTCGAGAAATCCTTGATGAACCGCCGATAATAGCCTGCTAAGCCAAGAAAGCTCCTGATATCTGACGCTGACTGCCGAGTCGGCCAATCTCTGACTGCTCCGACCTTCTCCGGATCTACTGATATGCCATCACCAGACACCACGTGTCCCAAAAACGTGACCCTGTCCAGCCAGAACTCGCACTTACTATACTTGGCATAAAGCTTGTGTCGCCTCAGCGTCTCTAGTACTGTCCTCAGATGACAGCTGTGCTCCTCCTCAGACTTCGAATAAATAAGAATGTCATCAATGAAGATGACCACAAACTTGTCCAGGAAGTCGTAGACTATTAAATTCATCAAATTCATGAACACAGCTGGCGCATTGGTCACGCCAAACGGCATGACCACGAACTCATAATGTCCGTACTTCGTCCGAAAGGCTGTCTTCGGAACGTCATCCTTCTTCACCTTCAACTGATGGTACCCGCTCCTCAAGTCCAACTTCGAGAAGACTCTCGAACCTCCAAGCTGATCAAATATATCGTCGATGCGCGGCAGCGGATACTTATTCTTCACTGTGACAGCATTCAGCCCTCGATAGTCCACGCACATCCTGCGGGACCTATCCTTCTTCTTCACAAGCAAAACAGGTGCACCCCACGGTGACACACTAGGGTGGATGAAACCCTTCTGCAGCAACTCGTCTAACTGCTTACGCAGCTCCTCGAGCTCAGCGGGAGCCATCCGATACGGTGCCTTCGATATCGGCTGCGCTCCTGGCATAAGATCAATACCAAATTCTAGAGCTCTGTCAGGTGGCAGACCCGATATATCCTCCGGGAAGACGTCGTCGAAGTCTCTGACGACTGCTGGTCGCTCGATCTCCATCTCCATCTGCATGGCTGCAACAATCGGCACCTCCGGCTTGGCCCGAAACCTGATGGGCCCAAGCGACTCATCTCTGCTGCGGAACTCGAACTCCTGATGGCCTGGAATCCGGAATACAACCCTCTTACTGTGGCAGTCGATCGAGGCGTGGAAGTCTCCCAACCAATCAATGCCAAGTACGACATCGAAATGCGGCAGGTCGTGGACGATGAAGTCTGCAAAAAGTTCGTGTCCACTGACCACTAAAGGAATTGTTTGACAACCCAAGTTCACCGTCACCACTCCGTTCCCTGTGGTGATGTCCCAACACTTAGGAAGTGTGTGGGTGGGAATGGAGTGCTTTGTTATGAACCTCCGGGATAAGATGCACATGGATGCACCAGAGTCAAACAAAGCCAAGGCAGGGTGAGAGGACACAAGAATGGTGCCTAAGAGGTAAAAGGACTAAGGTCAACAACACTACTTTAGCAAACAAGGCAAACAAACATAGCTAACCATTAAGATCTATATTACGAAAATGAAGTCTGGATTCGAAGTATACCTGCAATAACTCCATCTAGCTGCTCAGTCTCAACAGCGGTCATGGTGTACGCCGGCCTCTGGGGTTGCACTGCCCTCTGAAACATCTGCCTCTGTGGCGCCATGGGTGGCCCACGTACAGCAGCTCCTCTCTGAACTGGGGCAGGTGCTCTCATGTGCAGCGGGGCTGGCGCTCCAACCATAGCTTTACGGGCTCTCGGACAATCCTTTGCAGCATGAGATGCATCTCCACAAACTAAGCACAGTCCCAGCTTCCTCCTACAATCCTTCTGAACATGTCCTGTCTTCCCGCAGTAATGGCATGGTCCCTTACTCTGAATCTGCATAGGTGCTCCTGGCCTCTTGAAAGGCACTGTCTGGACTGGCCTCATCGTCGGCCTAGCAGGTGGCCGGTACTACTCCATGGGACGCTTCCCCTTATCAGCTGGAGGGTCAGGTAGGAGCGAAATAAGCTCATGATTCTTCGCAGCATCTAGCACCTCCCTCATAGTCGAGAAACTCGCCGAAGACATAGAAGCCTGAATCTTCGGACGCAGTCCCTGACGAAAGCGATCAGCTCGCTTCTCCTCCTTCCTCACCATATGCGGAGCAAAACGGCTCAGCATCTCGAACTCAGCTTCATACTCCTCGACAGTCATATCCCCTTGCTTCAGATCTATAAACTTGCTCAACAGCTCCCTCCTCGCAGACTTGGTAAAATACTTATCCTTAAACATCGAGCGGAAGGTCTTCCACTCCACTGGCTTCTCCAGACGCCTCTCCTCGATGCGCCACCAGTTCCTTGCATTCTCCATTAGCTGCATCTTCGCTATCTCCACTCAGGTATCATCAGGAATCTTCGCAGTAACTAACTTCTCCTCCGTGCTCTGGATCCACTCGTCAGCAGCTAGGGGTCCCTCTTTCCCCGAAAAATTCCTCGGCTGGAGTTCATTGAACTGCTTCACTCCTGGAGCAGCTCGTGGGGCAGGCGGAGGCGGTGGTGGTGCAACTGGGGGAGCCTGAGCAGCACGCTGCGACTGCTGAACCAACTGATGCTGCACCTCCAGCATCTCTCTCATCACACCCAGAAACTGACGGAAGTCTCCGCTCTGGTCACTATCCTGGAACGACACTTCTCGAGTCGTTTTCCCCACAATTTAAACTCACTCGATGAGACGTGACGATTTTCACTTTGACGGGGAGACGTTTCTATTTTTAGTTTCGTCGTCCGACGTCGAATTTGAGATCCGTCTTCTTAGTTAGCTCACATTCGTCGCCACGATCACAACGATATTTATTTTATAATTTTTGGAGTTCATTTGACCACTTTTATAATTTTTACAAGTTTTATATTATTTTTAATAATTTATTTTTAAATTAATTTCGGCCAAATAAAATTTATTTGAGTTTAAAACGTTTTAAAGAATTTTTGAGCCAATTTCCAGCTCATTTGGACCTGGTCAAATCCTAGATTGGGTTGGAGAAGTTTAAATTCAAATTTCAAATCTTTTTGAATTCTAATCCTATTAGATTTAGCCCTAGACCAAGTCAACCCACCTACACTATATAAGCAACCCCTAGCAAGTCCTATTTTTCCAAAGAAATTAGCCCTAGCCTCTTCCAAAGTCATTTTGGACGTTGCGACGAATCGTCGCAACGTTGCGACGTTCAGCCCCCGCACGACCGAGGAAAATCGCCCCGTTCGCCCGCTCCGACCGAAGCCCCCGCCCGCACCCAAGCCGCTCCGCACGCTGCAGCACCCCCGCTCCGTTCCATCGACCTGACCGATCGCTTGGCCCGCTCTGACCGGTCGCCCCCGCTCCGCACCGACCCCCGCTTGCCGTCCGCTCTGTCGCCCCGCCTCCGCTCCGTGCCCGACCGAAGGAAGCGGCCGCTGTGACCGAGCGCCCGAACGTTGCAACGTTGCAACGCTGCAACCCCGCATCCCAAGCGCACGACCGACGGTCCCTATCGGTCTGACCGAAGCCCACGCCCGCACCCGCCGCTGTGACCGACCCCCGCTGCTGCACAGCCCCGTTCTCTCGCAGCGACCGAGGAATTCTCCCGCATTGGAGGGGTACGACCGAGAGTCACTCGTCGCAACCCCGCATCCGTCGCACCACTTGCCTCCGTGGGCCCCCCAAGTTCTCCAGAGTTATTGTGGGTTCCCCAAAGGCCCCTAGGACTGCTGTGGGCCCCCACCTAGGAGTGTTCTCTTCGACGACTTGCCGCGTACGACGTCGTCGCACGTCGTAGCCCGTCGTCGCACGTGCGAGCTTTGGAATCTGAAATCGTCGCCCGGGTTGATGCTCTGAACTTTCCAGCGAGGAAACTATATTGGAATCAGGACTTGGAGCGCGTTCTATTATTCCAACCCCCCGGCGTCGCTACCCGACGCCCGGTGTAGCTTTCGCGTCGTGTTGAGGTAACGTTTTGCACCCCTAGGACCCCCAACCCAATTGCATGCTAATCAAGACTAAAATCAGTATTTTCAAAGTATTTTAAATGTTTTAAATTCACTAATCAAGATTAATAATATGGACTTTAGGCGGTGGACTTGTGCACGTAGATAATTGTGTTTTTTGGACTCATTGGACGGTGTGCTCAGACGTCGTATTTGCAGGCAAGTGAAACTTGCCAACTCTTGTGTAGGGCCATGTTTTTAGGCCACTTCCTTGCTTTTAGCGTAAAAGAGACTAGCCAGTGAAATGATAGCTGGCTAGACGCCTATTTGATCTAGTTTGACAACGAAACTAGATCCGTCACCTAATTGATCTAGCTTGACAACGAAGCTAGATCCACCCTTTAAACTTGATGTTCATGCATACTAAACTGTCACGTTTACTTTCCTTATCTGTACGCACTTTTAACTGCCATGCATTGCATTTTACATGTCATCCAAGTTGAATATTGCATTCGTAGCACACGCTACATACTTGTACTTGCTTGTCCTGGCTAGGTGCACCCCTACGCCATACTTGTTAAAAACACTTCCTGGCTCGTGATCCAGAAGCGAGCATTACCGTTCGGGGGTAAGGCCCTGGCTCGATACACGTGGGATGGGGTAAGAGTTAAGCGGCCAATCAGCTGGGAGTCTGCCTGATCAGCAACTGCAGCTGTAAGGCGTAAACTCTGGGTGGGGCGGAGTTAAGCGGCCAATCAGTGTGAAAGAAAGTCATTTCAGCTGTAAGGCGTAAACTCTGCAAATGACATGAAAACGTGACTAGAGAAATCCTTGTAAATGTTATTAGTCTTGCCACACTTGCCATGCCATGCTAGCTACTTGTTGTTTTCTTTACCTGCTGCACTCATACTTAAACTGCCATGTCATTGCATCATGCTAGAACTGCTAGGTTGCTCTTACTTGTACTTTCAGTTTCACTTGCACAAGTCTTCCAGACTTGCTGACATGTGCCCCTTTCTCTTTGGGTGTCACATGTTAGACCCTGAGCCAGAGATCGTTGCTGTGTACGTGATGAGTCGCTGACGCTGAGTCTGAGTCCATGATTGCCAGGAGGATTTTGGTGGACACCGGTGACCTTGCTTTGAGTTTTGTTGAGCTTTATGTTGTTTTAGGCCTTTTGTTAGTTTTGTTGGTGCGTTAGCACCGTCGTTGTACTTTGTACTTTTGTTGGCCATGTTTGGGCCTTTAGTCTCTTACTTTTAGCTTGGTGGTTTTTCTGTGATGTTGGAAACTTATTTTATGGATATTCTGAGATGCTTCTTTTGTCTCATTTCATTATTATTATCTTTGTTTCGTTCGCGTTGCAAGGGGCCTGCAGTTTTAAATTTGATTGACGCTTATCGGACTTGCAGCTTTGTAGCTTCAGTTCTGAGCGGACCTTCTCACGCTTCGCCTCCATATTTTGGGAAGCGGGGGCGTGACAGGTTTTGTTGGTGGCCCATGCAGGTCCAGTCTTGCAATTGCGAATTAACGAAACAACGATAATAACAGAATGTCCATTAAATAAATTGCAACATCCGAGTCAGAAGCCCTGAGTCTAGTCGTTTTTAGGACACTAGGTGATTAGAAGACTTAGTTAAACGTCTGTGCTTGATAGTTAGAGGCCCCTGATTGTTAGTTAGACTCCCTTCTAGCAATTGACTTGATCGTCGTAGGAGTTACCTTAGTGGTCCTTGTCTACCTCTGACCATATTAGACTTCTAGAATTTCCTTTTGTCGTTCGCTTGGGGTCATCGATTTCGGACCAAGCTGAACGCATTTCTTTACCGTCTAACCTTTAGAAGTCTTAGCGCTTAGTTTTTAATCTTTAGTTGGTCGACCGTAGGAGTTTCCCGTAGCCTCTCCTGAGTCATATCCTAGGCATACGAATGTTTTGATCACCTGACCAATTTCCTTGCCTCGAATCACGAGATCGCCCCATGACGATCGTCGTCAATTTTCAAACCTTTCCGTTACAATCTTGAATCTTCCAAAAGTATCTTTCGATTTCCTCTTTCACTATGTTTAAATTTGTTCAAAATTTTAATATACTTATACTTCATACTTCTTCATTGATTTAAATTTTTAAAACGTTCGTCGGAATTTTGAACTCTAGCTGACAATATTTTCCCAGCCTATGTTTTCGTACTCATGTCGTCTTTTCATATATTAAATTTTATTCTGAACCGTACTTTTATTTTGCTCAGTTCGATTTATAATTTTCCCTCTTATTTATGCCATTTGAATAATACTTCGTGTTTACTTTTAATATACTTTTCATGTCACATGGAATTTCAGATTTCAGCAAGTTGATTTTTACTCGTCGTACTCACTATTCCAAATTTTTGCAAAAACTACTATTTTCATAACCTCTTCCTGCTTTAGACCCTCCCTGATTTGATTTTAAGGATTTGCGATTCGATCTTGAAAATTCTTACACTAAGTCATTATTATTATTTTTCCGTGCACCATACATACTTTCAATTATTTTTATACCCGTACCAGACTTATTGTGCTCGTATATTAAGAACCTTGTGAAAATCAGTTTCTCATTTTTGGCAAACTCTGGTTCTCTAAAAGTAGTTTCAAATTGATTATTTTCAACTTTCCATAGCCTAAAAGTTTTGTAAGCATTTAACATGAGTTTAAATTCTTCCGTTATTTGATTTCATTCTTTAACTTTCAAAAACTTTTTGACAACATTATATTAAATTACTGACGTTTAAAATTTTCTAAACCATGTCCTTAATATTCGTGTAAATGATTTTACTTCTTTTCTTAATGATTTTTGATAAGCTAATAAAACATTTTCTCTTATTATGAATATTCAACTCAAACTTATTTTGAACAACTCGTTTTATCGATTCCCAAACATTTCTTCTCAGATGAGGATTTTAAAGTACAACCGTTTTTCAATTTTGCGTATTTTAGCTTATGCTATTTATCCTAGTTGCTTTTCTGTACTCTATTCAAGCATCACTACATCTCCTTTTTCCCTCAACCTAAACCTCACCTTTGAGTCAATGTTTCGTCCAACCAAGCCGTCTCCTCGTATTCGTCCTATCTGAACTCGTGCTTGTCGATCCTTCCCTCGTCTCGCCCTCGATCTCTCTTTATTGCTTAGGCCTTAGGGACCGTCAATGGCTGTGTCAACCCTTAGTTGTTAGTAGACCCTTGGACCCTTGTGAGGTGTCGTTGTGCACGTACCTAAGTTGTGTACGTGGGCTTGAATGAGTGTACCCCCATAGTATATTGATGCTTGCCTATTGTGTGATATATATATGTACTTGGAGTTATTCGTGATATTATGAAGTTGTTTGTGTGCTAGAATGTATAGACTTGTGAGTGGTTAGATATACTATACTAGGGATGCTTGTGTATATTTGAATTAGCGTTGGAATATCTAAGTTGTGTATGTAGTAAGAGATACATATAATGGTTGAAATAAAATGATTGGGTAAAGCTATGTGAGTGCTAGGTGTGATAATAATAAGTGTATGTATAGTTAAGTAAGTAGGCCTATTGAATGACCCATATATTATTACGTATGAGTATGTGCTCGTAGGTAGGTATAATATGTGCTTATATGTAAGTAGTTATGTTTCGTTGCATGAGTATATAGGTGATATATATATAGGTAGTAGGGTTTATAATTTTGATTGGTATTGTTTGCTTTCGCGGGATGTCGCATGCGTGCATACCGTGAGGTATACACGACCATTGCACATCTTAATTATGTATGTGTGGATGTGTTAGTATACTAATTATAGGTAGTAGGCTATGGTGTGAATATATGTTACATGTGTGTGACTATACGATGAATGCGTATGTATTAGGGAGGTGTATTATAGTTATACGTGTGCTGATGTCTGTATTATTATTATGGTATATAGATTGATTTAACCATGTGAATATTACCTGACTAGATATTAGGTGAATGACTTATGGTATGTATATGGTTGTATTGGTAGACGTATAAATATTGGAGTGATATGGTATAAGTATGAATGTCGTGCTACGTATATGGAATATTCTGATATGTGTATTGAGTCTCACTCAAGCTTGAGTGAGTATACTCTAAGTATATTGAATGTATGTTGTAGTTTGAATATAGCAATGCTTGATGTATGTATAGTGATAGGAGTGTTTGTGCCGGTCTTGCGGTATAGTTATTTACTAAGGACTTGTTGTGTGAACGTATGTGTACTAGCTAAAACTAGGTGTGTAGGTGTGCTAGTTATATAATGGTATGATTGGCGTATGAAAATGAAATGTTAGCGTGTATGGGAGTGCACCATGCACGGGTAAGTATGTGCTTAGTTATAGGTATGGATGACTATGGTCTATGTGGCGTGTCGTAAATATAGTTATAGGACCGTACGTGATGTGAATATATGGTGAACTAATTGCGTGTATTTGAATGACTATATATTGTGAAATTATAGTAGTGGTGAATGTATATTAGATATAGTGAACTTGATTTAATAATGGTATGGTGTGACTATATGTGTTGAGATGCTTGGTAATGGATGAATATTAGAGGGGTAGTATACCCTTGATGCTTGTGCATAGGTAGCTACATATAGGTAGAGCGATGATTGTATTGGCTAAGTGTGAGACTATCCTATATAAGTATCTGAACTACTGTTGTGAGTAGCAGTTATATAAGGGATGTATGTTTATATACCTGATTGAAAAACATGTATGAAGTTGACGGACTATAATAGGTATAAGTGTATACGTACGTGAATATATAAGTGTTGGTAGTAATAATGTTTGACTACCTAGTGCATATATGAGCACTTGTAATGACTATACTTGGTTTGAATTATAAAGTGACTTGATTGGGGTAGTTACTAGAGCGACTAGCTATATTAGAAAGTCCTGAGGACGGACTTTATTCTAAGGTGGGGAGGATGTAATGACCACTTTTCGTCGTACGCTTTTCGTGCACGTGCTTTTGGCCGTGCACGTGTTTGTTTTAGACTATGGTTGTTTGCGAACACTTTTGTGTGATATGCCGTTGCGAACGTCTCTGAGAGTATTAAATAGTGGCACTATCCTGGAACGACACTTCTCGAGTCGTTTTCCCACAATTTAAACTCACTCGATGAGACGTGACGATTTTCACTTTGACGGGAGACGTTTCTATTTTTAGTTTCGTCGTCCGACGTCGAATTTGAGATCCGTCTTCTTAGTTAGCTCACATTCGTCGCCACGATCACAACGATATTTATTTTATAATTTTTGGAGTTCATTTGGACCACTTTTATAATTTTTACAAGTTTTATATTATTTTTAATAATTTATTTTTAAATTAATTTCGGCCAAATAAAATTTATTTGAGTTTAAAACGTTTTAAAGAATTTTTGAGCCAATTTCCAGCTCATTTGGACCTGGTCAAATCCTAGATTGGGTTGGAGAAGTTTAAATTCAAATTTCAAATCTTTTTGAATTCTAATCCTATTAGATTTAGCCATAGACCAAGTCAACCCACCTACACTATATAAGCAACCCCTAGCAAGTCCTATTTTTCCAAAGAAATTAGCCCTAGCCTCTTCCAAAGTCATTTTGGACGTTGCGACGAATCGTCGCAACGTTGCGACGTTCAGCCCCCGCACGACCGAGGAAAATCGCCCCGTTCGCCCGCTCCGACCGAAGCCCCCGCCCGCACCCAAGCCGCTCCGCACGCTGCAGCACCCCCCGCTCCGTTCCATCGACCTGACCGATCGCTTGGCCCGCTCTGACCGGTCGCCCCCGCTCCGCACCGACCCCCGCTTGTCGCCCGCTCTGTCGCCCCCGCTCCGCTCCGTGCCCGACCGAAGGAAGCGGCCGCTGTGACCGAGCGCCCGAACGTTGCAACGTTGCAAACGCTGCAACCCCGCATCCCAAGCGCACGACCGACGGTCCCTATCGGTCTGACCGAAGCCCACGCCCGCACCCGCCGCTGTGACCGACCCCCGCTGCTGCACAGCCCCGTTCTCTCGCAGCGACCGAGGAATTCTCCCGCATTGGAGGGGTACGACCGAGAGTCACTCGTCGCAACCCCGCATCCGTCGCACCACTTGCCTCCGTGGGCCCCCCAAGTTCTCCAGAGTTATTGTGGGTTCCCCAAAGGCCCCTAGGACTGCTGTGGGCCCCACCTAGGAGTGTTCTCTTCGACGACTTGCCGCGTACGACGTCGTCGCACGTCGTAGCCCGTCGTCGCACGTGCGAGCTTTGGAATCTGAAATCGTCGCCCGGGTTGATGCTCTGAACTTTCCAGCGAGGAAACTATATTGGAATCAGGACTTGGAGCGCGTTCTATTATTCCAACCCCCGGCGTCGCTACCCGACGCCGGTGTAGCTTTCGCGTCGTGTTGAGGTAACGTTTTGCACCCCTAGGACCCCCAACCCAATTGCATGCTAATCAAGACTAAAATCAGTATTTTCAAAGTATTTTAAATGTTTTAAATTCACTAATCAAGATTAATAATATGGACTTTAGGCCGGTGGACTTGTGCACGTAGATAATTGTGTTTTTTTGGACTCATTGGACGGTGTGCTCAGACGTCGTATTTGCAGGCAAGTGAAACTTGCCAACTCTTGTGTAGGGCCATGTTTTTAGGCCACTTCCTTGCTTTTAGCGTTAAAAGAGACTAGCCAGTGAAATGATAGCTGGCTAGACGCCTATTTGATCTAGTTTGACAACGAAACTAGATCCGTCACCTAATTGATCTAGCTTGACAACGAAGCTAGATCCACCCTTTAAACTTGATGTTCATGCATACTAAACTGGTCACGTTTACTTTCCTTATCTGTACGCACTTTAACTGCCATGCATTGCATTCTACATGTCATCCAAGTTGAATATTGCATTCGTAGCACACGCTACATACTTGTACTTGCTTGTCCTGGCTAGGTGCACCCCTACGCCATACTTGTTAAAAACACTTCCTGGCTCGTGATCCAGAAGCGAGCATTACCGTTCGGGGGTAAGCCCTGGCTCGATACACGTGGGATGGGGTAAGAGTTAAGCGGCCAATCAGCTGGGAGTCTGCCTGATCAGCAACTGCAGCTGTAAGGCGTAAACTCTGGGTGGGGCGGAGTTAAGCGGCCAATCAGTGTGAAAGAAAGTCATTTCAGCTGTAAGGCGTAAACTCTGCAAATGACATGAAAACGTGACTAGAGAAATCCTTGTAAATGTTATTAGTCTTGCCACACTTGCCATGCCATGCTAGCTACTTGTTGTTTTCTTTACCTGCTGCACTCATACTTAAACTGCCATGTCATTGCATCATGCTAGAACTGCTAGGTTGCTCTTACTTGTACTTTCAGTTTCACTTGCACAAGTCTTCCAGACTTGCTGACATGTGCCCCTTTCTCTTTGGGTGTCACATGTTAGACCCTGAGCCAGAGATCGTTGCTGTGTACGTGATGAGTCGCTGACGCTGAGTCTGAGTCCATGATTGCCAGGAGGATTTTGGTGGACACCGGTGACCTTGCTTTGAGTTTTGTTGAGCTTTATGTTGTTTTAGGCCTTTTGTTAGTTTTGTTGGTGCGTAGCACCGTCGTTGTACTTTGTACTTTTGTTGGCCATGTTTGGGCCTTTAGTCTCTTACTTTTAGCTTGGTGGTTTTTCTGTGATGTTGGAAACTTATTTTTATGGATATTCTGAGATGCTTCTTTTGTCTCATTTCATTATTATTATCTTTGTTTCGTTCGCGTTGCAAGGGCCTGCAGTTTTAAATTTGATTGACGCTTATCGGACTTGCAGCTTTGCAGCTTCAGTTCTGAGCGGACCTTCTCACGCTTCGCCTCCATATTTTGGGAAGCGGGGCGTGACAGAAACTGACGGAAGTCTCCGCTCTGGTCCTCCGGAACTCCATCGCCTGAGTTCCCAGATCGGGTCACGCGTCGTCCTGCCATCCTATTGTCAAGAAATACAGAGATTAGACTCATACGATTACTGGATATCATAAAATGAATGTCCTGACTCCTATTGTTCTGTACTTGCAGAAAGAATGGGGTGGGACCTGCATGGGCCACCACTAAAACCTGTCACGTCCCGCCTCCCAAAACAACGGGGGCGAATCGTGACTAAGGCCCGCTTAGGCCGGGGCGAGAAGCCCGGACCCAATAAGCGTCTGTGTGGTACACCAAGTCGAAGGTACAGGTCCCTGCATGTTAGTACAGCACAATAAAAGTACGAAAAAGAAAGACAATCATTTTATTCCAAAATAAATATCCAAAGTACTGAGAGTCAAAACGCCCGTAGGGCTACAACTGCAGAAAAGGAAACTACCGGTGCAAGCACCCAACCTAGACAGGAAAACAAAAGGTGCTACGCACCCAACAACTAAAGTGGAACCTCCGGGTCAGCAGTGGGGATCTCTAACTCTGATCGTCCTCGGGGACGTACTCATGATCGACGTCCTCCAGCTCTACGTCCTCTGGTAGCTCGGTCTGGTCGTCGTACTCTGGCTCGACACCTGACGTACAGCACCAAAGAAAGGAACTGTACGTCAGGTAAAGTCTACAATAAAAAGTCAGACTCTACTGCAAGTGTACTGAACTATTAAACATCGTTTTACTGGTTGATTAACATGCTGGGGTTACAACAAGTACAAGAGAAGTAACGTAGCAGGAAAGTAAAACGTAGCAGACAATAGTCGTAGCGTGTGCTACCGACTACGGGACTAACCTAAAGGTGTCAGGACAAGACGAAGACAGACAAGACAAGTAGTACACGACACGACACGACACGACACGAAGGGTTCACGCCTTACGGGTTGAGGGGGATCAGACCCTCTCCCCGTGCGCACGCTCAACCCTACCCCAAACCCCAGAACTCAGGACAAGAAGTACAGAGATCACTTCCGCTAGGGAAGCACCTGAAACGCCCGAAACGCCCGAAGGCTTTTTGTAACACGGAGATCACTCCCGCAAGGAGAGCATCTGAAACGCCCGAAGGCTTTTTGTAACACGGAGATCACTCCCGCAAGGAGAGCATCTGAAACGCCTGAAGGCTTTTTGTAACACGGAGATCACTTCCGCTCCGGAAGCATCTGAAATGCCCGAAGGCTTTTTGTAACACGGAGATCACTCCCGCAAGGAGAGCATCTGAAACGCCCGAAGGCTTTTTGTAACACGGAGATCACTCCTGCAAGGAGAGCATCTGAAACGCCCGAAGGCTTTTTGTAACACGGAGATCACTCCCGAAAGGAGAGCATCTGAAACGCCCGAAGGCTTTTTGTAACACGGTGACAAGACACGACCAGTGTGTATAACGGTGACAAGACACGACCAGTGTACGGGAGAGTTATTCTAGGGTGTCCACACGCACGCACACACAAGATAATCCTAAAGTGTCATAAGTTGTTGTTCGCCAGACTTAGACTTTGTCGTCAAGTCTAAGTCGTCAGGGTGACCCAGACGCTATCATTTCACGTCCGGAATCTAAACACTCACAGTCTAACAGTTCTAACAATTTAAGACCAAGACGCGTCAAAAACGCAAGTGGGTACACTTGCCTGCGGTGGCGTGGGGGTCGTCTGTCCGGGGCGTCTCATCCAGTCGTCGCGTCCGCGGTAGTCCGTCTGAAACAGTCACGGCGACGGTGTCAGGTCGCGATTTTAGAAAATTCCTATTTAAGTTCATTTCTAGGTTGAGCGTGGCTACCCTAACAGTCACGAGTCGAGTTGTCCGATCAGCCTATCCAACGATTCTATCCTATGTGCACAGTCAAAAAGTCCGATCGTCGGTCTATGGTTCCATATCGTTTTAAAAGAGCAAAAATTAAATTTAATGAGTTAAGTTGCCGTTTTTAATTAGGTTTCAGTTTTGGCTACGGTTTGGGTTGCGCTACGAGTTTCGGGAACTAACCTCTCCGGGGTTTGGTGCGAACGGGAAGTAGAGTCTGAACGGCGACCGATCTGATTAGCACGGCTACGGATCGTCTTCTAGCGGCGTCTCGGCTACGGGCAGCGTAGCCAGACACGCTCTGGTAGTGGACAGAGAGTGTGGACAGCGGGCTAGGGGCGTCGGAAAGGCGTTCTACGGCTTCCGGGAAACCGTAACAACAACTCGGGATGAACGGTTCGTCGTACGCTACGCCTACGACGTCGAGAGTCGTAAGTGATGCTCGTGACGTCGGAAGACGCCCTTAGAGGATGCATGAGGCTGTCGGATGACTCCCACAACGAGAGACAACGGCGAGATCGTGCGTCAGGAAGACGCCAAATACGCAAAACAGCGAGCAAACGCACTGTTTTCAGTGGATCTGCGGCCTGTGGTCGCTGTCAACGGCGAGAGGGGGCAGAGGGTGATCCACGGCGGCGGCGAGGGGCAGCGGCGGCGGCGGCCGTTGCAGGCTGCTGCTGCTGCTGTGCATGTTTTCCGGTGGATCAACGGCTATAGCGGCGGCGAGGGGCGGCGTACGGGGTCGCAGGCGAGAGAGGGGAGTCGGGGGAGGCTGCCGGAGATGATCGGCGGCGGCAGCGGCCTCCGGTGTGGGTGAGGTCGATGAGAAGATGGGTTTTGCATGGGTGAGGGTTTGAGCGCTAGGGCCGGCTGCGGAAAAAAACGTTTGCTGTGAAAAAAAAATAACGCAACCCTAGGTTTTACTTATAGAGGTGGGGCCCACGTGAGTAGGAGGAGGGGTCTAATCGTGGGGCTGCCATTTAGTTAGATCTATGGTTAATTTTAGGGTTAAATTGTTAGGGTTAAAATTGTAATAAATTGGGTCTAACCGTGTACATAGCTCAAACAGAGCCCAAAAATTATAAAAAAAATACCGGGGCGACCGGGACGACAAGAGAAAGAATTCAGAGGGAACGGATCATAATTTCGATGACGAAAAACGAAATTAAAAATAAAAACGTCTCGTGCCAAAAGCGAGAAACGCGACGTCTCTTCAGAAAAAGTCAATTCGTGGGAGAACAACCCGTGAAATGATGTTGCAAGCCAACACCACAATTGTAGTACTCTCAGAGAGGGTCACAACGACATATCACACAATAATGTTCCAAAACAAGTAGAGTAAAAAATAAACACGTGCACGACCAAGAGCACGTGCACAAAGATAGCACATTCAGAAACCGACCGTTACAGGCTCTGGGCGGTTTAGTTTGTGGAGGAGGGCAGTTATAGAGGGAGGTATGAGGGGAGGAGATGTTACCGAATGTAGAGGTTGCCGTGGAGGAGCTGGTCGAGTGACGGGTGGCCGCGGGGAGGAGGACCGGCGACCAAGGGACGGGGCCGTGAGTTTGTGGCGGCCGCGTGAGGGTTGGAGAAAACCAAGGAAGTTTGCGTTTTGATTGAGGGGTGTTGCTAAGTAGGGTTGAAAAAGGGGGTGGAGTTTGGGTGATTGGAGAGAGAGAGTATGTGAGATGGAGAGGGTAGAACTTGTGTGGCAAATAGCTAGGGAATAAGTCATGTGCTACGTATGAAATCCTAGGATTTAATTAGAATGCTTAATTAAGGTTTAGTTAGGGCTAATCACAGATTGAAAATGATTAGGTCGAAAGGTCGGTCAAACGGTGCCCGATAAAAACAAGAAAAATATCGAGACAACCGTGTCGACGAGAGGGTCGAGACTACGATGATCGGTCATGAGCCAGGGTAACGAAAATCGGAACTAAAAATAAAGCGATCAAACGATGATGGTAAAAGTTATGACACCCCTTCATACAAAGCGGTTTTGTGGGAGAACGACCCGTGAAATGACGTTTACGAAAAATTCCGCCAAAAAGTACTCTTTCGGAGGGTCACAACGACATATCACATCGCACGTTTGGGATACAAGAAGAGGCAACTAAAAATACGTGTACGAAAAGAAAGTACGCGCACGAAAAAGTACGATCGAAAAGTGACCGTGACAGCATTGAAGGCTAATAGGATGGGAAAGAAATACGAGTGGAATTTGTCAGTCATATGAGGCCTGCACAATCATGCCACAACCATCCAACCGCGACGTATCGTGAAGGACATTCATATGCTGGGAGGTTGAACGTGACGAAGATGAACATGTTGAGAGACTTGTTCAA
Organism: Scilla litardierei; assembly: GCA_030789695.1. Taxonomy (NCBI): domain Eukaryota; kingdom Viridiplantae; phylum Streptophyta; class Magnoliopsida; order Asparagales; family Asparagaceae; genus Scilla; species Scilla litardierei. Next base: position 82,869,643 of record CM061140.1, on the reverse strand, counting down.
TAGCATGGTGTGGCTAAGAGAAATTCTGAAATTTCTGAAGGAAAAGATATGTGCAATTCCACTACAATGAAAGCAATATATACTGCAAGACATAGGATCAAAGCTGCGAAAATGGCTAGGAGAACTCAAATGCAACAACTTCTGAAGCGCTTGGATGAGAAGAATTACATTGGGTATCATACCGTGGAAGAAGAGAACTCGGCTGTAAGGAGTTTGTTTTGGGCACATCGCAAGTCAGTTGATTTATTACTTGCATTTCCAGAAATTTTGATCATGGACTACATGTATAAGACCAACAGATAAAGGCTACTACTGTTAGAGATTGTAGGTGTTAACTCCGCCGATATGACATTCGCAGCCGCATTCTGTTACATGAAGGTCGAACGAGAGGATTGCTATATATGGGCATTGGAGAAGTTAAGCTCTTTGCTAAATGAAAACACGTTGCCAAGAGTTATTTTGACGAATGAGAACTTGACCTTATGAATGACATTAGAAAGGTATTCCTCTCTGCCCAAAACCAATAGTGCAGATGTCACATTTCCAAAAATGATTTGGCCAATTGCAAGAAACCTTTTGAAGTTACAAAAAAATGGTATGTGTAAGACCCTAATGTTAATATACGCATATGTTATATGTATTTTGGACGTATGTGTACGTATAAATTTCTGGTTATTTTTATGAATTTTCCTTAATTTTTGTAATGATAAAATTGTTTTTAAATAATTTTTAAAACATCATTTGGATTTAAATGGATAAGTATTTGGATGAAATACTTGTATTTGGATGAGTAGGTTGTATTATATGGAGCATTCCCATTTATTAGAAATTAGAAATCCATTAATCCCTAATGAAGACACCTCCTACTTAGAGGTGTCATCACCTCCATTAACCCCACCTAACCATAAGACACATAGCAATCTTGGAGGATTTGAGGGGATGATGAGGATAATTAGAGGACTAAAAAGGAAGAAAAATTGAAGGAAAAGAAGAGAAAGGAAATAAAAGAAGAAGAAGGCTCTCTCTCTCTCTCTCTCTCTCTCTCTCTCTCTCTCACTCACGCAGAGCCCCAGCCTATCTCACCTGCTCCCTTTTCCTTCCACCAAAGCCAAGACAACCCAATCCTACACCCATCTCGTTGAAGGAGAAGGAGCTTTCAAAATGTCTTCAAGGAGAAGAAGGGCCAAAGATTTGTTGAAGGACTTGAGGAGGTTCGAATCCTATCTAAACTAGTTAGGGTTTAGTTCGAATCTCTTAGAATTTAATTTGAGATTTCTTAGAAAATTGACAGTAATCTGCGACGACATGACCGTGTCGTGGTCGTGTCATTGACGACAAGGTCATGCCTAGACCATGTCATGGTCATTTTAACCAACAGTAGCGTCACTTGGTTGTTCCTTGACCGTCCCATTGTCTGTGTAAAATTCTTGACCCAAACGGTCGTGTTGACTTAGATACAGTCATGTTGCCCCTCTTAAATTATGCAGTCGCATTGACGTAGAAGCGACCGAATATTTTGTATGCGTAATCTTCCCCAAAACGACACGGTCATGTCGATCATGAAAATATAGTTTCCAACGAATAAATTAACTTAGCCGTAGTTCATCCACACGACCGTGTGGCATATCAAACGGTCTTGTGGGTATACTTTATTATTCAGTTCTGAACCTTAGACTATGGGACTTCACACGGTCGTGTGGAGTATCCCAAATGACCATGTAGTTATTTTTTTCTGAGCCTTTAATTACTTTGCTTCATATGACCGTGTGAGCAGACCAAACGGCTGTTTGTCATAGTATCCCAGAGACAGATCCCAGAGACAAATTCGAACTTCATTTTCACTACTATGATTAAGTTAGCATGTTATGCAAATTCCAAGCTAATGATGTGCCTCATATGACAATTATATTTCAGTATTATATGTTGAGAATCCATGTTGAAATCATGAATAAGAACCCTATAATGTTATATCATGTCAATTATATTGCATATGCAAGAAAGAGAATGTTGTGCCATTTGATATGTGAAATTTGTCCTTGATAAGAATACGTGTAATGAAATGAACAATTAATTTAAAGGAATGTTCATGGAATTGAAATGAATGTGAATGCGGTAATGAAACAGCCAAAATGAAATGTACATTAAACTGATGAAACTGAGAGTGAGATGAGCATAATATATCTGGAATTCGGGTGAGATTTCAGATATGGGTTTGGGGAAACACATGTAAAATGTACGCGTTAAGGAGTGTACATGGATTTTTAGTCTCACTCCCACTCCTGACAGCCGGTATGGGGAGTGGGCAAGGTTAGAGAGGCCCATGGGTGTATTCGTGATGCACCATGAGGTAGCAGAGTACCACCATCTCACTCCCACAACAAGGGAGTTACGAGAGGCCCCTACAGTACTCGTGTCGCTGTTAGGGGTAACATTGTGTTCACCCACCCTAGGTGAAGTCTAGCTCATTAAGTGTCCTACAATTTACACTGCTTTCCAAATATTTAAGTGAATGCAGAACTTTAAATTAATGATAGCAACTTACGAATATTGTTACTTCATGTTTTGTCACGCACCTCTTCCCATAATACGGGGGCGAGGACGTGACTAAAGTCCGCATGGGCCGGAGCTGTGAAGCTCGGACCCAATTAGTGTCTGTAGAGGTACACCAAACGAGTACATGTTCTTGCATTTAAAGTTCAGAAGAATAATAGTACTTAAAAGAAACAACATTCATTCATTCATTAAGATAATATCCAGCAGTACAATGGAAAGTCTAATAAAGAAGCTTCAGCATGGCTTCAACAAAAGGAAACTACTGGTGCTACGCACCCAACCTAGACAGGAAAGTAAAATGGTGCTACGCACCCAAACTAGGAAACTGGAACTCCAAGTCGACGACATGCAAAGAAGTCTATGACTGGTCCTCGTCCAGTTTGTACTCCTGTGTAACGTACTCCTAGTCTAAGTCTGCAGGTATGATCTCCTCGTCTGCAAACTCTGTCTCGGTACCTGACATACAAACACCCAAGAGAAAAGGAGTTGTATATCAGGCAGAGTCTATAAGTCAAGGTAAGAAAACTCTACTGTAAGGTGTATGTAATTTAAAGACAGATATTGACATGTTCTTTACATGACAAGTTATAAGATTTCAACAACATGACATTTTATAGCATGGTAGGAAAGTAAAGACTGTACAAGAAAGTAAACATGACATAACCAAGGTCATAGCGTGTGCTGCCGGCTATATGACAAGACGAAACAAGACGTGTGTGTCAAGAGGGTTCACGCCTTACAGTTAGAGGGTGGCCAACTCCCTTAAACCATGCAACCGCTCAACCCTACCCCACCCAAGTGCTCAAGACAAGTCTGTACAAGGGATCACTCACCCTGCTAGGTGAGTGCCCTATTGCCCGCAGGCTATGTATCCGTACAAGGGATCACTCTCTCTATCTTGGAGAGTGCCATAGTGCCCGCAGGTTGTGTATCCATACAAGGGATCACTCTCTCTATCTTGGAGAGTGTCCTATTACCCGCAAGTTATGCAAAACATTTCAAGAACGATGTTACATGGCAAGACAAGGAAATGTATGTTCTATGGGGTCCACACACACAAATAGTTCTTAGCATGGCGGTTATAGCAGTTTATACCTAAACTTCGTCGTCAAGGCTAGGCTGCTGTGAGGATGTACCAGACGCTATCATTTCACGTTTAGTTCTCTTGTTCAACAATTTACAAATTAAGGAAGCACTGGCCTAAAACGTGGCCGTAACTACCAAGTGAACACACTTGCCTGAAATGGCGAGAAGTGCATCTGTAGGGAGCGTCACGTCACGGGTAGCGTGTCGGTTACGGTTCGATGTAATAAATTTAAGGGGACTGTGTCAGGTCCAGTTTTAGAAAGTCCTATTATGGTTTGTTTTCTAAGTTGAACGTGGCTATCCTAACAATTCCGTGTCAAGTTGTTCGAACGTTCAACCTATTCGACGATTCTATCCTATGTGCATAGTCAAAAAATGTCTAATCATCGGTCTAGATTTTTACAACAGTTTAAAGGAGTGTAAACGTAAATTAAATGTTTAGTTGTCGATTTTTAGTTAAGTTTCACTGGCGTAAAGTGTGGGTTGCTATGAGTAGGGTCACCAACCTATTATGACGCACACGCATGAGTCTGATGTCGGATCTGAAGGCAACAACGGTTCACATCACGACTCCAGTTCCTCGACTGCGGGTAGCACAGTAAGGAGGCTCGTCGGGATCACCTCGGCTGCGGGTAGCGTAGCGAAGTGACAAGGCGAGAGTGACGGCAGCATCAACTTGCGGCCACGAAGGGGCAGCAGCAAGAGGAACTTGCGACAGCGAGCTTGGCGGCTTGCGGCAGCGAGGGGAAACAACATCGGGGTGTGTGGCCTACAGAGTTTGGGCGCATGTCGACCGGGTGTACGGTGAAGGCCAAGGCACTTGAAGGTCGCGCGTGAGTACTCGAAGGGGAGGAGGTCGACGACATGCCCAAGGGGGGTGGCCGGCGGAAGCTTCCGTGAGGACTGAAGAGAGGGGGAGAGAACCGGCCTGTTGTGGGGTGGCACGGCAGGGAGTGGACTACCCGAAAAATGGGACTGTATGTGGAGGAGGTGGTGGTCGGATCTGGGGGGTTGCGGCCTGTTGATGCACGCACGGGGGTGTGGTGGCCGGACGTGTGGAGGGGCTGTCGGTGTAGAGGGCCGGCGGGTGTGGTGTTGCATGGGTGCTGTTTGTTTGTGGAGGCCGGCGGTTCTGTGGTCGGGCTTGGCTGTGAGGTGGTGGTCGGATGTGTTGCGTGTAGATGGGGGGAAGAGAGGGCAGCAAGAGGAGCTCTAGGGTTTTGGTTAGGGAAGAAGATAGAGGAAAAGGGTTTGATGGAAGAGAAACAAAAAGAAGAAGATACTGCTCTTCTTTTGTGCGGCTCAGAACACATGTAAACCCTAGGTCCTCTAAGGTTTCGGCTGCCAAACAAATAGGCCTAGGTTGATATATATAAAGGTAGGAGAGAGGGGGATAGAATAGGGTTAGGTTAGCTATATAGAGAGAGAAGTAGGGTTTGAAAACAAAGGGGCTTGGGCTCCTTGTAGGTGCGACTGAGAGCATGCAGCCTAGGGTTGATAACTCAGGTTATATATGAAGAGTGAAGAAAGACTAGGGTAGGCTAAGATTTTTTATTATCAACCTATATTTTGTTTTATAAGAATATAGGGGAGTGCATGCATGGCCATCCCTTGGGAGAAATGTACATGCGAAAACTTTCAAAGGTGTCGGCCAGCACTAAGAAAGAAATAGGGTTAGAGATTAGGAGGAAATATTTCAAAATTTGGGTTGACATGGAAAGATTCAAAAGAAGTTAAAGAGCAATAAGGGAGGGATTTGGAGATTAAGGAGAATGGGCAAAAGTCTTATCTCCAATTTAGGAATCTATTTGAATTTAAAAAGAAATTTAATTTTGATATGAAATATTATGGTTAAAAATAAATTATTAATAGCTATCACGTATGGGGAACATAGTTACTCCGAGTACGTAGAAATAAATACGCTAAGCTAGAAAAGAAATACAGACACATTAAAAAATAATGGTGCCCAAAAAATGTAAGACAAGGAGAGTAAAATGACTAACATGCAAATAGAAAACACTATCCGTTACATCCTACCTACCTTAAGAAAATTCCGCCCTCGGAATTTCTAACACCTACTGCTCAAGAAACAAATGAGGATAGTGCTCTCTCATCTCATCTTCTCTCTCCCAGGTGGACTCTCCTGGCGATCCGTGATGCCACATCACTCTCTTCAGGTCGACTACCTTGTTCCTCAACTGCTTCTGTCGACGATCCAAAATCTGCACTGGTTGTTGCTCATAAGTCAGGTCCGGTCGGATCGTGATCTCTGAAAAGTCCACAATGTGCAATGGGTCACTGACGTATCGACGTTGCTGAGATACGTGAAACACGTCATGAACTCTCTCCAAAGATGGTGGTAGAGCAAGGCGATATGCCACTGCTTCCACACGCTCCAGCATGTCAAATGGTCCAATATACCTTGGACTCAGCTTTTCCTTCTTCCCGAAACGAATGACTCCACAGTTGGGAGAAATCTTCAGGAAGACATGATCTCCTGGCTGAAACTCCAAAGGTCACCTCTTGGGATCTGCCCAATGCTTGAAGCGATCTTGAGCAATCTGGAGATTATCCCTGATGTCTCTCACGACATCCACTGCCTCTACAATCATCTTTGGACCCTACAGTTCTCTGTCTCCAACGTCATCCCAGTTCAGTGGCGATCGACATTTCCTTCCATATAGAGCAGCAAATGACGTCATGCCAATGCTCGCCTGATACCTATTGTTGTAGGAGAATTCCACTAAGTGGAGATGATCCTCCCATGAACCCTTCAAATCGAGCATACAAGCCCTCAGCATATCCTCCATGATCTGAATCGTCCTTTCCAACCGGCCGTCGGTCTGCTAGTGGTACGCTGTGCTGAAACTCAGACTCGTACCAAGATTCTCTTGTATGCTCTTCTAGAACTGAGACGTGAATCTTGAGTCCCTGTCGGATACGATGCTCACCGGAACTCCATGTAGACGCACAATCTCCTGCATGTACATGGTCTACATCACAAACTAACCTTAAGGAGGAACTATAAATATAGAAGAAAAATATCTTTACCTCTAGATACTTCCTCGCCAAGATTTCCGTGGACTGTCCCACTCGGAATGGAATGAAATGCACAGACTTGGTCAATCAGTCAATGATCACACAGACTGCATCATTCTGTTTAGGACTCCGAGGTAGGCCTGTCACGAAATACATCGTGAGTGCTGCCACTTCTACTCCGGAATAGGAAGCGGATGTAGCAATCCTGCTATCCGATGGTGCTCCACCTTCACTTGTTGGCAAACAAGACACTTGGCAACACTCAGTGCCACACTCCTCTTCATGCCAATCCACCAATAATTCAGGCGGAGGTCCTTGTACATCTTCGTGCATCCAGGATGTATGGAATAAGGCGAGCTATGTGCCTCATTCAACAGATCATCTCTAATGTCTCCTGCAGGTACGCAGAGTCTACTGCCGTATCTCAGGGATCCATCCTCATGAATGATAAACTCCATCCGAAGTCCAGCTTCTACCTGTCTTCTGATCCTCTGTAGCTTCAGGTCTCCTGCCTGAGCTGCCTTGATACGATCCACAATCGTTGACTGAATCTGCAAGTTCATCAACGAAATGATCACTCCTGGTAGGACAACCTCAATATTCATCCCTCTTAGTTCCTGCTGTACTCTCCAGTGGGCACTATGCATCATCACTGCAGGGAGTCTACTCAAGGCATCTGGAACTACATTCACCTTCCCCTGGTGATACTGCAGATCTATCTCGTAATCTGCTATCAGCTCCAACCATCGTCTCTGACGCATGTTGAGCTCCTTCTGAGTAAATATGTACTTCAAGTTTTTGTGATCGGTGAAAATTTTCACGCTCTTACTCAGCAGGAAGTGTCTCCAGATCTTCAACACAAATATCACCGCTGCCAACTCCAGATCATGCGTCGGGTAGTTCTTCTCATGATTCCTCAACTGTCGTGAAGCGTATGCGACCACATGACCATGCTGATGTAGAACACATCCGAGACCCTTGCCAGATGCATCACAATAAATCTCGAAGCCTCCGCTCCGATCCGGTACCACTAAAACCAGCGTTGTGGTCAATCTCGCCTTCAAAATACTGAAAGCCTTCTCACAATCCTCCGACCAACAGAACTCCATATCCTTTTTTGTCAGCTTCGTCATTGGTTTTGCAATCCTCGAGAAATCCTAAATGAAACGACGGTAGTAGCCAGCTAACCCAAGGAAACTCCTGATATCCGATGTTGACTACAGGGTCGGCCATTCGCTGACTGCTCTGACCTTCTCTGGATCTACCGATATGCCATCTCCAGACACCACGTGTCCCAGGAATGCAAATCTGTCTAACCAGAACTCGTACTTACTATACTTGGCATAAAGCTGATGACGACTCAGTGTCTCCAACACTATCCTTAGATGTCGGATGTGCTCCTCCTCAGACTTTGAGTAAATAAAAATGTCGTGATGAAAATGACGATGAACTTATCCAGATAGTCATAGAAGATCAAGTTCATCAAGTCATGAACACTGCGGGAGCATTGGTCACATCGAAAGGCATGACCACAAACTCATAGTGTCCGTACTTTGTCCTGAATGCCGTCTTCGGTATGTCATCCTTCTTCACCTTCAGCTGATGGTATCCGCTCCTCAAATCCAGTTTCGAGAAGACTCTCGAACCTCCGAGCCGATCAAAAATATCGTCAATGTGGGGCAGCAGATACTTGTTCTTCACAGTCACTGCATTCAGTCCTCTGTAATCCACACACATCCTGCATGATCCATCCTTCTTCTTCACCAATAAGACTGGTGCACCCCAAGGTGACACACTAGGATGTTTGAATCCCTTCTGCAACAGTTTGTCCAACTGCTTCCTCAGCTCCTCAAGCTCTGTGGGAGCCATACGATACGGTGCCTTCGAAATAGGTTGCGCTCCCAGCATAAGGTCTATGCTGAACTCCAAAGCTCTGTCGGGTGGCAACCCTGAAATATCATCCGAAAAGACGTCTTCGAAGTCTCTGATGACTGCTGGTCTACTGATCTCTATCTGCATGGCGACAACGATCGGCTCCTCCGGCTTGGCCCGAAATCTGATGGGCCCAAGCGATCGCTCCCTGCTGTGAAACTCAAACCTCTGGTGGCCTGGTATCATGAACACCACTTTCTTGCTGTGACAATCGATCGAAGCATGTAAATATCCGAACCAATCGATGCCAAGAACAACATCGAAATGCAGCAGATTATGGACAATGAAGTCGGCATAGATCTCGTGTCCACTGATCACCAATGGAATCGATCGGCATCCCAAATTAACCGTCACCACTCCATTCTCTGCAGTGATATCACAACACTTTGGAAATGTGTTGGTGGAAATAGAGTGCTCTGTTACGAATCTCCGGGTTATGATGCACATAGATGCATCGGAGTCGAACAAAGTTAGTGCCAGATAAGATGACACTAAGATGATGCCTAAGATAAAGATAATAACTAAGGTCAACATGGGTCAGTAATCTAACCAGCAAGGTCATACAAACACATGCAAACAAATATGAACTATACTATAATAAGAAGGACTAGTTCTAAAAGATTACATGCAATGACGCCATCCACGTCCTCAGCCGCCACGGCTGTCATGGTATATGTTGGCCTCCAAGGTGGCACTGCTTGTCGGTAAACCTGCTCCTGTGGTGCCAAAGGGGGTCTACGAACAGCAGCTCCTCTCTGCATAGGTGCTGGCGCTCTATGTTTCACTGGGACTGGTGCTCCACCGACAGCATGGTGTGCCCTCGGCAATCTTTGGCAGCATGTGTGTCAGCTCCACACACCAGACACAAACACAGTTTCCTCCTGCAATTGCTCTACTAATGCACTGGTTTGCCACAGAAATGGCATGGGCCCTTGGTCTGGCTCTGTGCAAGTGCTCTTGGCCTCTTGAAAGGCACTGATTGAACGTGCCTCATAACAGGCCTAACTGCTGGCCTGTACTGCTCCATCGGTCGCTTTCCTCCACCAGTAGGAGGATCAGGAAGTCTCGCCACAGTCTCATAGTTCCTGGCAGCATTCAGTACAGCCTCTATAGTAGTCAAATCTGTCGAAGTCATAGAAGCCTGGATCTTGGGGTTCAGCCCCTGATGAAACTGATTAGCTCGGTTCTCTTATTTCTTGACCATATGTGGGGCGAAGCGGCTCAGCATCTCAAACTCTGCCTCATACTCATCCACTGACATACTCCCATATGTCAGATTCACGAACCGCTGCAAGAGCTCTCTCTTCGCAGCCTTAGGGAAGTATTTCACCTTGAACTTGGATTTGAAAGTGCTCCACTCAACTGGCTTAACCAGATGCTTCTCCTCTAAGTGCCACCAGTTCCTCGCATTATCAGTCAACTGCAGCTTCGCTACTTCCATCTTAGTCTCCTTAGGTATCTTGGCAGCTATCAATTTATCCTCAGTGCTCTGAATCCACTTGTCAACATCAAGTGGTCCATTCTTTCCAGAAAGGTCCTCGGCTGCAGCTCATTGAACTGCTTCTCCCAGGTGCAGCTCGAGGGGCAGGCGGCGGTGGTGGTAGTACAGCCTGAGCAGCCTGGGCAGGACGGGTAGCTTGATGTGTCTGCTCAACCAACTGATGCTGAATGTCTAGCATCTCTCTCATGACACCCAGAAATTGACGGAATTCACCACTTTGGCCTTCCATGGCCCCGTCAGCTGAGGTCCCGGCACGGGTATTGCGTCTTCCTACCATCCTGTTGACAAGGAAAACCCAATTTAGAATTTGCACATGTTAAACCGGATATTAAATGAATGCGAGTACTTTTATCGTTCCAAACTTTTTGCTTGGACCTGCATGGGCCACCACAAAAACCTGTCACGCTCCTCTTCCCATAATACAGGGGTGAGGACGTAACTAAGGTCCACATGGGCCGGAGCTGTGAAGCTCGGACCCAATAAGCATCTGTAGAGGCACACCAAATGAAGTACATGTTCTTGCATTTAAAGTTTAGAAGAATAATAGTACTTAAAAGAAACAGCATTCATTCATTCATTAAGATAATATCCATCAGTACAATGGAAAGTCTAATAAAGAAGCTTCAGCATGGCTTCAACAAAAGGAAACTACTAGTGCTACGCACCCAACCTAGACATGAAAGTAAAATGGTGCTACACACCCAAACTAGGAAACTGGAACTCCAAGTCAGCGATAGGCAAAGAACTCCATGACTGGTCCTCGTCCGGTTCGTACTCCTGTGTAACGTACTCCTGGTCCAAGTTTGCAGGTACGATCTCCTCGACTGCAAACTCTGTCTCGGTACCAGACATACAAACACCCAAGAGAAAAAGAGTTGTATGTCAGGCAGAGTCTACAAGTAAATGTAAGAAAACTCTACTGTAGGTGTATTTAATTTAAAGACAAATATTGAAATGTTCTTTACATGACAAGTTATAAGATTTCAACAGCATGACATTTTATAGCATGGTAGGAAAGTAAAGACTATACAAGAAAGTAAACATGACATAACATAGACCGTAGCGTGCGCTACCGGCTACATGACAAGATGAAACAAGACATGTGTGTCAAGAGGGTTCACGCCTTACAGTTAGAGGGCGGCCAAACCCTCTAAACCATGCGACCGCTCAGCCCTACCCCACCCAAGTGCTCAAGACAAGTCCGTACAAGGAGATCACTCACCTTGCTAGGTGAGTGCCCTATTGCCCGTCGGCTGTGTATCCGTACAAGGGATCACTCTCTCTATCTTGGAGAGTGCCATATTGTCCGCCGTGTATCCGTACACGGGATCACTTTCTCTATCTTGGAGAGTGCCCTATTACCCGCAGGTTATGCAAAACATTTAAAGAACGATGTTGCATGGCAAGACAAGGAAATGTATGTTCTATGGGGTCCACATGCACACACACAGAGATAGTTCATAGTATGGCAGTTAAAGTAGTTTATACCTAGACTTTGTAGTCAAGTCTAGGCTGTTGTGAGGGTATACCAGAAGCTATCATTTCACGGCTGGTTCTCTTGTTCAACAATTTACAAATTAAGGAAGTACTGGCCTAAAACGTGGCCGTAACTATGCAAGAGAACACACTTGCCTGAAATGGTGAGAAGTGCGTCCGTAGGGAGCGTCTCGTCATGGGTAGCGTGTCGGTTACGGTTCCCTATAATAAATTTAAGGGGACGGTGTCAGGTCCAGTTTTAGAAAGTCCTATTATGGTTTGTTTTCTAAGTTGAACGTGGCTATCCTAACAGTTCCATGTCAAGTTGTTCGAACGTTCAACCTATTTGACGATTCTATCCTATGTGCACAGTAAAAAAATGTCCAATCGTCGGTCTAGATTTTTACAACAGTTTAAAGGAGCGTAAAAGTAAATTAAATGTTTAGTTGTCAATTTTTAGTTAAGTTTCACTGGCGTAAAGTGTGGGTTGATACGAGTAGGGTCACCAACCTATTACGACGCACACGCACGAGTCTGACGTCGGATCTGAAGGCAGCAACAGTTTGCATCACGGCTCCAGTTCCTCGACTGTGGGTAGCACAGTAAGGAGGCTCGTTGGGATCACCTCGGTTGTGGGTAGCGCAGCGAAGCGATAAGGCAAGAGTGGTGGCATCAGCGACTTATGGCCATGAAGGGGCAGCAGCAAGAGGAACTCGTGACATCGAGCTTGGCGGCTTGCGACAGCGAGGGGAAATAACGCCGGGGTGTGCGGCTTGTAGAGTTTGGGCGCATGTCGACTGGGTGTAGGGTGAATGCCAAGGCACTCGAAGGTCGCGCGTGAGTACTCAAAGGGGAGGAGGTCGACGGCAGGCTGAAGAGGGATGGCTGGCGGCAGCTGACGTGAGGACTGAAGAGAGGGCGAGAACCAACCTGTTGTGGGGTGGCACGGCAGGGAGTGGACTGCCGAAAAAACAGGACTGTAGGTGGAGGAGGAGGAGGTCGGATCTGGGGGGTTGCGACCTGTTGATGCATGCACGGGGGTGTGGTGGCCGGACGTGTGAAGGGGCTGTCGGTGTAGAGGGCCGACGGGTGTGGTGTTGCGTGGGCTGCTGTTTGTTTGTGGAGGCCGACAGTTCTGTGGTCGAGCTTGGCCGTGAGGTGGTGGTCGGACGTGTTGCATGGAGGTGGGGGGAAGCGAGGGCAGCAAGAGGAGCTCTAGGGTTTCGGTCTGGGGAAGAAAATAGAGGAAAAGGGTTCGATGGAAGAGAAACAAAAAGAAGAAGATACTGCTCTTCTTTTGTGCGGCTCAGAACACATGTAAACCCTAGTTCCTCTAGGGTTTCGGCTGCCAAACAAATAGGCCTAGGTTGCTATATATAAAGGTAGGAGAGAGAGGGATAAAATAGGGTTAGGTTAGCTATATAGAGAGAGAAGTAGGGTTTGAAAACAAAGGGGCTTGGGCTCCTTGTAGGTGCGACTGAGGCATGCAGCCTAGGGTTGATAACTTAGGTCATATATGAAGAGAGAAGAAAACCTAGGGTAGGCTAAGGTTTTTTATTATCAACCTATAGTTTGTTTTATAAGAATATAGGGGAGTGCATGCATGGCCATCCCCTGGGAGAAATGTACATGTGAAAACTTTCAAAGGTGTCAGCCAGCACTAAGAAAGAAATAGGGTTAGAGATTAGGAGGAAATATTTCAAAATTTGGGTTGACATGGAAAGAGAAAAAAGAAGTTAAAGAGCAATAAGGGAGGGATTTGGAGATTAAGGAGAATGGGCAAAAGTCTTATCTCCAATTTAGGAATCTATTTGAATTTAAAAAGAAATTTAATTTTGATATGAAATATTATGGTTAAAAATAAATTATTAATAGCTATCGCATATAGGGAACGTAGTTACTCCGATTACGTAGAAATAAATACGCTAAGCTAGAAAAGAAATACGGACACATTAAAATATAATGGTGCCAAAAAAAATGTAAGACAGTGAGAGTAAAATGACTAACATGCAAATAGAAAACACTGGCCGTTACATGTTTTTAGGTTCTTAAGCTTTACTTTTCAGTATATGTATGATGTGACATGTTTTTTATGCAATAATTTGTAGACCTGTGTACTCTCAGTTGATCGAACCCCCTTTTAGTTAGATAGACTAGTTCTGAAACTAGGCCCTACCTAGTTTGGTTAGGTTTTTCCTACTGGGTCATGCGTTGACGTGTCCCATTTACTTTTTCAGGGATAAGAGCATGGCAGTTGTTGTATTAGCAGTCTCAGGAGCGTGCTTCCCATACCAAGGTATATACAAAGTCCTTTACGGGCGATCTTGTTCAGTTAGACTTCCCTGGGGTAGACTAGGGAGTGGGTTGTTTGGCGTGTGGACACATTTTGTCTTTCTTCTATGGTTTGGGGTTTTCTTTTGGTTTTTCCCACTGTTGTACCTTTTGTACTCCATGTACAGATGATGTATGTATATTGTATCTTGTTTAATATAATGTAAAGTTTTGTACTTCCTTTCCGTATCTGTGGATTTAGATTTTGTTGGAGCACTTTACATTTCTTCTGTATTATTCCTGTATGTTGCAATGGCCTGTGAAAGTGTCTTTCTTATACCATGATTCATGCTTAGTAGTATTTGGAATACATGGGCTTAAAGCCCTGAGTCTGAATACTACTGCAGCCACATCATGCTACGTATTTCCTGTATTTGGGAAAGTGGGGCATGACAAGGTTTTTATGGTGGCCCATGCAAGTCAGCTCACACTACGATATACATAAGAATAGTATGGATGAAGTCCCAACATTATAATACATTTTTTGTTCTGGACCCTAATATTTTGTTCCTTCATATAGTTTGGACTTCGGGAACATGATGTATGGGAAGAGGACATCAACATTAGATGTGGCCTCTTCTGAGTCGTCTCTGATGGTGAAGGTTCTGATGGGGATACTAGAGCATCTGAGTCAGCATGATAAGAAGCTGGCTAGTATACCGGCTCGGAAGATGGGAGGCTTCAGGCAGTTCAGAGAACTAGATCCGAGATATTTCTCAGGCAAGGAGAGCCCTCTGGAGGTTGACAAGTGGTAGAGGCATATGAAGGATGACCTGACTGCAGTGTGATACCCACGGGATGGTTAACACATCAGGCTATAGATTGGTAGGATGCACAGACATTTCACCTGATAGGACCTGTCTTATGGTAGCGGTTCAGGGAACTTTTTGAGGCTCAGTTTCTCCTAGAGACGAAGAAGGATGAGCTGCATTTGCGTTTCGAGCACTTGACTCAGGGACGACAGAGTGTGGATGCATATGATCGACCGTCCCGAACACACACCCGGGGCCGGACGACTCACTAGTCTTACCGCAAGCGCACGGTGTAGCGGCGAGCGGGTATCGAACACGAGGAGGGCAAATGACAGTGTCTTCTTCAATTCACCTGGCTATAAGAATAGTCGAGAAATGTTCGCAATAAAGCGGTCACAGTCGTTCAATTGTATAAAAGGAATATCAAATTAATAAAAGTGCCTAGGGGTAGGGAATCCCCGCTACAAACCGTATCTCATCATTGTGATTCGTAGGTTTCACAATTGCTAGACTTGCAATTCAGGTGAACTAGTTGCAACTAAATGTAGAACCAAGCTCACGCTCTCGTGCTATTGCCGGTCTATAGCAAACCTAGGTTAGGGCCCAATCTCTTGCAAACCCTAGCCTAAGCCGCTAGCATTAGGATCGACATCATCGTTCAATCGCCCCTCGAGCCCACTCTCGTGCAAACTCGAGTTACGGTCTAGGTTGTGATAGTTCCTACCCATCCAATCTCTTGCAAACGGGTATTGGTATATAATTGCAATCGAAAACCCCAGTTTCGGTCCAATCTCTTGCAAACCGATTTCGGAGAAATCCAATTGCAACCGAATTCGAATTTCTAGGGCTTCCTATCGAGTTGGGATCCAATCTCTTGCAAATCCCCACCGGTATGAATCCCTAGCTATTCGTATCAAATCAATCCCAAACTAACCCTAATCAATTCTAGCAATAATTTCACCAATTCATCACAAATTAGAAATAGGGTTCGTAGGGTTCATCCCTACGCCCTAAGACGATAAAACTACTCACAATTCATAATGCAATTCAATGGAAATTCAATAATAAAACCAATAGAATTCATTGCAATATTCAATATATCAATAAAAATGAGGGTTTTGATAGAGAGAGAGAGACAAACCAATGAAGATTCAATAGCATCCAACAAAATAGCACTTTTCTCTCTCCCAAAAGAACTAAATCTAATCTCCTAAAAAGTAATCTAAAAAAGGCTGCAAAAAGTTCTGAAAAAGGTCTCTAAACTAGGTTAAAAACTGGGGTTAAATACCCCCCAAAAACGCCCAAAAAACTGTGACGAAATTGCCCCTGCGTAGCCTAAAAATCGCAATTTACGCTACAGGCAGCGCGGCTCACTCGGCCGAGTGACAAATGTCATTCGGCCGAGTGACAAACCCTGACAAATTCCAGTAACTTCGGACTTTTGGGGGTCGGCTCCTCGGGAGTCACTCGGCCGAGTGACTTTCTTTGCTTCGGCCGAGGGGACTTTTTCACTCGGCCGAGTCAGAACTTGGGAGTTGACTGACAGATTACAGTAAGCTGGGACTTTTCGTTTGCCGTCGTCTTGATTCCACTCGGGCGAGTGGGGTCTCCGTGGTTCGGCCGAGTGGGCTGGCGACGGTCGGCCGAGTGCACGCTGATACTCAGTCTGTTGCGTGTCCGATTTGGCCGTCCGAGCGGGCTTTCGATGGTCGGCCGAGTGACTCCTTCACTCGGCCGAGTGACATGCTGAAAATGCCCAATCTTCGTATTTTTGCTCCATCGTCGCTCTTACGACGTTCGTTCTTCTTCCACTCCTCTCCAATTGCAAAATTCCCCTCGAAAGAGTCACGGGTGACACTCCAGAGTGGGTGCATCTCAGAATCACTCCAAATCGCTCGAAATCTCCTGAAATTCGACAAAAACAAGAAATCGTGAAAAGCATTGCAATATTGTCGAATAATCGTGAAAAAACGCGATACGAGCGATCAAAATGGTATGCAAACATGCAGAAAAAAGGTGTAAAATGTGGAGTGATCAGCATACGCCACTGAGTTTTCATTATTAAGCAAGTTTGCTCCAGAGTTGGTGAAGACCGATACTACTAGGGCTCGACGATTCTGTATGGGACTTAACCTAGAGTATAGAGCAGCCATGTCCACAATTGACTTGCCTATATATGAGGCCGTACTGAAGGCAGCCAGGATGCATGAGACACATCTGAAGAGTGTGGGGAGGGCACCTGTGGCAGCTGATAGACGTCCTACATGACAGCAGAGGATTTTCCACATGCCAATACAGACCACCCAGTTCAGGAGGCCTAGAGTTCCATCAACCTCACCGAGGCGACTGTCTTTCTAGCATTGTGGCAAGCCAGGACATGAGAAGAACGATAGCAGATCCCTTGCTCGGTAATGCTTCATATGTGGTATGAATGGGCATATGAGTAGGTTCTGTCTACAGTAGAGCCAGTCTTCAGGATCAGTTGCATCTGTGTCAGCTAGACCAATGCAGTGGAGGACCCTTCTGCCTGCTCTGCAGAGGCTTTCACTTTCAACACCACCAGGTCCTAGTGTCATAGCTCCTAGAGGTTCACATTTGCCTACCCAATAGCAGACCTTTAGGAAGGCAGCTCCGAAGAGTCAGACCTTTACCATGACCACTGTGGAGGCAGAGGATATCGGGCGAGTTACCCTTGGTATTTCTCCAACCTTTCTTTAAGTTATGATTGTCTCTTCATCCATGTCTTAGTTTCGTACTTCAATGTTTAGGATGTTAGACTTTTATTTTGGTCATGTATTATTTTCCTTAAGCATTGTTAGAGTTGCCTCCTTTCTCGCTCTATCCCTTTTTGATTTGGGGCATCTCATTGTTTCTTGTCCCAACGATTCGTGGCTAAGCATTCTATAGTAGTAGACTCTTTTACCGCTAGTTGGAATATCCACACTGGGAATGGAGTGCTCTGTAGTTCTTCTGGATGCCGTCATTGTCTTGTGGAGATTTGTGGACGAGAGTTGTATGCCGATTCCTTAGTAATAGAGATGCCCAGTTTTGAAGCTATGTTTGGGATGGATTGGTCGAGGAAGATGAGTAAAAAGCGAACCCGGTGGATAAAGATAATGGAAGCGATGGAAAAAAAGGAAAATGAAAAACGAGAAAAACAAAATAGAAAACGAAGAAGGAAGCTGCTCGATCATTTTTCTCAGGACGTGGGTTTTGCTTACTCATACAGCACGCATCGAATTCAAAACTCATGTCAAAGACTTTTATCTCGATATTATAGTATAATGGTGCATTTGAAATAGAAAACCCAAGAATATCAATATAGCATGAAAAATGGAATAATTCTAGAATTAGCATCGTCTGAAGCATCTAAAGCGGTATACAAAATCGTAGATCACACACTTTTCAATTGAATGCTTTCTATGAGGAGTATAAGAGATATCACACAATAGATTAGTAAGAATAGAAAAGTTTGGTTTTCATGAAATGAATGCCAAGCGTAGATTTCTGGATTTGGTGAAACTTCTAGCAATCTCACCGAGTATAAAATATTACTTAGCCTAGGTTGTCATGCACCGTCAAGTAGTCACTCTCTCACACATCATAGGATCCTCCCCCAAGCTTATCCAAAAGCGTGGTGGCATAAACAAAACTATATTTACATCCCCCATTTCTTTTGAAGCTCCAAAAGTAAAAGAAATAAAAATAAAAGCGAAAGAGGGAAGAAAGAGAGAAAGGGTATGAGATGGGATTGTTTTCGAATTTCTTTTCTCCTTTCTTTTCCTTTTCTCAAATCTTTTTCTTTTTCTTCTCTCTTTTTTTTCAAATGATATATATACACAAATGATTCCAAATCAAAAGAGAAGGATATACGAGTATTTTTTTCAATTTTGGTTTTCGGGAAATTGGAGCATGGGATATAACAACGGGGGGAATGCCAATAATAGAATTGCCTAGGGGAGATTCACTAATGAATTTAAAATAGAGAAATAATGTTCAAGATATGTGGAGAAAGAAATAAATGTATCTCTCGGTTCACTCTATAGGACGTGCATGACAACTTCAGCAGGGTAATTTAATCTACTCAGTTTAATCACAAAAAGCAAACTAGTCCAGATATATCAATGCTAGCAAACATTCAATCAACCTGAAGTGAAGCGTACAAATCATGCAATAAGAAGTGATATGAGAAAAGAAAGCAGTACTCCAGATATAAGCAATCAATGCGTGAATCTTGGTGTGTTTTCTACGATAGCATACATATGAATCATCAGACATCAGCTAATAATAGAATTTCATCTATTTCCATACGGAAAAAGAAATGGGTTAGTATTTCTAAATGCAACGCAGAACATAGCATATGGTATCAGAAACAAAAGCTATGACATGACAAAATTAGCATGCATATAGAGAAAAGCTAACACCACGTCATCGTCATCACAGAAAAATCATCTCTAGCAAAAGATGAAAGAAATAAAGATAAAGGAAAACATGACTATTTACAATGCAGCACACAAGAAAAGCAAGAAAAACGTGATGCATGGTAAAAAAATGAAAAAGTGATGAAAAATGCGTGCAAAAGCGGAAAAAACGTGAAAAAAAACTAAAAATAAAGGTGATAAAAGCAAAAAGCGTGAGGACTCACTCCCCCAAGCTAAAGTGCACAGTGTCCTCAATGTGCGAAGTGTGGCACATCGAGAGACAGGTAATGGGTGGGGAGGGTGAGGATGCATGCATGATAAAAAAAGGAAAAAAAAATGAAAAGAAAATATGATGATGTGAATGATGCATGCAAAGATCGGAGTGATGCAGGTAATGTGTCACCAAAAATACTCTCCCTCTCTCCCAAAAAAAAGATATAAAATGATGCAATCGGAACATGGACCAAAATAGTGAGGGGAGGAGGGGGGGGGCCAAAAATCTCCAGGACCAGCAGAAAATGGGCAGCATAACGACAAAAAAGATCATTGTCATCAAGGGTGTGCCTAAGCTGGTGGTGCTGCACCATCTCCGTCCTGTGGCGAAGGTGGAGGAGGTGGTGGTGGTCGAGGTGTCGGCTGGGTGGGTGGGTGTAGTGGAGGGAGTCGCGCCAGGATCTGATTCAGGCAAGCCTGAATATCGGGAAGCATGGCGACACGGGACTCCACGGAACTGACCATTGCAGAGAGAGCCCTAAAATCGCCTCTGAGTCCACTCACCACCCCCTCAAGAGCACGAAGGCTTTGAAGTAGAGTGTCAGGGGGTGGTGGAGCGGAGGGACGAACAGGTCTAGGCTGTGAAGGACAGGGCTGCCGCACACGGGTGGAGTAGATAATAGGGCCGACAGGAAAGTGCGGGAAGGGTGCTGTGCTCACTAGTGGATGCCCAGCCTCAGTGTGAGGCTGGGACGCAGGCTGGGACGAGGAGGCAGCAGCAGCAGTGGTGGAAGACAAAATCGGCGACGAGGCAGCAAGAGAGGTCGGTGACACAGGTGTGAGGACAGACGTCACGACACTCTCGGATAGGACAGCTGCAGTGGAGACAGAAGGGTCGACCACTGGGGTGGAAGTGTAAGGACCAAAAGGTGACACCCCAGCAGATAGCAAGCTGGATAGGGACCGCACAACAGCAGGGAAGGAAGACTCGTCGCTCTCAAGGATAGTGGGTGGACGCTCGGGAAGAAGTGAGGAAATAGGCTCAACCGAGATAGGCACATCAGTGGTGGGGGTGGTGGTGGACGGCTCAGCAAGGGTACTCCCGACACTGACAGAAGTGGGGACAGAGGTGCCGGGAGGTGCAGACAATGCGGGCTCGGGCTGAGGGATCACGTGGTCAGCAGGAGGTGCAGGGGGTGCAGGGGGTGCCTGCTCAGTGCCCTCAGCCTCAAGTACGTAGGCAGCTGGGATGAGGAGATCCATCGCTGGGATCCATTCCTCGTGGGCCGGTCCTATATGTGTCCGAGCGGGGCTCGGGAGGATCATGTAATCTGCACTAAAAGGACCGTGCAACCACACCCAGTGCTGCTGGCCGTGGGGACGAAGCATCTTCATCCAGGCCATGACGTCTATCGACAATGCAGTGGGGCCCGGGGCTCGTCGAAGGTCAGCAGGTAGGTCCACGCCGGTCATCAGGGCTAGCAGAGTAATCAGACCGTCGCAGCAAATAGGTGAGCGGGCACCCACCGAAATGATGATGCGGTCTAAGAACCAGCTAGAGATATCAATCTCAACGGCGGGGACCAGGTCATCGCTACCCCTATCCAGAACTCTGGGGCGAGTCATCGCGTAGAGCATGTAGAGCTCAGGCGTAGGCATCGTCCTAGGCTCGTACCTCGCCAAGAAAGTGGTCGCCATGAGGCGCTGTGCTATGCGGAGGCAGGGGTGTAGGATGGCTGAGGCCTTGGCCCTACTAGGGTCAAAGCCAGGGTGGGAGCCCGTGATACGTGTCCAGAACATGGAAGTGTCAAACGACGGCGGTGGGATGTGAGTGGGTGCGTAGGCTCGGTCGGGGACGGAGACATCGGGCCACTGGAAGAACGCACGAAGCATGGCGAGAGTGACCTCGCACTCTCGATCCATAAGGCAGAATGTGCATCCTCCAGGGGTCCGGGCTATCGAGCTAAGAACCTCAAGTGTCGGGCGGACGTAGGTGTCCGCCGACACAGACAAGAAGTCGCGCCAACCCACGTTGTCGTACAATGTGAGCATCCCCTCTAGCACCCCTAGGCGATCAAGGTCTGCTAAATGTGCGAACCTAGAGGGCACTATAAATCGCTGGGCGATACACTCAAATCGGACGCGCTGTGCGTCGTCTCTGAACGTGATCCCCAGCGGCCCGACAACGGGAGCCGGTGGTAGGACAGGATCGGCGGGGATGGGCTGTGCGTGGATGGGATCGGCGGGAAACGGCTGTGTGGGTGGTGGTGGACTAGGTGGAGGAGAGTCCTCCCTAGCATGAGAGGGATCGGCATCATCGGTCCTCTTCCGCTTGGAAGAGGCTCCCCGCGTACGTGGCCTAGTACGGGGCGTCATGTGTGCCGCGAGTGCTCACCCAATGAAAATATAATGCGGCGTGCTCAAAAAAGGAACGTGTGTACCTGAACACACCGCGAGAGAAAGTCAGCAAGTGCGTACGAAGAGCACCGCCTCCGCAAAGCGAAAAGTGCGTCCTGGAGCTCCCCAAAGCTCCCCCAAGATAGCCTGCAAATCAAAAAACGATATCAGCGGATAATATCCAAAATACTTGGGGGAGATGGGGTATAATAGATAGATAAACAAATTAATTTGATTTTTGGGCTCAACGGGTCTACGGATCGAGCTAAATAGGAGAAAAATGGAGTTTGGGGGCAAACCGAGGCGATACGGGGTCGGCCGGCGGCGAGGCTACTCGCCGGAGGTCGGGGCGTCGACGGTGGGATGATCGCCGGCGGTGGTCGGGCGAGTGGGGCCGGCGGCGAGGTGATTCGGGTGAGGGGGGTGCTGTCGCGGGCGAGGGGAGATGAATAGGTGCTGGGCTCGGGCGGAATTGGGGATTATGCGTTTCGAAAATCGCGCCGAGCCCGCAGCGATATATATAGGGGTAGTTACGACTCGGCCGAGTGACTATGTTGCTCGGCCGAGTGACGTAATGTCAAAAAGAATTTAAATTTCTCCCCGCCACTTACGACTTGGCCGAGTAGCTTTTGTTCACTCGGCCGAAGAGAGAAAACTCCATCGGCCGAGTGGCATAAGCTACTCAGCAATATTCAGGCTAGGAGGGTATCCGTTTCCCTCGGCCGAGTGACTAAACGTACTCGGCCGAGTGGTAGTTAATACGAAATGCACAAAAAAGACAGAGAGTTGGTTCCACAGACTTCCCTGGTTGGTGCCCCACTCGGTCGAATGTGGTCCTTTGCTCGGCCGAGTCGCATATGATACTCGGCCGAGTGGCATGCTGTTTTCTGCTTCGGGGCTCCGTTTTTGCTCTACTTTCTGTTTTTCTTCCTCCAGTTGGTTTCTTCCTCCTCCCAAGGCCTGAGTGCATTCCTGGAGTGCTCTTCCTTGTCTCTATCTTCCTCCATATGAGAGATCTCCTTTTCTCCTCTCCTGTCATAGATATTAAGACCAGTTGTCACGGTTTTTATGGGCAAAAAGACTCAAAACACAAATAAAGTCTAAAATAAAAATAAAAACCAAATAAAAATAATGCAAAAACCATCGGGTTGCCTCCCAACAAGCGCTCGTTTAAGGTCTTGAGCTCGACCCCTTTGGATATTCAATTTAGCGCGGGATGTTGGGTGCATATGAGATGCACCCGTCGAACTTGCCGGGAAGACCACTCGGATTTGGATCGTGGTGGTGTGTGGTCTTCCTCAGTGCCCCTTCATCATGAGCAATGTTGGGGGATGTCTCCCCCAAGCTTGAGCTTGTTCCGGTCCTTGACTTCGCCGGTGACACCGATCTTTGAATCGGTGGAGCTTTCTTCGGATTCTTCAATGTCGAGAGCTTGTAGAGCTCCCGTATTCTCGCGACATCAGCGTCACCGTCATCATTCACCGTGGGGATTTTAGGAGAGTCCTCCAATGTCTCTTCTTCGCTCAAGTCTTGGCTTTCTTCAAAGCCGTCATCATGGAGTGCACCGATGGAGTAGGGGATAGCCTCTTCTATAATCTCATCTAGGAGGTCTAAGTAATCTAGCTCCTCATGATACGACATGTGCTTCATAGCCTTTGGTAAATGGAGCTCGACTTCAATGTTGCCGACATTCAAGGTAAGAGTCCCTTCCCGTACATCGATGATTACACCGGCGGTGGCGAGGAATGGGCGTCCAAGTATGAGCGATGTGCCACCCTCCTCCTTGATGTCCATGATCACAAAATCACAAGGCAAGCATATGCCTCCCGGAACTTGGTGTGGGATGTTCTCCGCGATCCCAACCGGCCTTGTAATCTGACCGTCCACGAGTTGAATCCTCATGTCGGTTGGCTTTAAATCCGTGCCGGTATTCAACTTCCGGAACATGGTGAGAGGCATGAGGCTCACACTAGCGCCTAAATCAACCAATACTTTTTGTAAGGGGATGCCTCCGAGTGTGCAAGGAATCCGGAAACTCCCAGGATCTTTAAATTTGGCGGGCTCCTTTTCCTTCCTAGTAAACCAAGTTCCTTGTTCTGCGAGCATGATCTTCTCTTTCCTTTTTCTTCCCGTAATCAAGTCCTTTAAGAACTTTGCATAGGATGGGATTTCCACTATGGCATCAAGGAAAGGGATATTGAGGCTCACCCCTCTCAAGTATTCAAGGAACTTGGCTAGCCTCTTCTCGATCTTGGATCTAGCTAGCCGTTGAGGGAAAGGCACCGGTGGCATGAATCGGCGCTCATCAATAGGTTCCTCCACTTTAGATTTTGCTCCTTCTTGCGGTTCCTTCTCTTTTTCCACCTCAATTGCCGGCTCGCTCTCTTCTAGAATCTCCACCACGGGTTCCTTGATTTGAGTCATGGGGGGAGTGGTATCCTTCCCACCTCTTGTTGTAACCGCAACAACCGCGTTGATATGCCCGGTGTTGCCCCGTGGATTTGGCTCGGGTTGAGCCGGCAATTGTAGGTTGTTCCTATTAAGCAACGCAAGTTGCTCCCCAATTTGAGTGACGACGGTGGTGAGAGAATCTTGTCCCGCCTTCAACGTGGAGTTAATCTTTCTTTGCTCCGCCATAAACTCTTGCACCTTAGCTTCAAAATCTGAACGTGATTGAGCTTGCGGAGGGTTGGGATTTCTCCAACCTTGATTATACCCGGGTGGCCTATAAGGTCCCACTTGTTGTCTAGGTGGGAAGTTTTGTTGCGGTGGCCCCCTTGGTTGATAATTCGGTTGTAGTGGTGGAGCCCGAGCTTGAGGAGGTTGTTGAGGTGGGGGGTTCAAGGCACCATCATTATTAGCATAAGAAAAACCCGGATGGTTTCAAGCGGCCGGGTTGGCCCAATATCCGGAATTCCCCGCAACATACTGAATTTGCTCCAAAGCTCCCTCTCCATGCTCTCCTCATACATACATGGCTTGTGATTGGTCTTGCCAATCACTCATATGGTTTGTCGGTGCGGATGTAGTAGGGGCTCCTTGCGGCTCGGTAATGTATTTCTCTAACCTCTCCACTACCTTGTGGAGAGAGTCAAATTTGCTAGCAAGCTCCGCCACGGCCTTGGCCTCATAAATACTTGTGGGCTTCAACGAAGAATGTCCTCGCTCGTCCCCCCATTGTTGGTTGTTGGAGGCCATCTTTTCTAGCAAGGCCGTAGCTTCATCGGGAGTCTTTGACAAAATGGCTCCGTTTGCGGTAGCATCAATAATCTGTTTTGTGCCCGGTTGGAGTCCATTGTAGAAACTGTGGACAAGCTCCCAATCCTCTATGCTGTGATGGGGGCATTGATGTTGCAAGTCCTTGAAGCGCTCCCATGCCTCATAGAGAGTCTCCTGAGGTCCTTGCTTGAAGGACATGAGAGCACTTCTTATCTTCACTGTCTTGGAGGGCGGGTAAAATTTGTCGACGAAGGCATTCCCCAATTCATCCCAAGTGGTGAAGATTCCTTCAGCTTGCGTCCTCAACCAATATAAGGCTTTGTCCTTGAGTGTGAAGGGGAAGATGCGCAGTCTGATAGCATCTATGGAGACGCCCGGCATTTGGAAGGTGGCACATTTTGATAGGAAGAGCTGGATGTGGTAATGAGGGTTCTCATGGGAATTCCCATGAAAAGGGTCTTGCTGCATCAGAACCACCAATCCGGTCTTCAATTCGAAATTTTTGTCGGCCGCCAACTCCGACATAGCTATGGATGAGGCCGTGGAGGAAGTCTTAGGCCGAAGCCTATCTCTAATGGAAATGATCCTCGCCATTCGCGCCGCCAATTCTTCGGGTGTCTCAGGATTGGTCATACAATTCCCTTCCGTATCGAGTCTCCTCTCCGCTCTGATCCTCCTCAATGTACGTTCGATCTTCGGATTGTATAGTATTTCTTCGGGGGTCGCCGTGGATCTCGTGTACATGCAAGGGAAAACAGAGTTTCAAAGAAATAGTTAGCACAAAGGAAGGGTAAAATAAAAATAGATATAATAAAACAAAAAAAGGAAAATAGCTAGGTAGGTAGAATGAAACACTATCGCCTCCCCGGCAACGTCACCAAAAACTTGATCGACCGCCCCGAATACACATCCGGGGCGGGACGAATCGCTAGTCTTACCGCAAGCACACGGTGTAGCGACGAGCGGGTATCGAACACGAGGAGGGCAAATGAAAGTGTCTTCTTCAATTCACCTGGGTATAAGAACAGTCAAGAAATGTTCGCAATAAAGCGGTCACATTCGTTCAATTGTATAAAAGGAATATCAAATTAATAAAAGCGCCTAGGGCTAGGGAATCCCCGCTACAAACCGTATCTCGTCATTGTGATTCGTAGGTTTCATAATTGCTAGACTTGTAATTCAGGTGAACTAGTTGCAACTAAATGTAGAACCAAGCTCACGCTCTCGCGCTATTGCCGGTCTATAGCAAACCTAGGTTAGGGCCCAATCTCTTACAAACCGTAGCCTAAGCCGCTAGCATTAGGATCGACATCATCGTTCAATCGCCCCTTGAGCCCACTCTCGTGCAAACTCGAGTTACGATCTAGGTTGTGATAGTTCCTACCCTTCCAATCTCTTGCAAACGGGTATTGGTATAGAATTGCAATCGAAAACCCCACTTTCGATCCAATCTCTTGCAAACCGATTCCGGAGAAATCCAATTGCAACCGAATTCGAATTTCTAGGGCTTCCTATCGAGTTGGGGTCCAATCTCTTGTAAATCACAACCGGTATGAATCCCTAGCTTTTCGTATCAAATCAATCCCAAACTAACCCTAATCAATTCTAGCAATAATTTCACCAATTCATCACAAATTAGAAATAGGGTTCGTAGGGTTCATCCCTACGCCCTAAGACGATAAAACTACTCACAATTCATAATGCAATTCAATGGAAATTCAATAATAAAACCAATAGAATTCATTGCAATATTCAATATATCAATAAAAATGAGGTTTTTGATAGAGAGAGAGAGACAAACCAATGAAGATTCAATAGCATCCAACAAAATAACACTTTTCTCTCTCCCAAAAGAACTAAATCTAATCTCCTAAAAAGTAATCTAAAAAAGGCTGCAAAAAGTTCTGAAAAAGGTCTCTAAACTAGGTTAAAAACTGGGGTTAAATACCCCCTAAAACGCCCAAAAAACTGTGACGAAATTGCCCCTGCGTAGCCTGAAAATCGCAATTTACGCTACAGGCAGCGCGGCTCACTCGGCCGAGTGACAAATGTCATTCGGCCGAGTGACAAACCCTGACAAATTCCAGTAACTTCGGACTTTTGGGGGTCGGCTCCTCGGGAGTCACTCGGCCGAGTGACTTTCTTTGCTTCGGCCGAGGGGACTTTTTCACTCGGCTGAGTCGGAACTCGGGAGTTGATTGACAGATTACAGTAAGTTGGGACTTTTCGTTTGTCGTCGTCTTGATTCCACTCGGGCGAGTGGCGTCTCCGTGGTTCGGCCGAGTGGGCTGGCGACGGTCGGCTGAGTGCACGCTGATACTCAGTCTGTTGCGTGTCCGATTTGGCCGTCCGAGCGGGCTTTCGATGGTCGGCCGAGTGACTCCTTCACTCGGCCGAGTGACATGCTGAAAATGCCTAATCTTTGTATTTTTGCTCCCTCGTCGCTCCTACGACGTTCGTTCTTCTTTCACTCCTCTCCAATTGCAAAATTCCCCTTGAAAGAGTCACGGGTGACACTCCAGAGTGGGTGCATCTCAGAATCACTCCAAATCGCTCGAAATCTCCTGAAATTCGACAAAAACAAGAAATCGTGAAAAGCATCGCAATATTGTCGAATAATCGTGAAAAAACACGATACGAGCGATCAAAATGGCATGCAAACATGCAGAAAAAAGGTGTAAAATGTAGAGTGGTCAGCATATGCCACTGAGTTTTCATTATTAAGCAAGTTTGCTCCAGAGTTGGTGAAGACCGATACTACTAGAGCTCGACGATTCTGTATGGGACTTAACCTAGAGTATAGAGCAGCCATGTCCACACTTGACTTGCCTACATATGAGGCCGTACTGAAGGCAGCCAGGATGCATGAGACACATCTGAAGAGTGTGGGGAGGGCACCCGTGGCAGCTGATAGACGTCGTACATGACAGCAGAGGATTTTCCACATGCCAATACAGACCACCCAGTTCAGGAGGCCTAGAGTTCCATCAACCTCACTGAGGCGACTGTCTTTCTAGCATTGTGGCAAGCCAGGACATGAGAAGAACGATAGCAGATCCCTTGCTCGGTAATGCTTCATATGTGGTATGAATGGGCATATGAGTAGGTTCTGTCTACAGTAGAGCCAGTCTTCAGGATCAGTTGCATCTGTGTCAGCTAGACCAATGCAGTAGAGGACCCTTCTGCCTGCTCTGCAGAGGCTTTCACTTTCAACACCACCAGGTCCTAGTGTCATAGCTCCTAGAGGTTCACATTTGCCTACCCAATAGCAGACCTTTAGGAAGGCAGCTCCGAAGAGTCAGACCTTTATCATGACCACTGTGGAGGCAGAGGATATCGGGCGAGTTACCCTTGGTATTTCTCCAACCTTTCTTTAAGTTATGATTGTCTCTTCATCAATGTCTTAGTATCGTACTTCAATGTTTTGGATGTTAGACTTTTATTTTGGTCTTGTATTATTTTCCTTAAGCATTGTTAGAGTTGCCTCCTTTCTCGCTCTATCCCTTTTTGATTTGGGGCATCTCATTGTTTCTTGTCCCAACGATTCATGGCTAAGCATTCTATAGTAGTAGACTCTTTTGCCGCTAGTTGGAATATCCACACTGGGAATGGAGTGATCTGTAGTTCTTCTGGATGCCGTCATTGTCTTGTGGAGATTTGTGGACGAGAGTTGTATGCCGATTCCTTAGTAATAGAGATGCCCAGTTTTGAAGCTATGTTTGGGATGGATTGGTTTGTTGGATATTGGACTCCCCGGATTTGGTTTTGGATGATGAGCAAACATAAATATATCGTGAACTAACTCTTTGTGAGCGCAGTTATGGAGATCGTCACCAAATTCATATGAACATCCCAAGCGACGTCTCGAGACTTCTCAATACGCGTGATCGTATGCCTAAAGCTTCGTTGAAGCTTATGGACCATTTTAGAAGTCATGAAGATTCGATTGAAGCTTTTGAAGACGGTATCGTCAAGTTTTATTTATAGTCTTTTAAGCTTCTTTCGTAGAATGTTAAGCCTTGAGTAGGTCTTACGTTTTAATCTTCATAACGCTCCTATCTTAGAGCTAGGATCTTAATAGAAGTCCATACGAACTTTCCCGAAAGCTTCGCGCTTCGATTCGCGACTTCTCGTGTATGTTAGTTAGTTCAAGAAGAAGAACCAACTGACTAGATGGTGATCTAGTTGGTCGGCAAAGCTTCTTGGACCGACTAGTTTACCTTCATAATTCATAGCTCTTTACTGTTTACAGTTAGTCGGTCTACGTTGACTCACCGACCGACTAGTTTTTGAACTAGTCGGTCAGTGATGCTTCTTAGACCGACTAGTTGAGCTTCTACTGTACATGCCAACTTGCTGTTTATCGTTAGTCGGTCTATGTTCATTTGGCGACCGACTAGTTGATGAACTAGTCGGTCAACTTTTGTTCTTGGACCGACTAAATCAATTTGTACTCAGACTATTTGTTTTATCTCTTAGTCGGTCTAAGCTCACTCATCGACCGACTTGTTGTGAAACTAGTCGGTTGTCAAGTGTTCTTTGACTGACTAGTTCTGTTAGTCTGAACTTCGACCTATTCCTTGGTCTACTATTAGTCGGTTCATATTGATTGACTGACCGACTAGTTGATGAACTAGTTGGTCGGTGGTTGTTCTTTGACCGACTAGTTTGGTTCAGAATAGAGCCGTTGGAGCATTTAATGACTCGATTTTCTTTCTCTCTTTCCTCTATCCTATAAATACTTGGAGTGCTGCATTCATTGCACTCAAGGCTGATATTAAGAGAACTTTAGAGATCAAAGAGAAAGCATTCATTCCTCATTCAAAGCTCTTTCTTTCCAATCTTGAATCTCTCCTCACTCTTATTTCAAAAGAGAGATTCATTGATTGTGAGCCTTCCAAGCCAAGTGCTTGATTCTAGGTCACCAACAACCTCATAGCTCTCCATAGCTGATCTACATCTTGGAGCTAGGGTTTGGTGCCTCTTCATCTTCCCGAAAATCCGTTTTGCCCTAAATCGTAAGTTTTACTCAAGGCATAGGATTTTGTCGGTAAGAATTTCTATTTCAATTTACTTTCATATTGTAAGTTTCACTCTCGGTTGTGAGAGTGTGTTTGTGATCCCGGGTTGTGGGAGTCACAATTTCTTTTGTGTATGATTTGACTTGTGAATGTTTTTCACAAGTATTTCATAGTGGAAATCTTGAGTTAGGGTTTCTAACTCGAGTATCCGGAGGGGATCCGGGTGTTTGGGACGTAGGATCACCGGGAACAAGTCGGGGAGACTTGGGTGGATCCGAACCCGGTTATATCGTTTGTTTGCGATTGTTTCTTTGTTGTCTTACATTTACATTTCCGCATTTCCGCATTGTTTGGTAGAGTTTGCAAGGTAATTAGGAATTAGCATCTTAATTATTTTAAAGTACTATTCACCCCCCTCTAGTACTTGTGTAGTAGCTTAGCAGGGCATTACATTTGGTATCGGAGCCAAGTCTATAGCTATGTCTGCCAACGACAACAAAATCATTCATCCACCTTCCGACTATAGCACCTTCAAGAACCGTGAAGGAGCTTCTTCGGTAATGGAAGGACACTCCTCAACGAGGCCTCCCTTCTTCAACGGTACCAACTACGGGTACTGAAAATGCCGGATGGAAACTTTCCTCCGGAGTGCTTCACTATGGAGGACTACAATGAAGGAGTACGTCGAGCCCGCCGAAGAAGATTTCGAGAAGTGGACTCCCGCGGAGATCGCCGCGGAGGTAAGCAATGCCAAGGCAATGAACGCCTTGCAATGTGCTTTGGAGCCCGAGGATTTCAACAAGATATGCACATGTAAGAGTGCATATCAAATATGGAACTCCCTCCTCATATTGCATGAAGGGACAAGTAGGGTAAGAGACTCTAAACTCGTTGTAGTTAATAAAGATTACGAGTTATTTCATATGCTACAGGGTGAGAAGATGAAGGAGTATTATGCTCGCTTCGTCGACATCACAAACGAGTTGGAGGCTCTCGGTAAGACCTACACCCAAAAGGAGAAAGTCTCGAAGATTATCGATGGACTTCCTTCTTGTTGGGAGAAACGGACCTTCGCCATCGAGGAAGGTAATGATATGAAAACTTATACCGTCGTGCAACTAATGGGTACCTTAATGTCATATGAGGTACGCAAGGATAGCAAGTTGAAGTTGTAGGACAAGATGAAGTCCTACCTAAAGCAAGACGAGCCAAAGAAGAAGGCTATTACTTTCAAGGCCGCTCCATCAACTTCCACATCGTCCGATGATGAAAACTCGGAAGACGAGTTGGACTTGGAGTCCATGGCACTCATGGCAAAGAAGTTCAACCGGTTCTTCCGGAAAGGTAACTATAAGAACAAAGCTAAATTTGGTTCTTCTAATGCCTCCTCTCCTTTGTGTTTCCAAATGCAACAAGCCAGGACACATGAAAGCGGAGTGTCATCAAAATAAGCAAAAGGAGAAGTGGAAGGCGCCGAAGTTCGACAAGTCCAAGAAGTACAAGAAAGGGTACAAGAAAGGACTCGTCGGGACTTTCACCGACTCCGAGGATTCCTCAAGCGGAGAGTCAGACGATGAGCAAGTGGAGCAAGCACACATGTGCTTCATGGCTCGAGAGGAGCAAGATAAAGATTCCTCTTCCGATGATAGCGACAACGAAGGCGATGAGGTAACCATGGATGACCTTAGAAATGCTAATGAGCAATTATGGTCTAAATACACTAAATTAGTAAATAGATATACTAAAGTAAAAGATGATTTAGCTAGCATCCAAACCTCGCCTAAAACTATCATCACCAACAACGACACCGTTGTTGAAGAGTTGAGGAATGAGATTGTAAATCTCAAGTCTCAACTTGAACATGTTAGCATTGAGGATTCGGAGGAACACAAGATAGCGGATTTGACTTCTCAAAACTCGACTTTGAGTATTGAGAATGAGAATCTCAAATCTCGTGTTTATGTGCTCACATCGCAAGTATCCACTTTGGATGCTTCTATGCGTTCTCTCACCGAGAAATATGAGTGCACATTGGGCCGAATAAATGAATTCAATAAGGGTAAGGGCCATTTGGATAATATCCTAAATGACTTACCTCTGGCCAATCACCACATTGGCTTGGGGTATAAGTTGGGAAATTCATCCAAGTCAGCCACTACCTTTGTTAGGCCAACTTTTGATGCTTCGACGAGTGGTAGCAAACACTCTATTGGTAGTTCAACTACCAATGGTGCTTCCACCTCGTACACACCCTCGTTTGGAAAGAAACCCACTTTGGGTGGACCTCCAAAGAAGGGTCATGCTTATATGTACACAAATACCATACCACGTAGGAACACATGTCCTACCCCACATGCTCACACATATGATGATTTTTATGCACCACATCCACGGGCACGAGCACACAATGTGAGACACCCTCATGCACGTGTTCCTCCACATGCATATGTTCACTCACATCATCGTATGAATAATTATCCACATGCACCATTTCATCATGTTCCTTATTCCTATCCACGACATGCATCACGTAGAAATCAACAACGTATGCATGCACCCAATAGGATGAGGGCTCCCAAAATCTTCACAATTTGGAGCCCAAAGGACACAAGCATGAAAGAAAAACAAGTTTATATGAACTCGTATTTTTCGAATGTTGTGCATAGTGATAACTATGTGGGGAAGTCTAAGTCCAATTGGACTTGGCTTCCAAAGGTCTAATCTTTTGGACCCAATGACCTTGGGTACCATGCTACGATATTGTCTATCTTTAGGTACTCAAGGAAAGGAAAAAGAAATGGAGCAACAACTTTAAATTTAGCTCCAAAAGGAATTGGATACTCGATAGCGGGTATTCAAAACACATGACGGGTGACGCTCAATTGCTCTCCGGAGTGGTGCCCATCGCAAATGGGAACCGGGTAGTCTTTGGAGGCAACGAGAGCGGAACCATCATAGGTGTTGGCAAAGTGGGTAATCCTTCTAAACCACTTATATGTGATGTTTACCTTGTTAAAGGATTAAACCACAATCTTATTTCAATAAGCCAACTTTGTGACAAAGGTTACAAAGTTAGCTTTGCGAAAGGAATGTGCCATATTTTGAATAAAACTACTAATGATGTATTGTTTTCCGGCACACGCCATAAGGATATATATATCCTAGATCTTCCAAGATCACATGAACAATGTCTCATTGCCAACACAAGTGAGCAACACTTATGGCATCGACGTTTTGGTCATGTGAACTTTGGAACACTATTTAAACTTTCCAAGTTAAATTCTATTAGAGGCTTCCCTAAGCTTGTCTTTCAAAAGAAAAGCTTTTGTGACTCGTGTCAACGAGGCAAGCTTCCAAAATCTTCATTTAAACCTAAGAAAAGCATTTCTTCTAAGCGGCCACTAGAGCTATTACATCTAGATTTATTTGGGCCTACTAGAGTTGCTTCATTAGGTAATGCTAGATATGGACTTGTCATCGTTGATGACTTTTCTAGGTTTACTTGGGTATTTTCATTAAGTAATAAAAATGAAGCTTTTGAAAACTTCACAATTTTTGTTAAGAAAGTACAAAATCTCATTGGAACCACCATTGTCACTATTCGTAGTGATCATGGAGGGGAATTTGAGAATGAGTCTTTTGAGACATTTTGTGATGAAGTTGGTATTACACACACCTTTTCATTCCCTCGCGCACCTCCTCAAAATGGTGTAGTTGAGAGAAAGAATAGGACGCTAGTGGAGTGTGCTCGCACTATGCTTGATGATAGCCAACTTGGCCATCAATTTTGGGCGGAAGCGGTACACACCGCTTGCTATGTGTTTAATAGAATACTTTTGAGGCCTGACACTAAACAAACTTGTTATGAATTGTTGTTTGGTAGATTGCCTCAAGTTAAACATTTTCATGTTTTCGGTTCTAAATGCTTTATTAAAAACACGTATGGTAGTTTGGACAAATTCGATCCAAGATCCGATGAGGGGATTTTTGTTGGATACTCCTCACGTAGCAAAGCCTACCGGATATACAACAAACGAAACTCAACGATCGAGGAATCACTTCATGTTTCATTTAATGAAGGATTTGTTCCAACTAGAATTACTAATGATGATGACTCTATGGATGTCTTATGCGATTCAATTGGTAATTCTAATTCTAATAATTCTATTGATTCAATTGAGACTAACCCAACTAATGAAGTTGTTGAGAATGTTCCTAGTGATCAAGGAATTCCCAAACGGCTTCATACCGTTCGTGACCATCCTCATGAGCAAGTCATTGGCAATATCCATGATAGTGTCAAGACGAGATCGCAAGTGAACTACTTCACTCATTGTGCCTTTGCCTCCTCGATTGAGCCAAAGAATGTTAATGAAGCGTGCGAAGACGGTGCTTGGATCTTAGCCATGGAGGAGGAACTCATTCAATTCGAGAGAAATGAGGTTTGGGAGCTTGTTTCATTGCCATCGAAGAACCACACCGTCATAGGGACAAAGTGGATCTTCAAGAACAAGACCGACGAAAACCAAATCGTCGTCCGGAACAAAGCTCGGTTAGTTGCTCAAGGCTACCGTCAAGAGGAAGGTATTGATTTCGAAGAATCCTTCGCTCCGGTAGCTAGATTAGAATCAATTAGATTATTATTGTCTTTTGCATGCCATAAGGATTTTAAAATTTTTCAAATGGATGTTAAAAGTGCGTTTTTAAACGGAGATGTTGTTGAGGAAGTTTACGTTTCTCAACCTCCGGGTTTTATAAATGAAAAATTTCCAAATCATGTTTTTAAACTTAAGAAAGCACTTTACGGTTTGAGACAAGCTCCTCGAGCTTGGTATGACCGTTTAAAGAATTTTCTTTTGGATTTGGGTTTTAAAATGGGAGAAGTTGATTCGACATTATTTGTTAAGTATTCGAATAATGATATAATTTTAGTTCAAATATATGTTGATGATATCATTTTTGGTGCTACTAACTTTGCACTTTGCGAAGAGTTTTCTAATGTGATGAAGGATCAATTTGAGATGAGCCACATGGGTGAGCTCAAATATTTCTTAGGTCTCCAAATTTGCCAAATGAACGATGCAATCTTCATCCACCAAGCGAAGTACACGGTGGAGTTGCTAAAGCGATTTGGAATGGAGAATGCCTCCGGGAAGAAGACTCCAATGAGCACGACTACGCATCTTGATAAGGATACGAGCGGTAAAGATGTAGACATTCGTCTATATCGAGGTATGATATGTAGTTTACTATATCTTACCGCAAGTAGGCCCAATATTATGTTTGCCGTATGTGTATGTGCTCGTTATCAGTCTCAACCTAAGGAATCTCACTTAGTAGCGGTAAAACGTATTTTCCGTTATTTAAGTTACACACTTGATTTTGGATTACTTTATCCAAAATCTAGCACGTATGAGTTAATCTCATATAGTGACGCAGATTATGTGGGATGCAAATCCGACAGGAAAAGTACTAGTGGCACTTGCCATTTTATAGGAAATTCTCTTGTCTCTTGGTTTTCCAAGAAGCAGAATTCCGTATCACTTTCAACCACCGAGGCGGAATATATTGCCGTCGGTGCCGCGTGTGCTCAAGTTCTTTGGATGAGACACACACTTAAAGACTTTGGTATAAACTGTGATACTTGCCCTATCATGGTGGACAACCAAAGTGCAATTTGTCTCTCCAAGAACCCGGTACACCATTCCGTTCTAAACACATAGATGTCCGACACCACTTCTTAGATGATCATGTTGCTAAAAAGGACATCATATTAGTGTACGTTGAAACCCAAAAGCAAATCGCCGATATTTTCACGAAACCCCTAAAGGAAGACTCCTTTGTGCGGTTACATCGAGAATTGGGGATTATGGGTGAATCTGAGATTTAGGATTCATTTTGTTTTTAATAATCTCGCATGCTATAAAATTTCATTATATTTGCACATGCTAGATTAATTGAAATTTTCTGGATTTTTGTTGAATTTTCGGAATTCTCGCTCGATTTGTTCGTAAACATCAAATTTCAGATTTTCGATGTTTAATGGGGTATTATAATGATTAATGAGAGTATTACGATGTTTCGTCGAAGTGCGATTAGAAGAGAACTCAAAATTTCTAATTCTAAAATTTTTGGACTCTCTTAGTCGGTCCAAGTTCAATGGCCGACCGACTAGATTCAGTTCTAGTCGATCAGTGAATGAGCTTAGACCGACTAATTCTTGTCTGTTATTTTGGCTTTTGCTACTGTTTGCAACTAGTCGGTTCAAGCACATTGACTGACCGACTAGATCATCATCTAGTCGGTCAGTGCTTGAACTGTGACCGACTAATTGTAACGAGGACAGTTGCGTCTTTTGAGCTCCCGACCGACTTAAACTCATTCTAATCGACTTAATCTCATTCTAGTCGATCGAAATTTCCCTCTCCAGCCTAAAACCCCCCCGTGACTCTTCATCTCCTCCGTTGAGTTCTTCATCTTTCCGACCGTTCTCCGTCGCCGTCCGTCGATCTCCCCTAGGTGACCTCTCTCCCTCCCTCTCCTAGCTTCTAGGGTTTGTTTCCTGTCTAGGGTTAGGGTTTCTCCTATTTCCAATCGATTTTTTTCGGCTATGGTTTCACTAGGATTTCGGCCTAGGGTTGATTCTTAGGGCTTCCGATCTTTCGCTCTCTTGTGTTGATTGCGTCATGTCTTGCTTCGCTTATGGCAACAACACAAATCCCGATCCAACCCTTGAGCTCGTCCCCTATGACCGTAGAGTCGCCCCTAGGGAACCGTCGCAACCTAAATGCCGTTCGAAAACTACCCAACCCTCGTCGTCTTCGCCTCCTCTCAACAAGAAGAGGACGACGATCGCCAAGCCTAGAGCTCAACCCAAGCCAAAACCCAAGCCTACGAAGGAAACTGTGTCTCCCTCCTCTTTCTGTACACCCACTCCCGGTGTTTCAGATTCCGACACCGAGTACCGCCCCGAGACCGAGACTCATAGGGAACCCACTCCTCCACCCCGTACTTCCACACGTAAGCCTAAGGGAAAGGTTCCGATGCCGGTAGGCGGTGTCGATATCTCATTATGTCACGACGACCCGTTGTTTCTCGCGGCATATAACCGTATCGAACACTGCCCGCTGCTTCTGGAGCATTTCGTTCAGTTTTCAGACTTCCCTGGCCTCGCTGACCTTCTGTCGTCTTCTGGTCTTATCGATTATCTTCGATATGACCCTAAGGTGAATCCCCACCCATATCCTCGTCTGGTCAAACTCTTCTACGCCAACCGTGTCCGGGGTCAGTACGACGCGACCCACTCGATTGAGACGACTGTCTTGGGGACACCGATTGTCCTCACGGCAGAAATCTTAGGAGAGTTGATTGGTTGCTCGTCGTCTGGCCTCCTCCCTTCCGATATTTCCGTCGATGCCATATCCTCCCTCGATCAGGTCATTCTTTCTGAGATCTTCCACGAGATTCCTCTCGCCATGATTGGCGTCCCCTCGAAGTCATTCAAGCCTAATGGCTGGGTCCTAAACTTGATCTTGAAGTCGTGCTTACTTCCTAAGTACGGCTCCTCTTCTTTGCCTTCCCAGCCATTCCTGAAGTTGATCTATGCCATCTTCATGGGGAGTGAGATTAACTGGGCTCAGATCATACTCGATAAGATGGATTCTTTCGAGTGTATCCGGAAGTCCACGAAGTCTGCTCATATCCCATTCCCGTGCCTTCTGACACTCGTTTTTCTTCACTTTCGTGTCCCCTTGCCTCCTGACGATGAGCGTCCTCTCGGTCCCCCTCTGAACGCGACGGCCGTCAAGAAGTCTCTTGCGGTGCTCCGTCACGTTCAAAGGACGACCCCCTCTGCTTCAGCGTCTGCTTCTGCCTTAGTTGCTCCCTCTACCACTCTTGACGAGCTTGCACGTTCAGTGAAACGTGTGGAGTCTCGTTATGCTCGTACTGAGGAGATCCTTGTTCGTATCGCTCGTCACCTTGGTATTGAGATCCCTCCGTCAGTCTCTGACGAGGAGGAGTTGGATGAGGAGGAGATTGAGGAGCTTGTTCATGTTTCTACTCGTTCCCCTGAGGGCACTTCTGGTGCTACTGTTGCCTCTTCTGCTGGTGACCCTGAGAGCACACCTGTTGCCACCGTTCCTGCGGTGGATACTCCGACTGGTGCTCCCGAGGCCACTACCGTTGCTGCTCCTGAGATCATCACTACCGTCGCTCCCGTGGACACTTCTGCTGATCCGGTGACCACCACTTCTGCTGCAGAGCCTGCTCCTGCTGCAGATCCTGCCGCTTCCTCCTGAGCTTCTCTGAGGACTCTCCGATGCACTTTGGATGATAGATCTTATAGTGAAAGAGTTTGGGTAGGATAGAGTGTGGTTATGGTTTTTGGATCATTTTGATATTTTGATGTATCTTCATGTATTTTGATGTACTTTGGATGGATGTCGGTATGTTTTGTGATACTTCCATATATGCTGTCTTGTGAGATATATGATGTTGTATTTTGTGCCCCGATCGTTGGATCGCTTTTTGGATGTCGGTGATGTATATTTTTTGATGTACTTATGGTTCATATATATATATATACATCGATATTGACATTTCATTCTCTTGTGCACATTATATAATTTTTTATGTCTCTGATGTTTGATTTCGTCGCTCGACGATAATGCTTGGTTAAATAGAAATTATTTCTATGAAAACATAGAATTGTTTTCCATGCACTAAATTAACCAAGAATGTTGATATTGGAGAGTATATTTCATAACTCAATCCGTAAAATTGATTTGAGTTTTGATGATTTTATTTATCGATTTTTGACTTTGGTCTCATTGACATGCTTTGATTTAATTTGAATTTTCCTTTGGTGTCATTTGGACCGTGGTCATTTTCAACGACTCCCGTGCTTTTATTTGAAGCCATTGTTGTTGTCGTTGATATCCTCCCACTCTTTTTGCTAATGCCAAAGGGGGAGAGATATAATAATAACGATGCGCTAAATGATAATTTAAAGCATTTTCCAAGAATCTAATTTGATATGTTAGATTCAGGGGGAGTTAAGATATATAAATGGATTTTCAAATCCGATATTTCAATAATCGATTCTCATTTTATACTTTACTCGTCTGCTTGATGCTTATGAATATTATTTAATATGGAATTAACATGTCATCAATGCAGGGGGAGTAAGTAAATTTCATTTGAATTATTATTTTTGATTATTATTTATGTTGGTTTGTCATCACCAAAAAGGGGGAGAATGTTGGATATTGGACTCCCCGGATTTGGTTTTGGATGATGAACAAACATAAATATATCGTGAACTAACTCTTTGTGAGCGCAGTTATGGAGATCGTCGCCAAATTCATATGAACATCCCAAGCGACGTCTTGAGACTTCTCAATACGCGTGATCGTATGCCTAAAGCTTCGTTGAAGCTTATGGACCATTTTTAGAAGTCATGAAGATTCGATTGAAGCTTTTGAAGACGGTATCGTCAAGTTTTATTTATAGTCTTTTAAGCTTCTTTCGTAGAATGTTAAGCCTTGAGTAGGTCTTACGTTTTAATCTTCATAACGCTCCTATCTTAGAGCTAGGATCTTAGTAGAAGTCCATACGAACTTTCTCGAAGCTTCGCGCTTCGATTCGCGACTTCTCGTGCATGTTAGTTGGTTCAAGAAGAAGAACCAACCGGCTAGATGGTGATCTAGTCGGTCGGCAGAGCTTCTTGGACCGACTAGTTTGCCTTCTCAATTCATAGCTCTTTACTGTTTACAGTTAGTCGGTCTACGTTGACTCACCGACCGACTAGTTTGTGAACTAGTCGGTCAGTGATGCTTCTTAGACCGACTAGTTGGGCTTCTACTGTACATGCCAACTTGCTGTTTATCGTTAGTCGGTCTATGTTCATTTGGCGACTGACTAGTTGATGAACTAGTCGGTCAACTTTTGTTCTTGGACCGACTAAATCAATTTGTACTCAGACTATTTGTTTTATCTCTTAGTCGGTCTAAGCTCACTCACCGACCGACTAGTTGTGAAACTAGTCGGTTGTCAAGTGTTCTTTGACCAACTAGTTCTGTTAGTCTGAACTTCGACCTATTCCCTGTTCTACCATTAGTCGGTTCATGTTGATTGACCGACCGACTAATTGATGAACTAGTCTGTAACGGCCTGTTTCTATCGTACCTTCTTCGTGCACGTGCTTTTGATCGTGCACGTGTTTATTTTAGACTTTATTTGTTTTTGAACGTTTTTGTGTGATATGTCGTCGTGATCGTCTCTGAAAGTATTAGATTGTGGAACAACTTTGGAACGACATATCTCGAGTCGTTCTTCCGCGATACTAACTTATTTGACGTGACGTCGCGACTTTCTGTTTTGACGCGAGACGTTTCGAATTTTAGTTTCGACTCTCGACGTCGAAATTTAGATCCGTCTTCTCCACTCTCTTTCTTTAGTCATCCTGAACACCCCATAATTTTTTTACAATTTTTGGACTTAATTTGACCTATTTTCCATTTTTTTGAAAGTTTTAAATAATTTTAAAACCTATTTTTAAAAGAATTTTAATTACAATAAAATTCCTATATTATAATAACGCTTTAAAGAATTTTTTGACCAAATTTCAGAATTTTTGGCCGCACCCATCTTGCGTGAGGGAGAGGAGAGTAATTTTAAATCATATTAATTATTTTTATTATTTTAATTACGTTTTCTTAAACCCAAACCCTAACCCTAGCTCTAACCTATTTATATTAGCCCTAGGATAGGTTATTTCCGCATTACACAAACCCTAGCCGTCAAAAACACCTTCCCGACGTTCGTCGCAACGTTGCGACGATCGCCCAGTGCACGACCGGAGCTCACCCCCGCATTCCCCCATGCCTGACCGGTGCTCCGCTCCGCATCGCCCGCTTGCAGCGCTCCGCTGCAAGCCCCCCGCTGTCGCCCCGCTCCGACCGAGGCCTTCTCTCGGTCTGACCGAGAGAACAGCCGCTTCGCCCGCACGCTGCACCGCTCCGCATCGCCAAGCGCCCGACCGACCCGCCCCGTCGGTCTGACCGAAGGCCGCTCCGCACCCGAAGGCCGCTCCGCACCCCGCTCCGCTGCCAGCCTCGCCCAAGCGCCCGACCGACGAGAATCTCCGCACCGACCCGCTGCGACCGAAGCGACCGCCTTGCAACGCCCCCGCTGCGCTGCATCAGCGCACGACCGAGAGCTTCTCTCGGTCTGACCGAGAGAAACCCTCGCACCGACCGTGCCCGACCGACAGAACTTCATCGCAAGTTGGTTTCTCCCACACCAACTCCTGTGGTGGGCCCCCCAAGTTCTCCAGAGGTGTTGTGGGTCCCCCTTGGACCCCTAGCACTGCTGTGGGCCCCACTTGGACGTGCTACTTCGCGGATTTGCCGTCTACGACGTTGCGACACGTCGTAGGCCTTCGTTGCAAGTTTCGACTCTTGGGGAATCGTGCGAGGACCAGATCTGAAGCTGAGGAGCCCTCCGATCAGACACGACATCCAATCTACAACAAACTCCGGTTCAGGTTGGTTCCCTGAAACTCGTAGAAACCCCCACAATAGCTGACTGAACCCTAAACTAAAAACCGTCAACTTGAATTAAATTTACTTTTCCGCACCAGTAAAACGTTGCTCACCGTAGAAATCGACCATCGGACAAACTTTCTGTGCACATAGGGTAGTGGTCGATCTAGGCTGATAAAACATCAAATTGTGACTTTGACAATTAGGGTAGCCCCGACAACCTAGAAATGAACCTAAATAGGATTATTGAAAAAACGCGACCTGACACCGTCGCCATGACCTGTTTCAGACGGACTTCCGCTGACGAGACGCCTGGACGAGACGCTTCGAGAGGACGACACACTCACCGTTTCAGGCAAGTGTATCCACTTGCACTTTTTGGCCGTGCTTAGGCCTTAGTTGGTTAGAATTGTTAACGGTGAACAAATAGAACCGGACGTGAAATGATAGCGTCTGGGACGACTCCTGACGGCTCAGACTTGACGACGAAGTCTGAGCCCGACAACAACAACTTTTGACATCATAGGGCTATCATGTGTGTGCGTGTGTGTGGACACCCTAGAATAACCCTTCCCGTCTCGTCACGTCCCGTCCCGTCTTGCACAGCCCGCTGGGCAATAGGGCACTCTCCGAGTGATCCCTTGTACTGATTCACAGCCTGCGGGCTATAGTACACTCTCCAAGTTAGAGAGAGTGATCCCTTGTACTGATACACAGCCCGAGGGCAATAGGGCACTCTCCAAGCTAGAGAGAGTGATCCCTTGTACTGATTCTCAGCCTGCGGGCAATAGGGCACTCGCCAAGCTAGAGCGAGTGATCCCTTGTACTGGTGTCATGTCATGTCTTGTCTTGTCTTGGGGTTTGGGGTTGGGTTGAGCGTGCGCACGGCAAGAGGGTCTGATCTCCCTCGAACCGTAAGGCGTGAACCCTTTCGTGTCTCACTTGTCTTGTCCTGCCTTGTTTCCGTCACGTCCCGTCTTGTCTTGACACCTGTAGGTTAGTCCCGTAGTTGGTAGCACACGCTACCACTACTACTTGTTGCGCTTTACTTTCCTGCTGCGTTACTTCTGTTTGTTACTCAGTTATAACCCCAGCATGCTAATCAACCAGTAAATCGTTGTCTAAAAGTCGATACACTTGCAGTTTGGTCTAACCCTTTTTGTAGACCTGACCTGACGTACAGTTCCTTCTTTTGGTGCTGTACGTCAGGTGTTGAGCCAGAGTTCGTGGACGAGTCAGACTCATTGGAGTACGTGGAGCCGAGGACGTCGTCATCAGAGTACGTACCTGACGAGGACCAGACCTAGCGGTCATTTTTAGTCATCACTTTCAGAGGTTACTACTTTTCGGTTTGTCTTTAAATCTTTTGTTGCCATGCTTAGGCTTCTTTTAGAATTTGTACCAGTTGGATATTATATCTCTATTAAATGAATGTAACTTCCTTCCTGTACTTTTGTTGTCCGAACTATAATAATGCAAGAACCTGAAATAATTTTTAAAATGGTACCTCTACAGACGCTTATTGGGTCCGAGCTTCTAAAGCTCTGGCCTAAGCGGGCCTCATCACGTTTCGCTTCCGTCCATTTTGGGAAGCGGGGCGTGACAGGTTTTAGTGGTGGCCCATGCAGGTCCTTGCAAAAGTTCGGAACAATAAAAGTACCGCATTCATTTAATATCCACGTACAAGTCTGAATTAGTTTCCCAGTCTTAGTTAGTGG
Organism: Scilla litardierei; assembly: GCA_030789695.1. NCBI lineage: Eukaryota > Viridiplantae > Streptophyta > Magnoliopsida > Asparagales > Asparagaceae > Scilla > Scilla litardierei. Next base: position 82,826,438 of record CM061140.1, on the reverse strand, counting down.
GAAGACTTAGGTAGACGTCCCAATTTGATAGCCGACGCCTTGGTTTGGAATTAATCATCCTCGTCCTAGGATACCTTAGCGTCCCCATTTGACTCTGACCGTGTTAGATTTCTAAAGTCCTTCTTTTAGTTTAGTCATTCGCTCGGGTCCATCGACTTCGGGCACAACAGAACGCAGCATTGATTCTCTTAGGAACCTTTTCCTTAGATCCTGATATAGTCTAGCTCATTAGGAATTCTTAGAGCTGGGTTATCCTAATCTTTAGACGACCCGATAAATAGAATCCCTGACTTCTAACGTCTACCTGATCCTTACCCTTTCGTGTTATCAACCGTAGAGTCCCATCGTAGCTTCGTGAATCGAATCCTAAGTGTGTAACCGACATGCGATCATCTTTCTTTCCTCCTGATTCACGTGATCGTTTCCTGACAATTATCGTAGATCCTTCAAATCTTTCTCTATGCCAATTTTGCCTCCTCTAAAAGTATTTTCGAAATTCCTTATTCAGTTTCTTCGCTCAGCTTAATTTCTTAAAAACCCCTATACTATATGTTTCAAAATTCTTGCTTTTCGGGTGAGTTAAAATTCTTTCACTAATCATGAAACCTCCCTGGTTGTAAAATTATTTTACTATCTCGTACTTATTTTCAAATCGGCATCTTTCGTGTTTCTGTTTTAAACCTTGTTATCAATTCTACAATCCAATATATATATATATTACTCTTCTAAACTACAAAATTTTATTGCTAATCACTTACCTTGCATACTTTTAAAATATTTTCCTCAACTAAAGGGAACTACAATTTTTTTATAAATATCAATTCTATGTTCATCGTGCTCACATTTCAAAAAAAAAAATCTTTGTATAATTTATTTAATTAATTATTTATTTTTCACTTGCAAAACAATCGCTACCGCATCCTACTTTTATTTCTTCATCTAACTCTTTTCCAAATCGTAATAATTTTACCAATCTGCCCACTTTCCTATGTATTTTTTATAAGTATAAAAGTATATGATACCATATTTTACACGTAATTCTTCTTTCCATCTATCTAATTATTTTGAGAAATATTTTCGTCACACCCAACCAACTACCTCCTTATCTTGTCTTATTTGAACTCGTTCCTTCTGATTCATTTCGTTACACTCCTGGCTTCTGTTTTCTTTAGGTTGTGTAGACATTAGTCCTTGTAGTTGTCTACGTTGTCTCTGGTTTAGGAGTAGGTCCTTTGGTAGGTGATGTCGTCGTGGTGCATGAGTTTAGGTAGAGTGCGTAGACCCGTATGAATGTGTGTTCTTTAGGATCCCGATGATTGCCTTTTGTGTCTTGAATGTGTACTCAGTGTTAACCATGGTATGCTGGAAGTTGTCTGAATGACGGTATTCATACTTATATGAATGGCGTCATCGCAGGCAGATCCTTAGACTTAGTTTTAGTTTTAATGAATGGTTTATCTTGGTTGTATGTGACTGTATCAAAACTTGTTTTCGTTAAACCAAATCTTTAAAGTTTTAAAACTAGCTCACAAGATCACAAATCACTTAACCTCCCTCATCCATTACCGCAACACCACACGTTTTTTTCCAAATGTTTTAAAATATTTCCTTGGCCTTAAGTTTCTCTTTCTCTTCTCTTCTTTCTCCCTTAAACAAAATTTTCGTGCTTATGGTTGTTATATTAATTGGGACTAGCTATTATCGTTATAGGATTATGTTGCGGGTAGGCATAGAGTGAAATGAGATATACTGTAGCGGTGATTGGTTGATTTTGAACACAAAGATATTAGATTAGATTTCTTTCGGATGAAAAGAATGGACTGTCCAAAGACTTGTTTATAAAACTGAAGTGTGTCGGACTCAATGGGAAATTCCGGTCGGATGAAATTATATGCGGGGAGATGAGAACTCATCAGACTTGAGGCTTAGACGGGTAGTAGATAGGAGTAACTGCAGAGTATAGTTTGAGTTAGGGTGATCATGAGATGGAGTAGAGCTTTTTAATAGCATCGAGACTTGATTGTTGAGTTGACGTGAGAAGACATTGGGAGTAACACGACGTGTTGAGATTAATGGATGTTTAGGTAGTCGGACTTAATATTGGTTGGGATTAGTTATAGTGAGTAGGATGAGGGGTAATTCTGACAGATCAAATTATTTGGTGGATGAATTTACGGGGAGATATGACAATAATGTATTGAGAACACAGCGATTGCTGATTTGTGAAGGTATTATAAGACAGACAAAGTTTTCGCCCTGGATTGGTAGTTGACTAGAATCTCATTTTTCTTGGAGATTGATTAACATTGGGAGGAGATTGAGAAATTTAAAAGATATTATTGAGAAGATGATTATTATTTTTGTGAGGAATTGTAGTTGGAAATTTGAACAGTAGTGATGGGTCTGTAGTTAAGTATTAGGAGAAGAGTTTAATCGTGGCTTTGCCCAGCGAAAATATGGATTATGAGGGATTATTACGGAACGTTGTTCGAAGTTACAAGATTAGAAATTTTTTTGAGTAGATATGATAGTTGCGGGTATATGGTTATATGGGTAATTATTATTAGTGTGAGTGATTCCGAGGGCGGAATCATTTCTAAGGTGGGTAGAATGTAACGGCCTGTTTCTATCGTACCTTCTTCGTGCACGTGCTTTTGATCGTGCACGTGTTTATTTTAGACTTTATTTGTTTTTGAACGTTTTTGTGTGATATGTCGTCGTGATCGTCTCTGAAAGTATTAGATTATGGAACAACTTTGGAACGACATATCTCGAGTCGTTCTTCCGCGATACTAACTTATTTGACGTGACGTCACGACTTTTTGTTTTGACGCGAGACGTTTCGAATTTTAGTTTCGACTCTCGACGTCGAAATTTAGATCCGTCTTCTCCACTCTCTTTCTTTAGTCATCCCGAACACCCCATAATTATTTTACAATTTTTGGACTTAATTTGACCTATTTTCTATTTTTTTGAAAGTTTTAAATAATTTTAAAACCTATTTTTATAAGAGTTTTAATTACAATAAAATTCTTATATTATAATAACGCTTTAAAGAATTTTTTGACCAAATTTCAGAATTTTTGGCCGCACCCATCTTGCGTGAGGGAGAGGAGAGTAATTTTAAATCATATTAATTATTTTTATTATTTTAATTACGTTTTCTTAAACCCAAACCCTAACCCTAGCTCTAACCTATTTATATTAGCCCTAGGATAGGTTATTTCCGCATTACACAAACCCTAGCCGTCAAAAACACCTTCCCGACGTTCGTCGCAACGTTGCGACGATCGCCCAGTGCACGACCGGAGCTCACCCCCGCATTCCCCCATGCCCGACCGGTGCTCCGCTCTGCATCGCCTGCTTGCAGCGCTCCGCTGCAAGCCCCCCGCTGTTGCCCCGCTCCGACCGAGGCCTTCTCTCGGTCTGACCGAGAGAACAGCCGCTTCGCCCGCACGCTGCACCGCTCCGCATCGCCAAGCGCCCGACCGACCCGCCCCGTTGGTCTGACCGAAGGCCGCTCCGCACCCGAAGGCCGCTGCGCACCCCGCTTCGCTGCCAGCCTCGCCCAAGCGCCCGACCGACGAGAATCTCCGCACCGACCCGTTGCGACCGAAGCGCCCGCCTTGCAACGCCCCCGCTGCGCTGCATCAGCGCACGACCGAGAGCTTCTCTCGGTCTGACCGAGAGAAACCCTCGCACCGACCGTGCCCGACCGACAGAACTTCGTCGCAAGTTGGTTTCTCCCACACCAACTCCTGTGGTGGGCCCCCCAAGTTCTCCAGAGGTGTTGTGGGTCCCCCTTGGACCCCTAGCACTGATGTGGGCCCCACTTGGACGTGCTACTTCGCGGATTTCCCGTCTACGACGTTGCGACACGTCGTAGGCCTTCGTCGCAAGTTTCGACTCTTGGGGAATCGTGCGAGGACCAGATCTGAAGCTGAGGAGCCCTCCGATCAGACACGACATCCAATCTACAACAAACTCCGGTTCAGGTTGGTTCCCTGAAACTCGTAGAAACCCCCACAATAGCTAACTGAACCATAAACTAAAAACCGTCAACTTGAATTAAATTTACTTTTCCGCACCAGTAAAACGTTGCTCACCGTAGAAATCGACCATCGGACAAACTTTCTGTGCACATAGGGTAGTGGTCGATCTAGGCTGATAAAACATCAAATTGTGACTTTGACAATTAGGGTAGCCCCGACAACCTAGAAATGAACCTAAATAGGATTATTGAAAAAACGCGACCTGACACCGTCGCCATGACCTGTTTCAGACGGACTTCCGCTGACGAGACGCCTGGACGAGACGCTTCGAGAGGACGACACACTCACCGTTTCAGGCAAGTGTATCCACTTGCACTTTTTGGCCGTGCTTAGGCCTTAGTTGGTTAGAATTGTTAACGGTGAACAAATAGAACCGGACGTGAAATGATAGCGTCTGGGACGACTCCTGACGGCTCAGACTTGACGACGAAGTCTGAGCCCGACAACAACAACTTTTGACATCATAGGGCTATCATGTGTGTGCGTGTGTGTGGACACCCTAGAATAACCCTTCCCGTCTCGTCACGTCCCGTCCCGTCTTGCACAGCCCTCTGGGCAATAGGGCACTCTCCGAGTGATCCCTTGTACTGATTCACAGCCTGCGGGCAATATGACACTCTCCAAGTTAGAGAGAGTGATCCCTTGTACTGATACACAGCCCGAGGGCAATAGGGCACTCTCCAAGCTAGAGAGAGTGATCCCTTGTACTGATTCTCAGCCTGCGGGCAATAGGGCACTCGCCAAGCTAGAGCGAGTGATCCCTTGTACTGGTGTCATGTCATGTCATGTCTTGTCTTGGGGTTTGCGGTTGGGTTGAGCGTGCGCACGGCAAGAGGGTCTGATCCCCCTCGAACCGTAAGGCGTGAACCCTTTCGTGTCTCACTTGTCTTGTCCTGCCTTGTTTCCGTCACGTCCCGTCTTGTCTTGACACCTGTAGGTTAGTCCCGTAGTTGGTAGCACACGCTACGACTACTACTTGTTGCGCTTTACTTTCCTGTTGCGTTAATTCTGTTTGTTACTCAGTTATAACCCCAGCATGCTAATCAACCAGTAAATCGTTGTCTAAAAGTCGATACACTTGCAGTTTGGTCTAACCCTTTTTGTAGACCTGACCTGACGTACAGTTCCTTCTTTTGGTGCTGTACATCAGGTGTTGAGCCAGAGTTCGTGGACGAGTCAGACTCATTGGAGTACGTGGAGCCGAGGACGTCGTCATCAGAGTACGTACCTGACGAGGACCAGACCTAGCGGTCATTTTTAGTCATCACTTTCAGAGGTTACTACTTTTCGGTTTGTCTTTAAATCTTTTGTTGCCATGCTTAGGCTTCTTTTAGAATTTGTACCAGTTGGATATTATATCTCTATTAAATGAATGTAACTTCCTTCCTGTACTTTTGTTGTCTGAACTATAATAATGCAAGAACCTGAAATAATTTTTAAAATGGTACCTCTACAGACGCTTATTGGGTCCGAGCTTCTAAAGCTCTGGCCTAAGCGGGCCTCGTCACGTTTCGCTTCCGTCCATTTTGGGAAGCGGGGCGTGACATAGTCGGTCGATGGTTGTTCTTTGACCGACTAGTTTGGTTCAGAATAGAGCCGTTGGAGCATTTAATGACTCGATTTTCTTTCTCTCTTTCCTCTATCCTATAAATACTTGGAGTGCTGCATTCATTGCACTCAAGGCTGATATTAAGAGAACTTTAGAGATCAAAGAGAAAGCATTCATTCCTCATTCAAAGCTCTTTCTTTCCAATCTTGAATCTCTCCTCACTCTTATTTCAAAAGAGAGATTCATTGATTGTGAGCCTTCCAAGCCAAGTGCTTGATTCTAGGTCACCAACAACCTCATAGCTCTCCATAGCTGATCTACATCTTGGAGCTAGGGTTTGGTGCCTCTTCATCTTCCCAAAAATCCGTTTTGCCCTAAATCGTAAGTTTTACTCAAGGCATAGGATTTTGTCGATAAGAATTTCTATTTCAATTTACTTTCATATTGTAAGTTTCACTCTCGGTTGTGAGAGTGTGTTTGTGATCCCGGGTTGTGGGAGTCACAATTTCTTTTGTGTATGATTTGACTTGTGAAGGTTTTTCACAAGTATTTCATAGTGGAAATCTTGAGTTAGGGTTTCTAACTCGAGTATCCGGAGGGGATCCGGGTGTTTGGGACGTAGGATCACCAGGAACAAGTCGGGGAGACTTGAGTGGATCCGAACCCAGTTATATCGTTTGTTTGCGATTGTTTCTTTGTTGTCTTATATTTACATTTCCGCATTTCCGCATTGTTTGGTAGAGTTTGCAAGGTAATTAGGAATTAGCCTCTTAATTATTTTAAAGTACTATACACCCCCCCCTCTAGTACTTGTGCAGTAGCTTAGCAGGGCATTACATGGTTAAGGATGTTTTATGCCACCATAGATTGTATAATTAGGAGGGTAGTCTTCCAGATCACTGGTCATCCAGAGTTTGAGTTCATTAGTGGTAGTAGTTCACTCAGACCTGTGAAGTTCAAGGCCAATCCAGTGGAAAATGTAGTGATGGCGATGGAGGCTGAGCCAGTCTTACTGAGGGTCATCTGATATTTTCATGATGTCTTTCCAGATGATATTTATGGACTTCCTCCAGAAAGATCCTTGGAGTTTACCATTGACCTAATAATAGGTACCCAACCGATTGCGAAGGCTCCATATCGTATGACCCCACCAGAATTAGTTGAACTTGTCAATTAGTTGAAGGATTTGTCAGAGCATGGACTGTTTTGACCCAGCATGTCCCCATGGGGAGCACCAGTGCTTTTGGTGAACAAGAAGGACTGATCTCAAAGAATGTGCATTGATTACAGGAAGTTGAACAAGGTTATGTTGGATCCTGTGGATGGCAAACAACACTAGAAGGTGGGTTGAATAGTGTTGTATAAATAATAAACTTTTTCGATCATTAATAATAGCACAATTATAAACCTTTTAATGTTGCCTAAGAAACCAAGTGGAATGATCTACGCTTGGTTCTTAATCAACAAGTTAATATAAAAAAATAAGCAAATAAGATTACAAACAAGTAGATCTTTACAAACAAGCAGATCTTTACAAACAAGTAGATCTTTTCACAACGGAATTAAAAAGTGATATTTGCAATTATATAAATGAAGAATTACAAAGATGATAATATCAACAAATAAATAAAAGAATGCTTGTACATTTAATTTAAACAAACATAGAAAAGCAAACGCAGAGACAAGCGATTTTTATCATGGTTCCCCGCAACCTGGGTATGTCCAGTCCCCGACCAATTCGGTATGAGATTTAATCCACTATTGCCTTAGCAATGCAATTACCTAACTCCACTTGTTAGGATTTCCAACGACCCAATCTTAACTAGGGTTTTTTCCGAACCACCTAGACTTGTCTAGGATTTACACCGTCCCTTATCACAAAGGGGAATCCCAAATACAAATAAAAAATCCAATTATCCACAATATTTGATGGAGATTGGTTTACACCCGAAATTCTATAGCCAAGATAAATATTGCAATTTGTGTGTTTAAGTGGCTAATAGAATTTAAATAGATCTTTAGATCACACAAAGAATATGAGGTGATTTAATGTGATCTAGATCTCTTGTTTTCAAAATCCGTTCAAGAATGACAAATAAAGAATAATGGATTTTGAAAAACAATTTAAAATAGCCAAAATAAAAATGGATCTCAAAAAGAATTTCAGAATTAAAACTTGAGATCAGAAAATAAAAACAGAAATTGGCTATTAGCGTTGAGAGCAATGAGAGCAATGAGATCTTTAGAATAGAATTTTAGCTCAAGGAATAATATATTAGTTGTGTTTTTGAAATGATATCAAGAGCTCTATTTATAGAGTTTCATATGTGAATTCAAATTTCAAAAATGTTTGACTTTCGGTCCATTAAATGAGGAAGAGGAATGAAATCAGGAAGTCAAAACGCAGAAGAAAAGACATCAGGTAGTCGACTCCCTACTGAGGTAGTCGACTCCCAGAGAATTTCACTAAAAAATTCTGCTCAGCTGGTAGTCGTCTCCCTCCTTTGGTAGTCGACTCCCAGAGCACTTTTCACTGAAACTCGGCTAGAAAAATGGGTAATCAACTCCTAGATGTTTGGATGTTGACTACAAAGATTTAGATCAACTAGCAAATGCTTTCTAGAGTTTAAAAAGATTAAAAAACGTTTTTTCTTCGAAATCATTTTTGTGTGTGTGTGTGCGCGCGCGCAATATTACTTGGCTTTAACATAATCGTAAAGAAACCAACTCACACACTAGACTTAGACGAGACCTTCAAGAAGCCGATCAAATGTTTGAAGTAGATGCGTGCTTCTTTTGAATTTGAGCTCCTCTTTCATTAAGCTTCGAGCACTTGCATGAGCTTTATCATTGAGCTATACTCGTGCTTGATGTAGAGCTTGCAAATTCGTCTCCGTCTTCCAAGTGTGGTTGAGCTTCTTCGAAGTATGGATAAAGCTATCGATCACATAGCCTGCACACTTAAGTTATAGTGTAATTAGTACACTAATATCATTTGGTGTGTTCATCATCAAAACCACTTAGGGGTGGGATTCGATTTCCCATCACTCTCCCCCTTCTTGATGATGACACCCAAATGAAAAATAAGATGAATAAATAAATATTAGCCTAATAAAATACCGAGTAAGATAACTTACTCCCCCTGCTTAGATGAGGTACTCCCCCTGCATCAAATCCAGTTAGCATAACAAAATATTCATTCTCATTTTTGCATTTACTCTTTTTCTCCCCCTTGTCATCAATCAAAACGATGACAAAAAAATAATATGTTGAACATAGACAGTTAAGTTTATTCAATAAGCAAATCACACATTAAGAGTAGGAGAGACGCAAAATTCTTCAATCACGATAATTCAAGATAATTCAAGATAATTTTCTGCAAAACAAAGTTAGTATGAATAATATAATAATAATTCAGAGCATGTCATACCATAAGCATAAGTTCAAATTGTCCCACCACAATAAGAGTTATTACAGACCAAGAACATTGTTTTAAAAAAAACCATTATTAAAAATAATCCAAACGAGTTCAAGATGTTCCTCCATTCTTTTTTTCCTTCTTCAGTTCCTTAATCTCATCAATGATCTACTTCAGAGTCTTTTCGGTCACTTCATTGCTTGACGCCACAAAGCCTTTAAGATCATCCACCTTCTGGTTTAGTTCTTCAAATCCTTTTTCTTGAGAAATCTTTAATTTCCCAATCTTCTTCAAGAGCATCTCTCGAAGTTCGATGATGTATTCAGGTACATCCTCAGGTGGCGCTTCTTCTTCTTTTCACTTTCATTCTCTTCTTCATCTGAATCAACCACAACATGTTTCTTACCTTTCCTCCTTGAGGTTGAGCTAGCTTCTCCGACTAGCTTCTCTTCTGGAATATTTTGATCGAGGTCTCTGTGAAGACCCATTCGGCCGAGTGCATGTGCATCAAACACACAGGCATGTTCCAGAACCTCAGTTTCATTATCCAAAGGAATATCATATGCATTGAAGAGGATGGTGAGAAAATGACCATGAGCTAGTGGAGATTCGATTCTATTGGAAGCAGCAGATGACAGAATTGAGTCCATGATAACTCTGGACCAATGGACATGAATATTTCCAAGCATAGCATAGATGCACTTGTCCTGTTTCTCAGAAATAACAGAATGAATGACAGACTTTTAGGTTATATTGTATGATAAAATATTTGCCAGAATTCTACCAGGATAACGAAGATCCCCACACGGTAGTTTAGTTAAGAAGGATTTTCCAGGAAAATAAATTTTATCCAATGTATCCCCATCGGTCATTTCGATCTCATCTAGCAGTTTTCTTGTAAAAGGATTTCATAGGGCCTGTCTTAATGATTTGACGGTAATAGCCAGCTTGGTGTGAAGGACTTTTGTAACAGAACGATATTTGACAAGGTCAAAGTCCATATTTGCATAGAACAGATACACTAGTCTTGGATAACACAGATATGAATTATCAGAGGAAAAATAGATTAGATAAGTTCTGAAACTCTAAAATGCTATCAATACCGTAATTTTCAACATCCTCGATCTTAACAAATCTTTCATGAAGAATTTTCCTTTTTGATATGTTGAGAAATTTCTCAAAACTAGTGGATTTGAAAAGATACGGTTCAATGATCTCTTTCTCTATAAGAATTGATTCATTGGTTACCTTTCCCTTTTTAGCAATAGTTTTCTTGAAAGGCATTCTTAGATTGTAAATTAGAATTTCCAAAACTAGATATGCAAGATTCCAAAGTAGTAAGATGAAGTAATCAAGAAGTTTAAGAACAATTATACCTTGACATGATGTTTCTCTTTAGAAAGATGATGAGAAATGAGGATTCCAACCAAGAGAGATCAAGCACCCAAGAAAAATTCAAAGAGATGAATGCAAGGAGGTAGTCAGCTACCTTAGGGTTTGGTCTTGGGGGTTTTTATATTCTGGATGAAGAGAAGTGATGATGTGTGGCCATTGGATCAAGAGGATGAAGGGCTGAGATCAATTCTCTTTATGGGTTTAAATCATTGTTTGGATATGAACCCAATAAGCTCAATGAAACCCAAGATGGGTTAGAAAAAAATCAGAAATCAAACCAGATTTTCGCAACAGCACTCTGGTAGTCGACTCCCTATGGGTGGTAGTCGACTCTCTGCTGGGTTGAGTTGTTCTCATCCCGAGGGTTTTGACGTACTGGTTTGAGTGTTTGCCAGAAAATCTTTCACAAAAAAACATAATAAACAGTTATAAGCATTTATAAGAACCAAAAAAATATATTAAACAAACATTTTAAATATTCATATAATTAAGTTTTGCGAAGCAATTCTATTTTCATCGTAAAGCGTTAATATGACTTTGTTCCTCCTCCTTGGTTTAGAGTACCTGAAAATATGATCGTTTATGGTACTCTTTATTCATTGAGTCTAAGAGGTTAGTCTTTAGGAAACCAAACCCAATAAGGTTTAGTTCCTTCAATCGAAACATATTTGTAATCTTTATTCAAATGAACTTTCTGAAAGAAATTAATTGTGTTCCTTTTTCGCGTTTGATCCGTCAGATTTTTCGTATCCACATGCTCAGAAAATTTTGGTTAGTATGATGCATCCTAGTATGCTTAACCTTTTTCTTGGTATGATTAGAATCATAGCCAAGTCCGGTTTTGCTAGATGACGCATTTTGGCTATTTTTAAGCTATCTAGCTTTCCTTTCCCTTTATTGAAATTTTCAACAATCTTCATGGTGGAATCATATTTGTCTTTAATAGACACGAGAATATTATTCAAACTTTCAATTTTCTCCTTCATGGAAAGAATGTCTTTTTTCAAAAAATCATTTTTTTCTTTTAAAATAGTATTTTCTTTAATAAGCTCTTCTTTTTCTTTTGCATCCTTTTTAACTATTCTAAGTGTTCTTCTATGTTATTTAAAGAGCTTTTCATGCATTGAGCACAACTCCTTATATGCTCCTTTATAATCCATGTCTTCGTCATCGCTTGTGTAACGACCACTTTCCGGTCGTACGTATTTTAGTGCGTATGTTATTTTGGGAGCATATATTCGTATTAGTCTTTATTAATGTATTTTCGTAGCTCAGACGTGTGACTGGACCCCATATCCATGTTCCTCTCGGAGGAGCTAACGCTCCGGTACCTTTGTTGTAAATTTTGGATGTCGGGGCACAATTCGTAATAATCCGATATTATTATTAGCCTACTATATATATTATATATATGTAATCAATTCATTTCATTTGAAATGTACTGAAGGGAGCCTTGTATATTAAAAAAACAACAACCAAATCAAATTTTATACCTGCAACCTTATTATTCAAACATTGAAGCTTTCAACCTCAAACCAAAAAAAACAAACAACAACAACTAAACAACTAATAACTAATAATTAAATTTTTATATAGCTGTTGGATTCCAAAAAATGAAAGAAATGAATCAAATCATTTTAAATAAAAAAATGAAATCAGATCCTAACCGTATCACCAAACCACTCTCCCCATAAACCGTACCCTCTCTCCCCACTTCCCCTCTCTCCTCCCACGTGAAGCACCCCTAACCTATAATATTTAAAAACAACCCTAAGGAAACCCAATGACAGCACCCCTACTGTCCTATTAAAACCCTGAGAGCCAAAGACGATACCCACATGCCTATATTGCATGCTTTCGTTTCACCTTGCTTTCGTTACAAAACAAAACCTAGGTCTATTATTTTTTTCCCAAGCTGTCAACCGCCCTACCCTAGGCCTTCTCTCCCACGTAACTAGTGACCTCGACCTTCCTCCTCCCATCCTCGCGCAACCCAGCTCCACACGCAGCGACCGCCGTGCAAGCCCATCCCCGCGCCCTCCTCCGGTCGCCCCCACACGCAAACTGCCGGTAAACACCACCCCGAAGCCCCCAAGAGCCACACAGAAACTCCAGGCGCCTCCCACCGCTCGTTCAACCCCTACAAACATCAACACAACCTCCCTCCTCGCCGCTACCATGCCCAGGCCGCCGTTGGCAGCCCACGAAACCGTGCCCAAGCCCTCCAGGCCGCCGCCTGCCTCTCCCCCAGCTCCTCTAGCCATCAGCTCTTCCGCGCAATCCTCCCTCCTCCTACACACGATCTCTCCATCTCCCCGCAGCCCCACACGCAACAACAGCCTGCAACAGCTCCTTCTTCCTCCCTCGCCCGGTTTTTCGACCAGCCCGCTGCCACAACTGCAGTTCAGGTGAATACTCCCCATTCAGGAGACCCCCGGTGCCCTCTGACCAACTGCAGATAGCCCGCCAACCGCATAGCTTCCGACAGACCCTCAAGTGCCCAGAGCAGCCGCTGCCGCCTCCTCGCGTGTCGACGGTGGATTTCCGACGATTAACGTCGCTGTTTTGGGGTCGTGCCGTCGTTGCTGCCCCCATTCGCTACAAAAATGTTTAGTACCCCTGCCTACAACTTATAACCCACACCGTAAATTAGAAGACCTAATAAAATTGAATGATTAGACGTCGTAGGAGCTGTTTATAATGCTATTATGATCGAAAACAGTTTAATCTGATTATATATTTTGTCAAAACAGCAAACCGAACTACCGTAGCGTAGTACCCGTCGAGACGTTTTCGACGACACCAAGAACGCCAAAAACAGGCAAGTGTGCAATTAGTTATGAATTTTTGAAGTTTGATGCGTAATACGTCACTTTTACTTATTGCTATGTAACTTGAAAACTACACGTGAAATGACGCATAAAAACGATGCCACGACATTCTGGACTAAATTTGTGACCCAACGGCATATCACACGATATACTTTAATTTTAAACAACAAGGAAAAATTAGTTTCTGTAGCATATTCACCAAAAACTTATGTTTAACGCTATGTTAAAATTGTTGCAAATATTGTTTAACCCCCTTCAATGCATTGAAAATTTTGTGTAAACTAAGTAATATTGATAATGTTAAATAACTACAAGTCTTGGAATATTTAACAAGTGTGAAATTGTGAAATCGTGCGCCATGAAGGCGGATTCATGATTTTCGTGATGTCGTGTGAGTCGACTAGGCCGGCTCGTGTTCCGACAAACTTTTGGGTGGCGTTAGGGTTGAACGGCCACTAAGCGTATGTGGGGTCATGTCTTCAAGAACACCGTCTATACGGCGGGTTAGTATCAATCACGATTATACCCCCGTGAGAAGAATGACTTACTCATCACGTCTTAAAGGCGGGAACCCTAGGAGTGAATAGAAGACATGGACATGAAATTACAAATTGCCATGCCAATAAAATAAATGTCATTATTTTACTTCAACCTGCTTAGAACTGCCATGCTAGGAATGTTTAATTTTACTTCGCTTTTAAATTGTCAACCCTTAAAATGTTGTTGTGGACACCTTATATGTAAATAATTGTCATTTCTATATTCATATTATGTGCACACTTTGCCTTGGTCTCTGACCTTTAATTGTAGACCTTGCTGACATACATTCATGTCTTTTTGAATGTATGTCAGATCTCGAGCCGGAGTCTCAGGAGGACCCTTTAGAGATGCCTGACTTAACGAGCCAGGAGTTCACCGTAGACGCCGAATCTCTCCCTGCGGAGGACTAGTGGACTCGTACCATTGCTGTTTCTTTAGTTACTTTCAGTTGTAGTAGTTAGTGTTTAGTGCACGTTTCTTTTGTTGCTACTTTAACCCTGCTGTGGCTTGTCGTTTAATTTCGTGTATGGACTTAATATTTTTGGATGTGGCTTTTATCTTTTTGAATGTATTCTTACTATTCTGAAAAGCACGCAAGGACCTGCCCAGTGTTTTTATCACAGACGCTTAATGAACTCGAGCTTCACCACTCCAGTTCAAGCGGACCGCGAAACGTTCTCGCTTCCGGTGTCTTTTGTGAAGCGGGGCGTTACAGGTTTTAGTGGTGGCCCATGCAGGTCGTGCATTTGCAAACTCAGAACATGAGAAATACTAAAACATCCAGAATTAGTTCGTACACAAAATTACTCGAATACATTGTCTCAGCACGATAGGAAACTCAATACCAGGATAATAGGATAAGTTAGTTAGACGCTCGTGCTCGTTAGTTAGACATCCTTACCATGACCCAGTATTATCATCTTGGGAGTCACCCTAGCGATTGATCATCCAGCTCTGGCCATAATAGTTTCGTTAGTCGTTCGCTTAGATTTATCGAATCTAGGGCCCAACCGAACGTAGCGATCGTCACGTCCGTGCAAGTCGAACCCGAGGCGCCTGCAATGAGTAGACTTCGAAGCGTAGGATATTCCAGATCTATAAGATCTCGATCTCGATCCTCAATGAACCCTTACCTCGGCTTCCTTATCGCAGTCTAGCTTGTTGAAGGACCTTAATGCTAAACCTTAGTCGACCCAATGATTATTTTCCCCCTGATTTTTTTTAATTCCTAATCATTACACTTTCATCATAATGATCATAGGATTCCATCGTAGCAAATTCGCAAAGTTATTTTCTACTCGTATTTACGCTTCGATCATTCAATTCTATTCCCTGCCCGCGATTCGCGTGATCCCTCCATAACAGCCATCATTAATCTCTTGAATCTTTCCCATCACATATCCCGAATCTTTTAAAAGTACTTAAAATAGCCCTTTTATTGGATTCCTCGCCAGTTTATTTCCTTTGAAAATCTTTAGTATATACTTAGATTTCCTACCTTCAGTTGATTTAAACTCAATCTTGATTATGAAGTTCTCTTGACAAAATCTTTAATTACTATCTCGTAACGATTTTTCTAACCTATATCATCCGTACTTCTATGTTTACTCTACTTTCTTCGTATAAAGAACTTCGTTTTTAGGCCTTATTTCCATTTCGTTAATTCAATATATCATTTCTTTTCTTGCTATACTACTAAAATTCAAAACAACTTATCGTACATATTTTAAAGTATTTTTCTATACTAAATAGAACTCCAATTTTTTAAAGTGTCAGTTGGGTATTCATCGTATTTATATATCAAATTTTTTGTCCAAATCTATATCCATTTGCATTCACAAAACAAATCACTACATCACTATGCTCATATTATTATTTTCGTCAATTATTTGATAATCGTAATTAACATTTTACCTTATAACACATAACCGCCATTCGACTTCGGATTCTTTACTATTGCCTAGTCATCACATTAGTTTTTAGCATTGCTTATTTCGACTTTAGCGAGTCCAGCTTAAAATTTCGTTATAATTCTTTTAAATGTTACCTTCCATTTTAACCCATCATCAGTGGATTAATTTTGTTATTCGTTATATTGTTAGAATATTAGATATGATCAATAATATTATGGGATTTTATTTACAGATATGCGCGTAGTTTGAGATTATAAAAGGTATAGTTAGGATTAGTTGATTGTGAACACGAATAACTTAGATTACTCCAATTTATGAGGTGATAAAGAGAATGAGGTGTTCAAGAC
The DNA here is from genome assembly GCA_030789695.1 of Scilla litardierei. Taxonomy (NCBI): domain Eukaryota; kingdom Viridiplantae; phylum Streptophyta; class Magnoliopsida; order Asparagales; family Asparagaceae; genus Scilla; species Scilla litardierei. The sequence continues at coordinate 82,810,393 of CM061140.1, read as the reverse complement.
TTATTTTTGATAATACCTGTGCATAACGGATCCAATAAAGTATTCTTGGTGAAAGAATTGTACACAAGAAGATGAGTAATAGCTAAGAGTAGCTATGGAAGTATAATACTATTTATGGTGACGATGATAAGGAGTAAAGTATTCGAAGTAACGAAACTTGATTATACGGGTACAATGATGAAAGTTTTAGAAATAATACGATGTGTTGATACGAACGGATAGTTGTATGGATGGATCTAAAATTGCTTAGGGTAAGATATATGGGAAATGATAATATGTGATTTAATAGTTCAGTAATTATGATGAATAAATTTATGAGTCATCACGATGAAGAAGGTATTGGGAACATGAAAATTGTTGATTGTAAATGGCAAAGTATGCTGGGCGTATTTGTACTTGTTGCCATAGAATAGTAATTGGTAGGGCATCGTTATAGCGATTGATTGATATGAGGATAAGATTGAAATTGGGTGATATCATCAATTATAGTGCTACAGGTTAGGTTAGACGATGAACAATGTGATGACACGTAAATAGATAAGATGACGGATAGGAATAAACAGTTTTGAAGAATTTGGCTACGGATGAATTATACATTAGAAATTTCTCAGGAAATGTTACTGCTCTGATAACAAATGATAAGTGAAGAAGTGATGGAATTTACAAAGGATATTGTTTAGTGATATTTAGTAAGGTTGTTGGTGTAAAATATTGATTATTTTAAAGCGAGAACTTTGAGTTAGAATTTGGACGGTATTGATTGATTTATAGTTAAGTGTTAGGAAGTGATTATAATTGTAGCGTTATTCAGTGATGAGACAAGTAGTGATGCCTTATTTAAGGAACGCTTGATTGAAGTTACAGGTTAGTTAAGTAGGAACTTTGGGGTTGCAGTTATAGGTATATACTTTTCCACTCACCCTTATCCTAAACACTTCGGTGCAAATTAATTAGTAGTCGTCCGTAGTTATGTTACTCGTGCACTAATAGTTAGATCATCGATAGTGCATCGACATCTGAACCCATTTTGAATTAAATCTTGACCACCTCACCTGTATCGATTCCTGACTAAATTTAGTTTTTTTTTCAAATCAGAGTTTTCCTCGTAGAAATACGACGAGGTGTATAAGTATTATCGGTATCTGTCCAAGGTACTCAAAATTCTAAGAAATTTCGAGGGCGGAATTTTCTGTAAGGTGGGTAGGATGTAACGACCAATTTCCGGTCGTACGTATTTTAGTGCGTATGTTATTTTGTGAGCATATATTCGTATTAGTCTTTATTAATTTATTTTCGTAGCTCAGACGTGTGACCGGACCCCATATCCACGTTCCTCTCGGAGGCGCGAACACTCCGGTACATTCGTTGTAATTTTTGGATGTCGGGGCACAATTCGTAATAATCCGATATTATTATTAGCCTACTATATATATTATATATATGTACTCAATTCATTTCATTTGAAATGTACTGAAGGCAGCCTTGTATATTAAAAAAACAACAACCAAATCAAATTTTATACCTGCAACCTTATTATTCAAACATTGAAGCTTTCAACCTCAAACCAAAAAAAAAACAAACGACAACAACTAAACAACTAACAACTAATAATTAAATTTTTATATAGCTGTTGGATTCCAAAAAATGAAAGAAACGAATCAAATCATTTTAAATAAAAAAATGAAATCAGATCCTAACCGTATCACCAAACCACTCTCCCCATAAACCGTACCCTCTCTCCCCACTTCCCCTCTCTCTCCTCCCACGTGAAGCACCACTAACCTATAATATTTAAAAACAACCCTAAGGAAACCCAATGACAGCACCCCTACTGTCCTATTAAAACCCTGAGAGCCTAACACTATACCCACAAGCCTATATTGCATGCTTTCGTTTCACCCTGCTTTCGTTACAAAACAAAACCTAGGTCTATTATTTTTTTCCCAAGCTGTCAACCGCCCTACCCTAGGCCTTCTCTCCCACGTAACTAGTGCCCTCGACCTTCCTCCTCCCATCCTCGCGCAATCCAGCTCCACACGCAACGACCGCCGTGCAAGCCCATCCCCGCGCCCTCCTCCGGTCGCCCCCACGCGCAAACCGCCGGTAAACACCACCCCGAAGCCCTCAAGAGCCACACAGAAACTCCAGGCACCTCCCACCGCTCGTTCAACCCCTGCAAACATCAACACAACCTCCCTCCTCGCCGCTACCACGCCCAGGCCGCCGTCGGCAGCCCATGAAACCGCGCCCAAGCCCTCCAGGCCGCCGCCTGCCTCTCCCCCAGCTCCTCTAGCCATCAGCTCTTCCACGCAATCCTCCCTCTTCCTACACTCGACATCTCCATCTCCCCGCAGCCCCACATGCAACAACAGCTTACAACAGCTCCTTCTTCCTCCCTCGCCCGGTTTTCCGACCAGCTCGCTGCCACAACCGCAGTTCAGGCGAAGACTCCCCATTCAGGAGACCCCCGGTGCCCTCTGACCAACTGCAGACAACCCTGCCAACCACATAGCCTCTGACAGACCCTCAAGTGCCCAGAGCAGCCGCTGCCGCCTCCTCGCATGTCGACGGTGGATTTCCGACGATTAACGTCGCTGTTTTGGGGTCGTGTCGTCGTTGCTGCCCCCATTCGCTATAAAAATGGTTAGTACCCCTGCCTACAACTTATAACCCACACCGTAAATTAGAAGACCTAATAAAATTGAATGATTAGACGTCGTACGAGCTGTTTATAATGCTATTATGATCGAAAACAGTTTAATCTGATTATATATTTTGTCAAAACAGCAAACCGAACTACCGTAGCGTAGTACCTGTCGAGACATTTCTGACGACACCAAGAATGAAAAAAACAGGTAAGTGTGCAATTAGTTATGAATTTTTGAAGTTTGATGTATAATACGTCACTTTTACTTATTGCTGTGTAACTTGAAAACTACACATGAATTGACGCATAAAAACGATGCCACGACATTCTGGACTAAATTTGTGACCCAACGACATATCACACGATATACTTTAATTTTAAACAACAACAAGGAAAAATTAGTTTCTGTAGCATGTTTACCAAAAACTTATGTTTAACGCTATGTTAAAATTGTTGCAAATATTGTTTAACCCCCTTCAACACATTGAAAATGTTGTGTAAACTAAGTAATATTGATAATGTTAAATACTTATAAGTCTTGGAACATTTAACAAGTGTGACATCGTGAAATCGTGCGCCTCGAAGGCGGATTCGTGATTTTCGTGATGTCGTGTGAGTCGACTAGGCCGGCTCTGTTCTGGAAAACTTTTGGGTGGGGTTAGGGTTGAACGGCCACTAAGCATATGCAGGGGTCATGTCTTCAAGAACACCGTCTATACGGTAGGTTAGTATCAATCATGATTATACACCCGTGAGAAGAATGACTTACTCATCACGTCTTAAAGGCGGGAACCCTCGGAGTGAATAGAAGACACGGACATGAAATTACAAATTGCCATGCCAATAAAATAAATGTCATTATTTTACTTCAACCTGCTTAGAACTGCCATGCTAGGAATGTTTAATTTTACTTCGCTTTTAAATTGTCATCCCTTAAAATGTTGTTGTGGACACTTTATATGTAAATAATTGTCATTTCTAAATTCATATTATGTGCACACTTTGCCTTGGTCTCTGACCTTTACTTGTAGACCTTGCTGACATACATTCATGTCTTTTTGAATGTATGTCAAATCTCGAGCCGGAGTCTCATAGGACCCTTTAGAGACGCCTGACTTAACGAGCCATGAGTTCGCCGTATACGCCGAATCTCTCCCTGCGGAGGACTAGTGGACTCGTACCATTGCTGTTTCTTTAGTTACTTTCAGTTGTAGTCGTTAGTGTTTAGTGCACGTTTCTTTTGTTGCTACTTTAACCCTGCTGTGGCTTGTCTTTTAATTTCGTGTATGGACTTAATATTTTTGGATGTGGCTTTTATCTTTTTGAATGTATTCTTACTGTTCTGAAAAGCACGCAAGGACCTGCCCTGTGTTTTTATCATAGACACTTAATGAACTCGAGCTTCACCGCTCCAGTTCAAGCGGACCGCGTAACGTTCTCGCTTCCGGTGTCTTTTGGGAAGCGGGGCGTTACAGCTTGATGATGAATCACTATTGCTAGATGATGAGTCATGCAATGAACTTACCTTTGATGACGTGGATGCTAAGAAACACATATGGGTTGTTTCTCTTCTTTCGTCTTTATCATCTGATGAAGATTCATCTGATGTAGAATCATCGCTTTGATCGAAGGCTGCATAAGCTTCCTTCCTTGGTCGTCGAAGTTTGTTCCTTATATCGCTCCTTCTTTCGTTGTTCTCTCTGTTCTTCCCATGATCTTTGCAGTCTCGGTTCTTCTTCTCCAAGGGACAATCTCTATTTACGTGCCCTGGTTTGTTGTAACCAAAACAGATAATACTATTAGTAGGACGAAATGAGCGTTTACCATAATTACTTGTAATAAAATCTTTGAAGTTCTTTTAGATGAAAGCAATGTGGTCTTTTTTGTCGCTATAATCAGAATCTTCTTCTTGAGCTTTGAACGCTAGGTTCTTTTTCTATGGCTTTTCTTCTATCTTATTGTCTTCTTCAAGTTCTACCTCATCGCCATGAGGTTCCCATCAGTTCTTCAATGGTGAGATCCTTCACGTTGTGAGCTTCTCGAATGGCTGTAGTCTTTCCCTTCCATTTGGGTCTGAGAGATCTTAGTATCTTCATTACCTGATCATACTCAGATAATTTCTTACCTAGGCCTCCGAGCTCATTGGTAATATTAGTAAAAAGAGTATTCACATCAGTGATACTCTCTCCTTCTTCCATTTTAAAGGATTCAAATTTAGAGTGCAAAACATTAATACGTGACTCTTTTACCTTTTCGGTTCCCTCATGACTTACCTGAAGAGTATGCCATATCTGATGTGCCGTCTTGCATTGAGAGACACCATTGAATTCATTACCTGTCACAGCGCAAAATAATGCATTCATCGCTTTGGCGTTGAGGTTGGCCTTCTTCTTTTTGAAGGCAGACCACTTTCGGGTGTCGATTTTCATAGGTACTTTGTAAGGGTTCTTGGTGATGGTCCACACTTCAATGTCTAGTGACTCTAAGTGAGTCTTCATACAGAACTTCCAGCTTGCGTAGTTCGTTCCATTGATCAACGATGGTCGCATTGTATTGAGACCTTTAGAGTGGAATGATGTTGACGCCATCGCTTTTTAAGCATTGCTCTGATACCAAGTGTTGGATCCTGTGGATGTCAAACAATACTAGCAGGGGGGTTGAATAGTGTTGTACAAATAATAACCTTTTTCGATCGTTAATAATAGCACAATTATAACCCTTCTAATGTTGCCTAAGAAACCAAGTAGAGTGTGTAGTGACCATGTGCTATGAGGAACAAACACTAGAGGGGGGCGGGGGCGGGTGTGAATAGTGTTTTATAGAATTATAAGGAATTTACGCCAAATAAAACCCTAATTAACCAACAAATGCAGAATGAAAGAAGTGATCAACAACACAAGGAATAATGCAAAGCAAACATGCAATCTACCCTGGTTCGGTTCCACCCAAGTCTCCCCGACTTGTTCTCGGTGCCCTAATCCAGCAACACCCGGATCCCCTCCGGATACTCTAGTAAAACCACTAGAGCTTTTCTTTAGCCCACTTGCAGAAACCCCACAAGTGCAATCGACCTACAATCGATGTCTGTGTATCCCACAACCCGGGAACACGCAAAGACCTTAATCCCACAACTTGGGACTAAGCACACTCTCACAAACCGAGAGCAAAACTGAAATATCAAATCAAATATGAAACATACAACACTTACCACAAAATCCTATGCCTTGAGAAAAACTTTCTGATTTTGGGCAAGAATGGATTTTGAGGAAGTAGTTAGCACCAAACCCTAGCTCCACCAAGATGGACAGCAATCGATGGCTAGGATGATGTTGGTGACTTTGATTCAAGCTCTTAGCTTGAGTAGCTCACAAAGAATGAGAATCTCTCTTGAGGAATTAGGGCTCAAAGAGTAAGGGAGAGATTCTTGTGAGATGAGAGAGCTTAGAAATGGAGTTGAATGGCTCTTCTCTTGGATGTGAAAATGTCTCTAAAATCAGCCTTGATTACTGGTTTGAAGCAACTCAAACTTATATAGGAAGAGACAAAAACGGTCACAAGAATCGTGGCAATAAATGCCCAACGGATCTATATCTGAAGCTGCTTAATCGGTCTAAGAAGGATCATTGACCGATTAGTTTTGCAACTAGTCGGTCGGTGAACCTTCTTGGACCGACTAGATGGTTGATAGAGAAGATGGTGAAATCAAGGGTAAGCACTAGTCGGTCTAAGAAGGATCACTGACCGAGTAGTTTTGAAACTAGTCGGTCTAAGAAGGATCATCAACCGACTAGATTGACAACTAGTCGGTCGGTGAACCTTCTTGGACCGACTAGATTGACTTTTAATCGATTAACCATCCTTCTTGAACCAACTAATTGGTCAACAGTACAAAGGCTGAATTAACAAGTATGGCTAGTCGGTTCAAGAAGGATTTCCAACCGACTAGATCGTCATCTAGTCGGTTGGTTCTTCTACTTAAACCAACTAAGATGCATATAAAGGCATGAAAAGAAGCGATAAGCTACGAGAAACTTTCTAATGGCTTCTAGGTCAATCCTAGAGATAAGATATGATAGTTATGAAGATTTCTAGGCAAGTACTACTCAAGGCTTAACATTCTATGAGATGAAGCTAGAAGACAATATAAATAACATAACGAACCGTCTTCAAAGCTTCAACATGAAGATTCTGAATCCCTCGACTTCAATAATACTCCTTGAGCTTCAACAAAGCTTCAGGCAAACGATCACGTGCTTTAAGAAGTCTTGGGACGTCGCTTGAGATGTACAAAGTAATTTGGCGACGACCTCCATAATTCTTCATGGTCTTGAGTCTTTTAGTTGTATGTCTTGAATGTCTCCAAGCACAAAGTCTTTGATCCTCAAGGTGTTCTTTGAACCTTTTGAATCATCCATTCCTATCTTCTCTTTGGATTGAATCTCCATTCATTTGTTGATGCCATTGGCTTGAGGTTTGAGGTAGCCTTTGAGTTCTTCAAGCCAATGCTTCACCTTTGTTGATCTACCAAGTCCTCCACTTGAATCAACACGTGTAGTCACTTTTGATCTTCTTGAATCTAATTGGTGACTTTTTAGCTAACTGCAAACATATAAGTTAATCACAATGATTTGTGTTTGATCATCATCAAAATCAAGGTGGAGAGTCCAATACTCAACGTTCTCCCCCTTTTGATGATGACAAAACAAATATAAACAAAACAAATAATTGTGCATTAAATATACTTACTCCCACTGCAATGATGCCAATCAAGTTAATATCAATAATCAATAGCATCATTCAGCAGTTAATAGTGTGTGTATCACATAAGGTTGTGTATATATCGCATAATTGACCAGAAACAATATGCGTACACAATACAAAGCATATATGTGATACACATCATAAACATGAGCATGATTACGAATATATATATATATATAATGTAATCAATATAAACCAAGGTAATCACCAATGCTCCCCCTGAATCATATACATGAACGATCATACATAAAGTCTATATGATTCAAGTTATTGTTTAACACTCAACATTTAATAAGCACATCCTTTGTTTATTTCTCTCCCCCTTTGGCATTATCCAAAAGACATGGGGGTATAGAAACAACAAAAGCAAAAATAGAGTGGGAAACTAAAAGGTATATCTAATGTAAACGAGATAAGCTACCAATTTAAAACAAGATATCAAAATAAAGATATCAATTGCAAGAGAAAATATCCAACAACAACTCAACTACCCTCAATTATCACAAGAAGATAAGCAATACGTATATGTGATAAAAGATTACAATAGATACTAATTGTAAAGAGTAGTGTGAGCAGTGTTAGAAAAGTGACAATAGCATAATTAGCAGTAGCTACTAGCTATAAATATGATAAAGAATACGGATAACAATGCAAAAATCATAACATCACTTGTGAAAGAAAAACAACTGATCAAATAATGTTAAATACACAAACAAACTCAATTATCACAAAATTTATAACATTAAGCATAATGCGATAGACTGTCCTTGAGCAAGGGCATGACATATGACATGAACATGATTAAATACATAATGGTGGAATCAAAATCATCACAATGAAATAAATCAACAAATAATATCAATAAACTGAGATCTAAGTCAAACATAAAAAAATGAAACAAACATGACTATGGAAATTTTTAACCATGTGTGCAAAGTTATGTTATGAAATAATAACTCAAAATAAATTCTAATGGCATGTGCTGAACTCCACAAAGTATCTCCAAAAGTAAGCATACCAAATCTAAGTGAAGTGTGCGATGTGTGTATACATAAATATCTATATCATGCAAAAGTGTTATGCCAAATAGAGATAGAAACATCGTAAAATGTATGGCATACACAATTCTAGCACACTAGGATACTAATTGAAACAATGTTCAAAAGAACCATAGTACTAGCATGCATTCCAGAATAGATACTCACATAATGAGTCAATGATAAGCATGGAATGCCATGAGCATAAGGAAGATAAGCACTATATCACAAGCTCAAAACTAGCATCAAGCAAGAGCATGTAAAGATGATATCCAATATAAATAGTCTAACACAGTGTGCAAAGCAGGCAAATAATGTCAAGATCATGACATCACTTGAGAAGGAAACCAAGTGAACAAATAGAGACATGATCTCATCCTAGCTCAATTATCACAAAGGATTCAACATGAGGCATAATGTGACAAAACATCTTTTGAGCAAAGGCATGAAGATAGTTTACGTTCAAAGTCATAAGGTAGGACATAAACGAATAAAGTTATCATGAACATCGCATGCATGCATACCAATTGTGTGAATAGAATAAAAAGCTTGTGTAAGCACAATATAATCGGCATCAAAGAAGTCATAGTGCATCAAGATATATTCATGGAAGAATATCTATGACAGAATATACATATCATCAAACACAATATAAAGCTTATATGATCGTGTATAGCACAAGTTATCTCTAACATCTTATAAAAATAGCATAAAATATGAGCATGAGATAAGAGATGACATAGTGAGAAATATAGATTGAAGATCACTAACTAATATGAATGAGTGTTATGTCACTTGTGAGAATATCATACATGAAAGATTTAGCTATAGACATGAAAGATCTTTTGAATAAAATTATAGCTAAACATCAGTCATGAAGTAATTAAAATGACAAGTAACATACATTGATCACCCCAAATCATATCAATACGTCTCATAAGATAATCATACAAACTATAAGAAAAGTATGAGATGTGTGGTGATACAATGAATAAATATGCATAAAGATACTAAATCATTAATCTTATTCATGGCATGAAAAAGATATGAACATCAATAAGCAACTAACCTATTCATTATATGAATGTTATAGCTACCATGGTACATGAGTCGTAATAAGACATATATGACATACATGAACAAGGTAGTCATATAAACAAACAATCTTCATGAGGGTGTGACAAGAATGAGCTAATGAAGAAGTATGCTATATTGCATAAATCGAATATATTAAAATACCAATTGTAAACATGGTAGTCAAAACCAATATATTAAAATACTAATTGTACAAAACACATACTTACAACCATTTAGCTCTCCCTATATGTGTGCATCTCCAATGCACCATCCTTTCCTTTGAATTGATCCATCATTTGTAAACCAAGGAGTGTGTAGAGTAGGCATCTTGCACAACAATATGACAATTCAACAATTGGTGGTATCCAAAAACTTTTTGGATCCAATAGGTTAAGGAACAAAATCAAATAGTCCAATAACCAATCATTTACCAAATGTAAATAACACTCATCAATAGAAATACATGACATGCATTAATAGGAGTTATTATAATCACGAAAGTCATACATATAAGGAATTAACAATTCTCAACCATTAGAAATTAGATACACCTATACTAATAATTCCTATACATATGATTTAGTCAAGCAACATCATTATGAATGCACACATCTAATACAATAGTGTGTGCTAGAAAGATTCCTCGTTCAATATGCATATGTGCACAAAATAAACATTCACGGCACAACACATATTGAAGGAAGGCACGAAAAGTAATACCACAAAGAGTGTGCATGAAAAGCATAAAGTATTAATTTTCAAAACCAAATTTCTCTTTCTCTTTGGCATATCAACAAGATAGGAAGGTGCAAATTGATAATAAATCACCAAGGGTCAGAGAAATCAACTGATCTATATGCACAACATAATATGAATGAAATGCAATGACATATAAATGAAAATGTCATACTCCCACACATGTCATGCTAACTATGCAAACTTGGGAGTAGTGGACGAACTCACATATATATGGGTACAGAAAGTAATCATACAAGCATGGTACCCAAGCAATGAAGTGCAATATGAGTGAGTTAGCAAGGTAGAAATCAAATAAAGACTGAGTTTGATTTTTATAAAAAGTCGCATGAGAATATGTCAATCCTAATATACGATTCTATATGTCTGTTTATATCATGTCTAGAAACATCCTTAGGAATCCAAAAGATAGTGATTCGGGATTCTTAAGAAGAGGTTGTGTAGTGGCATGAGTAGGAGGTTGGGATGCACGCTTGTGAAGTGGAACATAAATATAAGCGTGTCCCCTGTGTGAAACATGCAAATGAGCATTAGTTCTAACATGAAATTTTTTAAGCCACATATTATAAATAATCCTCGAATAAGCATATAAGTAAGGATTATGAATACACAATGCACATCAGTCAAGAATTTGACACACGTGAAATACATAGACATGAATGACATACAAGACACACAATATGCAAACATAGGATATGCATGAGATAGTCTCAAACACAAAGTGACATCTACATGCATCCAACACACATGGATACCAAATGTAAGAATATACTTACAACATTAAGCTCCCCCTACTTTGGTGCATCACTTAAGCACCATCAACTCCATTAGAATGAAAATCTTTGCAAATTAAGGAGTTGGTAGAGTTGGTATCCCAAAGTGGATTGAACCTAGAAAACATAATTTTGGTATCCAAAAAACCTTTTTGGATCCTATGGGTTAGGCAACAAATTTAAAATACTAAATTCAAAAAGTTGTAACACATATCCTAATGTAATCATACACAATATTAATGAAACATGTAATCATGTTACTAGATAAATATATATAACCATATACATGCATGTACCAAATGTACCAAAAGTAAATATGTATATTAATCCAAAAGCATGACATGCATCACATGCAACAAAACATAAATATGAACCAAAGCATGTGTTACATAAAAAAATTAAATATTTTAGACATGAAAATCATAAACACAATGATTTACTAATAAACATGCAATGGAAATCAAATTCAATATGAATTTACGTTTCTAACAAACATGAGCATCTAAGACCAAAATGCAAACAAAAGAGTAAATCAATTCTTAACATAAATGCTTTGGTACCCATAAAATGAATATAAGCTTATGGTACCAAGGAAGTTGGGTTAACGAAACTAGCCCTTTGGAAGCCAAGTCCAAGAGGACCGTGATTTCCCAACATAGTCATCATTCATAATAATATCATTAATATAAGATTGCACATACATATCCTTAGCATGAATGCTAGTGTTCTTAGGACCCCAAATAGTGTATGATTTGGGTATCCTCTCCCTAGTGGTTGCATGCACAAAAGGTTGATCTCTACGTGGTGCATGTGGCCTAGGAACATGAGATCTAGCAAGAGCATGAGGAAATGTGTATAGAACATTGTGTTGTGCTAAAGCATGATAATGGGCATTTGATCCATGGTGTGGTGTTGCATACATATGTGGATGAGGTGTGTATGCATGAGTATGATCATGAGAATAAGCATGCATATGTGGATGAGGTGTGTATGCATGAGTATGATCATGAGAATAAGCATGCATATGTGGATATGATGTGTGATCATAAGCATGTGAAGGTGCATGAGCATGAGTACGTGCATGAGAGTGTCTCAAATAAGTGTTTGCACGTGCTCGTGGGTGTGGAGCATAAAAACCATCATTTGTAGGAATGTGAGGAGTGGAGGCATTCCTACGAGTGTTGGTGTACATGAATGCATGTCCTTTCCTTTGATGTCCACCCTTGGTGGGTTTCTTGGCAAAGGAGGGAGGAATAGGAGTGGTGGTTTCCTTAGTAGTAGAACTACACAAGTTGTTATAGACACCACTCGTGGATGCATCGGAGGATGGCCTCACAAAATCTATAGTTACTTCACTATAGGAGGTGCGTGCATTGGATGCACTTGCCTTAGAATAACCAAGGCCAACAAGATGGTTTACCGGTAGTTGATTCTTTAGAAAATCATCCAAATTGTCCTTTACCTTATTGAATCTCTCAATAATGGAGGACATGAGCTTATATTTCTTCAAAATTGAAGAAATAATGGCATTCAAGGTGGATGCATGTGTGGTGAGCTCGTGCACTTGGGATTTGAGATCCTCATTCTCAATGCCCAAGCTAGTGTTTTGAGATTGAAGATTTTCAATCTCAAGATCGTTACTATCCACAATGGAAACACGATCAAGTTGAGATTTGAGGGACTCCACCTCATTTCTCAACATGCCATTTTGAGTAAGCAAACTTGCTTTCTCAATAGCGAGTGTCTCAACAATGGTGTCATTGTTAGAGGTGCTACATGTAGATGTGTTAGTGAGACTAGCAATCTTATTCTTAGCGTCACAATATTTATGCATAAGCTTTTGATATTTATCAAATAATTGTTTAAGAGCAATTCTAAGATCATCCATTGTTACCTCTTCATCGTCGCTATCACTTCTACTTGAATCACTAGATGTGTCACTAGAGTCACCCATAGTGGCATCCTCTCGTGCCATCAAACCCATGAGTGAATCCCTTTCATCATTGGAGGAAGAACACTCCGAGGTGGACTCTTCTTGCTCCGCTAGCATGTGCCATATTTGATATGCCGTTGTTGCCTTGGACACACGCATAAGAATGTTATAAGATAAATACTCAAGCAAGATATCCATTACCTCTTGATGTTTCTCCACCAATTCTTTTTGCTCATTTGTCCATTTATGTTCGAAAGTGGTAGGTGCACGAAGGGGCTTTTCCACAAGCTTCCAATAATCATCATCGATGGATTGAATATAGGCCTTCATCTTCACACACCAAATTTGATAGTTGGGTCCAATGAGATATGGTGGCAAAGGACTTTGTGTGATGTTGTTGTTGGTTGCCATAGCTATTACCTTGCTCTGATACCAATTGTAGTGACCCTATGCTATGAGGAACAAACACTAGGGGGGTGAATAGTGTTTTATAGAATTATAAGGAATTTACGCCAAATAAAACCCTAATTAACCAACAAATGCGAAATGAAAGAAGTGATCAATAACACAAGGAATAATGCGAAGCAAACATGCAATCTACCCTGGTTCGGTGCCACCCAAGTCTCACCGACTTGTTCCAGGTGCCCTAATCCAGCAATACCCGGATCCCCTCCGGATACTCTAGTAAAACCACTAGAGCTTTTCTTTAGCCCACTTATGGAAACCCCACAAGTGCAATCGACCTATAATCGATGTCTGTATATCCCACAACCCGGGAACACACACAGACCTTAATCCCATAACTTGGGACTAAGCACACTCTCACAAACCGAGAGCAAAACTGAAATATCAAATCAAATATGAAACATACAACACTTACCACAAAATCCTATGCCTTGAGAAAAACTTTCTGATTTTGGGCAAGAATGGATTTTGAGGAAGTAGTTAGCACCAAACCCTAGCTCCACCAAGATGGATAGCAATAGATGGCTAGGATGATGTTGGTGACTTTGATTCAAGCTCTTAGCTTGAGTAGTTCACAAAGAATGAGAATCTCTCTTGAGGAATTAGGGCTCAAAGAGTAAGGGAGAGATTCTTGTGAGATGAGAGAGCTTAGAAATGGAGTTGAATGGCTCTTCTCTTGGATGTGAAAATGTCTCTAAAATCAGCCTTGATTACTGGTTTGAAGCAACTCAAACTTATATAGGAAGAGACAAAAACGGTCACAAGAATCGTGGTAATAAATGCCCAACAGATCTATATCTGAAGCTGCTTAATCGGTCTAAGAAGGATCACTGATCGATTAGTTTTGCAACTAGTCGGTCGGTGAACCTTCTTGGACCGACTAGATGGTTGACAGAGAAGATGGTGAAATCAAGGGTAAGCACTAGTCGGTCTAAGAAGGATCACTGACTGAGTAGTTTTGAAACTAGTCGGTCTAAGAAGGATCACTGACTGAGTAGTTTTGAAACTAGTCGGTCTAAGAAGGATCATCAACCGACTAGATTGACAACTAGTCGGTCGGTGAACCGTCTTGGACCGACTAGATTGAATTTTAATCGATTAACCATCCTTCTTGAACCAACTAACTGGTCAACAGTACAAAGGCTGAATTAACAAGTATGGCTGGTCGGTTCAAGAAGGATTTCCAACCGACTAGATCGTCATCTAGTCGGTTGGTTCTTCTACTTGAACCAACTAAAATGCATATGAAGCCATGAAAAGAAGCGATAAGCTACATGAAAATTTCTAATGGCTTCTAAGGGAATTCTAGAGATAAGATAGGATAGTTATGAAGATTTCTAGGCAAGTACTACTCAAGGCTTAACATTCTATGAGATGAAGCTAGAAGACAATATACATAACATGACGAGCCGTCTTCAAAGCTTCAACATGAAGATTCTGAATCCCTCGACTTCAATAATACTCCTTGAGCTTCAACGAAGCTTCAGGCAAACGATCACGTGCTTTAAGAAGTCTTGGGATGTCGCTTGAGATGTACAAAGTAATTTGGCGACGATCTCCATAATTCTTCATGGTCTTGAGTCTTTTAGTTGTATGTCTTGAATGTCTCCAAGCACAAAGTCTTTGATCCTCAAGGTGTTCTTTGAACCTTTTGAATCATCCATTCCTATCTTCTCTTTGGATTGAATCTCCATTCTTTTGTTGATGCCATTGGCTTGAGGTTTGAGGTAGCCTTTGAGTTCTTCAAGCCAATGCTTCACCTTTGTTGATCTACCAAGTCCTCCACTTGAATCAACACGTGTAGTCACTTTTGATCTTCTTGAATCTAATTGGTGACTTTTTAGCTAACTGCAAACACATGAGTTAATCACAATGATATGTGTTTGATCATCATCAAAATCAAGGTGGAGATTCCAATACTCAACAGAGTGATCGATGCTTGCTTCTTAATCAACAAGTTAATATTAAAAAATAAGCAAATAAGATTATAAACAAAGATGATAATATCAACAAATAAATAAAAGAATGTTTGTACAGCTAATTTAAACAAACACAGAAAAGCAAATGCAGAGACAAGCGATTTTTATCTTGGTTCCTCGCAACCTGGGTACGTCCAGTCCCCGACCAATCCGTAGGAGATTTAATCCACTATTGCCTTAGCAGTACTGTTGCAAGATATATGCCCTCATGGCAATTTATCTCCGTGTCTTTATACAAACATCTTGTTCAAAATTACAGTAAGCTGTATGGTAAGAATTTATCTAAGTTAAATCAAAATGTAGTTATCATTAGAAATTAACTTAAGTAAAGTCCTAAGACTTAATGCAAGGTCAAAAATATATCGAGATGAGTATCTCGATCATGTAGAAATGTTTGACCATCTGTAGCATAAGTCTAAAAGTGTTCGTGGTCGTAGATGTTTTGAGAAAAGGATATAGAAACATCGGATAGACCATTGTGTCTTAGTTTTCACCGTATAGCGGTGACGATGATCTCATGGTCATTCGATTTGGCAAAGTCGGAGACGAGACACAGGTGCTCATGGGAGAATGAGTTCACTGAACGAACCACAAGAGTTATCATATGGTTATGATTGACAAATCTGTCAATGATAACTCTTAATGATGATAGGCACGTTGGTCTTTGACTTGAGGTCATTGTACGAACCTGTTCATGAACGATGTTACTTAGATCACTGACCTAACTTGGAGGCTAGGCCTGTCGAAAGGTTTTTGGTTGAGTGACATTCGAAGCGTACAAGGAGAGTAATGACCAAGATAGGATTCGTCTCTCCTAGTCAATGTGAGTTAGTGTCGTATTATTAGCTCGGTCTTTAGTGAAAACACTGGCCAGAGTATGTTAGAAGTTGTCCAACATTATTTGACTAAAGATCGATGGAAACTAACCGACTTCAAGCTATTGGGGTAGACAGTTTGACCGTACCCTAGGCTTGAGTCGAACGACATAATTTTGACGAAGAGACTAAAACTGCGGAATTTATCACGGACACAGTCAGGGTGGTCCTGACAATACTCATGTCAATGAGTTAACCACATAAGTATGATACTGAAACAGGGACGACACCTGCTGCTCGGGGTTACTGCCATATAGGGCTTCGAGCCTAACCTGTAATAGGGTCAGGCTGTAGGGTCTCACACAGAGTGCGACCTTCGTCTAGTAATAGGTAGAAACATTAGGGAGAATATGCATTTGATGCAAATGATAGAAAATTGCATTTGATCAAATGATAATTTTAAGCTTAGATATGGACTATTTTGCATATGATGCAAAACGTGTTTAATGTGTCTTAAATTATTTAAGGCAATATTTAAATATAATAAACGCGTTAAAAAGGTTACCTGTAAGACGAGATCGTCCCTCTCTAAGCGCAGGTTCAAACTGCGTCAAAATCGGAGTCCAAACGAGCCCAATAAGTCTATTTAAAAGAGTTTTAAATAGAAAGCCCAAATAGCCCAAGAGCCCATAAGCCTTAAGAGTTAAGGCTGTGTTTTTATTTTTAATTTAAAAAAAAGGTGGGCCCAAGATTTTGGCCTGGCCAAAAGGCCAGGCGAATTAATTCAGGTGCCCATTAAATGGGCACCTGATGCGTCCACACAAGGGGCATGTGGCAGGCACGCGTCCCTCTGGGGTGCGTACCTGTCACGCACCCCTTAGGGCATGCGCTTTGCACGCATGCATGCTGGTTAATGTGGGGCCCATTGTAGGCCCCACATGACTAGGGTTCCTGAACCCTGGAGTTTTCTGCTAACAGCTGCTTGTATTTACGAAATACAATTTTTGGGCTGACCTTTGGGCAATTGTTTGATAGGTCAAACGGACTCCGATTGACTCGCCGTTTTTTCCTACGCGTTCACCATTCCGTGCCATTCTATTTGATAGGTTGTATCAATCGTGAAGCTCAATAGTGAGGGAGTTAAAATTCATGGAAGTTTGGCCTTTTGTTAATGCAAACTAACTTGATTTATTAACTTCAAAAAGAATAGTCCAACATTGGAAGTTGAGTAAAGGGGAGGGGTCAGCCGCCTATATAAATAGGGGTCTGCTCTCCTCTTCTAAACTCATCCCAAGCTCTAGATCTGAGCGCCCCCCAAAAATGTTGGAGCACACTCGGATCTAGGCTTAAATTAAATATTCTCTTCTCCCTATAATTTCGCCTTACTCCTGAAGGGCTCTAGCAAAGCCATGAAGGGGTTCGGATCCGATCCGAAATATTGGCAAAGGTTCTTACTCGGGTGAAACTTTCTTCGGCGCGTGGTTGGCTCGACGACTAGAGGATTGCTCGCCTCGGGATGCGGAGCAGTTCGAGGAGTAGTTCGGTGCTGGATGGGGAGCCGCTCGGAAGACGGTGAGGTACACCTTGCCTGTACCAAGGTAAGGTTCTGGGTATGTGAATTTAATTAGCTTAACTTTAATTTAATCACAGTAGTTTAGATCCTTCTTGGGGTGGTCAGATCCATGCCAAGTCGGCAAAGATCCTGGTTAAGGGTCTTGAACCTTATGGCTTCGTTAAAATAGTTTAACGAATCAAATTTTTTCACTGCATTCTTTTCTCTCTATAGTCCATCCGACTTAGGTCGTGCATAGATTTGTGCCATGAGGGTCTATAAAACCCAACATTGGTATCAGAGCCTCGTTTGCATGATTTAGGATGCGATAAAATTAATTGAATGCTTTTTAAATGCCTTTTAAAAATGTTTTAAATTTATGTGATAATTTTAAAATGATTTAAAATGCTTTAAAATTTTATGCGATAAATTTTTTTTGTAGTATGCAAATTTTATGATGACTTTAAAAACAAGTTTTTTAAAATCATAATTTTAAATTTAAGTATTAAATTTAAGGATGCATGTAAATTGTTTATTAGATAATATTTTTCTATTTAATTGTTAAATAGTTGGACACTCTTTTTATGTGTTAAAATTAGTGTAGTTTATGCTTAATGGCTATGTTATTCTTCTCCCTTATTTGATAACACAAGACAACCCTTTTAGGTTAGCCATTAAGAACTCGTTAAAATTTATAAAAATGAATTTTAATGACTTGCTATGTTTTAATAAATCATTAACAACCTTTTAAGACCTAATTCCTGATTAGGGTAGTCCCTTTAACGACGATTATTATTTTAATCGTTTTAATAATAATTCTCATTAAAAGACTATGCTTAAAGCGTTGTAAATGAATTTATTAAAATCCTAATAACGATTAGGATAGCACGTGAACCTTATAGTTGATAAGGACTTAATAAAAGTTATTAACAAATCCTAAAAATTTTGAATTTTAAGGATTCAACTAGTTGATAGGATTATTAGTTGTTAATAAAAGACTTTTAGTCTATGGCACGCATATAAAAATGACAAGCTTCATTCAATGGACCATGATCCGTTGTTGGATCACCCTAGCTAGTCTAAGGGATAAGTGATCATGGCTTAGTCAATTTCCTGGTCGTGTTTTGCTGGATCGCAATGACGCGAATCATAATTATATGATACCCTGGACTATATCTAAGTCAAATACGTTAATAATCTTATTCAAGATTAGCCGTAGCCCTCCATGTTTTAGGGGTTGGTAACTATAGGACCCATGTTCCAGTTGTTGAGCTACACTAAAGCTGTGACAGAAACCAACTCCTTAAATACATATGATGTAATCTTGATTTGACCCAAACCATCGTGTCGTGAATACACCGAGTGCCGGTGTAAGTTAGGCGTGTTCTTTTCTCTGATAGTTGGGGAAAAAGGCGAGTTCGACACAGTTCACCCTCTGACGCTTGGATTCCACGCTCACGTTCCCTCCGTCTGTTCTTTTCTCACATTTTTTTGGTCAGAAAGGCCGACGTGGCCGTGGCAGTGTGGTATCTCACGGGAGCTGGGGTTTCGGCAGGTTTCGCTCCGATTACAAGAGATTCTTGCCTCTTGTGGGGCCCTCTTGTGTGTGATCACCTCAATGCTTGGCCCGAGGCTCCCTCTTCCTCCTTCGACCCATCTCGCTGCTGCCTTAGCTTGTGGAGGTTGCCTTACGAGAAAACCCTAAAATTTTTGCCGCAGCTTGCCATTCTGCTCCAAGCTCGCGCCTTTTTGGGTTGCCAAAGAGATCCATGGTTGATGGATCGTCGGAAGTGCCCAAGGTAGCGTGCATGTGCAGTTCGAAGCTTGGATTGGGGTTTTGGAGATGCTTTTGAGGTAAAGATGGGGTTTTTACATGTTAATCGTTTA
Source organism: Scilla litardierei (assembly GCA_030789695.1). Lineage (NCBI taxonomy): Eukaryota > Viridiplantae > Streptophyta > Magnoliopsida > Asparagales > Asparagaceae > Scilla > Scilla litardierei. The sequence goes on along the minus strand of CM061140.1, from coordinate 82,790,711 downwards.
CGTTTATTGGCATTTCTTGGGGCCTATGGAAGAAAACCCTAACTTTCTTTCTCCTCCATGCTTCGTACCGTGGCTGGAGCTGTTATGGGTTGTCGAAATTGATCCATTGCGACGCGGATCATCGGGAGTGTCCATGTCAGTAGCATCTCATTGCGGGGAGTTTCATCGTGAAGAGGTTGGCTTGTGATATGCGAGGAAGGTATAAATTCGGTTTAACTTTGTGTTTTTGTATGGTTGATTGTGCATATGCAAAGAGAATCCTACCGAAATTGCAAATTTTCTGCAAATATGTGGGTTTGTGTTTGTGAAAGTTTGTGTGTTTACGAAGGGGAAGAAAAAATGTGGGAGAAATGATGAAATTTTGGCTTCCTAATTCGGCGAGATCCACCATACACAGCATGATTTGTGTAATTCAACACATTGCATGCAAGCTGAACCCTTAACTGGAGTCGGTTACATTATATAAATTGCGTAATGATGAACATACAGAATGAAAATGAGTATTGTAAATAATGATTACGTGTTGGGGCATTTCTATGGTACGCTTGATAGTTTTCAAGAAATCAGCAATGCTTAATTTATGTCAGTTTATTCTGAGGGCAATATGTTGAGGATTCATGCATGGCACGGAATGGCGTTGAGTGTTGCTGTATCATGTAGGAGGATATGAAATGTATTAGTATAATATGATGAATGTTGGTTACAAAATTCATGCTTGATAAGTTATTCTGTTTTCAAAGAGCCCAATGATGACACGTAATAACTTCATACGACTGATTTACGTATTTCTAGAATATAGGCAGGCTGGATGGTTCCTTTATTCAACATATTGCTTATCAGTGAGATTATGTGACTTGAGGAAAAAACAAAGATGCTGTATGATTTGTAAATAGGTTTCAATCAGCACATGACATCTTCATTAAATGGGTTTATAGGAACGCGAAGAAATAAAATTAAAAAGTTTTCGTGATATGTTTAGATGAAGGAGCAACCGCCTGGCCACAAATATGAAAAATGAAAAAATTATTACATGAGGGCTCAATAAATTTTTTCCACCTCCTTTTACTTGGTGTTGAGTGTGAATATGCAACATTTTTGTATGTTATAAGTTTTAATATTTTTTGTATGGTTCATAATATTATATACTTGGATTGGGAGATGTTTGATTACTTAGTGCCATATACAAATTGTGATAGCTTATAATCTATTTTAATTGTGCTATTATTTTTATAATTTCATAAGTATGTATCACCTTATGCACGATATTATGTTTGTTACAAATACGGTTTAGATGGATCACAATGGAGAACATTTGGGTTGTGCAACATGTGAAGCGGTCGCGTTGACGATCGTTTTAGTCTTCGTAAACCTCGTACTAGAGAACGAGGGAAGTACAAACCGATTACCTAGAGAGCCATCCGAATTGCATGAGCATCATAGAAACTCCTGCATGAAGAGAATTCTTTATGGGAGTGAAAGTAGTTTTTTACACTACTTAAGAATGCGGAGCCATGCATTCATAAATCTGGAAAATATAATGAGACAAAGTGGTCTTCTCAACGACACTATTCATGTGTCAGTAGAGGAGCAGCTGGCCATGTTTCTTCGTATCGTAGGGCACAAGTCAAAGAACAGAGTCATGCAAGTTGACTTGGTCCGGTTCTACAATTAGCAGGTACTTTAACATAGTATTGCAAGAAGTTGGCCACTTGCGTGATATGTTCATGAAGCAAGCTCCTAATGAGACGCCGCCTGAGATTATCAATAATCCTATTTGGTATCCATATTTCAAGGTATGCGTGTATTCTTGAGTAGTAACCCCATATTAGATATATTGATTGAAGGTGTATTTATTAATTTCAACATTGTTGGGTCTTGTAGGATTGTATTGGTCTCATTGATGGGACACATATCGATGCCATGTTACCAACCAATCTAGTTCCCCGATTTAGAGGCCATAAAGGGGTGACGTAAAATTTCCTTGCAGCTGTAACGCCAAATAAAGATTCAAAGACGTAATGGTAGGGTGGGAAGGATCGGCATATGATTTTACTGTCCTGAAAGATGCGTTGTCTTTACCCTCCATACGGACTTCGAGTGTATGAAGGTAATAGGCACAATGTTAACGAACTAATACAAATTAATATTTATGTATTCTTAGGATTATATGATGACAATACGTTTCTGTATGTAGGTAAATATTACCTATGCGATGCTGGCTATACTACAATGCCAGTGTTCATATCGCCCTACAGGGACGTTCGCTACCACCTGAAGGACCATACTGATCGTGTTCCTAGAAATCGCAAAGAGCTATTCAACCGCAGTCATTCTTCATTACGAACAAAGATAGAGACGACCTTTGGTACACGTAAGAACAAGTTTAAGATATTGACGGCAAAGCCCCACTATCCATTCCCAAGTCAGATCGATACCGTCCTAGTTTGCACTGTTTTGTATAATTATATCCAAGTATCTGATCCACATGACCCCCCTAGCTAAATGAGGATGTGTATGTGGTTGAGGAGGACGGCGATGTTATCGATGATCACGAAGGCGAGATTATCGATCTTTCGCAACAGTTGCCCATACGGGAACAAACCCAACAAAGGGACCAATGAAAACTGCGAAGGGATCAAATTGCATGGAACATGTGGGTCGACTATTGTAACATACATAACAATGGTAGCATAGTTGAACATGGCATGCGAGGGATGCTTTTATTTTGTTGTGTGTGGATGCATGTGGATTCCATAGGAATTTTAATATTTAGTACAACTTGGGTGATTGTAATTGGATTATGTCATATGTATCATGTTTGATTTACACATCTTATGATATCATGGTATTTGATATACATGCAATACATGTTAGTCACTATAGGATGACACAAATGTGAAATTGCACTTTTAACACTTTCATGTTGTAGGCATGGCGGGGTCTTCTTCGCAGCCCGGTCAGGAGAGTGAGCCTATGCCCCCCTTATATAACCAGACTTATGGGAACACATGGTTTGCAGAAGGCCATGGTAATGATCCATTGCTTGGGCGGCCAATGCCCCGTAGGACCCTTGAGTTGCCTTATCCTTCGACGACCTACCAAGGTGGAGTCCCTGACATGCCTTTTCAACAATTCCAACAGTTTAGCATGCCAATGCATTTGCAACCAACCACATGCTATATGCAACTGCTTTAGGGGGGTTCAATCCATGTATTAGCCCATCACCTCAAAGTGCATTCAACAAGCCTTCGTCACAAAGTGGTAATGAAAAGACAGGGGGGAGTGGATCGTCAAAGAAGTCGGGGCGACATGATGATGCGGGTGAAGGTTCGGTTTCAAGTCCGAACAAAAAGAATAAGTTACAAACTGCAAATGGGCCGAAAAACCAAATTTGGCAGTGGGATCATGACATGTCCCTCATTCCTTTCCTTGCGGACCAGGCAAGGCAAGGCAATAAGGTTGATAAGACATTCAAACCTACTGCCTTCAACCAAGCAGCTGCCCACATAAATTCTGTTTTTGGCACTTTCTACACAAGCAACAATGTCAGAAATCATATGAAAGGGTTGCAACGGCGCCTGACCGATGTGTTAACTTGCCTCCAGATAAGTGATGCTGGATGGTGTCCAGATAAACAGATGATAGTGTTGGATGAAGAAGTGTATGCCCCATGGGCCAAGGTATTCACTTCTACTTTTAAGGGCACATGAAAATATTGAGCACATTTGTTATTATAAACGGCCTAATATATAAGGCAATTTTCGTGCAGGCTAATCCGAGGTTGAAACCATATGTTAATCAACCGTTGCCTTGGCTTGATGATTTGTATATCGTCATAGGAGATGACGAGGCCAATGGGATTTTTCGTAAGTCCACTTTCCATCCATTTGACCACCTAGCAGATGCAGTCGATGGGGAAGATTCAAGTCAGGCACGTAACCCACAATCTGATTACCGCCATGACATCCCACCGTCAGGATCGACAGGGAATTTTCAGGCCGGGCCTAGCATTGCTACACCTCCCTCTGTGGGGAGGAAGAAAGCTCATAGACGGGGTATAAACGAAGTCTACGATAGGATGGATAGGCTGGTTGAGACAGTAGAGAAGGTTGCCACGACAATTACTACCTCCCATGCCCATCGGACAAAAGAGCTAGCCGCTACTGTGTATGCATACACCGAGTACCCCTCAACGTTGTTAGATGTAGTTTATGATTATCTTGAAGAAAATGAGCATGAAGGTCGGAAGTTTGTGGCTAAGCCCGATGAGTCACGTAGGAGAATATTAAAGCATAAAATTGAGATGATTCAAAGGGCTAGGGAGGAAGAAGGTGTAGGTGGTGATGGTGTTGATGAACCATTTGACTTGGATTGATGTCCCATGTAAATGGGTGAAGGAGAAGGAGTGGTGTTGTTGTGGTATGAAGATGTGGAGGGAAGTGAATGAAGAAGATGCTTGTTTGGTGTATAATGCGTGTTCTGTATCATTAGTGTTGTTGTATTGAACTTGAGTAGGTGTTGAGACCATCCCCAATACTGTTGTGGTGAGACCTATTTCTCATGTATTTGTGTATCCTTATTATATAAGTATGTGTATTTCAGTTTCTATGTTGGATTCTTTTTTCAGGGGATTCTTTTTGTATCATGCATTTGTGTATTCTTTTTTTAGGGGATTCTTTCAGTGTCTATGATGTGTATCCTTTTTTGGGATTCTTTCAGCTTCACCTCAGTTTGGGTGCTTATATTATTTAGGACAAGTCCAGAACTATTTTTATGGTGGCTCCATATGCTTAATTTGAATGCATATGAAGTGCATGTTATGTTGTTTTGATGGTTAATTTGATGGTGGCCTTATATGCTTAATTTGATGGTGGCTCCATATGCTTAATTATTTAGGCCAAGTCCAGAACTATTTTGTTTCAGGGGATTTGAAGTGCATGTTATGTTGAGTAATATATATGCTTAATTTAATGGTTGCTCAATATGCTTAATTTTGCTCTTTGTGTACTATATGTTCCCAGTATTACATGTTCCCAGTATTATCAGTTCTCGGTATTACATGTTGCTCTTGCTCTTGGTTGCTCTTTGAGTAATATCAGTTCCCATTATTACATGTTGCTCTTGCCGTGGCCTTATTAGTTGAGTTCCATCTGGATCGAGGGTTCATATTCTCCAAGTGCATGATTTCCTGCAACTCTTCCTTTGGATTTTGGGTGATTACTCTAATGCTGGATTTTAGATTTTTGATACATACTGAATTGGGTGCTTACTGCAACATTACTTTGGATTTTTTAGTGTATCAGTGACTACAATAATAATGCAATATATCTGTGACATTGGGTGTGTATGACAGTGGGTATGGGACATGGTGTGTGTGTGTGTGCGTGTGTGTTCTCCAGTGTATGTTTTGGGTTCCCAGTATATTTGCTATTTTACTTTTGTTAGCATGTTGGCAATGTTTTTTCTTTGTCCAGTTTTGGAAATCATTTCAGTAAATCTCTTGACACAGCAATGTTTGATGGAATCTTGTATGAAAATACCATACATGCTATGTTATTCTGGAGTTTGTTCATTCAGTTCCAAGAATTCATTCATAGGCTATATATATACCACTTCTATGACTGGGCATACTTCTTGATATTTGGAAAAACATGCTGAGACAATTTGGTGTTTATTTGGTGGAACAATGTTGTTGTTATCAGTTACTAGTGTTTCATTTGCCATTGTTTCATTTCCATCTATTGGTTGATATGATAATCTAGACATTTTCATTTGCATCTATTGGAGTATAATATATTTGTTGGACAAAGCTTATAGCCATGCTGCTTCTATGCCTAGGCATACTTCTTGATCTTTAGGCATGTAATATGCTTTGCAAAAAACCTGGTTTGATTGCTTGGGCATTCTTCTTTTTCTGACTGCAATATTACTGCATGAAATCCTCAATATTCCAACTAAATATTTATAACAAAAGCCTATTGAAGTGGCGTGGTAGCATCTAGCTGCAGCCCTTCAGTAGGTAAGTTATTGTTCTTGATTTCATACCCCTTCATTATGAAACATCTACCTTGCTGATTCTTTGACTAGGCATCTTGCTTTTCTTTTAGGCTATAAACATGCTGATTGGTCAATGGTGAAACAATATAATTGGTTTCTTTGTGCATTCTATTGGCAGCCCCTATAAACAAAATGTCTGTGTTGGTTGGGTATTTTATTTGGATTATTTTTATATATCCCAATGATGAATATAGGATGTTTACTTGCTTGAGTTTGCTTGTATGTTTACTTCATATGTATTGGTGATGGTATTTGTTGGTTTTTTTATTGGATTTTTACTTTATATGTTTACTTCATATGTCTGGGTGACGTCCCCCGGGTTTTGCGCGCGATGGATGGCGTGCAATGTATGATTGGGGGCGTGAGATTTAAATATTTATAACCGCAAGCACACGGTGTTGTAGTGTGGCTTGGGGGTCGAACTCAGGGAGACGTGGTTGTGCTTGTGTCAAGAAGGATCGGATTCACCCCGTGGGCGAGCTAGCCCGAATCGGATGATGGGTTGTCACAAAAAATGGAATGTGAGGGATAAACAATATAAAGGGAAAACCCGGGACTTCGGTTTCCACCCTATCGTGCGATTCTCGCCGATACGGCCTACGGGTAGGTTAGCGATCAGAATTAGGGTCTAATGGTGAGACGTTGCCTCTAAGAGTGGTACCAGCGACCCATAGGCCCGATATTCCGGTCGGTGCCCAGGATGATACGCCGGACTTCCCGGGTTCGGTCAGTGGGCATTCCCATGTCCATTAACACTGACCGACTCCGGGAGCACTAAGCTCGCAACGATAGCTCCCAACGTCTCGTCCTCCCGCTCCCGCGCGCTAGGATTCGACGTCTACGCTAAGGGCGTGAGCTACGGCTAGGGAGTCAACCGCCAAGTTTATTCCCCCTTGGCCCAACGGTCAAAGGCGGTCTTTTTCCCGTCGATGACAATAAAACACCCCACGTAACCGGTAGATTCCTAATCCCTATCGATTTCCTAGTCCTATGGATGCATCGGGGAGGACCCACGAAGGGGTTTCCACCAAAATCCCAGATTTGGGAACTACTCACACATATTTACTAAAAAGCGATCTAAACCAAAATCGACCGTTAAAACATGATCAAGCGATTGAAAAGCAGTAAGAGCAATGCTAATAACACTATATTAAAGTTTGGTAAAGATCGAAAAACTTACAAATATCTGAAAAATTACAGCCGTCAAGAGAGAGAAAAAACAACAAAAAATAACAACTCCCGTTTCTGGAAAACCTAGGGGTCATATATATAGAATACGATATCACCCGATCGGTTGAAAAGTCAACCGATCAGGTGACCTGCTTCGTTTCTTTGGCAGCTCAGCACGGGACTTCACCAGGTCATATGGCACGGTCGGTTGAGGGTTGAAACTGATCGGTTGAATCTTCGTGCCGTTGAGTGAACCAGTCGGTTGAGCTCTCCGTGTCTTGGATTCGGAGAATCGGCTACAGATGAACCGATGGGTGAAGGTCACCCGATCGGTTGGCATTCAGCATTAAATTCCAGAGAGTTGGGGCTTTTGAACCGGTCTCTAAACCGGCCGGTTGACTTTCCGTCCGCTTCAGCTTGTGTCCGGGTGGTGCACGCGTGCATCACCTGATCGGTTGGAAGTGACCAACCGGTCGGGTGAGGGGCTGAAAGATGCTATCTTCGTCGTTTGACCCCCTGGATCACGCGTGACTCCTCCCATTGCTCCGGGGACTTGTGATATCATCGTTATATGTCCCGTACGCCGGTAAACTCCTGTAAAACACAAAAAACACAGAAAAGTGAAAGAAAACAAGAAAACACGAGAAAACGAATACAAGACGGCGGAAAACAACGGAAAACACAAAAGAAGACGTGCGTGAATATATGAAATATAAACGCACGTCAAAATCCCCCAATCTGAACCCTTCCTCGTCCTCGAGGAAGACGAGTGAGAGTAGGAGCTCGGAGGGAGAAAATAAAGAGGAAGAGAGGAAAGGAGAAAACAAAAATAATCCCAAATCGCCCGTCAGAGCCAGTAAAATCAAAAACACACACCCATGCTAACAAACGCCAAATCACACCACTAAACCGAGGAATACGAGTCCAGACAAGTGCCGTGGGCCCACGCCGTGAAGCACGAGTGAGTGTGGTCGTGTGTTAGCAAACTGTGTCACTATCTACATTGTGCAATAAGCTCCATATACACAAATCCAAGTAATGACCTAAATATCGATTCGATTTAGAAATATCGGTGAATATATGGCTCAAGCATGCAAGAGAATAGTATGAGAATAGAAATGCATCATGCGTCATGGACTCCACAGTTAGGGGCTCAGACATCACCACACTATCACCTAGATAATAGCAAGAAATTCCCTATTCCAAGTGTTTTTGAGAGCGATGGGGGTTGAGATGATGTGGAGTAGAACACTCGGTGCAAATTCTCGCCTTCCCTTTATCCTCGGTAAGTAGGAAAATATTCACGCTCATACTTTTTTTTGGGTTTTGGATATATGTATTTTTTGGGTTTTTGGCTATACAATTTTCTCTTTTCTTTTCTTTTTGGGGTTTTCTCTCTTTTTTTTGAATTTTTGGCTATACACATGTGTACTCTCCCAAGTGGGAGAACGGTACACGACGAGGGGATTTGCACCAAGTAAAACAAAAAAGAAATCGGATTCTAGACACTTGGGCAAGGGAGATATTTCACTAATCAGAGCGTAGGCTAAATGGGTTATCCTAGTCCTAACAGTGGAATCCCGACACATGCGAAATGAAGCATACGATATATATATTCATGCATACAGAAGCAGATAGGAGAAGCAAATACCGCATATTCAAATTGAAACATGATAATCTAGGGGTCATTTCTGGACAGGTATATAAAATAAAATCACAAAGTAGAAGCACACCAAACAGCTAGGCACGACACACGACTCACAAAATAGCTAAGTGGACCCACGATGCATGAAATGCAAGAGGACTCGATATCCTAGGGTTAGTGAATGTGATAATCGATGCCATGCTAGGTGTGTGTGATTTTGTGGCAATTCATCATAGGGTTCATCTCTGGGAGAAGGAGATGAAAAAAGAAGAAAAGAAAAATAGAAACACGATGAAAAGGACTCAAAAACGAAAAAGAAGACTCAAATGATGCACAAAGTGCGACTCCCCCAAGCTGAAGTTTGCATTGCCCTCAATGCAATAAAAGTGAATACAGGAGGGCAAAGAAAATGGGGGGAATACGCATCGACACAAAAATCTAAGAAAGACAAGAAAAACACACAAACGGAACTGAAAATAAAGAAAAATCACACCACACGACAGAAAAACAGAAAATAAAAGGAGTAAAAAGGGAAAATCACACGACACGACGAATAAACAAACACGCAAAGAAAAACAATACACGACAGCGAACAGAAAGATTGGACCTCCCCTAAGCTATGGTAAAGCAGGGCCCCGCAAAGACAGATGTGCACGAAAAATGGGGGGATGCAAAAACTGGATGGGAATATATCAAGCAGAGGCATCACCCTCTGGGGGTGGTGATGGGGCCCTGTGCTGAGGACCAGGAGTGGTGGGGGGGTGGGATGTGAAGCTCGGAAACATCGGGTGAGTCAGTGCGAATGTGACGAATGAGGCTTTGAAGGACGGGTAGGTCACGCTCGACTGACTGCTGAGTTGCCTGACCACCAACTCCTGCTAGGAGGAGCATGGACATGAACCGGTCAGCTTGGTCGTCGTCATGGAATGACACCTGGTATTTGGTATCGCCAATGTAAACGGGGTCCGAGGGGCGTGGGGGTGGTGGATGAATTGGTGGCGGTGGTGGGTTGGGTAGGGGGTTGTGTGCGATGAGCGCGCCGGGTAGGTCTAGGGTTGGACGTGCTGTCGTTGGTGGGTTTAGCACGGCGAGGAGGCATTGTGCAGGAGTTGTGTGTGTGTGTGAGTATATGCAAGAGACGATGAATACACACTAACCTAGGCAATCGAGCAAAATGAAATTCTAGGGCAAAAATTTAAAAATGAGCTAAGGAGCGAAGTTACCCAATATAGATGAAGATCTTTGCTCGTAGATGTCCCAACGCAACCCAATAGGAACAAGTGTGAAGCCACGACACTTCTCTTTAGTGAAAATCTGAAAATGGGGGGGAGATGGTGGGATTAGGGCTTGAGAAAGCGAAATGGGGGGGGGGGGGGGGGAGAGAGAGAGAGAGAGAGAGAGAGAGAGAGAGAGAGAGAGAGAGAGAGAGAGAGAGAGAGAAAACGATGGAGAGATGGAAGGGGTAGGTGGAGAGAGAGGCTAGAGGGGGAGTGGAGGTCGTGAGAGAAGTTTTCCGGCCGTTGGGTGAGCGGGGGAGACAAAACGACGGCGGATTTTGCGAGATCGGGCGAGAAAACGAACGGTCGGGGTGGTGGTTTATTTATAGGGTTTAAGTCGAACCGATCGGGTGAGTTGTCACCCGATCGGTTGACTATTAGGTCGAGATTTTCAGCTAAAGAGACGCTACAGGCGAACCGGTCGGTTGATAACTCACCCGATCGGTTGGTCGCTCCACAAATTTTCCCAAGAGTTTGGTACAGCTCACCCGGTCTGTCACCCGATCACGCTTCGTATCAACCGATCGATTGATCATTTCCCAAAAATTCTCGAGACTTCTGCACAGCTCACACGGTCTTCTCCCCGGTCACGCTTGCCTTCACCCGATCGGTTCGTTGAGTGACTGATACGGCCAGCAGCTGATACATCCCAACCGATCGGGTGGGTTATCAACCGATCGGTTGGGGCCTTGTTTTCTGCAAAAGTCCACAAATGGCCTAAGTCCCTCAACGGAAGTTCTTGCAGTTGGATTTATTTATTAAAATAGATGAAATAAAGTTAAAAAATAGTCCTAAAAATTGGAAACAAAGGTTTAGAGCATGGGTTGCCTCCCATGAAGCGCTTTTGTTTAACGTCATTAGCTCGACGCCCACAGATGATGTTCAAGGTGGGCGATACGGGTGATGCCCAAAGTCTGGCATCGCTTCAGCTTCAGAGCTGGTAGCTTTTGGTGTAGTCGGTGGCGACAAGAAAACTTGTTCGACGACTCTCCCTTTGTTGTCGGGGTCCGGGGCTTCTCCCTCATATTGGCGTCCACCGCCACTCGTTTAAGGATCCTGACCTTATCCCCGGTGAGCCCCATGGGCTCTTTACCTTTTCTCCTCGTAGGAGAAGCCTTTGGGAATCTGGGAGGGATCGCGTGTGCCGTATCCGTTATCCCAGCAACATTCTTTTTCGGGCCGAATGGTTCTTCTGAGTCCCCCAAGCTATCGGGGGGATTTCTTGAAAGAATTTCCCAGGAGCTTTCCTCCACAGCTCTCTCTTCTTCTAACTTCAGCACATTGCATCTTGGATCATCTGGGGGATCGGGGTGCTTCATTGACAACCCCAAGTCAAACTCGACCTTTTCGCTGCCGACGTTAAGGGAAAGCTTCCCATTATTCACGTCTATCAAAACTCCGGCAGTGGCCATAAAAGGCCGTCCAAGAATGATGGGGGTGTGTGCATCTTCAGGCATGTCCATGACAACGAAGTCCACATGCACATGCACCCCTCTAACATTGACGGGGAGGTCATCTACAACTCCCACCGGATACTTCACCGAACGGTCTGCAAGCTGTAGGGTCATTCTGGTGGGCTCCAAGTCGTCCATCCCTATCCTCTTATACAGCGACAAGGGCATCAAACTGATGCTCGCTCCAAGATCGACGAGCGCATGATGTATCTTTACCTCCCCGATCGTACAAGGGATAGAGAAGCTCCTCGGGTCTTTGAGCTTAGGCAGATTTGCTCTCTGAATGAGAGTGCTGCATTCTGCCGTCAATACGACCTTCTCCTTTCTAGAACCCTTTGTCACTAAATCCTTGAGGAATTTTGCGTAGGAGGGTATCGTCTCTATAGCTTCAAGGAAGGGAATTTGCAAGCTTAGATCTTTGACCATGGCAAAGAATTTGCCATACTTCTCGTCTATTTTGGCTTGGGCAAGCCGTTGCAGAAAAGGCACAACGGGCTTGAATACCCTGAGGTGCCCTTCCTCATCCTTTTTCTTCTCCTCTTAATGGATTTCCTCTGGAGTAGTTGGCTTTGACAACGAAGCACCTGCGTCATTCAATTTTTCAATCGGTTGCTCCACGACTGACGGTGCTTCTGGTTCCTTTGGGGGCACTCTAGTGGGGATTTGTGTTCCGCTCCTTAAGACGATAGCGGACACGTTCGCATGCTCGTGCGTGAGTGCCAAGGTCTGATTTGCTCCCCTCGGGTTCACCTCCGGTTGTGGCGGCAATAAGTTCTGCGACCTTGAAAGGTTCGTCACTTGTAACCCCAGCTGGGTTACTTGGTCCGTGAGAGCCCGGTGTCCCATTTTCAATTTCAAATTTATCTTCTCCTAGTTGGTAATATATTGAGTCAATAGGGACTCAACCGGAGAGATGGCCCTCTGCTGGCCAAATTGCTGCTGCTGTTGAACTGGTTGCTGATTCCGGGGAGCATATTACTGATATTGTTGTGGAGGCTGCTGCTGCTGAAACTGCTGCTGCTGAGGCCTAGCCAGCTGATATATCTGTTGTTGCTGCTGTTGAGACGGTGGATATACTTGCTACTGCTGCTGCTGCTGATACGGTGTCCGGTAGCTAAAGTTGGGGTGGTTCCAGTTGTTCGGAGAATAGGCCGGATTGGAGTTGGTTCATGGTGGAAAAGGCGCATTCCCCATAGGATTGTAAAATAACGCGCTCGCCTGGTCCACCGGGGGTGAAATGTCACCACCATCGAAGTCCCCCATGACTTCTGTTTCCACCGCGGCAATATGTTGCGTACTGGCACCACCGGTGCCTACCATCAAAGCAGAGATTTGGGTCGACAGTAAGTCAAACTTGCTGGATAGTTTGTCGACATCCTCGACCCTGTGGATGCCCCCAGATCTAGGTGTGGCTCTCTCGTCACACCACTGCTCATTGTTTAATGCCATATTTTCTAGAATTTGTCCGGCATCTTCTTCACTTCTTGACATAAAGGACCCTCCAGCCGCGACGTCCATGGAAGATTTCAAGTCATCCCTCAATCCGTTGTAGAACAGATTAATTATCTGCCATTTCAGAAGCTCATGATGAGGGCATCTTCGCTGCATTTCCTTATATCTCGTCCAAGCTTCATGCAAGGACTCGTGGTTGGCCTGGGAGAAGGAGGAGATCTCACTCCTCAGCTTCATGGTCTTCCCCGGAGAAAAGAACTTCATCAGAAAAGCATTTGAAAGCTTCTCCCAGGTGTTGAATGTGTTCGGGTCCTTCCCCCTAAGCCACAGCTTGGCCTTATCTCGCAGAGAGAAGGGAAATACCTTCAGACGGATCGCCTCAGTTGTGACACCATTTATCCGGAAGGTGTCACATTTCTCCAAGAAGGAGTCCAAATGTTCGATAGGGCTCTCCATGGGTGCCCCCGAGAATTGATCTTGCTGGATCCACGTCACCAAAGATGGATTAAGCTCGAAGCTTTGCGCCGTAATAGCAGGAGGATGGATGGCAGAGGTGGACTCGAGGGATGGCATCGAGTACTCCAGCAGGGACTTGTAAGGTGGGGTGTTCTCCCCCATGGTTTCCGGTTCTTCGCTTCTTCGCCTCTCTGTGGCAAGATGCCTTAGGGTGGCGTTTATCTCCGGATCAACGATTATCAAGTCGTCGAGACTCTTAAACTCCTGCGCATTAAAAACAACAAACACCCGTGAAGTGAAAAGTGGGAAAGAAACAAATAAAATAAAAAATAAAAATAAAAATAAGAAAATAAAATAGAAATGGAAAAAGAAGAATGCAAAAATTATCGCGAGATGGGGATATCCTAAAATAACAAGCACGTTGCCTCCCCGGCAACGGCGCCATAAAGCTTGACGTCCCCCGGGTTTTGCGCGCGATGGATGGCGTGGGGTGTATGATTGGGGGCGTGAGATTTAAGTATTTATAACCGCAAGCGCACGGTGTTGTAGTGTGCTTGGGGGTCGAACTCAGGGAGGCGTGGTTGTGCTTGTGTCAAGAAGGATCGGATTCACCCCGTGGGCGAGCTAGCCCGAATCGGATGATGGGTTGTCACAGAAAATGGAATGCGAGGGATAAACAATATAAAGGGAAAACCCGGGACTTCGGTTTCCACCCTATCGTGCGATGCTCGCCGATACGGCCTACGAGTAGGTTAGCGATCGGAATTATGGTCTAATGGTGAGACGTTGCCTCTAAGAGTGGTACCAGCGTCCCATGGGCTCGATATTCCGGTCGGTGCCCAGGATGATACGCCGGACTTCCCGGGTTCGGTCAGTGGACATTCCCATGTCCATTAACACTGACCGACTCCGGGAGCACTAAGCTCTCAACGATAACTCCCAACGTCTCGTCCTGCCGCTCCCGCGCGCTAGGATTCGACATCTACGCTAAGGGCATGAGCTACGGCTAGGGAGTCAACCGCCAAGTTTATTCCCCCTTGGCCCAACGGTCAAATGTGGTCTTTTTCCCACCGATGACAATAAAACACCCCGCGTAACCGGTAGATTCCTAATCCCTATCGATTTCCTAGTCCTATGGACGCATCGGGGAGGACCCACGGAGGGGTTTCCACCAAAATCCCAGATTTGGGAACTACTCACACGTATTTACTAAAAAGCGATCTAAACCAAAATTGACCGTTAAAAACATGATCAAGCGCTTGAAAAGCAGTAAGAGCAATGCTAATAACACTATATTAAAGTTTGGTAAAGATCGAAAAACTTACAAATATCTGAAAAATTACAGCCGTCAAGAGAGAGAAAAAACAGCAAAAAATAACAACTCCCATTTTTGGAAAACCTAGGGGTCCTATATATAGAATACGATATCACCTGATCGGTTGAAAAGTCAACCGATCGGGTGACCTGCTTCATTTCTTCGGCAGCTCAGCACTGGACTTCACCCGGTCATATGGCACGGTCGGTTGAGGGTTGAAGCTGATCGGTTGGATCTTCGTGCCGTCGGGTGAACTGGTCGGTTGAGCTCTCCGTGTCTTGGCTTCGGAGAATCGGCTACAGATGAACCGATCGGGTGAAGGTCACCTGATCGGTTGGCATTCAGCATCAAATTCCAGAGAGTTGGGGCGTTTGAACCGGTCTCTGAACTGACTGGTTGACTTTCCGCCCGCTTCAGCTTGTGTCCGGGTGGTGCACGCGTGCATCACCCGATCGGTTGGAAGTGACCAACCGATCGGGTGAGGGGCTGAAAGATGCTATCTTCGTCGTTTGACCCCTTGGATCATGCGTGACTCCTCTCGTTGCTCCAGGGACTCGTCATATTGACCGGTGCCCGCCGCGTGGCAGGCAAGGGGTTTAAATATTTGTAACCGCAAGCGCACGGTGTTGTAGTGTGGCTTGGGGGTCGAACACAGGGAGGCTAGGATGTGCTTGTGTCAAGGAGGACCAAAATCACCCCGTGGGTGAGCTAGCCCGAATCGGTTGATGGTTGTCACGATATAGGAATTCAAGGTATGAACAATAAGAAAATAAACCGGGGACCTTGGTTTCCACTCCAACGAGCGACTCTCCCCGATACGACCTACGGGTAGGATAGCGATCGGAATTAGGGTCTAATGGTGAGACGTTGCCTCCGAAAGTGGTACCGGCATCCCATGGGCCAGATATTCCGGTCGGTGCCCAGGATGATACACCGGACTTCCCGGATTCGATCAGTGGGCACTCCCGTGTCCATTAACACTGATCGATTCCGGGAGCACTAAGCTCGCAACGATAACTCCCAACGTCTCATCCTGCCGCTCCCGCGTGCTAGGATTCGGCGTCAACGCTAAGGGCGCGAGCTATGGCTAGGGAGTCAACCGCCAAGTTTATTCCCCCTTGGCCCAACGGTCAAAGGCGGTCTTTTTCCCGCCGATGACAATGAAACACCTCGCGTAACCGTTAGAAACCTAATCCCTATCGATTTCCTAACCATATGGATGCATCGGGAAGAGCCCCCGAAGGGGTTTCCACCAAAATCCCAGATTTGGGAACTACTCACAAAAATTCATTAAAAAGCGATCTAAATGAAAATGAACCGTTGGAATCATAATCAGACGATAGGAATGCGGAAGTAATAGAGTAATTAAGACAATACTAAAATTTGAGAAAGATCCGACAACTTACAAAAGAACAGAAATTACAGCCGTCACAATAGGAGAAAACAGTAAAAACTAGCAGCTCCCCCGTTTCTGGAACCCTAGGGGTTCTATTTATAGACTCTCGCATCACCCGATCGGTTGACAAGTCAACCGATCGGGTGATCCGTTACAGATAATGAACAGAAAACGACGAGCTTTCACCTGGTCATATGAACCGGTCGGGTGAGTTCTTGGAGTGACCGGTTGGATCTTGGCGCCATCGGGTGAAGTGATCGGTTGGGTGCCCGTGTCTTCAGCTCCTCAGCATCAGCTACAGATGAACCGATCGGGTGAGAGTCACCCGATCGGTTGGAATTTTGTTCGAAAAGACAGAGAACAGGCCCCCGCTGAACCGGTCTATGAACCGGTCGGGTGACTTCCACATGAGCTCCGGCTGAGACCGGGTGGTGCACGCATGCATCACCCTATCGGTTGGAGATGACCAACCGACCGGGTGAGGGGCTGAAAGATGTATTCTTTGACGTTTGACCCCCTGGATCACGCGTGACTCCTCCCGTTGCTCCGGGGACTTGAGATATCGTCATTAAACATCCCCTACGCGGCCAATCTCCTGTAAACATGGAGAAACAAAGAAAAGTGAAAGAAAACGAGAAAATACGAGAAAACGAATAAAAGACGGCGAAAAACACGGAGAAACACAAAAGAAAACGTGCGTGAATATATAAAATATAAACGCACGTCAAAATCCCCCAAGCTGAACTCTTCCTCGTCCTCGAGGAAGACGAGTGAGAGTAAGAGCTCGGAGGGGAAAAATAGAGAGAAAGAGAGAGAAAGAAAACTCTATACCCTAGATCGTCCGTCAGAGCCAACAAAATCAAAAACGACACACCAAGCAAGCAGACGTCAAATCACACCACTAAACCTATGAAAACGGGTCCAAATAAGTGTCGTGGGCCCACGCGGTGAAGCGCGAGTGAGTGCGGTCGTGTGCTAGCAAATGGTGTCGCTTTCTACAATGTGCCATGAGCTCATATACGCAAATCCAGGAAATGACCCAAATACCGATTCGAATTTAAAATTGCGGTGAATATTAGTTCAAGCATGCATGAGAAGAGTATAAGAAGTGAAACGTATCATGCGTCGGGGACTCCACAACTAAGGTTAAGGAAATCACGCCACTATAGCCTAGATACTAGCTAAAAAGTTCCCGAGCCAAGTGTTTTCGAAAACGATGGGGGTTGAGACGATGTGGAGAAGAACACTCGGTGCAAATTCTCGCCTTCCCTTTATTCTCGGTAGATAGGAAAAATATTCACACTTGAAATTTTTGGGTTTTGGGTATTTGTATTTTTTTGATTTTGGGCTATAAAAAATTTTTCTTTTCTTTTCTTTTTGGGTTTTTCTTTTCTTTTCTCTTTTTTTTGGATATTTGGGTTTTTGGCTATACACATGTGTACTCTCCCAAGTGGGAGAACGGTACACGACGAGGGGATTTGCACCAAGTAAAACAAAAAAGAAGTCGGAATCTAAACACTTGGGCAAAGGAAACTATTCTCGCTAAATAGAGCATAGGCTAAATGGGTTATCCTAGTCCTTAATTGTGGAATCCCGACGCATGTGAATTGAGATATACGATATAAATATAGCATGCATATAGTAGAATCAAATACTGCATATTCAAATCGAAGCATGATAATCTAGGGGTGATTCCTGGACAGGTATATAAAATAAAATCACAAAGTAGAAGCATACCAAATAGCTAGGCACGACGCACGACTCACAAAAAGCTAAGTGGACCCACGATGCGTGAAATGCAAGAGGACTCGAAATCCTAGGGTTAGTGAGTGTGATTATCGATGCCATGCTAGGTGTGTGTGACTTTGAGGCGATTCATCATAGGATTCATATCTAGGAGAAAGAGATAAAAAGAAGAGAAGAGAGAAAAAAGAAGAAAAAATAAAAAAAAAACACGATGAAAACGACACAAAAAAATGAAAAAGAAGGACTCAAATGACGCACACAGTGCGACTCCCCCAAGCTGAAGTTTGCATTGCCCTCAATGCAATATGAGTGAGAACAGGATGGCAATGAAGATGGGGGGGAATACGCACCGACACAAAAAGAAATGAAAACGAGGAAAACACAGAGATGAAACTGAAAATAAAGAAAGATCAAAATCAAAATCAAACGATACGAAAATGAAAATAAAATCACACGACACGACACTCAAAAAGTGAAAAACAAGCACACACACAAAAATGAGAAGAACAACAAAACACGACAACACACCAAAATAGACGTCCCCCAAGCTAGACCTGACAGTGCTAGCGAAATGAAATGTGATCGTGAAATGTAGAGATATGCAAGGGGGAGTCAAAAACAAACAAGGTTAAATCAGAAAGCAGAAGAAGGTGAGTCCTCGTCCTCCTCGGAAGAGGGTGTGGCTGGGTGGTCGGGGGAGGCTGGGTGTGTGCGGAGAAGTGGGGAATGAGGTGGAGGAATAGGGGCAGCGGTGGTGTGAACGATGGAAGGAGTGTCGGTGGAGGTGGGTGGTGGTGGTAGGACGGCGATCAAGGCGGTGGTGAGAGGAATAGAAATGGGGGAAGAAGATGTGGTGGTGACGGTAGTGGGTGGTGGTGGGAGAGATCTGGAGCGCACCGGCAATTTCCTCCGGCGCACGTATGCAGTGATGGATGAGGAGGGAGGGGGTAGGGTGGGTGCGATGGAAGTGGTCGGGAGGGGGGAAGTGGATACCGGGATGGGAATAGATGAGGGAGGAGAAGAATGTGGTGAGGGAGGTGATGGATGTGGGGATGTGTGGGAGGGTGGAGGAGAAGATCGCCGAGGTGGTGAAGGTGGAGGTGGTAAAGGTGGAGGTGGTCCGTGGATGTGAGTGAGAAGGTGAAGAATGGCGGCCACGTTCCTCTCAAGTGCGAGGAAATGTGGGTGAGTGAGAAAAGAGGACGGTGATGGGTCCGAGGAGGCAGAGGACATGGCGAGCTCACGAAGGGCAGCGACATCCCTTTCAAGACCAAGACGGGCCGAGACCTGGCGGCGACCAAAAAATGTGGACAGACGTGAGGCAGAAGTGGTGCCGCCAGGTAAGGTGGAAGTGGTGCCGGCGGCGGTGGTCATGTCGGCACAGGAGACAAGGCTAGAAATGGCCGCAAAGAGGTGCTCAGACGTGATGGGCCCCGGAGCAGAAACAGGGCGACTCGGGCCAGCCCATATATCTCCCCGAGATGCAGGGATATCCTGCTCGCCTAAGTGGGCGGCAGGGGACGGTGGTCTGCATGCGTCTGCGGGAAAGAAAGGAAGGTTCAACCCCGCTAGGAAGTCGGGATCAGGTGGGAAGGTCCAATCTCCCACAAGAGCAATGGTCATGCGAGCGGGGTAGGGGAGAATGGTGTAAGGGGCAGGGGGTGGCCATAATTGAAGATGAAGCGGCCATCGGAGTGGGGTCTAATCATGTGAATGTGCCGCAGGACATCAATATCGAGCTGTGAGGGTCCTGCGGTAGTGGGAAGATTATTGGGGATGTGAATATTAAATTGGGGGTAAGAGCAAATGATAGTAATGATGCCCCCACAACAAAACTTCCCCTTACTGGCCCGACTGATCTCGAGTAGCTTGTAAACAAGCCAATCGCCGCCATGGATGGGGACGGTAGGGGCCCTGAAGCTAATCCCATCATCGTCCCGGACAAAAGGGAAAGTCATGGCCCAAAGGATAAAAAGGTCAGGGATAGTCACGGTGCCGGACTCGTCCCTAGGAAAAAATGCAGATGATATGATCCTGTGGGCCAAATGAAACACGGGATGAATGATGGAGGATGCCTTGGCCCTTCCTCGGGGATAGTCATGGAGCAGTGTGAGGCGGAACCAGAATTGATCGACGTTAAACTCGGGCGTGTACCCGTAGTGTCGGATGGAGTCATCCCCAAGATTAGGGAAACCAAATATATCGTTAATTGTGTTTAGATTTGTGGTGACATTCCTGTTACGCACCCGGAATTTAATGATCGACCCGGACTCCCAAACAAGTGTAGAGAGAAATTCGAGGGTGAGTGCCGGGTAGGATACGACAGATGTATTAAGAAAGGCCAACCATCCTAAGTTAACGAAAAGAGATTCGACCTCGGTGTAGACACCGAGATCGACAAGTGTTTGTGTGTGCGGGAACTTAGTAGATAGATGCCCCCGAGCATCGAGCCTACGGTAAAAATCCTTGTGCTCTTGGTTCCTAAAGATATACCCATGCGGGCCCAACATTGGGTCCACAGGGGGGATAACAGGCGGGGGAGGGCCAAGTGTCAGTGCTCGTGTGTGGGAAGGGGGACGTGTTTGTTTACATCTCTTTCGAGACGGTTCCTCCTCCCGCATAATCCCCTTCCCCTTGTCTTTATCCTTAGCCATGCGTGAGTGTGCGTGTATGAATGAGTGCAAAAAGCAATGGATGCACCCTAACACAAGCAAAACGAGCAAGCACAATTTATAGGGCAAAAATAGAAATATGAGCTTAGGAGCGAGTGTACCCAAGCGAAATGGCGAAGCTTGCTCGTAGATGTCCCCACACTGTGCAATGAGAGTGGCGTGGAGCCGCGGCGACCTCTTTCAGCAAGAATTTCCGAAATGGGCGTTGTTTTGGGGGAATTAGGTCAGAAAATCGAAGTGAAGGGAGAGAGAGGGTGAAGATGAGGGAGGGATTGATGGAGGAGGTGGAGAGAAGGAGTAATGGAGGAGTAGAGGACGTGGGGGAGCGAGAATCGGCCGTTGGGGAGGAGAGGCAGGCAAAACGACGGCGACAATGGCGATCGGGCGAGGGTGAAAACGAACGGGTGGTCGGGGGTTTATATAGGGTTTTAAGTCGAACCGATCGGGTGACTTTTCACCCGATCGGTTGACGGTTAGGTCAAAAATTCTTGTCGAAGGAGTGCTACAGGAAAACCGGTCGGTTGACTTGTCAACCGATCGATTGGCCGCTCCACTCATTTTCCCAAGAATTGAGGGCTGCTCACCCGGTCGCTTCAACCGATCGCGCTCGAACTCAACCGATCGGTTGATATTCCCCAAAAATTTCCCGAGAGTTCTCCCCAGCTCACCCGGTCTGTCACCCGGTCTCTTAATTCTTCAACCGATCGGTTCATTTGGGGACAGACTTCGGCTTGTATCTGATACACCCCAACCGATCGGGTGAGAACTCACCCGATCAGTTGAGGCCTTGTTTTCTGCAAAACCCAACAGATTTGTCTAAGTCCCTGAACGAATGTTCTCGTGGCTGATTTTATTTATAAAAATAGATAACATAAAGTAAAAAAAATAACACTAAAAAGTGGGGAAAAATTTTAGAACATGGGTTGCCTCCCATGAAGCGCACTTGTTTAACGTCGTTGGCTCGACGCCCGCAAGAGATGTTCACGGTGGTTGATACGGGTGATGCCCGAAGTTCGGCATCTCTTCTTCATTGGAGCTGAAGTCCTTTGGAGTAGTCAGCGGCTGGAGAAAGATTTGCTCGACCACTCTCTCCTTGTTCTTGGGATCCGGGGGCTTCTCTTTCGTATTGGCGCTTACCGCCATCTTCTTAAGGATCCGGACCTCGTCTTTGGTGAGGCCCATGGGTTCTTTCCCTGTTCTCCTCGCAGGAGGAGCCTTGGGGAACCCGGGAGGGGTCGTTCTTGCTGCGTTCGCTCTCCCAGCAGCATCATTGTTCTTAGGGCCGTCTCGGTCTTCTGAATCCTCCAAGTCATCGGGGGGGGGGGGGGTTCCTTAAGAGAATCTCCCAGGAGCTCTCCTCAACAGCTTTTTCTTCTTCCATCTCCAGCAAATTACACCGAGGGTCGTCTGGGGGATCGGGGTACTTCATGGATAACCCCAGATCAAATTCAAATTTTTCTCCGCTGACGTTTAGAGAAAGTTTTCCGTTCTTCACATCAATCAAAACGCCAGCAGTGGCCATGAAAGGCCGTCCCAGGATGATGGGGGTGTGTGCGTCTTCAGGCATGTCCATGACTACGAAGTCTACTGGCACATGCACCCCTTTTACATTAACAGGGAGGTCATCCACAATCCCCACCGGATATTTGACCGACCGGTCAGCTAGTTGTAGGGTCATACCGGTGGGCTCCAAATCACCCATTCCTATCCTTCTATACATCGACAAGGGCATCAAACTTACACTCGCTCCGATATCGACGAGTGCACGATGAATCTTTACTGCCCCGATCGTGCAAGGAATTGAGAAGCTCCCCTGGTCTTTGAGTTTCGGCGGATTTGCCCTCTGGATGAGAGCGCTACATTCCACCGTCAACACTACTTTCTCCTTTCTAGACCCTCTAGTCACCAAATCTTTCAGGAATTTCGCATAGGAGGGGATTGTTTCGATTTCTTCTAGGAAGGGGATTTGCAAGCTCAGGTCCTTGACCATGGCGACGAACTTGCCATATTTCTCATCAATTTTGGCCTGAGCTAACTGTTGTGGAAATGGCACTACGGGTTTGAACACTTTCGAGCTCCCTTCCTCGTTCTTCTTCTTCTCTTCTTCAGAGACTCCCTCCGGAGTCATGGGATTTGATGACGAAGCACCTGCGTCGTTTGATTTTTCGATCGGTCGCTCAACGACCAACGGTGCTTCCGGTCTGTTAGGGGCCACTCTAATAGGGATTTGTGTCCCGCTTCTCAGAACGATAGCGGACACATTTGCATGCTCGTGCACGAGTGCCGACGTTTGGGTTGCTCCCCTCGGGTTCACCTCCGGTTGTGGCGGCAATTGGTTTTGTGACATTGAGAGGTTCGCCACTTGTAACCCCAGCTGGGTTACTCGGTCCGTGAGGGCCCGCTGACCCATTTCCAGCTTCTGATTGATCTTCTCCTGGTTGGTTATATATTGAGTCAAGAGAGACTCAACCGGAGAGACAGCCCTCTGTTGGCCATACTGCTGTTGCTGCTGGATTGGCTGCTGATTCCTGGGGGCGTAAAATTGTTGCTGAGGTTGCTGCTGATATTGTTGCTGCTGAATCTGACTCTGTTGTGGCCTAGCCAGCTGATATGGTTGTTGCTGTGGCTGCTGAGGCGGCGAGGGCTGAAATGGTGGCCGGTAACCAAAGTTAGGGTGGTTCCGGTTGTTTGGAGAGTAGGCCGGGTTGGAATTGGTTCTTGGCGGATACGGCGCATTTCCCGTGGGGTTGTAAAATAGTGCGCTCGCCTGGTCCAACGGTGGTGAAACGTCACCACCGTCGAATTCTCCAAAGAATTCGGACTCTACCGCTGAAATCTGCTGCGTACCGGCCCCACCGGCTCCTACCATTAGTGCGGAGATCTGGGTCGAAAGCAAGTCGAACTTGCTCGAAAGTTTATCGACGTCCTCGACTCTGTGTATACCCCCAGACCTGGGTGTGGCTCTCTCGTCACACCACCGCTCATTGTTGGATGCCATATTTTCCAGAATATGTCCGGCATCTTCCTCGCTCCTTGACATGAAGGAACCCCCAGCCGCGGCGTCCATAGAAGATTTCAGGTCATCCCTCAGCCCATTGTAGAACAGATTAATAATCTGCCACTTTGGAAGCTCATGGTGAGGGCATCTTCTTTGCATTTCCTTATATCTCGTCCAAGCTTCATGCAAGGACTCGTGGCTGGCCTGGGAGAAGGAGGAGATCTCACTCCTCAACTTCATGGTCTTCCTCGGAGGAAAGAACTTCGTCAGAAAAGCGTTGGAGAGCTTCTCCCAGTTATTGAAAGTGTTGGGGTCCTTCCCCCTAAGCCATTGCTTGGCTTTGTCTCGCAACGAGAAGGGGAACAGCTTCAGATGGATAGCCTCAGTCGTGACACCATTAATCCGGAAGGTGTCACACTTCTCCAAGAAGGAGTCTAGATGCTCGATCGGGCTCTCCATGGGTGCACCCGCAAACTGATCCTGCTGGATCCACGTCACCAAAGACGGCTTTAGCTCGAAGCTTTGGGCCGCAATAGCTGGACCACGGATGGCGGAAGTCGACTCGATGGATGGCATCGAGTACTCCAACAGGGACTTGTGCGGCGGGGTGTTCTCCAATATTCTTGGTAATGTCATTTTAGAAAAGAAAAAGCATGTATTTATTAATGCTAAGAAAATTGAATCCTCTAATAATATGAAAAAGGATACTATTCATATTCCAAAGAAGACCAATTTTTCTACAACTTCTAAGAAAACCATTATGCATAATATTTGGATTCCCAAAGATATTTGTTTATATGACAAGGATTTATATGTTTCTAACTTTATGCAAATTTCATTCTTTCTTCAAATTATTTGAAGAAAACCAAACTCTACATGGGTTTTGTCACGGTCGCTTTTCGATCGTACGTTTGTCTTGCGCTTACCTTCCTTTCGTATGCGTATTTTTAGTTGCCTCTTCTTGTATCCCAAACGTGCGATGTAATATGTCGTTGTGATCCTCTGAGAGAGTACTTATTTGTGAAATTTTTCATGAACGTCATTTCACGGCTCATTCTCCCACAAATTAGCTATGTTTTGAAGGGGTGTCGTAACTTTAGACTTCGTCGTTTGATCTTTTTATTTTTAGTTCCGTTTTCCATTATGACCGATCATCGTAGTCTCGACCCTCTCGTCGACACGGTCGTCTCGATATTTTTCTTGCATTTATCAGACATCGTTAGACTGGTATTTCACATTAATCACTTTTAATTTGCAATTAGCTTAGACTTATCCCTAATTAAATAACCTAATCTAATCATATAGGAATATTAAGTTTCATGTTGAAATATTCCTAGCTATCTACACCCTAAACCTACCCTCCCCCTCTCACATACCCTCTCTCCAATCAAGCTTAAGTGTACCCTTTTCTAACCCAATTAGCAAATGACCCCTCATTGTTTCCAACTTACGCAACCTAGGTTTTTCCTCACCAAAACGCAGCCGCCAACAATTGTGATCCACAACCACCCTTGCAACAATCACCGGCCTCCTCAACTCGCCGGCGACCACCCCCTTGTCTGGCCATCCCCCTCTCTTTCCTCTCTCCTCCCTCCACAAAAGAGAACCCACGATCAGCCCTAACAACCAGCCGGCACAACCCCCTAAAGCTACCACTCCCCCACCTATCTCCAGCCATCTGACCGCCGGCCACCCAGCCTCCTGTACAACCGCCCCTCCTACTAGAAACGCCAGCCTCCTCCTCTTCAACTCAGCCCGCAACACCCCTAGCACACTTCCGGCCATGTCCCTCCACCCTATAAACCCGTCGGCCACTTGCTCCTCCACGTCTCCCCTTATCGAAACCACGCACACCCCTGCCCTCCTCCTTCACGGCCTGCACCCATCTCCAGCCCCTTGCCGCACAACACCAGCCGAAAACCCCCTCAAAATAGCCCCTCTCCACACAAATCTGCCATCTTCAAGCCTTAGATCTGCAGTTTGTTTCTCCTTCACCCACGGCCAGGCCGCCCATTGGTCACTGTTCACGCACCGTGTACGCTGTCCTAGTTGTCGCCGTCATCGTCGTCATCGCCGCAAGCTGTAGATGTCACCGTCCCTTGCACGCTACCGGAGTCCAACCCCTGACGTCGCTACCCAACGTTAATGTAGCTCTCGCGTCGTGTTAAGGTATTGCTGAACCGTAGGAACCCGTACCCGTATGTTTAACAAGATAAAAACTGGTAATTTCCTTTGCTTGGTTAAATAACTAATTGAAGATAATAATATGGGTTTGTAGGTTTGGTTGATTGATTTGGAGCACATAGGAAGTTCTGGACTCCGTTGAATTGAGACTTACAGCACGTCGTTTCAGGCAAGTGAAACTTGTACAATAATTTATTAGGCCATATTTAGGCCATTCTATGATTTTTGTGTAAAAGAGACTAGGCGGTGAAACGGTAGTCGCCTAGACGCCATACTTGATCAAGCTTGACAACGAAGCTAGATCCGACACCCATACTTGATCTAGCTTGACAACGAAGCTAGAACCGACACCTTGCCATGATTCATGCATCTCACATGCCATGTTTAATTTTGATAAATGGTACGCATGCATTAACTGCTTTTTATACTATCATGTTGCAAATTGCCATGTCATTTCATGCATTGAATGTTTGTCATGATTGCGTAGCACACGCTACTATTGAAATGTATGCTGCGGCGAGTAGGATTTTGACTCCTACATATTGATTGAGGCTAGGCACTTGCATGCCGGGTACAACCCTATGCCAAACCAAAAACACTACCTGGCTCGTGATCCAGAAGCGAGCATAGTGTGTTGGTGAAGAACCAACGATCGATACACGTGGAGGGGTAGGGTTAAGCGACCACTCAGTGTAGAAGTGTGCCCGATCAGCAACTTCAGCTGTAAGGCATAAACCCTGTGCACAATGAGAACTCATGTTTTATCTCTTTTAACGATATATTGTTTAGTAGCTCTTGCTACGACGTGTCATATCATGCTCATGTTTAAACTGCTGCATTCATTAAAATAACATGTCATGTCATCATCATTATTTTAGAACTACTAGTTGTACTCTTTTGCTTTTATGTTTCCTTGCACAAAAGTCTTCCATTTACCTTTTAGAGACTTTTGCTGACATGTGCTCTTTTCTCTTTGAGTGTCACATGTCAGGTTTTGAGCCTGAGTTTGTTGCTGAGGACGACAGTTTGCTGACGTCCAGTTCGGGGACACCAGAGTTCCACACTTAGTCTCAGTTGGAGGTTTCCTCTTAGCTGTTGTTTACCTTCCTAGTAACTGCTGTTAGGTCGTTCGGTGCGTAGCACCATTACTTGTTTTAGTTTCGGCCATGCTTAGGCCTTCTTTTCAGACTCTATACTTTTCTTTATGACTATCTCTGTTTGTTTGGAATAAAATCTGTGGATGTTGAATGTTGGATAATTTTAATTGTCTACCTTTCTTTATTATTATTGTTGTTTCGTCGTAATGCAAAGAACCTGCTAATGGATTAAGTGACCAGACGTTTATCAGACTGTAGCTTCACAGCTCCAAGTCTGAGCGGACATCTTCACGTCTCTCCTCCCGTACTTGGAAAGCAGGACATGACAGGTTTTAGTGGTGGCCCATGCAGGTCGTTGCACCTGCGTAATATCGAAACAACAACAATAATTAAAAACGTCCATTGAAAAATTCGAAACTTGCTGTTCTGGAAGATCATCCGCTTCGTTATCGTCAGGATCTTTTTTTAGACTATTAGCGATGGATTCAGGTACGCTTCTGCTAAACAGAGTAGGTAACATTTTAAGATTCAGCATGTGGTATATCTAGATCTGTATTATTGGGCTTGAATACATTAATCTAGATCTTTAGTTTCTACGCTTTATAGATGTTACATATCTAATAAGGTTAATTGCAGAAAATATTGTTCTATTGGCACACATGCACTAAAACTTTTCGAGTCATAAAATTTGAGTCTAATATGAAGGTTTTCCTTGTCTTAGATGGTAGGAATACTTAGATAGATGTCCAGGTTTGATAGTCAGGCACCTTCGTCTAGAGTTAGTCGTACTCATCTTAGGTTATCTTAGTAGCCTCTCACCCAGCTCTGACCATATTAGATTTCTAGAGTTTTTCCTTTAGTCGTTCACTTGGGCCTATCAAATTTCGGGCTCAGCAGAACGTAATCTTGATCCTCTCAGGACCCTTTCCCTGAGATTTCTATTACAGTCTAGTCCATTAGAGAGTCTTAGTGCTAAGTTTCTCCCAATCTTTAGTCGGTCCGTAAATTAGAACCCCTGATTTCTACCATTTTCCAAATCATTACGCCTGAGCTAATGACCATAGAATCCCATCGTAGCAGATTCACTAAGTTCTTTTAGTCGTGCGTTTGAATATTTGATTCACTTCCTTGATTTCGATTCACGTGATTCTCCATGTCGTTCATCATCAATCGTTAAATCTTCTCCATTACTATCCTGATCATTCGAAAAACATTTTCAATATTATTTATTTTTTGAATTCCTCTCCCGGTTTAAATTATTTGAAAACATTTAGCATGCGCTTAGACTTTCTATATTCTTAGAATTTCGAAACTTCTTCGCCGAAATCTTTAAATTACTATCTTATAATATTTTCTAACCTATATCTTTCATACTCATGAGAATATTTTACTTTCTTCATATAATGATTTTTTTCGATAATCAAATATACCATTTCTTCTCTTACTATATATATTACTTAACGTTATTTCCAACAACTTATTTTACTGACTTCTAAATATTTCCATACAAAAGAGAACTCCAACTTTTCAAGTATGGCCGTTTTTATATTCTTCGTATTTTAACTTATATCATTTACACACTATTCTCCTGTATTTTATCTTTCTTTTCCTTACTTAAATATTCACAATCATATCTCTATTTCACCGAATCAAGCTATCTCCTTATCCTCGCCTTATCTGAACCCGTTCATCCCGATCTTGTTTCGTTACGCTTTTTGATTTTGGTCCCTTTACCATTGCTTAGTCATCCTACTAGTGCTTGTCGTTGCCTAGGTCAACCTTAGTTTAGTGGTGGGCCCATTAATTTTATTGGGATGTTGTCGTGGTGCATGTGTATAAGTAGAGTGTGTGGACCTGTGTGTGTGAACCCCCTGCGTACCACTCATGTATGAGTGTGCTACCCTTAGTATATTAATGATTGTCTCTTGTGTTATATATGCATACTCAGTGGTATTCGTGATATATATGCAGTTGTATGAATAATAGTATTTATAAATATATGTGTGGATGACTATACCACTTTAGGGATGTCTGTGTATATTAGAATTGGTGTTGGAATATCTACTAGTGGTGTATGTAGTATGAAGATACTTGTAAATGCTTGAAATAGTATACTAGTAAGTCATGTACATGTTGGGTGTAATGATAATGGATGTACTTATAGTTAAGTGTGCATGCCTATTACATGATTTATATGTTAGTACGTTTGAGCGTGTGCTCATACGTAGTTATGTATGTGCTTAGGCATATGTAGAAATATACCTACTGTATGAATATGTGTGATATATGTATGGTAATAGGATTATAATTTTGTATGGTACTACTTGCCTTTACGAGATGTTGTGTGTATACGTTTATACCATGAGGAATACACGATCATTGTATGTCATGACTATGTATGGATAGGTATATGTAATAGTATGCTAATTATATGTAAATTGCTATGGTGTGAATATATCATATGGATGTCTATGTTTTGTGTAGATATGTGGTAAGCGTATAAGCATGTAGGTATGGTGGGTATGCAATGTGTATGTGTGTAGTAATGTGTATGTGACTATACGATGTATGCATATATAGGATAGTGTATTTTGATTGTATACGTGTGTTGATGTTTGTAATATTATTATAGTATGTAAAGTGATTGTATTATTGGGGTGTTACTTGACTAAATATAAAGTGTTATTGATATTATTGTGTGTGTATGATTACATTGATATATATATATATATATATATATATATATATATATATATATATATATATATATATATATATATATATATATATATATATATATATATATATATATATATAAAAGAGTGGTGTGTTAGTATTGGTAAAATATCGTGTTATGAATATAAAGTATTCTGGTTCTTGTATGGGTCCTTGAGTCTCACTCATGCTTGAGTGGGTATACTCTAAGTTTATTGTTATGATTGTCTGTGGTTTACGTATAGTACTATGAATATAGTAATGGATGATGTGTGTATAGTGATAGGTTTGGTTGTGCATGGTTACATTACGCACATGGTTGTGGGTGGCTATACCATTATATAGTTATAGGCGTTAGTCTTGTAGTACAGTTACTTACTAAGGTTTTACATGTTCGAATGTATATATGTTAGCTAAATTAGGTGTGTAGATGTGCTAAGTATATAGTGGTATGAGTGGCATGTATGGATGATATGTTAGCGTGTGTCGGCGTGCACCATGCACGGGTAAGTATGTGCTAAGCTATGGGTGTTTGTGACTATGGTATGTGTGATGTGTCTTGAATATAGTTATAGGATTGTATGTGATGTGTATATATGATGAAGTACCTGCGTGTATTTGAATAATTATAGGTTATGTATTTATAGTAGGGGTGAATGTATATTAGATATAGCAAACATGATTTAATATTGTATGGTGTGATTGCATGTATTGATATGTTTGGTGTTGGATGTATACTAGGAGATATAGGTAGTAGTATACCCATGTTGTTCTGTTCATAGGTAATTACCTATATGTGAAGTACTACGATTGTATTTGCTGGTGTGAACTATTTTTATGTAAGTATGTGTACCATAGTTATGTGTTAAGTTAGTGATAGTTATATAAGGGATGTACATGACTATATGAATGATTAAAGTACGTGTATGAATTTGACTGTCTATAATAGGTATAAGTAGAGAATATGCATATATATGTATATACATGGTTGTAGTATTAATGTTTGACTACCTAGTCCATATATAAACACTTGTAGTAACTATACATGGTTTGAATTATAGTGTGATGTGATTGGGGTAGTTACTAGAGTGGCTAGGTATATTTATAGTTAGAAAGTACGATGACGGACTTTATTCTAAGGTGGGTAGGATGTCACGGTCGCTTTTCGATCGTACGTTTGTCGTGCGCGTACCTTCCTTTCGTACGCGTATTTTTAGTTGCCTCTTCTTGTATCCCAAACGTGCGATGTAATATGTCGTTGTGATCCTCTGAGAGAGTAATTATTTGTGGAATTTTTCGTGAACGTCATTTCACGGCTCATTCTTCCACAAATTAGCTTTGTTTGAAGGGGTGTCATAACTTTAGACTTAGTCGTTTGATCTTTTTATTTTTTGTTCCGTTTTTTGTTGACCTAGCTCCTGATCGATCATCATAGTCTCGACTCTCTCGTCGACACGGCCGTTCCGATATTTTTCTTGTATTTATCGGACATCGTTAGACTGGTATTTCACATTAATCACTTTTAATTTGTAATTAGCTTAGACTTATCCCAAATTAAATAACCTAATCAATCCTATAGGAATATTACATTTCATGTTGAAATATTCCTAGCTATCTACACCCTAAACCTACCCTCCCCTTCTCACACACCCTCTCTCAAATCAAGCTTAAGTGTAACCTTTTTCTACCCCAATTAGCAAATGACCCCTCATTGTTTCCAACTTACACAACCTAGGTTTTTCCTCACCAAAACGTAGCCGCCAATAATTGTGACCAACGGCCACCCTTGCAACAATCGTCGGCCTCCTCAACCCGCCGACGTCCACCCCTTGTCCGGCCATCCCCCTCTCTTTCCTCTCCCCTCCCTCCATAAAAGAGAACCCACGGCTAGCCCTAACAACCAGCCGACGCAACCCCCTAAAGCTGCCGCTCCCCGACCTATCTCCGGCCATCTGACCGCCAGCCACCCTGCCTCCTGTACAACTGCCCCTCCTACTAGAAACGTCAGCCTCCTCCTCTTCAACTCAGCCCGCAACACCCCTAGCACACTTCCGGCCATGTCCCTCCACCCTATAAACCCATCGGCCACTTGCTCCTCCACGGCTCCCCTTACCGAAACCGCACACACCCCTGCCCTCATCCTCCACGGCCTGCACCCATCTCCAGTCCCTTGCCGCACAACACCAGCCGCAAACCCCCTCAAAACAGCCCCTCTCCACACAAATCTGCCATCTTCTAGCCTTATATCTACTGTTTGTTTCTCCTTCATCCACGGCCAGGCCGCACCACCTCAGGCCGCCCATTGGTCTGTTGTTCGCGTGCCGTGTACGCTGTCCTAGTTGTCGCCATCATCGCTGCAAGCCGTAGACGTCACCGTACCTTGCACGCTATCGGAGTCCAACACCTGACGTTGCTACCCGACGTCAGTGTAGCTCTCGCGTTGTGTTAAGGTATTGCTGAACCGTAGGAACCCACAACCGTATGTTTAACAAGATAAAAACCTGTAATTTCCTTTGCTTGGTTAAATAATTAATTGAAGATAATAATATGGGACTATAGATGTGGATGATTGATTTGGAGCACATAGGAAGTTCTGGACTCCGTTAAATTGAGACTTACAGCACGTCGTTTCAGGCAAGTGAAACTTGCACTGTAATTTGTTAGGCCATGTTTAGGCCATCCTATGATTTTTGTGTAAAAGAGACTAGGTGGTGAAATGATAGTCACCTAGACGCCATATTTGATCTTGCTTGACAACGAAGCTAGATCCGACACCCATACTTGATCTACTTTGACAACGAAGCTAGATCCGATACCTTGCCATGATTCATGCATCTCACATGCCATGTTTAATTTTGATAAATAGTACGCGTGCATTAACTGCTTTTTATACTATCATGTTGCAAATTGTCATGTCATTTCATGCATTGAATGTTTGTCATGATTGCGTAGCATACGCTACTATTGAAATGTATGTTGCGACGAGTAGGATTTTGACTCATACATATTGATTGAGGCTAGGCACCTGCATGCTGGGTACAACCGTATGCCAAACCAAAAACACTTCTTGGCTCGTGATCCAGAAGCAAGCATAGTGTGTTGGTGAAGAACCACCGCTCGATACACATGGAGGGGTAGGGTTAAGCGACCACTTGGTGTAGAAGTGTGCCCGATCAGCAACTTCAGCTGTAAGGCGTAAACCCTGTGCACAATGTAAACCTATGTTTTACTGCTTTTAACGATATATTGTTTAGTAGCTCTTGCTACTACGTGTCATATCATGCTTATGTTTAAACTGCTGCATTCATTAAAATAACATGTCATGTCATCATCATTATTTTAGAACTGCTAGTTGTACTCTTTTGCTTTTATGTTTCCTTGCACAAAATTCTTTCGTTTACCTTTTGGAGACTTTTGCTGACATGTGCCCTTTTCTCTTTGGGTGTCACATGTCAGGTTTTGAGCCTGAGTTTGTTGCTGAGGACGACAGTTTGCTGACGTCCAGTTCGAGGACACCAGAGTTCCACACTTAGTCTCAGTTGGAGGTTTGAGTTCCACACTTAGTCTCAGTTGGAGGTTTCCTCTTAGCTGTTGTTTACCTTCCTAGTAGCTGCTGTTAGGTCGTTCGGTGCGTAGCACCATTACTTGTTTTAGTTTCGGCCATGCTTAGGCCTTCTTTTCAGAATCTATACTTTTCTTTATGACTATCTCTGTTTGTTTGGAATAAAATCTGTGGATGTTGAATGTTGGATAATTTTAATTGTCTACCTTTCTTTATTATTATTGTTGTTTCGTCGTAATGCAAAGAACCTGCTAATGGATTAAGTGACCAGACGTTTATCAGACTGTAGCTTCACAGCTCCAAGTCTGAGCGGACCTCTTCACGTCTCGTCTCCTGTACTTGGGAAGCGGGGCGTGACAGGTTTGGTTTCCTAAGGACTAATCCTTAGGACCCTTTTAAAAGGGTACAATATTCATTGTTTATCTTTCAGGTACCTATTAAAGAAAAATGGATTCTAGATAGTGGATGTTCTAAACGTATGATCGGGAACATCAATCTTCTATTAATCGTTCAATTCAAAAATGGTGGCACCGTTAGTTTTGGTGATAACAACAAAGTAAAGTGATTGGCTTCGGAACAGTTGGTGATCCAACCAAGCCAATCATCGAAAACGTGCTCCTCGTCAACGGTTTGAAACATAATCTCTTATCCATTTCTCAACTTTGTGATAAAGATTTTAAAATAGTTTTCGAAAAGTATGCATGCATTATATATGATTTTGATATGACTAATATTTTATTTCAAGGTAGTCGTAAGAATAAAATATATGTATTATGTATGAAAATAGCTTTACATGATCTTTGCCTACTTGCATCCACGGATAACACACTTTTATGGAATAAGCTTTTTGGTCACACTAACTTTAAGCATTTAGCACGTATTTCCAAACACAAGTTAGTTTCTGGTATGCCTAATATATCTTTTACTCATTCACAATTTTGTGATGCATGTCAACAAGGTAAGATGCATAAATCCTCCTTCAAATTAAAAGATGCTATTTCTACAAAAAGACCTCTTGAACTTTTACATTTGGATTTATTTGGTCCTTTTAGAGTAGCCTCTTTGAATGGTAATAAGTATGCATTTGTAATTGTTGATGATTTTTCAAGATATACATGGGAATTATTTTTAAAGCATAAGAATGATGCATATGAAGAATTTACAATATTTTGTAAAATAATTCAAAAATTAAATTCTTCATCCATTATTACTATTCGTAGTGATCATGGAGGAGAATTTGAAAATGAATTATTTACAAAATTTTGTAATAAACATGGTATAACACATAACTTCTCTTTTCCTCGAGCCGCACCACAAAATGGTGTAGTTGAAAGGAAAAATAGAACATTACAAGAATGTGCTAGAACCATGTTATGCGTTAATATTCTACCAAAGTATTTTTGGGCAGAAGCTGTCGCTACTGCATGTTATGTTTTAAATAGAATTTATTTCGATAAGACCACAATTGAATAAAACTTGTTTTGAATTGTTTTATGATCATATTCCTCGTGTTTCTTATTTTATGGTTTTTGGTTGTAAATGCTTTATTCTTAATACTAAGGATTCATTGGATAAGTTTGATTCTAAATCCGATGAAGGTATTTTTGTAGGATATTCTACACGTAGTAAAGCATATAGGATTTATAATAGAAGAACCTTATGCATTGAAGAATCTCTTCATGTTAGTTTTGATGAGAACTTTTCTTCTATTACTCATTTAGATGAAGATGATTCTATTCCTATCATTAGTTCTTTAGAAAACACTAAGTTAAATGATGATGATACTAATAATCCCATTCCTGAGATTATACCTGAAAATACAAGTCTTCCTAAAGCATTTGTTGAAGTTCCTAATCATCCACATGATCTAGTTATTGGAGATATTTCTGATAGAGTAAGAACTAGATCAAAAATTAAACAGATGACTAATTGTGCATTTATTTCATCCATTGAACCAAAGAATGTTATTGAAGCATGTAAAGATAGTTCATGGATTTTAGCAATGCATGACGAATTAATCAATTCAAAAGGAATAATGTAAGTGAATTAGTATCTAGACCTTCAGATTATCCTGTAATTGGTACTAAGTGGGTTTTCAAGAACAAATTGGACGAATCTGGACAAGTGGTTAGGAATAAGGCTAGATTAGTTGCAGAAGGTTATAATCAGGAAGAAGGTATAGAGTATGATAAAACTTACGCACATGTTGCTAGATTAGAATTAATTAGATTGCTTCTAGCATATGCATGTTATAAGGATTTTAAGTTATATCAAATGGATGTTAAGAGCACATTTGTTAATGGTATAATAAAGGAAGAAGTCTATATAGAACAACCACCTGGATTTCAACATGAAATTTAGAAAACCATGTTTTCAAGCTAAATAAAGCATTATATGGTTTAAAACAAGCACCTCATGCTTGGTATGAAAGGTTGAAGAACTTTTTGTTAAAATCTGGTTATTCTATTAGAAAGATAGATTCCACTTTGTTTACTAAACATCTAGATTTTGATGTTATTATTATACAAATATATGTTGATGACATAATTTTTTGGTTCTACCAATGATCTTCTTTGTCAAGAATTTTCTAAGGAAATACAGAATGAATTTGAGATGAGTCACATGGGTGAATTAATCTACTTCCTTGGACTTCAAATTAAACAAATGAAGGAAGGTATTTTTATACATCAAAGTAAGTATACAAAGGAACTCACAAAAGGTTTGGATTAGAGAATTCTGCAGAAAAACGTACTCCCATGGGTACATCATCAATCTTGATAAAGATCCTAACGGTAAGAGTATTGATCAAACACTATATCGAGGGATGATTGGATCATTACTTTATCTTACAGCAAGTAGACCAGATATAATGTTTGCTGTTTGTATATGCGCTAGATATCAGTCTGATCCTAAATTATCACATTTGACTGCTGTCAAAAGGATAATTAGGTATATAAAACATACATTTGATTTTGGTTTATATTATCCAAAATCAAGTTCTTTTGATTTAGTTTCATATAGTGACGCAGATTTTGCTGGTTGCAAATCTGATCGTAAGAGTTCAAGTGGTACTTGTCACTTTTTAGGATATGCATTAGTATCATGGTTTAGTAAGAAACAAAACTCTGTTTCTTTATCTACAACAGAAGCGGAATACATTGCCGCTGGTTTAGCATGTGCACAGATTTTATGGATGAAACAAACAATATTAGATTATGGCATTAAATGTGACACATGTCCTATCATGTGTGACAACACCAGTGCTATAAATCTATCCAAAAATCCTATACATCATGCACGCACTAAGCACATAGATATACAACATCACTTCTTGGATTACCATGTCCAAAAAGGTGATATTATTCTTAAGTATATAGATACTAAGAATCAAATAGCCAATATCCTTACTAAGTCCCTTAAGGAAGAGACTTTTCTTAAATTAAGAAGAGAACTCAGTATTATTAGTTAATCAGTATTTTAACCATATAGTATAGTTATATATGAAGTTATTATCATTTTATGATTTTTCTGGGTTTTTCTGAATTTATTCATATTTAAATTAGCTGACTAATCAATGGTATTGGTCGAGTAATTGTCCAAAATTAACTTCATATATACATATGTTTTTAAATCTTTTTAAAACATTCTTTATATTATTTTTGGTCAACGTGTTTCCACTTTTTGGAGAATAAAGACAAAATTTTTTGAATGACAAAACTTTTCCCTCTCTTAGTACTTCTTAGGTACAAAGTCTAAATGAGATTTGACCCATCCCTTACACACTCTTACACAAAGTACAAAAATACTTTAAGTCAAAAACTTTTAGTCATTCCCTAGGACAGCCACATTGGCACCTTTTTGACCAAAATTTTCAAATATTAAATTTTTTTCCGTTATATCCCGAACTGGGCAGTTTCCTTTACTAATTAGCCGACCAATTGCCGGCATTGGTCGACTAATCGCTATAGAACACCAAATTCCAGAGACGTTTTCTGCGTGATTTTTTTAATCCATTTCTTGATCAGTTTTTTTATCAATTTTCTTTCCCAGTAATGAGGAGACGTTTCAGTAACTCCTTAGGAGTTATCAATTCGGTTTTGCAGAGATTTGAATTCGAAATTCCATCTTCAAATTTCATTATAAATACACATTACTTCATCTTCTTTCATCTTACATGAGAAAACCAAAATCACAATACCCATCTAAATCTTTCCAATTTCGAAGTAAGGTCCACAAATACTCAGTTGGCAAACTTCATCCCTCTCTAATGGCCTCATCTTCCAACCCTCGCCATCAACGTCGCCCAAATCCGGCCGCAACCGTTGAGAAAGACACATTCTTTCCCGAACGTGCCATCAATTTCTCCGAGCCAATAATCCAAAATCTCAACATTCATCACCTTCTCGATGCCGTTTCCCTCTTTCACTTATGGTGTAATATCCTCCTATATTATCCCATTCTTGTCAAGCAATTCTTTATCAATATGAAGGTGGTAAAGAATGGGGGTATTTTTTACCTTGATACCAAAGTGAAAGGCATAAACATTCATCTCGACTATGATTCTCTTGCCGAAAGCATTTGCTTGCCTCGTGTTCGAACCAATTTCTTTGGCCAAACCTCCATGGACAATCTCGATCTCATCAATCGCTTAAGCCCAAATTTTTGGATTAGCATGTCCGCTAAAGCTTTGAACCCCATTCCTCGCATTTTTCTCAAAATCATCACCTATAATCTACTCCCAAAGAGTGGCTCACTTAACTACGTTAATGAGACCCGAAGTCGGGCTCTCTACGACATCATGGGAGGGATTAAGGTAGATTGGCAAGCAATATCATGATTGTCTTGATCAAGCCCATCAAGCAACACATTTTTCTTCCATGTGTTGTCACACAAATTCTCCAACACTTTCATGTTCCTTTGGATAATGAAATTTCAGTTTTTAATCCTCTCCAATTCGACCATTCCATTGTCAATCTTATGGTTCTCCCAACTCCTCCTCCTCGCGAAGAAGAAGAAGAAGAAATCAATCCCCAACATGTAACACCTCCTTCATGTCGCCGCAAACAAACCGTCAACCCCTATTCTAGGCCTCCATCACGGCCTACTCTCCAACACCAAATTGATCAACTCTGAGAGGATGTCAATTCTGGTTTTGGAGGAATTCAAGAGCATCTTAGCAGTTTTGAGTCTAATATTGGAGATGTTTGGAAGGATATGAACAAAGGATTCGAGGCTATACAACTCACCCAAGCCGAAATCCTAAGCACCCTCCAACAATGAGCTCCACATACACCCTCCTCGTCTCGTTACCCGCCTCCATCATCCTCGGACAATTAGAACCGAATCTGGACAGACTCCGTTTAGTCGACCAATGCAGCAGATTGGCCGACTAATTAGTATTTTGGGCTATTTGTTAAGTGTTTGTTCGTTTTTTATGAATGGTTGGTTGTATCTTACTTTCAGTTGTTTAAATTTGATGTTTCAAGCATGTATCTACATCGTCCCTTTCATTAATGAAGTCAGTTTTTATTTTAAAAATCTGTTTTTACATTTTTGGTCAACTAATGCCACTGATTAGCCGACTAATTAGTACTGTCACCCCCAATTTTTTGATAATTTGACAGTGGGAGAAAATATGCATATAATTTTAGATACTCTGCAGTAGTTTCTGGACTTTGCAAGAATTTTCAGTATTATTCTGTAAACTTTTTACTAAAAAATTATTATATATTACTATGATATGATTATTATAATAATGTATCTTTAAAATGAAATTGTTTACATACTCTCTTATAAGGCATATCTTTAAGGGGAGTATTTCAGTAAACACATGACAAATTTTCTGTTGTTATAAATTCGTTAGTCACATAGTATTATAATATTCAATGTTTATAAAATCATCAAAAAGGGGAGAATGTTGGAAACTCATAGCTCCTCATATGGTTTTGATTATACTAACAAATCATTTTATATGTACTAACTCTATTTATGCAGATGTTATAGCACTATCATTTGAGACCGTCATCAAGAACACAAGTTGCAAGAAGCATTCACTACAAGACGACGCATATCAAAGAAATTTTGTATCTTGTAAAAAGTGAAGTAATCTTTATTTTTTCTCTTGAATATACTTAGAAAGTAAAAGCCTTGATGATTATCTCTCTTAGTCGTTTAGGGTCCGTCTTCAAAAAAATGAAGTCAAAGGTCAAATTAGTCGACCAATCCCTCATATTGGTCGACTAATTTAAATAGTTAAAAATTCAGAAAATTCTGATATTTTCACAGACCCTTTCTAGAGTCTCCAGAATCATTTTCCCACCATTTCCTAGAGTTTTAATTTTTTGGTCGACCAATACTTCCTAATATCATACCAGTCAATTTCAAAATTTGAATATTTAAGAGATTTATCATTTAAATATTATATTTTATTAAGTGCAAGTTAGAACTGCCACTAACGGCTAGTTCTAACAGTTAATAGCCGTTTATATCCGTTTTATACAATTTCCTATCGTTTTAGGAAGTTATACATATTGAAAAGACACTTTAACTTCCATTCTATCCTGTCAGCTTTAATTAGTCGACTAATACATAAAATTAGTCGACTAATTTGGACAAAAAACAGTTCTGATTTTTCTGAAAATTTAGGCAGTTGTACAACGGACATAAACTACCTCTTTGGGCTATAAATAGACCCATAGACCCCTGCCTACAAACTACGAAAATTTACTCTTTCTCTTGTTTCTTATGGTCACTTTCTCTCTCTAGAAAGTTAGCGATTTTCAGATTTTCTTAGAGGAAACTCTGCAGAAATTTTTCCTCGACAGAAAGTCCAATCTTCAAGTTTGTTCTACTACAAGTTACATCCAGAATGTTGGAGATTCAATCACGTTCCTTGCGTCAATAATTCCATCAATTATCAAGGTTATATGTGATATTGTTTCATACTCTTTCATTACTTTATTTGGTGAATCTCTTGTTGAAGATATTGTACAAGTTTGCAAAACAGGGAGTGTTGGCATCTTTGTATGTTGATTACTTGCGGGGAGTAAGTGTTTTAGTGGATTCAAATCTCTACGGGGTAGAAGACTGGACGTAGGATCACAAGGATCCGAACCAGGATAAAAATCTCTGTGTTTGCGTTTGGAATTTTCTGGGTTGTGATCTTTTTATTTTCCGCACTCTTATTGCAATTTTTTATTAACTTTTAATTTTGCAATATCGTCGTGATTTACACTATTCGCCCCCCTCTAGTGTATTTGGTGTGCCAGGAGATCCAACAACTCACACACTAGACTTAGACGAGACCTTCAGGAAGCCGATCAAATGTTTGAAGTAGACGCGTGCTTCTCTTGAATTTGAGCTCCTTTTTCATTAAGCTTTGAGCACTTGTATGAGCTTCATCATTGGGCTATACTTGTGCTTGATGTAGAGCTTGCAAATTCGTCTCCGTCTTCCGAGTGTGGTTGAACTTCTTCGGAGTGTGAATAAAGCTATCGATCGCACAACCTGCACACTTAAGTTAGACTAGTAATCATGTCAACCTAGTCACCAATGTACATGAACTAATCGATTAAGTCATGGCCTAGTCAATTAGAAAGTGCATAGTAGTCGACTAGAATTTATAATGAAAACAGCTTTATGACATGCCTGGCCTAGTCTACTAATAGTCATCACCTAGTCGACTAGCTATGTGTCTAGTCAACTAGAAGGTGCATTCTAGTCAACTAGAAGTTGTACTTTAGTTAACTTGGACTAGCCATTACGCCTAGAACAGAAATATTTTTACTATCTGTTTTAAATCGTTGGAGAAGCATTTTGGTCATCTGTTTTGACCCGAATTTTTTCACACACACACACACACACACATATATCATTGTTTAGATTTTTAATACAACAATTATTGCTCAATATTTTTCAAAAGAAATAAATCTTTGTGCCTAAAGTTTTAAAAGAAAACCCCTCTTTCCTTGGCCTTAATTCAAAAAGCTTTCAATCTTCTTTTGGCTAACTTCTTGATCTTCAAAGAGCTTTAAGTTTCATCATTTTTGAGATCAAGTCTCCTATAGCTACATCACGTATACATGAGCTTCAACTCGAGCTATATGTAATTGTATCAAGAATACCACTTTAAGTATTCTCTTACATGTGTTTGTGAGAGGGAACATCCTCAAGTGTCTAAGGTGGTTGAGAAATCCACAAGTTGGTGTGGTGTTGAGAAATCCTCATTATAGGTGAGGTGTTTGTAAAATCATTTTGGTAAAAAGGTGGTGTAAAATCCTAATTGTAGGTAAGATAGTTGTAAAAATCCTCAAGGTTATTGAGGTGTTTTCTCTTGGTTGAGAGGTGATAATGGATGTTGGATGTAGGTCAAAGTTTTGACATAACCAGGATAAAATACGTGTGTTTACGATTGCCTTTTTGTGTTGTATTGTTCACTTGCAAATCAGGTAAGAAGCCCCAAGTTGAAAATGTAAACATTTGTTGCAAGTTAACTTGTTGATAAAGATTTTATCTTGATAACTCATGGTAAAATCTTGGTGAAACTTAGAGGATTTATTTTGAATTTCCATAAATAATATTCACCCCCTCTGGTATTTTATTTTCCACCTCAGGGATCCAACAATTAGTCATAGCCATTTTAACTCCATAACAAGAATGATCAGGTTTACCATGCCCAATTTTTTGATTCTCTTACTGTTTAGGCATAACAACTCTTTACATTGTTGAGCTAGAGAAGAAACCAAAATGTTCGAGGTTGCTAACATTGTTATTTTAAACGTTTACACATAAAAGCTGATTTGCCAACTTGGTTTTGTCTCTCTCATGCTTGCACATTTTAAATATCTCATTTACCATTTCTCTCTCCTCTCCATTATACGAGCTCTGTCATTAGAGAAGCACAACCCAAGCCCTAGCCACTGCCTCATTTAACTGTCAACTTGTCCGATCGCCTTCTGCTAGGCACTTCACCCGACTGCTCAACTTTGACCTTCCTTTGTGTTCTCTCCCACACCCCACACACATGATAAAAT
The DNA here is from genome assembly GCA_030789695.1 of Scilla litardierei. Taxonomy (NCBI): domain Eukaryota; kingdom Viridiplantae; phylum Streptophyta; class Magnoliopsida; order Asparagales; family Asparagaceae; genus Scilla; species Scilla litardierei. Next base: position 82,748,483 of record CM061140.1, on the reverse strand, counting down.
GTTTCAATTTTGCCTTGTTTTTTGAGTCATGTTAGATGATGATAATACTTATGTATAAATTGTATTTGATGGGAGAAAGGTGATCCTATAATCTATAATGAATGTGTGATATTGATCCATAATTACTCAATGACCTTTTTAGGATATTTCGATCTTTAATTTTTCTGACAACTTAAGTCTAAGATTGTTGTGATCGAAGAGCTTCAATGCAACGAATTGATGTGTTTAGTTATCGTTAAGGCTTGAAATCCTAGTTATATCCGAACATCTTTACAACATGAATTGGACACAACTGAACACACCATTGACAATAGTATCAGATATGGTTCTTATTTATTAGGAGTGTTATCATCTCACAAACTTATAATTGATGATTCTTTACATGTTGGACTATTCACCTGAATGTTGTTGGCACCAATAGGTGTACATCAAGTTCGATGCCTTATAATGAAAATGTAGAAGCAAAGATGCTGCTTTAAGAAACTAAAATGTTCGATACAAAGAAGGTGTGTCAGTGCAAGGGGATGATGCATGTATTATGTGCTAGGTTTCGAGGGACCCTTAGGGCATAAAATCTATGCCCGTCCTACGTCAGACGGACGATAGAAGCAGAAAAACAGGCAGCACAATAAATCATTAAACTATTTAATGAGCCCTAAGGATATCATTAACCATAGCCAGGAATCTTGGGGTGGGTCTGACCAACCCTAACGATAGATCTAAACTACTGCAAGAATATATGAAAGCAAAGTAAAAATAGAAAACATACCTGAAACTTCGTTTCTGTAGAACACGAAGCGTCGTTTTAGCAACCTTCTTTGTTTCCCCACAGCGAGCTGACTCCACGCCTCCAAAACTGGCCTCCCGAAGAAAGCCAACACCGTGCCTCCAAGTTAATCACTCGCCGAAGAAAGTTTCACTTGAGTATGATCCACGTCAAAGACTATGGATATAAACCAAACCTCCTCGTCGTCTTGTTAGGACGTGAACAGATGAACGGAAGATATTAAAGAGGAGGGAATAATTTAAGTCTCGGCTCGAGCGTGCTAAAAACTTTTGGAGCTACTTGAATCGAAGAATTGGAACAAATTTTCCAAGGGGTCAGCCCCTATTTATATAGGAAGCTGGATCCCCTCCTCGTCTCACGAGCAAAGTGGAACTAAATAATTTTTGGGGAAAAAAATTAAGTTAGTTTGACTTACACTAAGGCTAAACTTCAACTAATTTTTCCTCCATCACCATTGAGCTTCGTAAGTGATACAACCTATCAAATCAAAGGGCACTGAATGGTGAACTCATAGAAACAAATGACGCTCCAATCCGAATTCGTTTGACCCCTCAAATGATAGCTCAAAGTTGGGCAAAACAACAAACTGGCCAAAAAACGCAGCCATCTTTTAGAATTTCAAAAAACCCTAGCCGTGGGCCCCACCAGTGGGGCCCACGGGTCAGCTGGGCGAGCCCGCCTGCACGGGGGGGGGGGGGGGGGTCTGACCCGCCCGCTGGGGGGCTCGACCCACCCGCCCATGCTAGGCAGGCTAGCCCAGCCCAGCTGGGTCTGCCCAGTTCTGGCCTTTTGAGTTATATTTTGAGCCTTTGAGCTCAGTTTGTGCCTATTTCAGATCCGTTTGAAAACATGTTTCGAATGAGACTATCTCAAAAAACCTATGTAACCTTTTCTATGCTTTTATTATTTAAAATATTCCCGTAAAATTTTTATGATTTATTTTAAAACCTTTTGCATCATATGCAATAATCCCACATAGCATTCTTTTAATGCTTATATCGCAAACATTTTGCGAAACAATTAAATTTCCATTTAATATAGACTTAATGGCACAAACCCTTTGTGATAAATTATTCCCATGCACCCAGGTGCACTCCTCCTTAATCATTCCTATTAGTAAGACATAAATCCAACTAGGTGTGAGACCCTACAGCCCGACCCTACTACAGGTTGGAGCTCGAAACTCCTGGACGACACTGACCACGAGCAGCAGGTGTCGTCCCTGTTTCGGTATCATAATTACGTGATTGACCCATTGACAAAAGTGTCGTCGGGATCACTCTGACTGTGTCCATGATGAATACTGCATTTTTAGTCCCTTTATCAAAACTATATAACTGCATAACCTAGGACATGGTAAACTGTAAACCCTACTGGCTAGCATTGTTCAATATGCTTCGGTCTTTGGTATATTCATGTTGTACTTCCTATAACATACCCCGGCCAAGGTTTAGCACCAATAATTGTATTGAGCATTTGACACTAACTTCCCATGAACGGAAGAGACAAATCTTTTCTTGATCACTACTTACCTCGTACGCTTCAAGTGTCACCCAACATAAGACCTTTCAACGAGTGAAGACTCGAGACTGGATCATAGATCTAAGTGATTCCGTATATGCACAAGTTCGTAAATGACTTTAAGTTTTAAGGACCAACTTGCCTATCATCATTAGAGAGTTATCAATGACAGTATAGTTAATGTTAACCATTTGATACCTCTTTATTGGGTCGTTTAGTGGACTCATTCTCCAATGAGCACCTGTGTCTTGTCTCTGACTTCGCCAGGTCGAATGATTATGAGATCATAATCACCATTCAGGTTAAGAAAAAGACACAATGGTCTGTCCGATGTGCCGATATCATATTCTCGACACATCTATAACCATGAGCGTTTTAAGACTTAAGTTCCTATTGGTCATTCACTTCCCATAATCAAGATCTCCATCTAGATACGTGTATGACCTTACTTTTAAGTCTAAGGAAATTATCCAAGTATTTAAAACCATTTTATTCATACTAGGATAATAAGTACCATTAAAATTCGAACAAGATGTTCTCTCGATAAATTACCTCGAGGGCACATATCTTCCTACATTATGCCAATAGTGCTCAAGAAAATATCATGTGGATCAACAGTGTGGTTACCAATACTGATTATAGTAAGCTTAGAGAACAATTGATGAATGAAGTTAATGATGAATGGATTAATGTATAGTTATATAGGTTCAAATTAAGCCAAGTGGATGTTCAAATATTTAATAGGAGAACATCATGTTCAACATTGATAATATGTTTACTCAAAAGCTGACTTCGTACAAGCAATCAAAGTTTAGAGAATCGTGTGGAATTGTTCATTTAGGTCGATAAAAACTAAGACAACTAATTATAGTATATTTTGTTCTTTGTATAAGTTCATGCATCCTGAAACATGTTTTAAGATAAACACATGATAAACATGTGATAAGTTAAGTAATACAACCAATGTCCTCACTGTACATGCTATTTTAAAATTTTTAATTTTGCAAGCGTAAGGGTGTCGTAGCGTACATGTGTCAAACTCAGGGAGGCAATGGTCTGATCACAGATCATCATAGGGTTCTGTATAGCTATATGAAATGGACTCAAAGGTGAGATGGGGATTACACTACGTGAATATCAAATAGGAATATATGCTAGGGTTACTATGTCCCCACTATTGCAGATTATGCGCAGGATGGATTTAAATTCTCATCTAAGGGGATAATGCTATCAGTGAGGGTTTAATCTCAATCATCACTCTTTCTTCATCTAACCACAGTAGAGAACTCGTAGTATGAGTTAGATCCCTATCAAGGCTCCGATGTCTCGTCGGTAGCCCCAATTTAGGTTATTCTAATAATAAAGACCCGTTGTCTCGTCAACGCCTATTATCAGATAATCAATCAATCATTAGGGGGCATCGAACCAAAACCCCGATTTCTCGTCGATGATGAAGGTTGTGTAGCGCTCTAATAAAATGGATTGATGTTAAAACTCATCCAAACCCATACCCAAGCATTAACCCATTTTAGATTGATATTGGGGCAATCCATCCATACAAGCAATCTACAATATGGCTCTACATTGTCCTAGACTAAAGAACTACTCACTATTCATTGAATCTACCATTAAAATCATCAGATGAGATTGCATCATTAATCAGCAAGAGAGAAAACTAAAAACTAAAGCAATCAAGAGGAACAAGATAAGAAACTTGCATTCAATAAGATAAATAGAAAGTCTTACAAATTTGAGCAACAATCCAAAATAGACAGCTTTAAACCCTAGATGAGAACCTCCTAGACAAAAATAGCAAATAAAATTTGAAGATCCCTAATTAGTTAGAAGGGCGTATATTTATAACCCATATGATTCGTGCTGAAAATAACGGGTGCACGGCTGTGCGCATCATCGACACAGCGGTGCCGCCGTCAGGAACCTAAGTCATTTAAGGCTCTCAATTTAAGCACAGCCATGCCACCTAAGCACACGGCCGTGCTGCTTCATTTAGCTCTCATTCTTGCCACAACTTCTGCAAGATGAGCACGTCTATGCAGTTGAAGAATACGACCGTGCTGCCTTTAGCTTCAGCATTAGCAAATCCGGCACAACCGTGTAGTGAAGCTGCACGGTCTGCCAGTCTCTTCTCTAGCCTTCTTCATCTTCCACAAAAGTGGCACAGCCATGTGATTGATACGCGCAGCCGTGCCGCTAAAGCTTCTACTTTCCTCCTTGAGCAGATATGGTTGCATAGCTGTGCGTGTACATGCACAGTCGTGCTTCTTTGCAGACAGTCCATGTGGCCATAGTTCTTCTTCGACCTTCGCCGTCTTCTCTCCTTTTCTTCTCCCATCACTTCTATGCATCGTTTAGCATTCAACTTCCCTGAAATATAAAAGATAACCTCAAGGAGTAAAATGGATAAAAATAAAGTAAAACATGCATGGAGAATGCGGAGAATGCAAAAGTAATATGCAGATACAAGGGCAGCGGGGTGAAAATATGCACAAGATATACACTTAAAAATTCCCCCAAACTAAACTCTTGGTCATCCTCAAGCAAGACAAGATGCCAAAATGAAAATCAGGGAGAAAATGTTAAGAAGATCTGAATATCACCCTCTCGAACCACTTACATGTGTGAACCACATATGCAACAACATTAGGAATCACTCCAAGCACACCGTACTCTATCAATTCAACATGGCATATGACTTAAAACACTACTTTCCAACACGGTTTCAAATTTAACACACACACACACACACACACACACACACACACACACACACACACACACACGTGCGAAAAAGACTAAGTCCGCAATAAATTCTCCTACAAGGCTTAGATCGATAAAATTCAACCATTGTCCTACACCAGCAATGGTAAGAACATGAAAGTATATCGTTTGGCCTTAACTCTCTAGGATTGGCTATGTCGAGCTAGTTCTTCCTGAATCATGGTGGTAGACATGCTTGTTATGAGTATATACACATTTTAAATGGGACCTCGGTGATTCTTATGACGAGATTTCGGCCAACGACTCTCGACTCAGACGAATCCATAGCATTGGGCCAAGACGGACCCCTCGGTCCTACTTTCTTGAATCACTTAAGACATATTATTCCTATTTAGTGCACTCACCCAAATCTCACTTTTCGACGCAAATCTCCAATGTTTCATGAGGCACAGAGATCCGACTATTTAGTAGGATAGAGAGAATGAAGCACTTATGCCAAATTTTTTTATTCACCATCTATTTTGAAGCATATCGATCAACTATGCCTTAGGGGAAACTAATCTACATCCAAGGCCAAAACCTATCGAGCTTAGGCCTACTTTACACGATCAATGAAACCTAGACTCGTGTATTCTAAAAGGCGAATAAACAATCCATCCAGCCTATTGAGGATAAAAAACAGAAACTAGCATTTATTCAAGGTGAGGGTTAAAAGTGAATTCGTGAGGAAAAAGCCAAAAGTCATGCCACGAAGATTTTCAGAACATGCATGAAAGAAATTATTATAACTAAGCGCATATATAGCTTACACACGAGAAGGATTTCTCATCAATGGGTCATTTCTTCTTCGCAAGATTTTTTTGAATGGTGCATGCATGATGCATGGATGCTAAGAACCAAAAAAGTAGATGCAAAAGAAAACAAAAGAAAAATAATAGCAAACGAGAAATGGTAGTTGTGGTGATAATGGTGGCACAAAATGAGATGGAACTCCTCCCCTAAGCTTGAAGTGGAACATCTTCCCTAAGCTTATTTGACACATTACCCTTAATGCATATACATGAAGTGCAAGAGCAATGAAATTGGGGAGTGGAAAACGAGCACTCCTCTCAACCATCAATTGGAGGTTGGGGTGCATTAGGGTAATAAAAGTGGTCCGGGTTGATATGCCATCGGCACATAGTCTCTATAACGTGCTCCATCATACCTAAGTGAGGGTCGAAGTCTGGAGGCAAAGGATAGTACGTGGGTTCATGGGAGGTGCCAGAGGGTCCACCTCGTCATGGTGTGTGGAGTGTGGAGGAGTGTGTGGTAGGGGTGGTGGGGTATACCTTCATCAATCTCAATAACATCATCATGCCATCCCTGCACAAGATCAGAGGGGAAAAGCCAATTCATGTCTGTATTGACATGGCCTACATTGGGGTTGGGTAGGATGGTGTACTTGGTGTGGCTTAGCCCGTGTAGCCAGGTGTAGTCATGGACTCCTTTAGTTCGTATCTTAGATATGTGAATCAAGGCGTTGAGGTTTAGGGAGGTCGGGTCTTCTTCCGCCCAAGTGCAAAGGAAAAAGAAGAAGGCCCTTCAACTAAAGAATGTGATAAAGAAGGGAAAGGGAAAGGGGATGAAGGAAGTGTTGAGTATTGGACTTCTCCATACTTGGTTTTGATGATGAGAAAATATAAATACTTGTGACTAATCCCCTATATGCAGTTAATCCATTGCCTAAGCTAATCATGAAGATCATATAAGCTAATCATGAAGATCATTAAGCAATGGATGACTACCAAGGTCAATTAAAGCTCAATGAATTGAAGATTGGGTGATCAAGTTGAAGAATGAAGCTTCAAAGACTTCAAGGCCATTCAAGAGAAGGAAGAGAAGCATATAATCAATGTAAATCTTTTTATGCTTTCATTTCTTTTTGTTACGGCCATATAATCAATGTAAATCTTTTTATGCTTTCATTTCCCTTTGTTACAGCCATAAGGCCAGCCCAGAGAATAAAGTTGATCGCTCCGGGACGTATCCCTAAAGAACGGTTGTAGTTTTACCGCAAGTGCACAGTGTAGCAGCGAGCGGGATATCGAACACATGGAGGACGAATGACCGTGCTTGTTCCAATCAACCTGGCTATTCAAGAAGAAAGATTTGCCTTTGGCGATCCTGTCACAATCGTCAGACAAAGTGCGGAAATATCAAATCAAATAAAGAACGTCTAGGGAATGGGGAATCCCCGCTACTCACCGTATCTCATAAATGTGGTTTGTCGGTTTCAAAATTGCTAGATTGAGATTTTGGATGGACTAGTTGCAGCTGAATGTAGAACCAAGCTCACGCTCTCGCGCTGTTGCCGGTCTATAGCTATCCTAGGTTTGGGTCCAATCTCTTGCAAACCCTATCCTAGGAAAGCTAGCATTAGGATCAACATCATCGTCCAATCGCGCACCGAGCCCAATCACTTGCAAACTCGGCTCGCGATCTAGATTGGGATAGTTCCTACCCGTCCAATCTCTTGCAAACGGGTATTGGCACGGAATTGCAACCGGAAACCCTAGTATCGGTCCAATCTCTTGCAAACTGATACTACGGAAATTCGATTCCAACCCAATTCGGATTTCTAGGGTTTCCTATCGAATCGGGATCCAATCTCTTGCAAATCCCGATCGGTATGAACTCCTAGCTAACCGTGAAATCACCTGAAATGTGACAAAAACAACAAATCGTGAAAAGCATCACAATATCGTCGATATATCGTGAAAAACATGATTTGGGTGATCTAAATGGCATGCAAAAATGCGGGAAAAAAGGTGTAAAATAAGGAGTGATCAAAATCCCCCAAGCTTGCCTCTTACTCGTCCTCGAGGAAGATAAGTAAAAGGCGAACCCGGTGGAATTGGAAAACGAAAACGGCGAAAAATGAAAAATGAAAAAACGGAGAAGAATGGAAAACGAAATGAAAATAAAGAAGAGAGAAAGAAGCGAAGAGGTAAGCTACTAGATCATTTTCTCAGGACGGGGGTTTCACTTACTCACATAGCATGCACCGAATGAAAAACACATGTCAAAAGATTTTATTTTGATATCATAGTATAATAGTGCAAATAGAAATGGAAAACCCACGAACAACAATATAATCATGAAAAAACGGAATAATTTTAAAATTAACATCGTCTGAATCATTTAAAGCGGTATACAAATCACAGATCACACACTTTTCAATTGAATGCTTTCTATCAGGAGTATAGGAGTATCACACAATAGAATAGAGAGAATAGAAAAGTATGGATTTCATGAAATGAACGCTAGGCTTAGATTTCTGGATTTCGTGAAGCTAGAAATAATCTCACCGAGTATAGAATATTACTTAGCCTAGGCTGTCGTGCAACGTCAAGTAGTCACTCTCTCACACATCAATGGATCCCCTCCCCCAAGCTTATCTATAAGCGTGGTGACATAAAAAAATATTCACATCCCCATTTTTATATAGCTCCAAAGGTAATAAGAAGAAAGAAGAAAGAAAGAAAGTGAGATGGGATCTTTTATTGAGGATTTTTCCTCTTTTCTCTTTTTTTTTCAATATAGCATATATACACAACGATCCCAACTCGAAGAAAGATAATGATGTACAAGAATGTTTTTCTCTCTTTTTTTAAGAGAATAAGAGATTTGGAGCTAGGAATTAGTAGCGGGGGAAATGCCATAAAATAGAATCGCTAAGGGGAGATTCACCAATGATTTTAAAAGTAGAGAAATGATGTTCAAGATTTGTGGAGAAAGAAATAGATATAACTCTCGGTTCACTCTATAAGACATGCACGACAACTTCAGCAGGGTAATCTAATCTACTCAGTTTCGATCACAAAAAAGCTAACTAATCCAGATTTATCATAGCTAACATCATTCAATCATCCTGAAGTGAAGTGTACAATTCATGCATATAGAAGTGATATAGGAAAAAGAAATCAGTACTCCAGATATAAGCATTCAATGCGTGAATCTTGGTGTGTTTTCTGTGATAGCATACATATGAATATTCAGACTCAGCTAATAATAGAATTTCATCCATTTTCATGTGGCAAAAGTGTGGGTTACTATCTCTAGATGCAAGGCAAGTCATAGCATATGATATCAGAAATAAAGTCTAAGACATGACAAATATAGCATGCTTATAGAGTAAGCTAAATCCAACGTCATCATCATCATAGAAAAGTCATCTCTAGCATGAGATGAAAAAGAAATAAAGATAAAGGGAAAATAGAGCTATTTACAATGCGACACACAGAAAAAATAAGAAAAACGTGATGCATGGCAAAATGAAAGAAAAATGATGAAAAATAAGTGCAAAAGCGAAGAATGGTGTGAAAAACTAAAAATAAAGGTGGCAAATCAAAAAAGAACGTGAGAACTCACTCCCCCAAGCTAAATGGCACAGTGTCCTCAATGTGCAAAGTGGGGCACACCGAGAGACAAGTAATGTGAAGGGAAGGTGAGGATGCATGCATGATGAAAAGAAAAATGAAAAGAAAAAGAAAGAAAAAGACATGAAAATATGATGCGGACATGATGCATGCACAGATAGGAGTGATATAGATATATAAGAGTGTCACCAAAAACGCTCCCTCTCTCCCAGAAAAGATATATAAATATATGGTCGTCATGAGAATCCCAAAATAAGTGAGGGGAGGGGGGGTGGGCAAAAGTGCAACAGGACCCAGCAGAAACGGGCAGCACAACGGCAAAAGGAATCGATGGCATCAAGGGTGCCTAGGAAGGTGGTGCTGCACCGTCTCCGTCCTGAGGCGGAAGTGGTGGTGGTGGCTGGACAGGCCGCTGAGCGGGTGTGGGTGTGGAAGTGGTAGCAGGTCGAGTGTGTGGAAGTGTGGGCGGGAACCTGCTGGGTGGGTGGGGGTACGCGCGGGAGACGCTCCAGGACCTGAGTAAGACAGTAGTGAATCTGGGGGATCAGGTCAAAGCGGTCAGCCATCGCAGAGACGGTGGATGACAGGGTCCTAAGGTCACCTCTGAGGCCACTCACCGCCCCCTCTAGAGCACGAATGCTCTGAAGTACAGTGTCGGGGGGAGGTGGTGCAGAGGGACGCACCGGTCGGGGCTGTGCAGGGCGTGGCTGGCGTACTCGAGTCGCGTATGTGACGGGCTCAGCGGGAAGGGTACAAAAGGTGCTGCGCTCGCAAATGTGGGCCTGGCCTCAGTGCGAGGCCGGGGCACAGACTGGTGAGAAGTGGAGGCAGCAGCAGCGAAAGAAGAGTGCAAAAGTGGCAGCGAGGTGGCCAGAGAGGTCGGTGGCACAGAAGTGTGGACAGACGCCACGACACTCTCGGAAAATACAGCAGAGGTGGAGACAGAGGTGACTACCACTGGGGTGGAAGTGTGTGGTCCAAAAGGTGCAACCCCAGCGGAGACCATGCTAGCCATGGTCTCCACGACCGCGGCAAACGAGGGCTCTCCACTCTCAACAAAGGTCGGTGGGCGCTCGGGGAGTACGGAGCAAAGAGGCTCGACGGACAGAGGGCCAGTGGTGGTGGGGGGAGTGGTGGTGACAGCCTCGGAAGTGGTGGAGGTGGTGGAAGTGGGCTCAGCTGAGGTACTACCGACACCGACAGAGGTGTCAGGAGCGACGGAAACATCGGGGATAGGCTGAGGGGCCACAGGGTCAACAGGCTCGACGGCAGGCTCGGCAGGGGCAACAGGGTCTACAGGGGCAGCGTGGGCCTGCTCGGCCTCCTCGGCCTCGAGCACGTAAGCAGCGGGGATGAGAACATCCATCGCAGGGAGCCAGTCGACGTGGGCTGGTGCAATCTGAGTCCGAGCTGGGCTCGAAAGAATCATGTAATCGGCACCGTAAGGGCCGTGCAACCAGACCCAGTGACGCTCGCCATGCGGACGAAGCATCTTCATCCGGGCCATAACATCGATCGACAAAGAAGTGGGGCCCGATACTCGTCGCAGGTCGTCGGGGAAATCCTCGCCGGTCATAAGAGCAAGCAAGGTGATCATGCCGCCGCAGCATATCGGTGAGCGAGCGCCCACCGATACAATGATACGGTCTAAAAACCATGCCGCGATATCGATCACGACGGCGGGGACAAGCTCATCGCCATCCCTAGATAGAGCTCTGGGACGTGTCATCACGTAGAGCATGTAGAGCTCTGGCGTAGACATCGTGCCCGGCTCATATCTGGCCAAAAAGGTCGTCGCCATAAGGCGCTGAGCAATACGGAGGCAGGGATGGACAATAGCCGAGGCCTTGGCCCTACTAGGGTCAAAGGCAGCGTGAAGACCCGTAATCCGGGCCCAGAAGGCACCGGCGTCGAAGGAAGGTGGGGGGATATGGGTGGGGCCGTAACCGCGATCGGCATCGGGGACAGTGGGCCACGAGAAAAACGCTCTCATCATATCGAGAGTGACCTGTCACTCCCGATCCATGAACCGGAACGAGCATCCCTCGTCGGTCCGGGCGATCGAACTAAGAATCTCAAGTGTCGGGCGGGTGAACGTGTCCGCCGACACCTGGAAGAAATCTCGCCAGCCCACGTTGTCGTACAACGTGAGCATCCCCTCTAGTACCCCCAGGCGTCCTAGGTCAGCAAGGTGTGCAAACCTGGAGGGTACGATCGAGCGCTGGGAGATACGCTCGAAGACGACGCGGTGTGCGTCATCTCGGAACGTAATCCCGAGCGGCCCGACCAGTGGAGCCGGAGGTGGTGGCTGTGCAGTGGGGAGTGGCTGTGCGGGCTGTGTGGGCTGTGTGGGCGCTGCAGGCTGTGCGGGGTGTGCGGGGCCTGCAGGCTGTGCTGGGTGGATGGGGTGTGTGGGAGACGGCGGAGGAGAGTCCTCCAACTCGTGGGAGGGGCCGGCATCATCCGACCGCTTCCGCTTGGCGGAAGCTCTCTTCGACCGCGGCCGTGTCCGGGGCGGCATATCGGCCCCGAGCGCGCGCCAAAAAGGTGTAAAAAGTGCGGCGTGTGCAAAATAAAGGAAAGAGTGTACCCCGACACGTCGCGAGTGCTAAGCAATGGAAGCGTGCGAAGACAGCGCCTCCGCGAAGCCCGAATCAGTCCCAAGAAGCTCCCCTGGGCTCCCCTAAGCTCCCAAAAACAACCTGCGCGTGAAATGGAGATATCAGCGGGTAATATTCAAAACGTATGGAGCATTAGGGGTATAACAGATAAATATAGAAATTGATTTGGGTTAGGGGTTTGTTAAGCACATGGATCCTCGAAAAATACACAAAAAGAGGTGAAAAAGGCGAAATAGGGGGTACCGGAGGCGATCGGACCGGCGGCCGCCGGCGTCGACTCGGGCGAGGCGTCGGCGGGTGCTCGGCCGGCGGTGGCTGGCCGAGCGGCGGCGCGAGGTGGCCGGTCGGGTGAGTGGGGGCGCGAGCGAGGGGAATCGGGCGAGGGGAGCTGAAGAGTCGGGGCGCGATTGGGTTTTGCGTTTCGAAAATCGCGCCCCCCCCTCGGCCCTTATATAATAAAAGTTACGACTCGGCCGAGTGACGTGGTCACTCGGCCGAGCGAGGTCAATGGAAATTTCCTCCTCGTCTACGCTTCGGTCGAGTGGCCTTACCAGCCTCGGCCGAGTGGAGTAAGTCCATTCGGCCGAGTGGCTCAAGCTACTCGGCATGACTCGCCCTAGGAGGGTATCCGTTTTACTCGGCCGAGTGGGGATATATACTCGGCCGAGTATCAGTTATATTGAAATCAGGAAAATAAACAGAGAGTTGGGTACAGCAGACTTCCCTCGTTCGTGAGCGGCTCGGCCGGACGAACTTGTGTACTCGGCCGAGTGACTAGTATGCTCGGCCGAGTGAGCCTTGTGTTCTGCTGTTTGTCTTCGTTTGGGCTCTAAACTCCGTCTTTCTTCCTCCAGTCGATTCCATCTTCTCCTAAGCGTCGAGCGCCTTCTTGGGGCGCTCCTCGTCGTCGCGTTCATCCTCCTCATGATGGATCTACCTATCTCCTCTCCTGTCAAGAAAAATAGGACCCGTTATCACAAAATTTTTGGGCGAACGACTCAAAACACTAAAAATTTCTAAAACGAAAATAAAGAAAAAGTAAAAATAAAGCAAAAACTGTCGGGTTGCCTCCCGACAAGCACTCGCTTAAGGTCGTGAGCTCGACCCCCTATAATTTTCAATCAATGTGGGATGTTTGGTGCATATGAGATGCACCCATCAAACTTTCCGGGGAGCGCGCTTGAATTTGGACGTGGCGTCGTGTTCTCCCTCGGTGGTCTCCCATCTCAAATAGTGTTGGGGGGAGGCTCCCCCAAGCTAGCATTTGCTCCGGACAACGGCTTCACCGGTGACGCTGATTTCCGTATCGACGGAGCTTTCTTTGGAGACTTTGATTTCGAGAGCTTGTAGAGCTCTCGAATCCTTGCGACATCAGCGTTGCCTTCATCATTTTCAGCGGAGAGGTCGGGGGAATCATCTTTCTTCTCATTTTGGCCTAAATCCGGGCCTTCCTCAAAATCCTCATCGAAAAGAGCGCCAATCGAGTGGGGGATCGCCTCTTCAATTACCTCATCAAGGAGGTCCATGTAGTCAAGTTCCTCGTGGTAAGGCATGTGTTTCATAGCCTTAGGAATGTGAAGCTCCACCTCGATGTTGCCGAAATTCAAAGTTAGGGTACCTTCTCGCACGTCGACAATCACTCCGGCGGTGGCGAGGAACGGTCGTCCAAGTATCAATGAAGTATCTCCCTCCTCCTTAACGTCCATGATAACGAAGTCACATGGCAAGCATATTCCTCCCGGGACTTGTAGCGGGATGTCTTCGGCGATCCCTACCGGCCTTGTTATTCGCCCATCGGCCAATTGTATCCGCATGTCGGTAGGTTTCAACTTCGTCCCGGTGTTTAGCCTTAAGAACATGGAGAGAGGCATGAGGCTCACACTAGCCCCTAGATCTACCAACGCCTTTTGAAGAGGGACGCCGCCCAAGGTGCAAGGAATCCGAAAACTCCCCGGGTCTTTAAATTTGGCCGGCTCCTTCTCTCTCTTGGTGAACCAAGAGCCCTCCTCGGCTAGCATGATCTTTTCCTTCCTCCTCCTCCCCGAAATCAAGTCCTTTAAGAATTTAGCATATGTGGGGATCTCCACGATGGCGTCGAGGAAGGGAATGTTGAGGCTAACTCCTCTAAGATACTCGAGAAACTTTGCTAGCCTTTTCTCCATTTTCGCTCTAGCAAGCCTTTGGGGAAATGGGACCGGTGGCATGAAGCGCCTTTCCTCAATCAATTGTTCCGCTCTAGATTTCTCCTTTTCTTGTGGCTCTTTCTCCTTATCATCTTCAACTACCGGCTCAATTGGATCCAAGCTTTCCTCCACGGGCTCCTCGGTAGGAATCATAGCGGGGGAGGTATCCTTCCTGCCTCTAGTAGTAACGGCAACTACGGCATTGATGTGGCCGGTGTTGCTCCGTGGGTTTTGCTCGGGTTGCGTCGGCAATCGTTGAGTGTTCCGATTGAGCAACGCCAATTGCTCCGATATTTGAGCCACAACGGTATTAAGGGAGTCTTGCCCCGCCTTCAAGGTAGAATTGACCTTATTTTGCTCGACCATAAACGCCTCCACTCTAGCTTCGAAGTCGGATCGTTGTTGAGCTTGTGGAGGGTTTTGATTTTGATTCCTCCACCCTTGATTGTATCCGGGCGGCCTATATGGTGGAACTTGTTGCTTCGGTTGAAAATTTTGTTGAGTAGGCCCCCTCGGTGGATAGTTTTGTTGTTGGGGTGGTGGTGGTCGGGCTTGTTGAGGTGGTGCTTGGGGCGGGTTCAAAGCTCCTTCATTGTTGGCGTAGGAGAATCCGGGATGATTTCTTGCGGCCGGATTGGCCCAATATCCTTGGTTCCCCGCGACATATTGTACTTGCTCCAAGGATCCTTCTCCTTGCTCTCCTCCCGAGTACATGGCTTGAGATTGGTCTTGCCAATCACACATTTGGTTCGTTGGAGCGGAGGTAGAAGGGGCTCCTTGGGGCTCCGTGATAAACTTCTCCAATCTCTCCACTACCTTGTGGAGAGAATCAAACTTGCTTGTAAGCTCCGCTACGGCCTTCGCCTCATAGATACTAGTCGGCTTCAAGGAGGACGTGGAGTGTCCTCGCTCATCGCCCCATTGTTGGTTGTTTGAGGCCATCTCCTCAATTAGGGCCGTAGCTTCCTCGGGAGTCTTTGACAAGATAGCACCATTCGCCGCGACATCAATAATTTGCTTGGTCCCCGGTTAGAGACCGTTGTAGAAGCTATGAACTAGCTCCCAATCTTCTATGCTGTGGTGCGGGCATCGATGCTGCAAATCCTTAAAACACTCCTAAGCCTCATAGAGCGTCTCCTGTGGTCCTTGCTTGAAGGACATGAGAGCGCTCCGGATCTTCACCGTCTTGGATGGCGGATAGAACTTGTCAATAAATGCACTCGCCAACTCGTCCCAAGAGATGAAAACTCCGTCAGCCTGCGTCCTCAACCAATAGAGTGCCTTGTCCTTTAGCGTGAAGGGGAAGAGACGCAGTCTGATGGCATCGATGGATACCCCCGGCATCTGGAATGTGGCGCACTTCGACAAGAACAATTGGATGTGGTAGTGGGGATTTTCATGGGCATTCCCATGAAATGGATCCTGCTGCATCAGAACCACTAGTCCAGTCTTTAGCTCGAAGTTCTTGTCAGCCGCCAACTCCGGCATGGCAATGGATGAGGTAGTAGAAGAGGTCTTAGGCCGAAGCCTATCTCGAATAGAAATTATCCTCGCCATCCTTGCCGCCAATTGTTCAGCAGTTTCCGGGTTGGTCATAAACCGCCCTTCCGGATTTTGTCTCCTTTCCGCTCTAAGCCTCCGCGCGGTACGTTCGATCTCTGGATCAAACAATATAGCTTCAGGGTCCGCCGTAGATCTCGTGTACATGCACAGAGAAAACAGAGTTTCAAAGAGATGATTAGTACCGTGGAAGGGTTAGGTAAAAATAAAAAAAACAAAAAATGGAAATAATAATGATAATAAAAAAAATAAAAAAAGGAAGTAGCTAGGGGTGGTAAGATCAAACGCAATCGCCTCCCCGGCAACGGCGCCAAAAACTTGATCGCTCCGGGACGTATCCCTAAAGAACGGTTGTAGTTTTACCGCAAGTGCACGGTGTAGCAGCGAGCGGGATATCGAACACAGGGAGGACGAATGACCGTGCTTGTTCCAATCAACCTGGCTATTCAAGAAGAAAGATTTGCCTTTGGCGATCCTGTCACAATCGTCAGACAAAGTGCGGAAATATCAAATCAAATAAAGAACGTCTAGGGAATGGGGAATCCCCGCTACTCACCGTATCTCATAAATGTGGTTTGTCGGTTTCAAAATTGCTAGATTGAGATTTTGGATGGACTAGTTGCAGCTGAATGTAGAACCAAGCTCACGCTCTCGCGCTGTTGCCGGTCTATAGCTATCCTAGGTTTGGGTCCAATCTCTTGCAAACCCTATCCTAGGAAAGCTAGCATTAGGATCAACATCATCGTCCAATCGCGCACCGAGCCCAATCACTTGCAAACTCGGCTCGCGATCTAGATTGGGATAGTTCCTACCCGTCCAATCTCTTGCAAACGGGTATTGGCACGGAATTGCAACCGGAAACCCTAGTATCGGTCCAATCTCTTGCAAACCGATACTACGGAAATTCGATTCCAACCCAATTCGGATTTCTAGGGTTTCCTATCGAATCGGGATCCAATCTCTTGCAAATCCCGATCGGTATGAACTCCTAGCTAACCGTAGTAAATTGATCCCAATCTAATCCCTAGATATCAATTCTAGCAAAATTTCTACTAATTCATCACAAATATGAAGTTGGGTTTGTAGGATTCATCCCCACGCCCCAAGACGTGGCGACTACTCACAATTCATAGCAAGATCACAAAAATAATCAATGAAATAAGCAATAGAATTCATCACAATATTGAGATATGCAATAAAAATAGAATTTTTGGGGGAAGAGAAAGACAAACCAATGGAGTTCTTCAATTAATCCAACAAAAATCAAACTTTGCCTCCTCTCCAATCTCAAGAATAAAACTAAAAAGCTAATCTAAAAAGCTGCTAAAAATCTAAGGAGAAGCTCTCTAAAACTAGGGTAAAAACATGGGTTAAATACCCCCCAAAATCGTCCAAAAACTGTGACCAAAATATCCCTGCGCAGCCTGTTTTCCGCAATTTTCGCTACAGGCAGCGCGTCGCACTCGGCCGAGTGACAAAAGTCGCTCGGCCGAGTGAGAAACCCTGTAATTTTCCAGTAAGTCGGGGCCTTCAGGGGTCTCTACTTCGGGGGCGGCTCGGCCGAGTGAGTTGTCGTCACTCGGCCGATGGCTTCAATGTACTCGGGCGGACGGGATTATCCACTCGGCCGAGTGGATCTTCTGAAGCTCAGGCAGCCGAAAAACAGAAACTTGGAGATTTTTGAAGGGCTTCGTCTGGGCGCCACTCGGGCGGACGTGGTCTCTTCACTCGGCCGATGTGGTCTCCGTCGCTCGGCCGAGTGCACATAGGAATCGTGTCTGATCTGGTCGACCGAGCGGTGTCTCGCTGGTCGGTCGAGTGGGTCCTCCACTCGGCCGAGTGGGACACTAAACATGCCCAATCTGCTTATTGTGGCCTCCTCGTCGCTCCTGTGACGTCCGTTCTTCTTCCGCTCCTCTCCAACAGCAAAATACCCCTCGGGGAGGTCGTCGGTGACCCTCTGGAGTAAGCGCATCTCGAGATCACTCCAAATCGCGCCAAATCACCTGAAATGCGACAAAAACAACAAATCGTGAAAAGCATCGCAATATCGTCGATATATCGTGAAAAACATGATTTGGGCGATCTAAATGGCATGCAAAAATGCGGGAAAAAAGGTGTAAAATAAGGAGTGATCAAAAGTCCCAAATAATTGAAGCCCAAGCGAATAGCTCTCTGACTAGCCGGAATGATAACAAGCCCAAATGGGAAGCTCGCCCCACCACTAGGAAGCTTGCCTTGTCGAACAAGAAGCTCGACGACAGAGCTCAAATGCTGGTCGAGCGGGAGACTCGCCAGCCTAGCGTAGAAGGAGCTCGCCTACTCTCCAAACAAGAAGCAAGTCCAGAGAAAGACTTGGTACGCCAAGCTCAGACGCCAGCTTGGCTCTCTCTGGGGCGACCTACCTGGCACAAATATCTTTGACATGGTGATGTTGGGCCACCTTCGCCTCCAATTAATGCCAGAGGTTAAGAACGAGAACTGATGGTCGCTCGTCGCATCTCCATTAATACACAAATATCTCTGACACTCTCTGACACCCATTTAATGCTAGGTTGAGGCGGTTAGATAAATATCTCTGATATCCTCGCCGACAATCGTGTCCCCACTAATGCTCCAGCTAAGCAGAAGCGACAGTTGATTAGACGGAAATCAACCGACTCTCGACACTATAAATACCCACCTCTAGCCACCAATGAGGGGGTTGGTTAGTTGAATTATAAACTTACATGCAATACAACAAGATCAGATATCGTCCATATATCTGTGCCTTCCACTTAAGCTCGCCACGTAAAACCGATCTACTTTAAGATCGGCCAGCGTGTTCGACCTACTCCCAAAAGAGTCATTTACTGACTTAACCATCGGATAGGCTACTGGTTGACAGCCAACCCAGCCAATCTGACGAGCTGTTCTTCCCGCAAGAAGCTCGGCCCACCTACCAGGCGATCGGCGATCAATCGGTGACTAATCGGCGACCTTGGATCCTTCGCCTACAAAGCACATCCTAAGGCATATTAGCCCCTTTTACAACCCAACTACTTGTTATCCTTGTACCCTTGATTCCCCTTAAACAAATTCTATTGTTAGACAGACTTGACCTGCAACAGTTGGCACCGTATATGGGAACTTGGGGTTACACCCATGTCAGACCCCGCACACAGTCACCGCAGTTCCTGTTGTGGCAAGATGCCCATGGCCGAGGAGCCCCGCTCTCCTGGAAGGACTCCCCCGCTGGATGTACCCCTTGAGGGGTCGACATCTGTCATTCAGGCCGCGACCCTCAACATCTAATCGAAGCCTTCACCAAGATGATGGAGAGTTGGACCGCTGCCTGACCCATAAGGCCTCCTCTGTTCGAAGGCCCCTCTAGGTATTGGATTCGGATCTAAGCCTAGAGGGGGGGTATGAATAGGCTAATAAAAATTCTCGTGAACACACATGCAAATATCAGCGAAATCAATAACACACAGAGTAAATAAGTGCAAGTAAAAGCAATCGCAGAGTGCACATCAGATTTACATTGGTTCGATCATCCCAACTACCTACTCCAGCTCTAAAGCATATACTAGCATTAATATGTTACTGGTACAACCGTAAAAAGCTAGAGCACCTACTCTACGCTCACCAGGTTCCCGTACCGCACTCACCAAAGTGATAAACACTATTAATCTAGTAAACACACACTCTTGACTAGCCCCGACTCGTCAAGACCATATTGTCTAGCACCGACTAGACAAGACCCCAAAGGAATGATAAATTAACCTACAAAGATCAACACACCAAGTACACAAACATATAAAGATAATAAGTTTAGAAAGCTCAGTTCGTGTCGGTGTTGTAGTCTCTGTTAATCAGCACATCGTCAGGTCCGCTCTGATGCAAATGTAGTCTCGATCAGAATTCTGTATCTCGATCTGTAACTCCTCGAAGTTGAATAGCAATCTGGTCTATGTGTATAGAAACTCCAGTGCAAGTCAGATATTAAGTGTGTTGGAAGCAACGATCTAGGATCTTTGGTTTGATGATGACAAATGTGTTGTTATATTTAACGTGTGTGCTTAGTGTGTTTCAGGAAAGGCGAAATGATAATTCTTTCAATATTTGATGAATCGCTAATCATATAGCAAGTGCGAGAGAAATGAAGTGGAGTGTTCAAAGCTATTTGGAGTTGGTCATCATAAAGAGAGAGAGGAATACCAATTCCTACTTCTCCTTGAACTTGGACAAAGTCATGCAATGTCTCTTAGCCAAGTCCCATTGGATCAAGCCAAGATTGCAAACCAAGCAAGAGGGCTCATTGATTAGCCGCATTGCCACCATAGCTAGGGGTTTGGGTCAAGCCACTCTCCTTGCCGCAACCCCTCATGCTCCTAGCCCTAGACCTAGTTAAAAGAAACCCTATTTCTTCAAAGCTATAAAAGAGGCTCATATCAAAGCAATCAACAGAGGCCACCAAAAAGAGTTCATTGTGGCTAAAAACAAAACAAAGAGAACCCTATTTCATATAAACTAGACCTTGTCTCCTAGGGTTACAAGCAGGCTGCCATAGCAAGGAAAAAGGCATCCTACTGCCGCAAAATCAAGAAAAAAAGGGGAAGTGCTGCTGTCATCTTCATAAATGAATTGAGGTTTGCTTTTTCTACATTGATTATTCAAAGGTTGAACAATTCTCATGTGTACAGGAGCAACACTACAAAAAAACTGAAGAGGGGGCCTCATGTGCATCAGGAGAGAAAGCCAGTCCTCAAGCTATTCAAGCACAGTACGTGAAAATCTTCATCCTTATTGATGTGCATCATCGTCCACTCATCAGAGAAGAAGCCAAACTGCCTTGTCGCTACCGTGGAGAGCGTCGCTTCCTCCCCGTGAAGAGTCACCTTCCTCTTACGAAGAAGCCCGTCGTATCAACGCCACAGCAGCAAGTCGCTGTTGCACTCGAAGACGAACGCCGCCGCGGGTTCGAAGCGAGAGCTGTCGAAGTCCCCCCCGTCACACGAAGTCGTCTCCGTTACCGATTGAGCGAAGCAGTTCGCCACCGCTGCTGTAGACGAAGACGCCATAGAAGAGCTCATCGCCGATGCCGCTGATCAAGTCGGAGAACGTCGCTGCTGTCGCTTTCGTTCGACGTTGAATACTCACCGTCGCCGTACTCGTTGCCTCGTCACCGCTGTACTCATTGCCTCATCGCCTTGCCGTCGAGAAGAAACGTTTGAGTCTTTGTTGCCGCAGAGATCATCCGCCGCAAGAAGTAGCCGTCATCCCCACTGAGTCGCTCGAAGAAGTGACATTGAACTTTCGTTGCCTGCATGCCCTAACTCAACGGACGGCAGCAGTGTGGGAGAAACTGAAATCAACGGCGGAGATTAAACATGCGAACGAAATTGAGATGAAAGCGAAGAAATTCAAAACGCAGTGCTGACGTGGATTAGTTAAAGGGATTGCTGTGTCCACCGACCTTTATTAATTTGGTTTGAACTGAAACTTCTATACGCACAGACCAGTGTACAACTTGACATCCAGGAGTCGGATTGAGACACCGCTGTTGAGTATTGGACTCCCCGGATTTGGTTTTGGATGATGAGCAAACATAAATATATCATGAACTAACAGTTTGTGAGCGCAGTTATGGAGATCGTCGCCAAAATACCACGTACAACAAAAGCGACGTCTCAAGACTTCTCAATATGCGTGATCGTGTGCTTGGAGCTTCGTTGAAGCTCAAGGAGCAATATTGAAGTCAAGAGGAATGAAGATTGAAGCTTTGAAGACGGCTCGTAAGGTTTATTTTATAGTCTTCTAGCTTCATAGATTAGAATGTTAAGCCTTGAGTAGGACTTACCTTATAACCTTCATTTCGCTCATATCTTAGAGCTAGGATTATCATAGAAGCCATTAGAAACTTTCCCGAAGCCTATCGCTCTTTCCCTCGGCTTCGAGTGCATGTTAGTTGGTTCAAGAAGAGTCACCAACCGACTAGATGACGATCTAGTCGGTCGGAAACTCTACTTAAACCGACTAGTTTGCCTTCTCTAATTTAGCTCTTTCTATGACTACAGTTAGTCGGTCAAAGAAGAGTCACCGACCGACTAGATGACGATTTAGTCGGTCAGTAATCCTTCTTAGACCGACTAGTTGTGTTCAGTATTTTTCAGCCTAAGCTACTGTTTCGAGTTAGTCGGTCAAAGAACGTTTACCGACCGACTAGTTGAGAAACTAGTCAGTCAGCATTTGTTCTTAAACCGACTAAGTCATCTTGAAGTCAACCTATCCTATTTCGACGTTAGTCGGTCAAAGATCACTCACCGACCGACTAGTTGGGAAACTAGTCGGTCGGCAAGTCTTCTTAGACCGACTAGTTGTCTTTGCCTGGAACTTCACCTTTTGGCTGTTCAACCGTTAGTCGGTCTACGTTGTATCACCGACCGACTAGTTGATGAACTAGTCGGTCAGTGATCCTTCTTTGACCGACTAGTCTGGTTCAGAAAAGAGCCGTTGGGATCTTTTTGAACTCGTTTTTCCTTGCCCCTATAAATAGAATCCTGATTCATTTCTTGAAGGGGTTAAGCAACATATTGGAGATATTTTCAGATCAAAAGAGAAGAGCTATCAACTCTATTTCCAAGCTCTCTCTTCTCACAAGAATCTCTCCCTCAAGTTCTTGAGTCTTATATCCTCAAGAGAGATTCTCTCCATTGTGAGCCATTCAAGCTAGAAGCTTGATTCTAGGTCACCATCTCCACCCTAGGCTTCCATTACTGGTCATCTTCTTGAAGCTAGGGTTTGGTGCCATCTTCCTCCATCAAAATCCTCTTTGCCCTAATTTGGTAAGAAATCTCAAGGCATAGGTATTTTGTTGGTAAGCATTTCATTTCAGTTATATTTGAATTGTATACTCTCGGTTGTGAGAGGTTTTGCGTGATCCCGGGTTGTGGGAGTCACGGTCATCGATTGTAGGTCGATTGCGCTTGTGAGGTTTTCGCAAGTGTTCATATTGGAAATCTTGAGTTAGGGTTTCTAACTCAAGTATCCGGAAGGGATCCGGGTGGTTGGGATGTAGGATCACCGGGAACAAGTCGGGGAGACTTGGGTGGATCCGAACCCATTAAACCATTGTGTTTGCGTTTGCATTATTTCTTGATTGTTGTTATTCCGCATTGTTGTTTGTTAATTGCACGATAATTAGGAATAACTCTCCCTATTATTTAAAAGTACTATTCACCCCCCCTCTAGTACATGTGCAGTAGCTTCCCAGGGCACAACAATTGGTATCAGAGCCAAGTTCAAAGCTACACATAGCCAAGTTCAAAGCTACACATAGCCAAGTTCAAAGCTACACATAGCCAAAGTTCAAAGCTATGACGAACAACGACTACAACGTCTTCAAGAACCGCGATGGAGCTTCTTCAGTTATGGAAGGACTATCCTCAGTCAGGCCTCCACACTTCAACGGTACCAACTATGGGTACTGGAAATGCCGGATGCAAATTTTCCTCCGGAGCGCTTCACTATGGAGAGCCACCATGACGGAGTATGTCGAGCCTTCTGAAGAAGATTTCGCGAAGTGGACTCCCACGGAGGTCGCAGCGGAAGTAGCCAATGCCAAGGCAATGAATGCCTTGAATTGTGCGTTGGAGCCCGAGGACTTCAACAAGATATGCACATGTAAGAGTGCATATCAAATATGGAACCAACTCCTCATATTGCACGAAGGATCGAGTACGGTAAAAGATTCTAAACTCGTCGTTGCTAATAAAGAATTTGAGTTGTTTCATATGGAGCAGGGCGAAACCATGAAGGAATATTACGCTCGCTTTGTTGATATATCAAATGACTTGGAAGCTCTTGGGAAGGTCTATACCCAAAAGGAGAAAGTCGCGAAGATTATCGACGGTCTTCCATCATGTTGGGAAAAGCGTACCTTCGCCATCGAGGAAGGTAATGATATGAACAAATATACCGTCGTACAACTAATGGGTACCTTGTTGTCTTACGAGGTACGCAAGGATAGTAAGATCCGAATGAAGGAAAAGATGAAAGCGTACTTGAAGCAAGATGAGCCAAAGAAAAAGACGATTGCCTTCAAGGCCGCTCC
This sequence comes from Scilla litardierei, assembly GCA_030789695.1. Lineage (NCBI taxonomy): Eukaryota > Viridiplantae > Streptophyta > Magnoliopsida > Asparagales > Asparagaceae > Scilla > Scilla litardierei. The sequence continues at coordinate 82,724,556 of CM061140.1, read as the reverse complement.
ATCTACCGATGATGAAGAATCGGAAGACGAATTGGACATGGAATCCATTGCCCGTATGGCAAGGAAGTTCGATCGATTCATCCGAGAAGGTATATCTTTGAATAAATCTAAAGTTAGTTCGACTAATGCTTCTACTCCAGTGTGTTATAAATGCAACAAGCTAGGACACATCAAACCTGATTGTCCTCTCTACAAACACAAGGAGAAGGGGAAAGCATCAAAGTACGACAAGTCGAGAAAGTACAAGAAAGGACTTGTTGGCACATTCACCGACTCCGAAGAGGATTCCTCAAGTGGAGAGTCGGATGATGGAAGAGTGGAGAAAGCAAAACTCTGCTTCATGGCTAATGAGGCAAAAGATCGAAAGTCCTCCTTCGATGATAGCGAGGATGAAAGCGAGGATGGTAGAGAGAATGAAAGCGGAGAACCTACTATTGATGAAATGAGGTTAGCAAACCATGAAATTTGGTCTAAATTTACTAAGTTAGTAGATAGATATAATAAGACCAAAGATGAACTTGTTAGCCTCCAAACCTCTCCTAAGTCTACCATCACCAACAATGACACCATTGTTGAGACTCTCGCCAATAAGAAAGCAAGTTTGCTTACTCATAATGGCTTGTTGAGAAATGAGGTGAAGTCCCTCAAATCTCAACTTGAGCATGTTCTTGTTGAGGATTCGGATGAACATGTGATAGCGGATTTGACGTCTCAAAACTCAACTTTGAGTATTGAAAATAAGAATCTCAAATCACGTGTTTATGCACTCACATCGCAAGTATCCACTTTGGATGCTTCTTTGCATTCTCTCAAAGAGAAGTATGAGTGCACGTTAGGCCGTATCAATGATTTCAATAAAGGTAAGGGCCATTTGGATAATATCCTAAATGACTTACTTCCGGCCAAACACCACATTGGCTTGGGGTATAAGATGGGAGACTCATTCAAATCGCCTACCACCTTTGTTAGGACGACATCCGATGCCTCGACGAGTGGGAGCAAACACCCCATTGGTAGTTCTCCTACCAATAGTGCTTCCACTTCGTACACACCCCCGATTGGAAAGAAACCCACTTTGGGTAGACCTCCAAAGAGGGGTCATGCATTTTTGTACTCATATACTATGCCACGTAGGAACACACATCCTACTCCACCGGTTCATATTAATGATGATTTTTATGCTCTGCACCCACGAGCACGTGCAAACACTCATATGAGACACCCACATGTACGTAATCATGCTCATTCACATCCCAATGCTTATGTTCACACATCTAATCCTCATGTGAATGCCTTCTCTCATAATCATCCTCATGCATACACACCTCATGCTTATCCACGTATGTATGCTACACCACATCATGGATCTCATGCTCATCATAATGCTATTGCTAGATCTCATGCTCCTAGGCCACATGCACCACATAGAAATCAACCTTTTGTGCATGCAACCACTAGGAAGAGGATTCCCAAAATTTACACTATTTGGGGTCCCAAGAACACTATCAATCATGATATGAATGTTTATGTGCAATCCTATATTAATGATGTTATTTTGAATGATGATTATGTTGGAAAGTCAAGTTCCTCTTGGACTTGGTTTCCGAAGGGTTAGTTCTTTTAACTCTTCATTGCTTGGTACCATGAGTTTATGGTCATGTTATGGGTACCAAGGCATATGTTTATAAAATTGATTTTGATTATGTTAATTTATGGGTTACAATAATTTTTATTTCGTATTTCAAATTTGTTGTCTAACCCATTGGATCCAAAAGGGTTTTTGGATACCAAAATGAAGTTTTCTAGGTTCAATCCACCGTGTGATACCAACCCTACCAACTCCTCGATTTGCGAAGACTTTCATTCAAACGGAGTTGATGGTGCCTAGGTAATGCACCAATGTAGGGGGAGCTTAATGTTGTAAGTATGATATTACATTTGGTATCCATGAGGGTTGAATGCATGCTTGGTTAGAATCTATTTCTTTACATTGATATGATTTTGTTTCTCCTAGCATGATATAATTGTGAATGACATAAATGGTTTGAAATTCATATCTATTTTTGGCATGACATGTTTTTTAAAAGTTATTATGATGATTTTCGTATTACTTTTATCACCTTGTCGCTTCTCATCGCACACTTCACTTAGTTTTGATGTGCTTTTACTTTATGTTCATTTTAGATCAATATTGTGACATTTGATATTCTATGATGTGCACCACTCTTCTGATGGATCATTCCTTTGTGCACATTTTATGTATGTCACTGCTATTGATTTCGTCGCTCGATGATTTATGTTGATTCAATAGCTTTAGTTGTATGAAAACATAGAGTTGTTTTCCATGCACTAAGATAGCTATAAATGTTGATATTGAAGAGTAAATTCATTTCATCAATAAGTGAATTTACATTTGATATTTTGATGATTTAAGTTTTCAATTTTCGACTATGGTCTCATTGACACGCTTTGATTTTATTCGAATTTTATTTTGGTGTCATATGAAACGTGGTCGTATTCTTAGACTCCCATGCTTAATGAATTATTTGGACATGATTTATTGTCATTGGCTTCCTCCCGCTCTTTTTGGATTATGCCAAAGGGGGAGAGATATAATAATGGCATGTGCTAAATGATAATTTACCATGAATCTAATTTGATATGTTAGATTCAGGGGGAGTTAAGATATAAAAGTGGATTACAAATCCTAAATCTCAAATATTGGATTTGCATTTTTACTTTTCTCGTCTGCTTGATGTATGTGCTTATTATTTCATATGGAACTAATGTGTCATCAATGCAGGGGGAGTAAGTATATTTCATTTAGTTCATTATTTTTGATTATTATTTATGTTGGTTTGTCATCACCAAAAAGGGGGAGAATGTTGAGTATTGGACTCCCCGGATTTGGTTTTGGATGATGAGCAAACATAAATATATCATGAACTAACAGTTTGTGAGCGCAGTTATGGAGATCGTCGCCAAAATACCACGTACAACAAAAGCGACGTCTCAAGACTTCTCAATATGCGTGATCGTGTGCCTGGAGCTTTGTTGAAGCTCAAGGAGCAATATTGAAGTCAAGAGGAATGAAGATTGAAGCTTTGAAGACGGCTCGTAAGGTTTATTTTATAGTCTTCTAGCTTCATAGATTAGAATGTTAAGCCTTGAGTAGGACTTACCTTATAACCTTCATTTCGCTCATATCTTAGAGCTAGGATTATCATAGAAGCCATTAGAAACTTTCCCGAAGCCTATCGCTCTTTCCCTCGGCTTCGAGTGCATGTTAGTTGGTTCAAGAAGAGTCACCAACCGACTAGATGACGATCTAGTCGGTCGGAAACTCTACTTAAACCGACTAGTTTGCCTTCTCTAATTTAGCTCTTTCTATGACTACAGTTAGTCGGTCAAAGAAGAGTCACCGACCGACTAGATGACGATTTAGTCGGTCAGTAATCCTTCTTAGACTGACTAGTTATGTTCAGTCTTTTTCAGCCTGAGCTACTGTTTCGAGTTAGTCGGTCAAAGAACGTTTACCGACCGACTAGTTGAGAAACTAGTCAGTCAGCATTTGTTCTTAAACTGACTAAGTCATCTTGAAGTCAACCTATCCTATTTCGACGTTAGTCGGTCAAAGATCACTCACCGACCGACTAGTTGGGAAACTAGTCGGTCGGCAAGTCTTCTTAGACCGACTAGTTGTCTTTGCCTGGAACTTCACCTTTTGGCTGTTCAACCGTTAGTCGGTCTACGTTGTATCACCGACCGACTAGTTGATGAACTAGTCGGTCAGTGATCCTTCTTTGACCGACTAGTCTAGTTCAGAAAAGAGCCGTTGGGATCTTTTTGAACTCGTTTTTCCTTGCCCCTATAAATAGAATCCTGATTCATTTCTTGAAGGGGTTAAGCAACATATTGGAGATATTTTCAGATCAAAAGAGAAGAGCTATCAACTCTATTTCCAAGCTCTCTCTTCTCACAAGAATCTCTCCCTCAAGTTCTTGAGTCTTATATCCTCAAGAGAGATTCTCTCCATTGTGAGCCATTCAAGCTAGAAGCTTGATTCTAGGTCACCATCTCCACCCTAGGCTTCCATTGCTGGTCATCTTCTTGAAGCTAGGGTTTGGTGCCATCTTCCTCCATCAAAATCCTCTTTGCCCTAATTTGGTAAGAAATCTCAAGGCATAGGTATTTTGTTGGTAAGCATTTCATTTCAGTTATATTTGAATTGTATACTCTCGGTTGTGAGAGGTTTTGCGTGATCCCGGGTTGTGGGAGTCACGGTCATCGATTGTAGGTCGATTGCGCTTGTGAGGTTTTCGCAAGTGTTCATATTGGAAACCTTGAGTTAGGGTTTCTAACTCAAGTATCCGGAAGGGATCCGGGTGGTTGGGATGTAGGATCACCGGGAACAAGTCGGGGAGACTTGGGTGGATCCGAACCCATTAAACCATTGTGTTTGCGTTTGCATTATTTCTTGATTGTTGTTATTCCGCATTGTTGTTTGTTAATTGCACGATAATTAGGAATAACTCTCCCTATTATTTAAAAGTACTATTCACCCCCCCTCTAGTACATGTGCAGTAGCTTCCCAGGGCACAACAACCGCTTGCGTCAGATTGGAGCTGACGATGTGCTGATTGACAGAGACGCCTACACGGACACGAATTGAGCATTTCTAAACCCTTTATTCCTTTTATTCGTGTATTAGTGTAACGTTCTCTATAGGGGAAACTTTTACCATCTTTGGGGAATTTTGGGACTTGTCTAGTGAGTGGCTAGACAAGTGGGACCCAGCTGGTTTGGCTGGTAGAAAGCGTTACTAGGATTGATAGTGAGAGAAAACACAGTGTGTGGGGGTACTGAGAGCCTGACGAGTGTAGAGACGTAGAGGGTGCTCTGAGCATACTATAACTTGTGGTTTTGTACCTATTGCGCTATTCAATACTAGTATCTGATTTGGGTGCTGGATGTAGGTCGAAGGGTCGACCGAATCAGGGTAAATTTGCTGTGTACGTTGTGTCTGCATTTTATTTATCCTGCTGCTGCCATAACTGCGTGAGTTTGTTCGTGGGTTGCACGAATTATTTTATAGGCCTATTCACCCCCCTTAGGCTAGGATCCAGATCTAACAAATGGTATCAAAGCCAGTTTAGTAGATCTAGCCTAGATTGACCATGCATACTATTGATAGTGCTTTTGCTGAAGGTCAATCCATTTCACGACCCCCCTAGATTTAATGGTGGAGATTACGCTTATTTAAAAAATTGTATGAGAATCTACCTTATTTCTATTGATTATAAATCTTGGCAAATTGTTGAAAAAGGCAATAAATCACCTGTAGTTAAAGTAGGAGATGTTGGGATGCCTAAACCTGATGGTAAATGGGATGACAATGATCGAAAACTTTATTCTCTTAATGCTAAAGCTATGAATGCTCTCATTTGTTCATTAGATAAATCTGAAATAATCGTATCTCACATTGTCTAACTGCGTAGGAAATATGCATACTTTGGAGGTGACGCACGAGGGAACGTCACAGGTGAAGGAGTCTAGACTTGCACTTCTGAGCATAGAGTATAAGGGATTTCACATGCTACCATTAGAGACCATATCAGAGATGTTTGCGAGGTTCACCAACATCATCTACAAGTCTAGCTCGCTCGGTAAGCTATATTCTAGCCTTGAACAGGTGAGAAAGATATTAAGAGCACTGCCAAGCTCTTTCAGGCCTAAAGTCACTGCCATCCAAGAAGCGAAAGATTTGTCACAGATGAGAGTGGAGGACTTGATAGGTAATTTAATGTCCCAAGAGCTTGAATTGCAAAATATTGATGAAACAACGAAACCTGAGGAGAAGGAAAAAGCTACAAAGCCACTTGCTCTAAAAGCTAGCGAAAGTGAAGATGATGATGAGGACATAGCACTAATGGTCAGAAATTTCAGAAAGTATGTCCAGACCAAGCAAAGAAGAAAAGAAATGGCACCCATGTTTAATTGCTCTAACTTTTTTCAGTCTTCTAAGCAAACTTATGATCAGAATGCTACTAATAGAATGACTTGTTTTAAATGCAAGAAAAGAGGACATCGAATGAGGGATTGCCGACATGAGACAGCTCAGGTCGCTAAAGAAAAAGGAAAATCCAAGGTGCTAACTTGGGATATGGATAGCGAAGCTGAGAATGAGAAGGATGATCATGAAGCCGACTCATGCATGGCATTAATGGGAATACACGATGAGGTAATTTCTGGTAGTAAAGCTGAACTCCTTACTCTTTGTAAAGAAATGCAAGATAAAATAGTAGAGCTTGAATCTACTATAGATGATTATCAAAATGAGAACTTTGAAATGCAACAATCTGAATATGATATGTCTAAGGAGATTTAAAAACTGAAAATTGAAATTGTTGCTCGTGACTCTACTATTGACATATTGAAAAAGGAAAAAATCCAGCTTTAATGATGAAGCACCTTGTCTTTCTTACCCTTCATTATTGAACAATATTAGCATGTTAAAACAAGACCTATTAAAGCTTGAAGCTGAAAAAGACACGTGATAAGAGAGCTTAAGGATAAATTTTACATGCTAGATAATGATTTTAAAAGAAAAACTATTGAGTTTGAAAATAAGGAAAAAGAAAACAAAATAGCTTTTATAAGTAAATGTACTTTGCTTGTGGATGAGAATAAATTGTTAAAATCTAAAGTTTCTAATCTTGAATTGTCCTTTAAGAAATTCTCCATGGAAAACAATCATTGGATACCATTTTAAAGAATTAGTTATATGGCAATAATAGAAGAGGACTTGGATTTGGTTTGAAAAATGTTGAAAAGCCCAAATTTAAGAAATTCCAGAATGTGCCTTCTATCGTGAAACACTTACATGCAAAGTGCTTTACTTGTGATAGTGTTGACCACACATCATACTATTGTAAATTTAGGAACACAAATATCAAGTTTAAACAAATGTGTCTTCCTAAAACAATAATGGCTAACAATAGTGGACCTTGTTGGGTTTCAAGGTCACACTTAACACCTTTCATGTAGGTGTGATGGAGATTTGGCGAGGAGCGATGAATTGAAAGTCTCATTCTTTTAGCTCCTTAGTCAAATAGCAACGCGAAGGTATATTCCTTTTCCCTCTCTGCATTCATTGCATACCTTTATAGTTTGTGTGTGTGTGTGTGTGTGTGCTTGATTTAATATTTGTTTTTGTGCTTATTTGCTTGTCCTTTTTGGCTTGTTTTAGTTCGTTATAAAAGAAAAACAAAAAAAAGGAAAAACCAAAAATAAAAAAATTTGCTTATTGACTACCTCCTTATGAATCTTTATAAGTGGTATTATTGAATGTTCATTCATATCCCTTGTAGAAATCAATTCATTATTGTTGTAGCTACATGTGCACGTTAGAAACTATTTGGTAGTCATGACATGCTTCATGAAATGATTAATTTGATTTCTTCACCTACATACGCACTTTTACGGATACTAAACTTGTCGTACTTTTGGAGATTCTTTTGATGAATGTTGGAAAGTGAATGTAGGATGAATAAAAACTGAATTATCTAAGGGATACGATGTGTATTTCCATGAATAAAAATTGAGCACAAAAGGATTCTTCATAAAAAAATTACATAAAATTGCTCCGTATGAAAAATGGATACAATTCATGGAAAATACACTACCCACAAGTATCCAACTTATGCTACATGGGTAATCATTAATGTTGGTGTATATTGCTCGTCAAGCAATGCCACCCCACATTTAAAAGTCCTTTTAGGCTATGTTTTGGGGTTTGGTAACTTGAACTCATCTTTGATGAGGTGGGAAAAATCAATCCTAGCGATGTTCATGTTAAATGGAAAATGTGGATTGATTTGGTTGTTATTCTAAATTGAATCTCCCTTAGTACTTTAATGTTTATATTATTACACTTACACAAATGTGGAGAAGTCAACATTATGATTCTCTATGAGCTTGAACTGTTTACTTTATAGAAAATACATGCAATTGTTTGCTATAATTTATAATGCTTTATTTTTGCATGAGATATTTCATGACTTCATTAGCCCACTTTTGAGTATAACAAAGGGGGGGAAAGAAAAGATTTGGAACATGTATTGTTTGGCACAATATGGTATTAGTTTGATATTATTTGTTGAAGGGGGAGCTTGAAAGTACATGACTAGGGGGAGCTTGAAAGAAGGGGGAGCATGCCTTTATTGTTGCTACATTGTTATGCATGCTTTGATTGCTTGAATGTCTCATTGCATACATCATATTGCATTATACCCTTCAACACACTCACACATTCATATTCATTTCTCAAATCTTTTATGGGTTTGTCATCACCAAAAGGGGGAGATTGTTGGAAGCAACGATCTAGGATCTTTGGTTTGATGATGACAAACTTGTTGTTATATCTAACGTGTGTGCTTAGTGTGTTTCAGGAAAGGCAAAACAATAATTCTTTCAATATTTGATGTAATCGCTAATCATATAGCGAAGTGGGAGAGAAATGAAGTGGAGTGTTCAAAGCTATTTGGACTTGGTCATCATAAAGAGAGAGAGTCATACCAATTCCTACTTCTCCTTGAACTTGGACCAAGTCATGCAATATCTCCTAGCCAAGTCCCATTGGATCAAGCCAAGATTGCAAACCAAGCAAGAGGGCTCATTGATTAGCCGCATTGCCACCATAGCTAGGGGTTTGGGTCTAGCCACTCTCCTTGCCGCAACCCCTCATGCTCCTAGCCCTAGACCTAGTTAAAAGAAACCCTAGTTCTTCAAAGCTATAAAAGGGGCTCATATCAAAGCAATCAAAAGAGGCCACCAAAAAGAGTTCATTACGGCTAAAAACAAAACAAAGAGAACCCTATTTCATATAAACTAGACCTTGTCTCCTAGGGTTACAAGCAGGCCGCCATAACAAGGAAAAAGGCATCCTACTGTCGCAAAATCAAGAAGAAAGGGGAAGTGCTGCTGTCATCTTTATAAATGAATTGAGGTTTGCTTTTCTACATTGATTATTCAAAGGTTGAACAATTCTCATGTGTGCAGGAGCAACACTACAAAAAAAACTGAAGAGGGGGCCTCACGTGCATCAGGAGAGAAAGTCAATCCTCAAGCTATTCAAGCACAGCACGTGAAAAGCTTCATCCTTATTGCTACGCATTATCATCCACTCATCGGAGAAGAAGCCGAACTTCCTTGCTGCTGCCATGGAGAGCGCCGCTTCCTCGCCGTGAAGAGTCATCTTCCTCTCATGAAGAAGCCCGCCGTATCAACGCCACAACAGCAAGTCGCCGCTGCACTTGAAGATGCACGCCACCGTGGGTTCGAAGCAAGAGCTGTTGAAGTCCCCCCGCTGCACGAAGTCGTCTCCGTCACTGATTGAGCGAAGCAGTTTGCCACCGCTGCTGTAGATGAAGACGCCATAGAAGAGCTCGCCACCGGTGCCGCTGATCAAGTCAGAGAACGCCGCTGCTTTTGCTTCTGTTCGACGTTGAATACTCGTCGTCGCCGTACTCATTGCCTCGTCGACGCCGTACTCATTGCCTCGTCGCCTTGCCGTCGAGAAGAAACGTTTGAGTCTTCGTTGTCGCAGAGATCATCTGCCGTAAGAAGTAGTCGTCCTCCCTGCTGAGTCGCTCAAAGAAGCGACGTTGAAATTTCGGTTCCTATATGCCCTAACTCAACGGATGTCAGCTGTGCGGGAGAAACTGAAATCAACGGCATGTGAACGAAATCGAGATGAAAGTAAAGCAATTCAAAACGCAGTGCTGACGTGTATTAGTTAAAGGGATTGCTATGTGCATCGACCTCTATTAATTTGGTTTGAACTGAAACTTCTATATGCACAAACCAGTGTACAACTTGACATCCAGGAGTCAGATTGAGACACCGCTTGCGTCAGATTGGAGCTGACGATGTGCTGATTGACAGAGACACATATACGGACACGAACTGAGCATTTCTAAACCCTTTACTCCTTTTATTCATGTATTAGTGTAACGTTCTCTGTAGGGGAAAATTTTACCATCTTTGGGGAATTTTGGGACTTGTCTAGTGAGGGACTAGACAAGTGGGACCCTGCTGGTTTGGGACTAGCTGGTAGAAAGCGTTACTAGGATTGATAGTGAGGGAAAACACAGTATGTGGGGTACTGAGTGCCTGGCGAGTTTAGAGACGTAGAGGGTGCTCTGAACATGCTCTAACTTGTGGTTTTGTATATATTTCGCTATTCAATACTAGTACCTGCTTTGGCTGCTGGATGTAGGTCGAAGGGTCGACCGAACCATGGTAAATTTGATGTGTACGTTGTGTCTGCATTTTATTTACCCTGCTGCTGCTATAATTGCTGAGTTTGTTCATGGGTTGCACGGATTATTTTATAAGCCTATTCACCTCTAGGCTAGGATCTAGATCCAACAAAGTGGTGTGTGTGCAAAGCAACTTTTCAATTCCTCTTCAATTATCATGCAAATACTTTACATGTGAGCATCTCCACGTCAACAAGGCAGGGGGAGGGCTTTGCACTTCACGGCAGCGCACAGAGATTCAACGTCGAGAGATGATGGTAGTGATGTGAAGCTCGACGGTAACTCCACGACAGCGATATGCAGCTCGACCTTGATGAGGTTGGTTCTCCTCTGCTTCAAGTTGAACTCGAGTGGTTGATGTGGCTGCATGTAGGGCTTCACGGCATCAAGTGACGTTGAAGACGACGACGACTTGCAGCAGATCTCTCCTCTGCGGTAGGAGTGATCTTCAACGGAGAGCCAGCAAGATGTAGAGATGATGGCACCCCTAGCTCGAAGATATCCCACGAAGAGGTAGCAGCTCGGCAGCGAGAGGAAGGCACGACAACTTGATGGTTTGATAGCAAGTTGAAGAAGACTTTACTCAAGGAGCACCACAACAACTGGGCTTTGAACGTCGACGAGGGAGGGCACTGATGAACAACGACTTGGGCATTCTTGGACGGTAGCATGGTGGAGCTCGGCATTGATGATGAGTCACGGTAGCAGCTTGATGTTGGAGCAAAAGGTTCAGTTCGATGTAGCTCACCATCGGCAGCTCGAAGGTTAGCTATGTGGTGGAGAATGGTGACATCACGTTGAAGATGGCAGCTTGACGCAAGGGCACAGTGAGCAGGAACTCGTCACGCAAGCAAGGACGTCGTCGACGGCAACAAGTTCAAAGAGAATGGCAGACAGTTGCAAGATATGTTTAGCATTGGAGAGATTTAATACTTGAGTGTGCATGCAGCAAGATGATGTTTTTGGCATTTGGAGATATAGGCTACAGATGCAAAAATTTTGTTACTTGGAGGCAAGCTGCGGCAATGAGGCTTGGCAACTAGGTTTTTTAGTATTGATTTTTGCTTGTAGCCGCACCCTTTTCTTTGTGGTTGCCTCAATCTTTTCTCCTCTTTGGAGAGGGGTTTATATAAGGATGGGGAGATGGGAATAGGCTCAATGGGAATTCCATAATACTAGGAGATAAGATGGAATTCAAACTAGAATAGGATATGAAATAAGATTGCAAGGGATTTGACTTGATCACAACCAAATATCAATTGGATTAGGAGTTGTAATGGGATTTGATTTTAGTACGAAATTGGAGATTGGATTTCATATAATCACCCATTGATATGAATCAATCACAAATAGATTTGTATTGATTCTCTCCTTATCTCTCCACCATTGACCAAGTCTATTTTGTAAAAAGTTGCAGTTTCTCCATCACTTTGACTAGGTCATCCTTTGAGTATTTACAAGCTTGCTACTCCTGAAAACACTTAACACACACATCAAATCATTCACACACGTTTGTTTTCATCAAATACGAAGTCATCGATCGTTGTATCCAACTACACCATTGTATCCAACACTAGGCCTTGCAATGTGATGCAGGACCTCCTCCTCCAGTTTGAAGAAGAAGCAGCCGCTCAAACGAAGGCGGATGGATGATTGGAGGTGGCCTCTCTACAGAAGCAGTTCGACGATGAGGAGGATGCTGCTTTACAAAGACGACTCAACAAAGAAGCAACTGTCCAATAGCACCGACTCATCGTCGCCACGAGGGAGAGGCTCCAGGAGGGGAGCCGAGGATCCTCCCAGGCGTTGGCCCCAATAATACGAGAAAGCCCAAGGCCAGACCGTGCTGCTAAAAGCCACCGGTGTGGGAGATTGCAAAGCCCGAGACAAGAAGGATGCTCCCACAGGCGCAGAAGTCTCCACCGGTCAGAACGCCACTCTCTTAGGCATAATGACCGACGACGACGGAGCCATGACCAAAGCCTGATTCCCAGGGAGCGAGAGAGGAACTCACCTGAGCGACGAGGTGGCTCATCCGAAGGTTCCAACCAGAGGCAAGAGTTCCAAGGCATCTGAAAGATCTCCCATATTGGACGCAACGATCTAGGATCTTTAGTTTGATGATGACAAATGTGTGTTGCTATTAACGTGTGTGTGCTAAATGTGTTTCAGGAATGGCTAGCCCGTAATTCCACCAAGAGATGACTTGGTCAATATGATGGAGGAAGTTGGGTTCCATGGGCTTTTGGACTTGGTCCAATTTGGTGTTTCTAGTTGGTGGGGACCAAGTCCTAGCCACTCGTATTTAGACTTAGTCCAAACCGATTGAACCCTAGCCATATGAGTGTTAGACTTGGTCAAAAATGAATGTTAGACTTGGTCCAAGCCTCCTCAAGTCATATGAGTGTTAAACTTGGTCCAAGCCTCCTCAAGCCGTAACATACCCCATACAACCCTCGCCTCTATCTATATAAGCATCAAATATTCTTCATGCTAGGGCTCACGACAAAAACCCTAAAGAAAAGCTTGAGGCAGCCAACACAAAGAAGGAGAGGGGGCTTACACAAAACGAAAAAGCAGCATCATCCACAAAAAAAAATCGGCCATATATTTTTCTCCAAGGCAAAAAATAACTCATGCAAAACCCCTCCTTCAACATCAAGCTGCACGCAAGCCAAAGCCTCGAATCCATCACAAAGATGCCGAGAACTGAAGAGAAGCCCATCATCGACGCTGATCCTTTTATCTCGCTGGAGAAGCCAAAAAAGCACGCCGGTGCCCTGCCCCCGTGCTACCAAAGAGAAGACAGCTGCCGTCCTCAAGTTGCCGTCTTCACCATCCAAGTTGTCACTGTTGCACATCGAGTTATCGTCGGTGAGTCGCCGTCCCAACGTCAAGAGCTGCCGGAGGAACAACGCCAAGAGCTTTCGTTCTCATCCTTCCACTGAGAACCTTGCTGTCGTCAAAGAGCTCCTCTCGCCATCGTCTTCAACGCAGAGCAGCCCACCGTCGGAGCGTTGCCGTGAAAGGTGGAGAAGTCGGAGCTGTCATTGGAGATGCCATCGTAGTTGAGTCATCAGAGAAGACGAGCATCCACCTAAGTTGAGATATTCCTGCAGCTGCCCTCGTCGTCGATCAGCACGTCGAAGAGCTGCTGAGGGAGAGCGTCCACCATCGAACTGAGGTCACCGCCGAAGTGTCGTACGTCGTGGAGCTTCCGACGTCAAAGGGAATCAATCAGAGAAGCCACCGTCGAGTGCTGCTAAGTTGTCACCCTCACTGTCGAAGTTGAGTCGCCATCGGAGTCGAATTTGCCGTCGATGTTGAAGTAAGTCGTTGCACCGGAGTTTTCCACCGTCGTCATTGAGAGGGCCGGCGAAGTTGAACGGCCGCCTGCATGCCCTAATGCGAAACATTTTCGAACGGTGCTGACGTGGCGATTGCGTGAAAACGAAATCACGTGATAGCGAAGTAAAATAGAAGAGCTGACGTGGAAAGTTTGTTAAATGAATTGCTGAGCGCACAGACCGCAGTTAAATTGATTTTGAAGAGGGCTTGCTATACGCACAGACTAGAGTGCTTTTTGAGACAGATTGTGATCCAGGAGTCAGATCGAGACACCGTTTGCGTCAGATTGGAGCCGACGATGTGCTGATTGACAGAGACGACTATACGGACACGAACTGAGCATTTCTAGAACTTTACTCTTTATATTCGTGTATTAGTGTAACGATCTCTGTAGGGGAAACTTTACCGATATTTGTGTTATTTTGGACTTGTCTGGTTGGGGCTAGACAAGAGGGTCTTGACGTGTTGGTGCAGTCAAGATATGCATTTACTATGTTGATAGTGTTCTGCACTTTGGTGAGTGTGGTACAATCTAGGTGGGGAGTTAGAGCTAGGACCCCATTGTAGGTGTGTGGAAGGAACTTATTAATGCTAGTATTTGCTTGGGGATGGACGTAGATCGTTGGTGCGACCGAACCAGGGTAAATCTATGTGTACTCTGTGATTGTCTCTTATTTACTCTGCCTGGGATTTTAACTGCGTGTGATTTCTCGTGGGTTTCACGAGAATATTTTTATAAGCCTATTCACCCCCTTAGGATAGGATCCAGATCCAACAATTGGTATCAGAGCAGGTTTTAGGATCTAGCATAGGATTGACCATGGACCCAATTGATAGTGCTTTTGCTGAGGGCAGTCCATATCACGTCCCCTAGATTTAATGGAGTAGATTATGCTTATTGGAAAAATCGTATGAGAATCTACTTAATTTCTATTGATTATAAAGCATGGAAAATTGTTGAAAAAGGATATAAACCACATGTCATTAAAATTGAAAATGTTGAGATGCTTAAACTTGATGATAAATGGGATGATAATGATTGGAGACTTTATTCTCTTAATGCTAAAGATATGAATGCTCTCATTTGTTCATTAGATAAATCTGAATTCAATCATATCTCACGTTGTCTAACTGCATAGGAAATATGGTATACATTGGAGGTTACGCACAAGGGAACGCCACAGGTTAAGGAGTCTAGACTTGCACTTCTGAGCACAGAGTATGAGGGATTTCACATGCTACCATTAGAGATCATATCAGAGATGTTTGCGAGGTTCACCAACATCATCTACAAGTCTAGCTCGCTCGGTAAGCCATATTCTAGCCTTGAACAGGTGAGGAAGATATTAAGAGCACTGCCAAGCTCTTTCAGGCCTAAAGTCACCGCCATCCAAGAAGCGAAAGATCTGTCACAGATGAGGGTGGAGGACTTGATAGATAATTTAATATCCCATGAGCTTGAATTACAAAATATTGAAGAAAGAGAGAAACCTGAGGAGAAGGAAAAAGCTTCGAAGCCACTTGCTCTGAAAGCTAGCGAAGATGAAGATGATGATGAGGAGATGGCGCTAATGGCTAGAAATTTCAGAAAGTTTGTCAGAACTCCTCAAGGAAGATCAAAAATGCATAGAAGGTTCATTCGCTTTAACACTTTTAATTACGATAAAAATTCCTTTGAAGAAGATTCTGCTAATAGAGTTGAATGCTTCAGATGCAGGAAAAGGGACACTTCACGAAGCAATGCAGACAAGAGACTGCTCAGGTTGCTAAAGACAAAGGAAAAGCCAAGATGCTAACGTGGGACATGGACAGCGAAGCTGAGGATGAGAATAAAGAGGTGGTAGCCCACTCCGCTGTCGTCTGTTTAATGGCAAACAACAATGAGGTAAATTCCTTTACTAAAGTTGAATTGTTGGATGTTTTTAAAGGAATGTAAAATGAGATAAATGAGCTAGAACTCACGTTAATGACCATTGGAATGCTAGCTTTAAATTGCAAAAAGAAAACTGTGACATTTCTGATGAAGTGGATGTTCTTAAAGAGAAACTTATTGCATGTAACGCTAAAGTTGTGTCACTTGAAAAATAAAAAGCTAGCATGCCTGAAAAAGCTACTTGTCTTACTTATCCTTCCTTATTGAATGATATTAGCATGCTTAAGCAAGATTTGACTAAGCTCGAAACTGAAAAAGACTATATGATTAGAGAGCTTAATGATAAATTCTGCATGTTGGATAATGACTTTAAAAGAAAAATGATTGATTTTGAAAAGAAGGAAGAGGAAAACAAGATATTAGTAAACATTCGTTGGATACCATACTTGAAATGTACTTTGCTTGTGGATGAAAATAAATTATTAAAATTCAAAGTTTCTAATCTAGAAGTATCATTAAGAAAATTTTCAATTGGTATACATTCGTTGGATACCATACTTGAAAATCAATTATATGGCAATAATAGAAGAGGACTTGGATTTGGTTCGAAAAACGTTGAAAAGCCCAAATTTAAGAAACTCCACAATGTGCCTTCTATTGTGAAAAATATGCATGCAAAGTGCTTTACTTGTGATAGTGTTGGTCACACATCCTATTATTGTAAGTTTAGGAACACGAACATAAAGTTCAAACAAGTGTGGGTTCCTAAAACATTAATGGCTAACACTAGTGGACCTTGTTAGATTTCAAGATCACACTTAACACCGTTTATGTAGGTGAGGTAGAGATTTGGCGAGGAACAGTGCACTGAAAGTTTCATTCGTTAGCTCCTTAGTCAAATAGCGACGCGAATGTATATTTCTTTTCCCTCTTTGCATTCATTGCATACCTTTATTGTTTTGTGTGTGTACTTGATTTAATTTTTGTTTGTGTGCTTGTTTGTTTGCTTTTAAGGCTTGTTTTAGTTCTTTATAAAAGAAAAACAAAAAAAATTGAAAAACCAAAAATAAAAAAAATTGTGCTTAAAGAATACCTCTTTATGATTTATTATAAGTGGTATTTCTTGAATGTTTATTCATATCCTTGTAGAAATCACTGTATTATTGTTATAGCTACATGCGCATGTTAGAAACTTATAGGCTATGTTTCAGGGGTTTGGTACCTTGAACTCATCTATAATGTCACGCCCCGCTTTCCAAGTATGGAAGGCGAGACACAAATAGGTCTGCTCAGACTGAAGCTGTGAAGCTACAGTCTGATAAGCGTCTGTGTGTTCATCCATTCGCAGATTCTTGCATTGCAATGAAACAAAAACAACAATAATAATTGAAAGCAGGCAATAATTTAACCAACATTCAAAAGCAACATCCAAATCTTTATTCGATGCATCCAGAGATATAGTCATAAAATAAATATAAGAGTTTGAAAAGAAAGGCCACAATAATGGCCGAAACTAAAACATAAATAGGGTGCTATGCACCGAACAACCTAACATAAGCTACTAGGAAACAAACAACTACTAAGAAAAACCTCCAACTGAGACTACGACTAGTCTCCGGTAACCTCGAACTGGACGTCAGCAAAAGCCTCAAGCATGACATCAGCAACCTGGTAGTCCTCAACAACTACCTCAAACTCAAAGCCAGACTGTGACACCCAAAGAGAAAAGGATACATGTCAGCAAAAATCTCCAAAAGGGAAAATAAGACTTTTGTGCAAGGAACGTAAAGTACAACAGTTATAAGATGACTACAACTTAGCAGTTTTAAAAATGATGATGACATGACATGATATATTAATGAATGCAGCAGTTTAAACATGAACATAATATTTTGCAATGCATGGAACGTCATAGTAAGAGCTACTAAACAATATTCAAGACTTCACGATTTCACGATTAACTTGTATTCACGATGTGCACAGGGTTTACGCCTTTTAGCTGAAGTTGCTGTACGTGCACACTTCTACGCTGAGTGACCGCTTAACCCCACCCCTCCACGTGTGTATGAACTGGCGCTCATCTTCTGGATCACGAGCCAGGAAGTGTTCTATATATGGCATATGGGAGCACCAAGCCTCATTCATGATGTAGGAGTCAAAATCCTACTCGTCGCATCTTATATTTCATGCTTCTCGAACACGTGCCAGGAATTATTCTTTATTTGGCATAGGGGAGTACCTAGCCTCATTCATGATGTAGGAGTCAAAATCCTACTCGCCGCAGCTTACATTTCAATAGTTGTGTGTGCTACACATTCACGACAAAACATTCAATGCATGAAATGACATGCGATATGCAACATGATGGTATGGTAGCAGATATTGAATTGCGTACAGTTATATCAAAATAAACGTGACATATGATATGCATGATTCATGACATGGCAAGGGTGTCGGATCTAGCTTCGTTGTCAAACTAAATCAAGCATGGTGTCAGATCTAGCTTCGTTGTGAAACTAGATCAAGCATGGTGTCGGATCTAGTTTCTTTGTCAAGCTAGATCAAGTATGTGCGTCTAGGCGACCATCATTTCACTGCATAGTCTCTTTTACACAAAATCACAGAGTGGCCTAAACATGGCCTAACAATAATCTGAGCAAGTTTCACTTGCCTGATACAACGTCCGTAATCCTCAGTTCAACGGTCCAGAACTCCCGATGTGCTCAATCGCCAATCACCAATACTACAGTCCCATATTATTAATCTCAATTAGTTATTTAACCAAAACAGTAAAATTACAATTTTTATCTTGTTTAAACATGCAGTGTTTGGGTTTCCTACGGATCAGGGATATATCTCAACACGACGCGAGAGCTACACTGACGTCGGGTAGCGACGTCAGTGGTTGGATTCCGGTAGCGTGCAAGGTATGGCAGACTAAGGCGAAGACGGCGACAACTAGATGCATCGAACATGGCATCGAAGGTGGCCACAGGGGGAAGATGAATGGCTGGGGCTGTCGGGGGGTGCTCGGCCTAGGGGCTCGCGGCAGTTTGTGGAGCCGGCAGGTTGGTGTGCGGATCCGGGTGGCTTGCGGATAGAGGGGAGGCCGGCAAGGGGAAGTGGGGTCTGGTAGATTGTGGGGGATGGAGGGGGCAGTCGTGGAGGATGGGACAGTGCAGGTTGTTAGAGGGAGGAGCAGCTGTGCGCAGTGGCCATTAAGGGGAGGCCGGCGACATGAGGGGAAGGAGCAGGTTGGTGTCAGATATAGGGAGATAGGGGTGCGGCAGCATGACGCTGTGGCTGGGTGTTCGGCCGGTCAGTTTGGTTGGTGATGGCCGGATCCGAGCGGTGCCGCGCGTGGAGGAAGATGGGTGGCCAAAGCTAGGATGGCCGGTAGGATGTGTGACCTGTGTGGGGGGGAAGGCCAGCCGTTTTAAAGTGGGTTCGGCAGTTTTGTATAGGGGCTGTTGGCGTTAATTCGAGTGGAGGAGGTGATCGCCGACAATGGGGCTTGGTCGGCGGTGATGGCCGGCGGCGGCCTCAAGGGAGAGGGCCATGGTGTTTCAAGTTGATGGAGGATGGGTTCGGCGGCTGGTTGCATGAGAAAACCCTAGTGTGAGCTGCTAACAATTAAAATGACGGGTGATTGCAAAATAGGGGTTGAAAGGAGGGTAGATTTAGGTTGATTGGAGAGAGTGTGTGTGAGAGGGGAAGGGTAGACTTAGGGTGCAATTAGCTAGGAGAATATATTTCTTGTGACGTAGGATTCCTATAGGATTTAATTAGATTTAAGAGAATAATGGGTATCATATGTCATATGAGAGGGTCTCTCATATTCCCTCTCACATAAAGGGGGCAAGTACAACAAGTACAAACCTATGTGGGCTTGTACTTGTGGGCTTGTACTTGCCCCGTTTATGTGAGAGGGAATATGAAAGACCCTCTCATATGGCGTATGATACCCATTATTCTCTTAATTTAATTAGGGTTTGAATTTGAATTAGTCTAGGCTAATTAGAGATTAAAGATGATTAGAGTGAAAGGTCGGTCTAACGGTGTTCGATAAATACAAGAAAAATATCGGGACGACCGTGTCGAAGAGAGGATCGAGATTACGATGATCGTTCACGTGCTAGGTGAATGGAAAATAGAACTAAAAATAAAAATATCAAACGTAGAAGTCTAAAGTTACGACTCCCCTTCAAACAAGGCTGTTTTGTGGAAGAATGAGCCATGAAATGACGTTCACAAAAAATTCCAAAAATAAGTACTCTCTCAGAGGGTGACAACGACATATAACTTCGCGTGTTTGGGTCACAAGAGGAGGGCACAAAAAATTACGTATGAATAAGAAGGTACACGCACGAAAAACATACGGTCGAAAAGCGACCGTGACATCTACCCACCTTAGAGTAAAGTCCGTCCGTGAACTTTCTAACTAAAAAATATATATCAAGCCATTCTAGTAACTATCCTAATCAGATCACACTATAATTGAAACCATGTATAGTTACTACAAGTGCTTATATATGCACATTCTATACTTATACCTATCATTAACAGTCAAATTCATACACGTACTCCAATCATTCATATAGTCACGTACATCCCTTATATAACTATCACTCACTTATCACATAGCCATGGTACAGATACATACATAAAATAGTTTCACACTAGCAAATACAATCATAGTACTTCACTTATAGATAACTGACTATGTACAAAACAAACATGGATATACTACTCCTTTATATCTCCTAGTGTACATCCAACACCAAACATATCAACACAGGTAATCACACCATACAATATTGAGTCAAGTTTGCTATATCTAATATACATTCACTCCCACTATAAATACACAAATATATAGTTATTCAAATGCACGCAGATACTTCATCATATATACACATCACATACAATCATATAACTATATTCAAGACACAACACACATACCACAGTCGCAAACACCTATAGCTAAGCACATACTTACCCGTGCATGGTGCACGCCTACACACGCTAATATACTATTCATACATGCCACTCATACCATTATATACTTAGCACATTCTACACACCTAGTTTAGCTAGCATATACACATTCAAACATGTAAGTTCTCCGTAAAGAAATATACTACAAAACAATATATATATCCATAATGGTATAGCCACCTATAACCATGTATGTAACGTAACCATGCACAACCAAACCTATCACTATACACACATCATTCATTACTATGTTCATAGCACTATACACACACCACAGACAAATATAACAATATACTTAGAGTATACCCACTCAAGCATGAGTGAGACTCAAAGACTCATACAAGAACCATAATACTTATATAACACGATATTTATACCCATACCAACATACCACTCTAATATATATATATATATATATATATACACACACACACATACATACATACATACCAACGTAATCATATTACTCGCCACACTAAATAGGTAAAAACACATGCTATGATATACACACAATAATATCAATCACACTTTATATTTAGTCAAGTAACCCCCCATAATGCAATCACTTTACATACTATAACAATATTACAAATATCAGTACATGTATACAATCTTAATACACCCTCTTATACATGCATTCATCATATAGTCACATACATATAATATATTCACACCATAGAAATTTACATATAATTAGTGTGCTACTACATATACATATACATCCATAGTTACGGCATACAATAATCGTGTATACCTCATGGTATATACGTACACACACAACATCCCGTAAAGGCAAGCAATACTAAACAAAATTATAACCCTATTCCATACGTATTTCACACATATTCATATAGTATGTATATATCTACCTTATGACTAGGCACATACATATCCACGTACAAGCACACGCTCATACATACTAACATATAGATCATAAAATAGGCCTGCACACTTAACTATAAATACACCTATTATCATTACACCTAACATACACATGGCTTTAATAGTATACTATTTCAAGCATTTACAAGTACCTTCAAACTACATACACCACTAGTAAATATTCCAACACTAATTCTAATATACTCAGACATCCCTAACGTGGTATAGCTATCCACACAAATATTTATAAATACTATCATTCATACAACTTCATATGTATCATGAATAACACTGAATATGCATATATAACACAAGAGACAAACATTAGTATACAAGAGACAAACAGTGGTATGCGGGTTCACACACACGGGTCCACACACTCTACCTATATACATGCACCATAACGACATCACAATAATACTAATGGGCCCACCATACTATAATAATGTTGACAGAGGCAACGCCAAGCACTAGTATGATGACTAAGCAATAGCAAGGGAACCGAAATCAAATGGCGTAACGAAGCAAGATCGGGATGAACGGGTAGATGAAGCACGGATAAGGAGATAACTGGGTTAGATGAAACAGAGATAAAATTGTGAATATTTAAGTAAGGGAAAGAATGATATAATAATATCCTTATAAAATACAGGAGAATAGTGTGTAGGTGATATAAGTTAAAATACGAAATAGGGATTAGACGAAAGAATAATTAGTATAGAGATGAAGTGACTGTTCTGCAATTGGAATTAGATTTGTACTAAGAACTTTGGAGTAGGAAAAAATGAAGAATATAAAAACGGACGTGCTTGAAAATTTGGAGTTCTCTTTTGTATAGAAAAATATTTAGAGAACGGTACAATAAGTTGTTTGAAATAGGTTTGAGTAATATATATATAGTAAGAGAAGAAGTGGTATATTGGATTATCGAAAAGTCATTATATGAAGAAAGTAAGATATTCACATGAGTATGAAAGACATAGGTTAGAAAATATTATAAGGTAGTAATTTAAAGATTTTGGCCAAAATTTTTCGAAATTCAAAGAATGCATTTAAGTCGACTGAAGGTAGGAAGTTTAAGCTCATGCTAAATGTTTTCAAAGACTTTAAACATGGAGAGGAATTCCAAATAAATAATATTGAAAATACTTTTCAACGAATCAGGATGGTAATGGGGAAGATTTAACGATTGATAATGAACGACATGAAGGAATCACGTGAAACGAAAGTAAGGAAGTGAATCAAATATTCAAAACGTAAATATGACTGGAAAGTAACTTAGTGAATCTGCTACGATGGGATTCTATGGTTATTAGCTCAAAAGTGTAATGATTAGGAAAATGATAGAAATCAAGGGTTTTAATCACCGGGCCGACTAGTGATTAGGAGAAACTTAGCACTAAGGCTTTTTAATGAACTAGACTGTAATAGAGGTCTCATGGAAAGGGTCCTTAGAGAATCAAGATTACGTTCTGCTGGGCCTGAAATCTGATGGACCATAGCAAACGACTAAAGGAAAAAAACTCTAGAAATCTAATATGGTCAGGGCTGAGTGAGAGGTTACTAAGGTATCCTAAGATGAGTACGACTAAATCTTACGAAGGTACATGACTATCAAACTTGGATGTCTATCTAAGTCTTCCTACCATCTAAGACAAGGAAAACCTTCACATTAGACTCAAATTTTATGACTCGAATGTTTCGAATGTTTCAATGGATGTTTTATTATTATCGTTGTTTCGATATTTCGCAGGTGCAAAGACCTACATGGGCCACCAAAAAAACCTGTCACGCCCCGCTTCCCAAGTATGGAAGGCGAGACGCGAAGAGGTCCGCTCAGACTGAAGCTGTGAAGCTACAATCTGATAAGCGTCTGTGTGTTCATCCATTCGTAGATTCTTACATTGCAATGAAACAACAACAAAAATAATAATTGAAAGTAGGCAATAATTTAACCAACATTCAAAAGCAACATCCAAATCTTTATTCGATGCATCCAGAGATATAGTCATAAAATAAATACAAGAGTCTGAAAAGAAAGGCCTAAGCATGGCTGAAACTAAAACATAAATAGGGTTCTACGCACCGAACAACCTAACAACAGCTACTAGAAAACAAACAACAACTAAGAAAAACCTCCAACTGAGACTAGCACTGGTCTCCGATGATCTCGAACTGGACGTCAGCAAAAGCCTCAAGCATGACGTCAGCAACCTGGTAGTCCTCAACAACTACCTCAAACTCAAAGCCTGACATGTGACACCCAAAGAGAAAAGGGCACATGTCAGCAAAAATCTCCAAAAGGGAAAAGGAGACTTTTGTGCAAGGAAACGTAAAGTGCAACAGTTATAAGATGACTATAACTTAGCAGTTTTAAAAATGATGATGACATGACATGATATATTAATGAATGCAGCAGTTAAATATGAAAATGATATTTTGTAATGCATGGCCCATCATAGCAAGAGCTACTAAACAATATTTAAGACTTCACGATTTCACGATTAACTTGTATTCACGCGTGCACATGGTTTACGCCTTTCAGCTGAAGTTGTTGTACGGGCACACTTCTACGCTGAGTGACCGCTTAACCTTACCCCTCCACGTGTGCATGAACTGGCGCTCATCTTCTGGATCACGAGCCAGAAAGTGTTCTGTATATGGCATAGTGGAGCACCTAGCCTCATTCATGATGTAGGAGTCAAAATCCTACTCGCCGCAGCTTATATTTCATGCTTCTGGAACACAAGCCAGGAATTGTTCTTTATTTGGCATAGGGGAGCATCTAGCCTTATTCATGATGTAGGAGTCAAAATCCTACTTACCGCAGCTTACATTTCAATAGTAGCGTGTGCTACACATTCACGACAAAACATTCAATGCATGAAATGACATGCGATATGCAATATGATGGTATGATAGTAGATATTGAATTGTATACAGTTATATCAAAATAAACGTGACATGTGATATGCATGATTCATGGCATGGCAAGGGTGTCGGATCTAGCTTCGTTGTCAAACTAGATCAAGCATGGTGTCAGATCTAGCTTCGTTGTCAAGCTAGATCAAGTATGGGCTTCTAGGGGACTATCATTTCACCGCCTAGTCTCTTTTACACAAATCACAGATTGGCCTAAACATGTCCTATCAATAATCTGAGCAAGTTTCACTTGCCTAATATAACGTCCGTAATCCTCAGTTCAATAGTCCAGAACTCCTGATGTGCTCAATCACCAATCACCAATCCTATAGTCCCATATTATTAATCTCAATTAGTTATTTAACCAAAACAATAAAATCATGATTTTTATCTTATTAAAACATGCAGTGTTTGGGTTTCCTATAGATCGGGGATATACCTCAACACGACGCGAGAGCTACACTGACGTCGGGTAGCGACGTCAGGGGTTGGATTCCGGTAGCGTGCAAGGTACATCGGACTACGGCAAAGACGACGACTACTAGAGGCAGCGAAACGACGGCGAAGGTGGCCGCGGGAAGAAGACGAATGACAGGGGCTGCCATGGGGTGCTCGGCCTAGGGGCCGAGTGGCTTGAGGCTAGAGGGGAGGCCGACAAGGGGAAGTGGGGTTCGGTAGATTATGGGGGATGAATGGGGCAGCCATGGATGATGGGAGAGGGCAGGTTATTAGAGGGAGGAGCATCTGCACGAGGTGGCCATCATGGGGAGGCTGGCGACATGAGGGGAAGGAGCATGCTGGTGTCGAATCTAGGGAGATAGTGGTGCGATAGCATGAATCTGCGGCTGGGTGTTCGGCCGGTTAGTTTGGTGGGGTGATGGCCAAATCCGGGCGACGCCACACGTGGAGGAAGATGGGTGGCTAGAGCTAGGATG
Organism: Scilla litardierei; assembly: GCA_030789695.1. Classification (NCBI taxonomy): domain Eukaryota; kingdom Viridiplantae; phylum Streptophyta; class Magnoliopsida; order Asparagales; family Asparagaceae; genus Scilla; species Scilla litardierei. The sequence continues at coordinate 82,699,276 of CM061140.1, read as the reverse complement.
GCCAGCAGGATGTGCGGCCTGGGTGTGGTGGAAGGCCGGCCGTTTTTAGGTGGGCTCGGCAGTTTTGTGTAGGGGCTGCCGGTGTTTTATTCGGGTGGAGGAGGAGATCGTCGGCAATGGGGCTTGGCCAATGGTGATGGCCAGTGGCAGCCTCAAGGGAGAGGGCCGTGGGGTTCCGGGTTGATGTAGGATGGGTTCGACGGCCGGTTGCGTGAGAAAACCCTAGGGTGAGTTGCTAATAATTAAAATGAAGGGTGATTGCTAAATAGGGGTTGAAAGGAGGGTAGATTTAGGTTGATTGGAGAGAGAGTGTGTGAGAGGGGAAGGGTAGACTTATGCTGCAATTAGCTAGGAGAATATATTTCATGTGATCGATGTAGGATTCCTATAGGATTTAATTAGATTTAATTAGTGTTTGAATTTGAATTAGTCTAGGCTAATTAGAGATTAAAGATGATTAGAGTGAAAGGTCGGTCTAACGGTGTCTGATAAATACAAGAAAAATATCGAGACGACCGTGTCGAAGAGAGGATCGAGACTACGATGATCGTTCATATGCTAGGTGAACGAAAAACAAAACTAAAAATAAAAAAATCAAAGGTTGAAGTCTAAAGTTATGACACCCCTTCAAACAAGGCTGTTTTGTGGGAGAATGAGCCATGAAATGACGTTCACGAAAAATTCCACAAATAAATACTCTCTCAGAGGGTCACAACGACATATAACTTCATGCATTTGGGACACAAGAGGAGGGCCCAAAAATACGCGTACGAACAAGAAGGTATGCGCACGAAAAACATACGGTCAAAAAGCGACCGTGACATTTAATGAGGTGGGAAAAATCAATCCTAGTGAAATTCATGTTAATCGAAAAATGTGGATTGTTTTGGTTGATGTCTCAATTGAATCTCCCTTTGTACTTCATTGTTTATATTTGGTACGACTGTTTATATTACCACACTTACACAATGGTGGTGAAGTCTACATTATGATTTTCTTTGAACTTGAATTGTCTACTTTGTAGGAAATACATGCAAGTGACTATACTCAATAAAAATTTATTTTTGCATGTGATATTTGGTGACTTCATTAGCCCACTTTTGATGCTAACGAAGGGAGAGAAAAGAAAGAAAGATGAAAAGAAAGAAATATTTGGCATTATTTGTGATGGTTTGGTATTATTTGATGAAGGGGAGCTTAATATGGTATTGTTTGATGAAGGGGGGCTTGAAAATAGGGCGAGCATGCTTATTCCATTCCTATATTGTGTGCATGCTGACATCTCATTGCATTACTCATTTGCATTACATCCTTCATCACACTTCACACACGCCTACCTATTTGCTCAAATCTTTCATTGGGTTGTCATCATCAAAAGGGGGATATTGTTGGACGCAATGATCTAGGATCTTTAGTTTGATGATGACAAACGTGTGTTGCTATTAACATGTGTGCTAAGTGTGTTTCAGGAATGGCTAGCCCGTAATTCCACTAAGAGATGACTTAGTCAATATGATGGAGGAAGTTGGGTTCCATGGGCTTTTGGACTTGGTCCAATTTGGTGTTTCTAGTTGGTGGTGACCAAGTCCTAGCCACTCGCATTTAGACTTGGTCCAAAACGATTGAACCTTAGACATATGAGTATAAGACTTGGTCCAAAATGAATGTTTGACTTGGTCCAAGCCTCCTCAAGTCATATGAGTGTTAGACTTGGTCCAAGCCTCCTCAAGCCGCAACCTACCCCATAAAACCTGAGCCTCTATCTATATAAGCATCAAATATTCTTCATGCTAGCACTCATGGCAAAAACCCTAAAGAAAGCTTGCGGCAGCCAACAGAAAGAAGGAGAGGGGGCTTACACAAAAAGAAAAAGCAGCGGTATACACAAAAACAAATTGGCCATATATTTTTCTTCAAGGCAAAAAATAACTCACGCAAAACCCCTCCTTCAACATCAAGCTGCACGCAAGCCAAAGCCTCGAATCCATCACAAAGCTGCCGAGAACTGAAGAGAAGCCCATCATCGATGCTGATCCTTTCAGCTCGCCAGAGAAGCCAAAAGCACATCGGTGCCATGCCCCCGTGCTGCCAAAGAGAAGACCGCTGTCGTCCTCAAGTTGCCGTCTTCACCATCCAAGTTGTCGCTGCTGCACGTCGAGTTGTCATCGGTGAGTCACCATCCCAACGTCAAGAGCTGCCAGAGGAACAACGCCAAGAGCTGTCGTTCTCCTCCTCCCACCAAGAACCTTGCTGCCGTCAAAGAGCTTGACCGGCACCCCGTTTACGGTTTGGGCGCGGTGTCGTTTTATCGCAAGTGCACGGTTAGTGTAGGGTACGGGTTTATCGAACTCAAGGAGGTGGATGGCTTGAATGGCTACTAGCCTCGCCTAGGTTGTGTGCTAGCTACGCGGACAATGTGGGTGGAAGTGTAAAAATAAAAGAAAGAAATAAAAAGACACGAAATGAATCCCTGCTAACACGGGCTAGAGCATTCATGACACTTGGCATTTGACTTGACCCAGGGTGAGACATTGCCCCAAAAGTTGGTACCTAGCATCCATGGGCCCGATATTCCGGTCGATGCCCAGTACGCTAGGTCTACCCGGTTTCGGACTGTGGGCATTCCCATGTCCATTAACACCGACCACAACTGGGAGCATTAAGGCCACACTGATAACTCCCAACATTTCGTCCAAGCCATTCCCATGCATGTGGACTCGATGTCTACGCTAGGGATGTGAGCTATGGCTAGGGGGTCAACCGCCAAGTTTATTCCCCCTTAGCCCGACGGTCAGAGGCGGTGTTTTTACCGCCAATGACAATGAAACACCCTCGCGTAACCCTAATGGCCAAATAAGTCGAATGTGATTTCTAGCAATACATCGAAGCAGATCTTGACTATACAAGACACCGGACTCCAATCCCCAACACAACTAGTGTGTTGCCATACGAATTGGACTCAGATTGCTAGAAATCCCCATTGACACATTTCATCGAACACATGCCATGCAACCAAGCCAAATGAAACAAACCAAGCATCAATTCTACGCTAACCCGTATTAGGGTTCATCGACACTACTCAATGGTGAAGAACATTAAAACAAGCAACAGAAAAGACATACAAACGTTCACCATTGAGCAAAATGAAAACAATATAAAATAATGGAAAATAAGAGAAAGAAATACTTATCTTGAGTTTGATTCTTCAATCCATTACAAGGCTTATTGATCAAAAGACCTAATCTAAACTAACCTAAGCCTCATAAGAGAAAGGGGCAAAAAGCCCTAAAAAACTGCGGAAGATCCCCTTTCAGTCGGCCAACCTCGTGTATTTATAGCCCCACTTCGAAACCCTAATGGTTCAGGTCCAAACCTGCAGAAAAATCGCCACCCGATCGGTTGATGAGTCAACCGATCGGGTGAGAGCTTTGAAGATCTTCAACCGGGTGCATTGCCCGAGCGGTTGGAGAGAGCGGGTCGTCGGTTGAGCTCTCCGGGTCGTCTTTTGGGAGAATCGGCTACAGATGAACCGATCGGGTGAGATGTCACCCGATCGGTTGGAATTCAGCACATTCAGACAGAGAATTTCGTCGGTTCACCTGATCGCGGAACCGGTCGGGTGGCTGCTACTCTTCTTTAGTTGCCGTCCGGGTAGGATACGCGTGCATCAACCGATCGGGTGGCTGTGTCCACCCGATCGGTTGAGGGCTGAAATATGGATTTATTCGTCGTTTGGCCCTCTGGATAGCGCGTGACTCCTCCCGTTGCTCTGGGGACTCATTATATCTTCTTTTTACGTCCCCAATGCTGGAAATCTCCTGCATTCGCACAAAAACATGAAGAAAGTGAAAAGATACAAAAAACACGAAAGAATGGGTATGAAACAATGGAAATAAACAGAAAATCACAAAGAAGACGTGCATGAATATATAGAATATAAACGCTCGTCAAAATTCCCCAAGCTGAACCCTTCCTCGTCCTCGAGGACGACGAGTGAGAGTAGGAGCTCGGAGGGCAAAATAGAGAGAAAGAGACAGAAAGAGAAAACAAAATCCTAGATCGCCTATCAGAGCCAACAAAATCAAACACGCCACACTAAGCAAGCATACGACAAAACACAACACCAAACCAAGGAATGTGAGTCCAAACAAGTGTCGTGGGCCCACGCAGTGAAGCGCGAGTGAGTGTGGTCGTGCGCTAGCAGATGGTGTCGCTATCTACATTTTGCAATAAGGCTCCATATACACATACCCAAAGAAAGACCCAAATATCGATTCAATTTGAAATTGTGGTGAATATTAGCTCAATCATGCATGAGAAGAGTATACGGATAGAAGCGTATCATGCATCGGGGACTCCACAGCTAGGGACAAGGAAATCACCACACTATAGCCTAGATAATCGCTACAAGGTCCCTATGCCAAGTGTTTTCGAAAATGATGGAGGTTGAGAAGATGTGGAGTAGAGCACTCGGTGCAAATTCTCGCCTTCCCTTTATTCTCGGTAGATAGGAAAAATATTCACACTGTAATTTTTTAGGTTTTGGGTATTTGTATTTTTTTGGCTTTTTTGGATATACATATTTTTTTCTTTTCTCTTTTCTTATCTTTTTTTGGGTTTTTCTTTTCTCTTTTTTTTGGATTTTTGGATATTGGGATATATACATGTGTACTCTCCCAAGTGGGAGAACGGTACACGACGAGTGGATTTGCACCAAGTAAAATAAAAAGGAATTCAGAATCTGAACACTTGGGCAAAGAAAATAATTCTCGCAAATTAGAGCTTGGGCTAAATGGGTTATCCTAGTCCTTAATTGTGGAATCCCGACACATGCGAAACGAAGCATACGATACATATATATCATGCATAAAGAAGCAGACAGTAGAAGAAAATACCCCAAATTCAAATCGAAACATGATAATCTAGGGGTCAACCAAGGATAGGTATATAAATCAACATCACAAAGTAGAAGCACACCACTAGCTAGTCACGAAACATGACTCACATAAAAAGCAAAGTGGACCCATGAAGCATAAATGCAGTAGGACTCGATTTCCTAGGGTTAGTGAAAGCGGTTATCGAAGCTATGCTAGGTGTGTGTGTGTGTGTGTGTGTGTGTGTGTGTGTGTGTGTGTGTGTGTGTGTGTGTGTGTGTGTGTGTGTTTCGGTGGCAATTCATCATATGGGGTCATCTCTAGGAGAGAGAGGATAAAAGATGAGAAGAAAAAGAAAACCACGATGGAAAACGACTCAAAAACGAAGAAAAACGACACAAATGACGCACGAAGTACGACTCCACCAAGCTAAAACTTGCATTGCCCTCAATGCAATAATAGTTTATACGGGAGGTCAAAGAAAATGGGGGGGGGGGGGGTGATCACCGACACAAAAAGGTGAAAAACATGAAAAACACACGAACGAAACTAAAAAATAAAGAAAAAGAAAAAGAAGCACGTAAATAAAAGAAACAAAAGCACATCCAAATGACACACATAAACAGACACACAATGACATCACACGACAAAACAAACAAAAGTCGATTTCCCCCAAGCTAGATATGACAAGGCTAGTAATATGATATGATCAATGTGGTGCAAAAATATGCTAGGGGGAAAACCGGAAAAGAAAGAAGTCAGAATGCAGAAGAGGAAGTGTCCTCGTCCTCCTCGGTAGATGATGTGGGGTATAGGCGGGAGAAGTGATAGAAGGGCACAACATGATGGGTTATTATGATGCAAAAACAAACCCTAGATACGCTCCCCTCGCCAATAAGAGGAGACAAGATTATTCTAATCTAAACTAGAAAGCTGTAAATTTCTACACTACTGGATTAGGATACACCTGAGCATAGGCGGATCCAAGATCTGGAGTGGGGCAGGTAGCTGCTCTAACTGCTCCTTCTGTGGCTCCGCCAGAAGCGCTGTGCCACGTGTGCCAATGGACCCAAGCAATGCACCTCCAAGCATCCCTCGTATGTGTCCACCTGTGACCTGTAAAGGACGAGGTACATTAGTCCATGGTAAGAAATTATTTCCCAAAATAAATGTATCCCAGAGATAATCGTCAACATAAGATGGAAAAATAATAAAAGGGTGACGAATACTCCCTGAGAATGGGTCGTTATCCTCTATACTAGCAACGACCAAATCCTCGCTCTCCATGAGAAGTGGCTCTCCAGGTGGTGACACACCGCAGCATACCTCAAGGGAAGTAGATCCTGTGTCCTGCGAGAGATATGGTGTGTCAAATATACATGAGTCTAAAGAAATAGGAAGTGAAAAGCGAGACTCAAAAGTGGAGTGGGAGTGAGTATGAAAATCTCCCCGAATAGGGGCGATATGCTCAAGCAGATGCTCAGCCGTAGAAGAAGTGGACGATCGCATCCTAGCCCTCTTGCACATCCTCCTCAACGGTATGCATGAGCTCTGTAGTCTCCTCGGTGCTCTCGTAGGACTCATGCAGTGTATTCAAATCAAGACAAAAAGTCTCTCCCACAGATCCTAGAGAAGTCTCCCCATCCTCACTATCATCATCAAAAAATGCTTCGTCATCCAAGTGGTAGTGATGGAAAAATGGGGTGTCGGTATGAGATGTGTCTGTGGTGGCCGAAGGCATGGTGTGTTGGATATGGACGACACGAATACACCCATGAGGGGATGTATGAGGGTATACGAACCTCAGATGTCGCGTGCACGAAGGCGTGCACGAAGGGAACCTTTTCTCGTGTGAAAAGGACCACTCGATAAGTGGAAAAAGTCACTTTATAAGTGCATAAAGGCACTTGATAAGTGAATGAAGAAGAGGATAAATGAATGTGCTTTTATAGACTAATAAGCTTATAATTGGTTATTTCCTACAATAACCACCCCTAAAACCTATAAATAGGACCCAAGGGTAAGGCATTCATTCACACTTGCCATGCCATAAGTTTGCATAAGGCATCCTTATGTTCTTCTTCTCCCTTCCATTAAAATCCTCTTCTAGTTAGAGATTTAGGCGGTGAAACTCTGCTTCGATCCTCCGTGACGAAGTATCGACCGTTCTGGCGAATCCGAGGGCGAAGTTCCGAGATTACCGTGCCGCGTACGCAAGCGTAAGTCTCAACTTCATTTATCGATCCTAACGTTGTTTTGACAGGATCCTACATTGGTATCAGAGCCATACGGATTCGCTCCGGTCAGACCGTCGCCCCGTCGAAACTATGAACGAGTCGTTGTCTTTTTCACGAATGGGTATCCTACCATTATGGATATGGTAGGAACGCTTCGTGACAGAGAGAACGCAGCGGTTGTTCTTTTCACGTTAGGGTCTCCTACCATTACAGATATGGCAGGAACTCTCCGTGATGGGAAGAACCGACCGTTCATATCGTCAAAATCGCTCTCTTCATGGATGCTGAGTCTCCATTCATAGGGAATGGGCGCTCTCTTCATGTGGAGTGCGTAGTTTACGAATTCTTGAAGTGGGTTATTTTTTTTGGCGCACGGCCATTGGAGGATAACTACTTCCTCGACGAACGGGTGCTTCACCGGAGAAGAAGATGGTGGTTATTCCCATCGGGGAAGATGAATTTTGGTGCATGAAATCTATAGCCATATGGGCAATGGAGGCAATGCATCTCCCTCCCCATGCGGAGGGGGTTGGCTACGGCCAATGACGATGAACACCACCACGGCCACCCCCTCCGGTGGGGATGTGCGGCCAACCCCGTGAATGGGGGAGGCCGGCCATGGCCAAAGGGCCATGGCCGGCCAAGGCCAAAATGGCCATGGCCGGCCATGGCCGGCCTCTGGCTGAGGCCAGGCCAGGCCAGGGGGCCTGGCCGACCTCTGGCCGAGGCCAGGCCGGCCTCTGGCCGAGGCCAGGTGACCGACGCCCCAGCGATCTGCGGTGTGGGCGCGGTGTCGTTTACCGCAAGTGCACGGTTATTGTAGGGTGCGGGAATATCGAACTCAGGGAGGCAAGGTTGTGCTTGGGTCAGGTAAGACCTAAATCACCCCGAGGGGCGAGCTAGCCCGAATCGGTAAATGGTTGTCACGGAAAGAAACAAAGGGTATGAACAATAAAGAAATAAACCTGGGACTTTGGTTTCCGCTCCAACGAGCGGCTCTCGCCGTTACGGCCTACGGGTATGGATAACGATCGGGATTAGTGTCTAATGGTGAGACGTTGCCTCTGAAAGTGGTACCGGCATCCCATGGGCCCGATATTCCGGTCGGTGCCCAGGATGATACACCGGACTTCCTGGATTCGATCAGTGGGCACTCCCGTGTCCATTAACACTGATCGATCCCGGGAGCACTAAGCCCGCAATGATAACTCCCAACGTCTCATCCTGTCGCTCCCGCGTGCTAGGATTCGACGTCTACGCTATGGGTGTGAGCTATGGCTAGGGAGTCAACCGCCAAGTTTATTCCCCCTTGGCCCAACGGTCAAAGGCGGTCTTTTTCCCGCCGATGACAATGAAACACCCCGCGTAACCGTTAGATTCCTAGTCCCTATCGATTTCCTAACCCTATGAACGCATCGGGAAGAGCCCCCGAAGGGGTTTCCACCAAAATCCCAGATTTGGGAACTACTCACAAAAATCCATGAAAAAGCGATCTAAATAAAAATTAACCGTTGGAATCATAATCGGACAATTACAATGCGGAAGTAATAGAGTAGATAAGACAATACTAAAATTTGAGAAAGATCTGAAAACTTACAAAAGAGTAACAATTACAGCCGTCACAAAGTGAGAAAACAGTAAAAAACTAGCAGCTCCCCGTTTCTGGAACCCTAGGGGTTCTATTTATAGACTCTCGCATCAACCGATCGGTTGAAAAGTCAACCGATCGGTTGATCCGTTACAAAATAATAACAGAAAACGGCGAGCTTTCACCCGATCACATGAACCGGTCGGGTGAGTTCTTGAGTGACCGGTTGGATCTTGGAGCCGTCGGGTGAAGCGATCGGTTTGGCGCCCGTGTCTTCAGCTCTTCATCTTCAGCTACAGATGAACCGATCGGGTGAGAGTCACCCGATCGATTGGCATTTTGCTCGAGAAAACAGAGAACAGGCCCCCGCTGAACCGGTCTGCGAACCGGTCGGGTGACTTCCATGTGAGCTCCGGCTGAGACCGGGTGGTGCACGCGTGCATCACCCGATCGGTTGGAGATGACCAACCGACCGGGTGAGGGGTTGAAAGATGAATTCTTCGACGTTTGACCCCCTGGATCACGCGTGACTTCTCCCGTTGCTTCAGGGACTTGGGATATCATCGTTAAACGTCCCCTACGTGGTCAATCCCCTGCAATCATGGATAAACAAAGAAAAGTGAAAGAAAACGAGAAAATACAAGAAAACAAATAAAAGACGGCGGAAAAACACGGAGAAACACAAAAGAAAACGTGCGTGAATATATGAAATATAAACGCACGTCAAAATCCCCCAAGCTGAACTCTTCCTCGTCCTCGAGGAAGACGAGTGAGAGTAGGAGCTCGGAAGGGAAAAATAGAGAGGAAGAAAGAAAAAGAAAACTCTAAATCCTAGATCGTCCGTCAGAGCCACCAAAATCAAAAACGACACACCAAGCAAGCAAGCGCCAAATCACACCATTAAACCTAGGAAAACGAGTCCAAATAAGTGTCATGGGCCCACACGGTGAAGCGCGAGTGAGTGTGGTCGTGTACTAGCAAATGGTGTCGCTTTCTACAATGTGCTATGAGGCTCGATATACACAAATCCAAGATATGACCCAAATATAGATTCGAATTGAATTAAGCGGCGAATATAAGTTCAAGCATGCATTAGAAGAGTAAGAATAGAAGCGTATCATGCATCGGGGACTCCATAACTAGGGTTAAGGAAATCACGCCACTATAGCCTAGATACTAGCTAAAAAGTTCCTAAGCCAAGTGTTTTCGATAACGAAGGGGGTTGAGATGATGTGGAGTAGAACACTTGGTGCAAATTCTCGCCTTCCCTTTATTCTCGGCAAGTAGGAAAAAATATTCACACGGAAATTTTTTTTTTTGGGTTTTGGGCATTTGTATTTTTTTGGTTTTTTGGCTATACAAAATTTTTCTTTTCTTTTCTTTTTGGGTTTTTCTTTTCTTTTCTCTTTTTTTTTGGATTTTTGGGTTTTTGGCTATACACATGTGCACTCTCCCAAGTGGGAGAACGGTACACGACGAGGGGATTTGCACCAAGTAAAACAAAAAAGAAGTCGAAATCTAAACACTCGGGCAAAGGAAACTATTCTCGCTAAATAAAGCATAGGCTAAATGGGTTATCCTAGTCCTTAGTTGTGGAATTCCGACGCATGCGAATTGAAATATACGATATAAATATAGCATGCATATAGTAGAAACAAATACCGCATATTCAAATCGAAGCATGATAATCTAGGGGTCATTCCTGGACAGGTATATAAAGTAAAATCACAAAGCAGAAGCACACCAAATAGACAGGCACGACGCACGACTCACAAGAAAGCTAAGTGGACCCACAATGCGTGAAATGCAAGAGGACTCGAAATCCTAGGGTTAGTGAGTGTGATTATCGATGCAATGCTAGGTGTGTGTGACTTTGTGGCGATTCATCATAGGATTCATCTCTAGGAGAAAGAGCTAAAAAGAAGAAAATAAAAAATAAAAACACAATGAAAACGACACAAAAAACGAAAAAGAAGGACTCAAACGATGCACACAGTGCGACTCCCCCAAGCTGAAGTTTGCATTGCCCTCAATGCAATATGAGTGAGTACGGGAGGGCAATGAAAGTGGGGGGGGGGGGGGGAATACGCACTGACACAAAAAGAAATGAAAACGAGGAAAACACATAGATGAAACTGAAAAAGAGAGAAAGATCAAAATCAAAATCAAACGACACGAAAATAAAAATAAAAATAAAACCACACGACACGACACTCAAAAAATGAAAAGCAAGCACACACATAAAAATGAGAAAAACAAACAAAACACGACAGCACGCCAAAATAGACGTCCCCAAGCTAAACATGACAGTGCTAGCAAAATGATATGATCAATGAAATGCAGAGATATGCAAGGGGTAGTCAAAAACAAACATAGTGAAATCAGTAAGCAGGAGAAGGTGAGTCCTCGCCCTCCTTGGAAGATGCTGGGATTGGGTGGTCGGGGGAGGCTGGGGGTGTGCGGAGAAGTGTGGAATGAGGTGGAGGAATAGATGCAGCGGTGGTGTGAACAATGGGAGGAGTGTCGGTGGGGGTAGGGGGTGGTGGTAGGAAGGCGATGAAGGCGGTGGTGAGAGGAATAGAAATGGGGGAAGAAGATGCGGTGGTGACGGTGGTGGGAGGTGGTGGGAGGGATCTGGAGCGCACCGGCAATTTCCTCCGGCGCACGTATGGAGTGACGGAGGAGGAGGGAGGAGGTAGCGTGGGTGCGATGGAAGTGGTTGGGAGGGGTGAAGTGGATGCCGGGATGAGATTAGAAGAGGGAGGAGAAGAATGTGGTGAGGGGGGCGATGAATGTGGGGATGTGTGGGTGGGTGGAGGGGGAGATCGCTGGGGTGGTGAAGGTGGAGGGGGTGAAGGTGGAGGTGGTCCGTGGATATGAGTGAGAAGGCGAAGAATGGCAGCCACGTTCCTCTCAAGTGCGAGGAAATGTGGGTGAGTAAGAAAGGAGGATGGTGATGGGTCCGAGGAAGCAGAGGACATGGCGAGCTCACGAAGGGCAGCGACCTCCCTCTCAAGACCTAGATGGGCAGATACCTGACGGCGACCAAAAGATGTAGACTGACGCGAGGCAGAGGTGGTGCCGCCAGGTAAGGTCGAAGAGGTGCCGGCGGCAGTGGTCATGCCGGCACAGGAGACAAGGCCAGAAATGGCCGCGAAGAGGTGCTCAGACGTGATCGGTCCCGGAGCAAAAACAGGACGACTCGGGCCAGCCCCTAAGTCTCCCCTAGACGCAGGGATATCCTGCTTGCCTAAGTGGGCGGCAAGGGATGGTGGTCTGCGTGCATCTGCGGGAAGGAAAGGAAGATTCAACCCCGCTAAGAAGTCGGGATCAGGTGGGAAGGTCCAATCTCCCACGAGAGCAATGGTCATGCGAGCGGGGTTGGGGAGAATGGTGTAAGGGGCTGGGGGTGGCCATAATTGAAGATGAAGCGGCCATCAGAGTGGGGTCTAATCATGTGGATGTGCCGCATGACATCAATATCAAGCTGTGAGGGTCCTGCGGCAGCTGGAAGATTATTGGGGATGGGAATATTGAATTGGGCGTGAGAGCAGATGATCGTAATAATGCCCCCACAACAAAACTTCCCCTTACCGGTCCGGCTGATCTCGAGTAGCTTGTAAACAAGCCAATCGCCGCCATGGATGGGGACGGTAGGGGCCCTGAATCTAATTCCATCATCATCCCGGAAAAAAGGAAAAGTCATGGCCCAAAGGATAAAAAGGTCAGGGATAGTCACGGTGCCGGACTCGTCCCTAGGAAAAAATGCAGATGAAATGATCCGGTGGGCCAAACGAAACACGGGATGAATGATGGAAGAGGCCTTGGCCCTTCCTCGGGGATAGTCACGGAACATCGTGAGGTGGAACCAGAATTGATCGACATCAAACTCGGGCGTGTACCCATAGTGTCGGATGGAATCATCCCCAAGATTGGGGAAACCAAATATATCGTTAATCGTGTTCAGATTTGTGGTGACACTACGGTTACGCACCCTGAATTTAATGATCGACCCGGACTCCCAAACAAGTGTAGAGAGAAATTCGAGTGTGAGTGCCGGGTAGGATATGGCAGATGCATTAAGAAAGGCCAACCATCCTAAGTTAGCGAAAAGAGATTCGACCTCGGTGAAGACACCGAGATCGACAAGCGTTTGTGTGTGCGGGAACTTAGTAGATAGATGCCCTCGAGCATCGAGCCTACGGTAAAAATCCTTGTGCTCCTGGTTTTTAAGATATACCCATGTGGGCCCAACATTGGGTCCACAGGGGGGATAACAGGCGGGGGAGGGCCAAGTGTAAGTGCTCGTGTACGAGAAGGGGGGCGTGTTTGCTTTCGTCTCTTTCGAGACGGTTCCTCCTCCTGCATAATCCCCTTACCCTTGTCCTTATCCTTAGCCATGTGCGAGAGTGCATGTATGAATGAGTGCAAAAAACAAAAACAAAAACAGTGGATGCACACTAGCACAAGCAAACGAGCAAGCACAATATATAGGGCAAATATATAAATAATAAGCTTAGGAGCGAGTGTACCCAAGCGGAATGGCAGAGCTTGCTCGTAGACGTCCCCACACTGTTCAACGAGAGTAGCGTGGAGCCGCGGCGATCTCTTCCGGCAAGACTTTTCGAAATGGGGTTGTTTGGGGGGAAATTAGGTCAGAAATTTGAAATGGAAGGAGAGAGAGGGTGTAGATGATGGAGGGATTGATGGAGGAGGTGAGAGAGGGAGTAATAGAGGAGTATAGGACGTGGGGGAGTGAGAATCGGTCGTTGGGGAGGAGAGGAAGGCGAAACGACGGCGATTTTGGTGATCGGGCGAGGATGAAAACGAGCGGGTGTCGGGGGGTTTATATAGGGTTTTAAGTCGAACCGATCGGGTGACTTGTCACCCGATCAGTTGACGGTTAGGTCGAAATCCTTGCCGAAGAAATGCTACAGGCGAACCGGTCGGTTGACTTGTCAACCGATCGGTTGGCCGCTCCACTCATTTTCCCGAGAACTTAGGGCTGCTCACACGGTCTCATCAACCGATCGCGCTCGAACTCAACCGATCGGTTGATATTCGCCAAAAATTTCCGAGAGTTCTCCCCATCTCACCCGGTCTGTCACCCGGTCTCTTCATTCTTCAACCGATCGGGTCATATGGGGACAGATCTCGACATGTATCAGATACATCCCAACCGATCGGGTGAGTTATCAACCGATCGGTTGGGGCTTTGTTCCTGCAAAAACCAACAGATTTGTCTAAGTCCCCGAACGGCTGTTCTCGCGGCTGATTTTATTTATAAAAATAGATAAAATAAAGTCAAAAATAACGCTAAAAAATGGGGAGAAAGTTTAGAACATGGGTTGCCTCCCATGAAGCGCACTTGTTTAACGTCGTTGGCTCGACGCCCGCAAGAGATGTTCACGGTGGTTGATACGGGTGATGTCCGAAGTTCGGCATCTCTTCTTCATTGGAGCTGAAGGCCCTTGGAGTAGTCAGCGGCTGGAGAAATATTTGCTCAACTACCCTCTCCTTGTTCTTGGGATCCGGGGGTTTCTCTTTCGTGTTGGCGCTTCCCGCCATCTTCTTTAGGATCCTGACCTCGTCTTTAGTGAGGTCCATGGGCTCTTTTCCCGTTCTCCTCGCAGGAGGAGCCTTGGGGAACCCGGGAGGGGTCGTTCTTGTTGCACTCGCTTTTCCAGCAGCTTCTTTGTTCTTGGGGCCGTCTTGTTCTTCTAAATCCCCCAAGTCATCGGGGGGGGGGGGGGGTTTCTTAAGAGAATCTCCCAGGAGCTCTCTTCAACAGCTTTTTCTTCTTCCATCTCCATCAAATTACACCGAGGGTCATCAGGGGGATCAGGGTACTTCATGGACAACCCCAGATCAAACTCAACTTTTTCTCCGCTGACGTTTAAAGAGAGTTTTCCGTTCTTTACATCAATCAAAACGCCAGCAGTGGCCATGAAAGGCCGTCCCAGGATGATTGGGGTGTGTGCGTCTTCAGGCATGTCCATGACTACAAAGTCCACTGGCACATGCACCCCTTTCACATTGACGGGTAGGTCATCCATAATTCCCACCGGATATTTGACCGACCGGTCAGCTAGTTGTAGGGTCATACCGGTGGGCTCCAAATCTCCCATTCCTATCCTTTTGTACATCGACAAGGGCATCAAACTAACACTCGCTCCGAGATCGACGAGTGCACGATGAATCTTTACTGCCCCGATCGTGCAAGGAATTGAGAAGCTCCCCGGGTCCTTGAGTTTCGGCGGATTTGCCCTCTGGATGAGAGCACTACACTCCGCCGTCAATACTACTTTCTCTTTTCTAGACCCTCTAGTCACCAAATCTTTCAGGAATTTCGCATAGGAGGGGATTGTTTCGATTGATTCTAGGAAGGGGATTTGCAGGCTCAGGTCCTTTACCATGGCGAAGAACTTGCCATATTTCTCATCAATTTTGGCCTGAGCTAACCGTTGTGGAAATGGCACAACGGGTTTGAACACTTTCGAGCTCCCTTCCTCCTTCTTCTTCTCTTCTTCAGAGACTCCCTCCGGAGTCATAGGGTTTGATGACGAAGCACCGGCGTCGTTTGATTTTCCGATCGGTCTCTCAACGACCAATGGTGCTTCCGGTTTGCTAGGGGCACTCTAGTAGGAATTTGTGTCCCGCTTCTCAGAACGATAGCGGACACATTTACGTGCTCGTGCACGAGTGCCGATGTTTGGGTTGCTCCCCTCGGGTTCACCTCCGGTTGTGGCGGCAATTAGTTTTGTGACCTTGAAAGATTCGCCACTTGTAACCCCAGCTGGGTTACTTGGTCCGTGAGGGTCCACTGACCCATTTCCAGCTTTTGGTTGATCTTCTCCTGGTTGGTAATATATTTAGTCAAGAGAGACTCAACCGGAGAGACGGCCCTCTGTTGGCCATACTGCTGCTGCTGCTGGAATGGCTGCTGGTTCCTGGGGGCGTAAAATTGTTGCTGAGGTTGCTACTGAAATGGTTGCTGCTGAACCTGACTTTGCTGTGGCCTAGCCGGCTGATAAGTTTGTTGCTGCGGCTGCTGAGGTGGTGAGGGCTGAAATGGTGGCCGGTAACTGAAGTTTGGGTGGTTCCGGTTGTTTGGAGAGTAGGCCGGGTTGGAATTGGTCCTTGGCGGATACGGCGCATTTCCCGTGGGGTTGTAAAATAGTGCGCCCGCCTGATCCAACGGTGGTGAGATTTCACCACCGTTGAATTCCCCAAAGAATTCGGATTCTAATGCTGAAATTTGCTGTGTACCGGCCCCACCGGCTCCTACCATTAGTGCGGAGATCTGGGTCGAAAGCAAGTCGAACTTGCTTGAAAGTTTGTCGACGTCCTCGACTCTGTGTATACCCCCGGATCTTGGTGTGGCTCTCTCGTCACACCACCGCTCATTGTTGGATGCCATATTTTCCAGAATATGTCCGGCATCATCCTCGCTCCTAGACATGAAGGAACCCCCAACTGCGGCGTCCATAGAAGATTTCAGGTCATCCCTCAACCCATTGTAGAACAGATTAATAATCTGCCACTTCGGAAGCTCATGGTGAGGGCATCTTCTTTGCATTTCCTTATATCTCGTCCAAGCTTCATGCAAGGACTCGTGGCTGGCCTGGGAGAAGGAGGAGATCTCACTCCTCAACTTCATGGTCTTCCCCGGAGGAAAGAACTTCGTCAGAAAAGCGTTGGAGAGCTTCTCCCAGGTGTTGAAAGTGTTGGGGTCCTTTCCCCTAAGCCATTGCTTGGCTTTGTCTCGCAAAGAGAAGGGGAACAGCTTCAGACGGATAGCCTCTGCCGTGACACCATTAATCCGGAAGGTGTCACATTTCTCCAAGAAGGCGTCTAGGTGCTCGATCGTGCTCTCCATGGGTGCACCTGCAAACTGATCCTGCTGGATCCATGTCACCAAAGACGGCTTCAGCTCAAAGCTTTGGGCCGTGATAGCTGGAGGACGGATGGCGGAAGTGGACTCGATAGAAGGCATCGAGTACTCCAGCAGGGACTTGTAAGGCGGGGTGTTCTCCTCCATGGATTCGGGATCCTCTCTTCTTCGCTTCTCAGCGGCCAAGCGCCTAAGGGTGGCGTTAATCTCTGGATCGAGGGGAATCAAGTCGTCGAGACTTCTTGAACTCCTGCGCATGAAAAACAACAAACACCAGTGAAGCGACAAGTGGGAAAGAAACAGATAAAATAAGAAATAAAAATAAGAAAAATAAAAAGAAAAAGGAGAATGCGAAAATTATCGCGAGGTAGGGATGAGAGCTAGACACGAGGGTTCAAGAGATCCTAAAATAACAAGCACGTTGCCTCCCCGGCAACAGCGCCATAAACTTGACCGGCGCCCCAGCGATCTGCGGTGTGGGCGCAGTGTCGTTTACCGCAAGTGCACGGTTAGTGTAGGGTGCGGGAATATCGAACTCAAGGAGGAGAGGTTGTGCTTGGGTCAGGTAGGACCTAAATCACCCCGAGGGGCGAGCTAGCCCGAATCGGTAAATGGTTGTCACGGAAAGAAACAAAGGGTATGAACAATAAAGAAATAAACCCGGGACTTTGGTTTCCGCTCCAACGAGCGGCTCTCGTCGTTACGGCCTACGGGTATGGATAACGATCGGGATTAGGGTCTAATGGTGAGACGTTGCCTCTGAAAGTGGTACCGGCGTCCCATGGGCCCGATATTCCGGTCGGTGCCCAGGATGATACACCGGACTTCCCGGATTCGATCAGTGGGCACTCCCGTGTCCATTAACACTGATCGATCCCGGGAGCACTAAGCCTGCAATGATAACTCCCAACGTCTCATCCTGCCGCTCCCGCGTGCTAGGATTCGACGTCTACGCTATGGGTGTGAGCTATGGCTAGGGAGTCAACCGCCAAGTTTATTCCCCCTTGGCCCAATGGTCAAAGGCGGTCTTTTTCCCGCCGATGACAATGAAACACCCCGCGTAACCGTTAGATTCCTAGTCCCTATCGATTTCCTAACCCTATGGACGCATCGGGAAGAGCCCCCGAAGGGGTTTCCACCAAAATCCCAGATTTGGGAACTACTCACAAAAATCCATGAAAAAGCGATCTAAATAAAAATTAACCGTTGGAATCATAATCGGACAATTGCAATGCGGAAGTAATAGAGTAGATAAGACAATACTAAAATTTGAGAAAGATCTGAAAACTTACAAAAGAGTAACAATTACAGCCGTCACAAAGTGAGAAAACAGTAAAAAACTAGCAGCTCCCCGTTTCTGGAACCCTAGGGGTTCTATTTATAGACTCTCGCATCAACCGATCGATTGACAAGTCAACCGATCGGTTGATCCGTTACAAAATAATAACAGAAAACGGCGAGCTTTCACCCGATCACATGAACCGGTCGGGTGAGTTCTTGAGTGACCGGTTGGATCTTGGAGCCGTCGGGTGAAGCGATCGGTTTGGCGCCCGTGTCTTCAGCTCTTCATCTTCAGCTACAGATGAACCGATCGGGTGAGAGTCACCCGATCGGTTGGCATTTTGCTCGAGAAAACAGAGAACAGGCCCCCGCTGAACCGGTCTGCGAACCGGTCGGGTGACTTCCATGTGAGCTCCGGCTGAGACCGGGTGGTGCACGCGTGCATCACCCGATCGGTTGGAGATGACCAACCGACCGGGTGAGGGGCTGAAAGATGAATTCTTCGACGTTTGACCCCCTGGATCACGCGTGACTTCTCCCGTTGCTCCGGGGACTTGGGATATCATCGTTAAACGTCCCCTACGTGGTCAATCCCCTGCAATCATGGATAAACAAAGAAAAGTGAAAGAAAACTAGAAAATACAAGAAAACGAATAAAAGACGGCGGAAAAACACGGAGAAACACAAAAGAAAACGTGCGTGAATATATGAAATATAAACGCACGTCACCAGGCCAGGCCAGAGTGGCCAGGCCGGCCTCTGGCCGAGGCCAGGCTGGCCTCTGGCCGAGGCCAGGCCAGGCCAGGGGGCCTGGCCGGCCTCTGGCCGAGGCCAGGCCAGGCCAGCGTGGCCTGGCCGAGGCCAGGCCAGGGGGCCAGGCCGGCCTCTGGCCGAGGCCAGGCCGGCCTCTGGCCGAGGCCAGGCCGGCCTCTGGCCGAGGCCAGGCCAGGCCAGAGTGGCCTGGCCAGCCTCAGGCCGAGGCCAGGCCTGCCTCTGGCGAGGCCAGGCCAGTGGCCTGGCCGGCCCTGGCAGTGGCCAGGGCTGCCGCAGGCCGGCCCTGGCAGCTGCCAGGGCTGCCGCAGGCTGACCCTGGTCGCTGTCAGGGCCAGTGCCGGCCATGGCCTCGGCCAGTGCCGAGCCCCGATCAACCCGTTTTTTTTGGGGAGGAGGGGCGCCATGCCCATACGGGGCTTGCATGGATGAAGACATGCATGGCTAGCCCATACGGGGCCAACGGCAAAACTCTGCGGAAAATTCCCCTGAAGGAGGGAACGCTTGGATCCATACGGGAGCCGGTGACAATGGCTCGCAGAAAATGCCCACAAAGGGGGATTCGGCCTTGGCACGGTTACGGCTATACCCTAGCAATGGCTAGGGATTGCTGAATATTTCGCTAGTATCATAAGGGTACTAAGTTGAAATATACATTTTTTTTGAAAAATACGTTTTCAAACGTTTTGAAAAATACGTTTTCAAAAACGCTTTCCGCTGCGAAGTACTATACGAGTACTTTTATTTTATAAAGTGATGGGGAAATATTGAAAGTTACTCTAGATGGTGATTGGAAACGTAGTGACCTTTCCGATTCTAGATTAACATCTTCAATATTTTTCGAAAGTAACTTATCAAATTAATAAATGTCGTTCCAAGTGGGAGTTGAAATTAGAACTATCCAAATGGGATATTCTATCACTTCAAGTGGGAATTATATTCTTTAAGAAATTTTAAATGCAAAATTTTGATCAAACCTTCGGTTTTTTGTGTCTTTTACAGCATTTTAAAAGTAAAATGTCTTCCGCTTCAAAGAATATCGTCGCTGAGTTAAACAGAGGTGAAAAACTCAACGGCGATAATTACAAACTTTGGTCCATTAAGATACAATACGTTCTGGAGGAGCAAGAAGTGCTCGAGACTCTAAAGAACGTCATGATTGAACCCGAGTTGGGCACTACGGCCCAACACAGGCGAGACAAGGAAGCTTTTGATGCTTGGTCTCGGAAGAATAAGATAGGCCGCATTACATTATTGTCCAGTATGGCCGATGACATAATGCGCATCTTCCGAGAACATGACCTAGCCATGGACATATGGTCCAAGCTAGAGGAGAAGTTCGGTGGCACATCGGTGTCCAAACTTCACGCCTTAACTATAAGGTTCGATTCATATAAGAAACGTCCAGATCATTCCATGGGGAAACATCTGTGACATATGGCGAATCTTATCTCGGAGTTAAAGGACGCAGGTCATGTGCTCACTGATGAGCAACAAATCCAAGCAGTTATACGTTCCCTACCAAATGGGTGGGACCAAATGAAGATGCATCTCACTCACAATGAGAGCATCAAGAACTTCAGCGACATTTCAAAGCACCTCGAATTAGAGGAAGAGCGGCTTGCGACTGCCAAGCCAAGTGCAGAAGTGCACATGGTTGCTAGTTCCTCACATGGGGGATAGAAACGGAAAGATCATTTGAAGTTCACAAATGAACGTAAAAAGCAACCTGAGTCTACCAAGAAACCCAAACATAGGGGTGGACACAAGAAGTGGCACAATAAGAAAGACTTGAAGAAGATCAAGTGCTTCAAGTGCAACAAGCTCGGTCACTTTGCTCGTTCGTGTACGAGTGGAAGCGACGAGGTAACTTGTAATTATGCTAGTTACATATGTGTTTCTAGTTCAATATTTCTTGTGGAATCTAATCCATTTTGGATAATTGATTCAGGTGCCACCGACCACATAGCAAGGGACAGACGGTCCTTCGTGGAGTATCACCGGATGCCCCAAGGAACGAAATGGATCTATGTAGGAAACAACACTCCTGTTGAAGTGAAAGGCGTTGGGACTTGCAAGCTAGTCTTGGACAACGGCCGCACTCTCCTACTTCATGATGTTCTCTTCGCTCCAGATATTCGAAGGAATATAATTTCTGTGGTCGTGTTAATGGGTCTTGGCTATAACTGGTTTTTTCATGATTGTAATGTGGACTTAAGTTGTAATAATACTCTTGTTGGTACTGGGTTTGTATTTAAAAGATTTATTGTAATGAGTACAATGTATGATTCCTCGTGTAATGAAAATTTCCTTATTGCAAATTCTAAGACTTATGAGTCTGATGTGATTTGTTGGCACGTAAGGCTTGGTCATATTGGACCAACGCGTATGGATAGACTTGCCAAACGTGGCCTTCTATCCAATGTTTCAAAGGTTGAAATGTCGACCTGCAAACATTGCCTAGTGGGGAAATCTTGTCGCAAGCCGTTTGGAACCGGCACAAGGGCCGAGGTTCCATTACAGCTTATCCATTCGGACATATGTGGTCCGATGAATGTCAAGAAAAGACGCGGGAAGTCCTATTTCATCACTTTTATTGATGATTTCACCCGATTCGGACATATCTATTTGATATCCCACAAAAGTGAAGCATTGGCTTGCTTTAAAAACTATATGAGTTTAGTGGAGAATCAATTAGACCGCAAGATTAAGGTCTTGCGAACCGATAGGGGCGGTGAATATCAATCAACAAGTTTTAAGGAAATTTGTGATGAAAAAGGCATAGTACATCAGGTAACTATGCCTTATACTCCTCAACAAAACGGTGTTGCAGAAAGGAGAAATAGGACTTTAATGGAAATGGTCCGTTCAATGATGGCGCAAGCTAACTTGTCAATCACCTTTTGGGGTGATGCATTATTGACGGCCGCTTTCATTTTAAACCGCGTACCCTCGAAATCAGTTAGCTCCACTCCTTATGAGTTGTGGAACCAAAGGTCTCCTGACTTAAACATTTTGAAACCTTGGGGTTGTGCGTCCTACGCACATATTTCCTCCCATAAGTATGGCAAACTTGGGCCAAGGGGAAGGAAATGTATCTTTATACGATACGCAGAAAACTCCAAAGGTTATGTTTTTGTTAGTCAGGAAGACAATGGTGGGCTAATTGAGTTTGAGTCGAGGGATGTCACTTTCTTGGAAAACGAGTTTCCAAGACAGGGCGAGATAAGTCAGGACTTATCTCTATTTGAGATTTATGATCAAGAAGGATTACCTCATTCGAGTGGGAGAATTCTTGGTGAAAACGAAAATACGTTTCAACCTTCACCAATGGATTATACGAATGACGATTATCCTATTCCATACGGGAATAATGATCCAAGTGGGAGCAATTCTAACAACATTCCAAGTGGAAGTGATATTAGAATTGATCTAAATTCGAGTCAACAAGGACTTGAAGAATCTCAAATACGACGTAGTAGTCGTACAAGGTTGGCTCCTCTAAGATTTGAGGATGAATTTCCGCAAACCTTTATGACTTTACTACAAGAAGATGACGAGCCTGCTACTTTCAAACATGCCGTATCTTGCCCTATTAAAGACAAATGGATGGAAGCGATGCAAGAGGAATTAGAATCCATGAAAGTTAACCAAGTCTGGGACTTAGTGGACTTACCCAGAGGACGTAGAGCTATTGGGAACAAATGAGCTCTCAAGATCAAGCATAAGGCTGATGGCTCTATAGACAGATATAAAGCTCGCCTTGTCGCGAAAGGTTTTACGCAACAGGAAGGGATAGACTACGAAGAGACCTTCTCACCTGTTGTTCGTTTTACCTCAATTCGCCTGATTCTGGCAATGGTAGCTTGCTTAGACCTCGAATTACATCAAATGGATGTAAAGACTGACTTTCTCAATGGAGAATTGGACGAGGAGATCTATATGGAACAACCAACAGGGTTTGTAAAAGAAGGAAACGAACATAAGGTTTGTAAACTTCTTAAATCCATATATGGTCTTAAACAATCCTCGAGGCAATGGTATATACGATTTCAAGAGGTTGTCTTATCAAATGGATTTTCCATGCTTGATGAAGATAACTGTGTATATATCAAGAGGAATAAGAACAAGTTTGTTATTATGTCTCTATATGTAGATGACATTTTAATAGCCGAAAATGACAAGGGCTTTGTGATGGATATCAAGGCTTGGCTTTCATCAGTTTTTGAGATGAAAGACATGGGAGAAGCCGCATATATCCTTGGAGTTAAGATTTCAAGGAATCGTTCGAAGAAACTTCTTTCTCTTTCACAGGAGACTTATATAAAGAAGGTTCTAGAACGTTTTAATATGCAGGACTGCAAGTCCATTGATACTCCAATAAGCAAGTGCGACAATTTATGTCTGAAATCATGTCCGAAGAACCAAAAAGAGAAGGATATTATGGAAAAAGTTCCATATTCCAGTGCAGTTGGTAGTCTAATGTACGCTATGATGTGTACAAGACCGGTTATCTGTTTTGCCGTTGGAATGGTAAGTCGTTACCAATCCAACCCAGGGCAAGTACACTGGAAAGCGCTTAAGAGGATAATGCGGTATCTCAAAGGAACTGCAGACTTTGCTTTATGCTATCAAGGAGATGCCTTGAGGCTCGAAGGCTACACTGATGTTGATTGGGCGGGTGATCTCGATGAGCGACGATCGACCTCAGGATATGTTTTTCTACTCGGATCTGGTGCAATATCATGGAGTAGCAAGAAACAATCCTGCATCGCACTTTCAACCATGGAAGCCGAGTTTGTAGCATTTAGCATGGCAGTCCAAGAGGCTGTTTGGCTTAAGAAGTTCTTAGACAGGCTAATTAATGCAAGTGACTCAGGTGCTGTACCCATACACAGCGACAGTCAAGCATCTATAGCCTATGTCAAAGATCTGAAATTCCATTGTAAGACCAAACACATAGATATCCGCTACAAATTTGCAAAAGACTATGATAAGACCAAGAAGGTAGACATAAGGTACATATCTACGCATTAGATGATAGCGGATCCACTCACGAAGGCGATCCCCAGAGATGTGTTTTACAAACACTTATCATCTCAAGGATTGCGTAAGAGCTGAGTTGTACCAATGTAAATTCCCATGTCTGTAAATGATCAAATTTAATAAAAGAATAAGTTCTTTTTCAAACATTGCATATGAATTTCTTGAGAAATGTTTGTGTACATTTTTGAAATCTCAGCTATACTTTCTAGTATGTCGGACAGATTGAGGTTGGCTCTCTCACATGAGCAACCGCCTTATTCTATCAGACGGATATAATAGAGATGAGACCTGTTTGAAGTCAAAATCATCAGACGGATGATTTAGAGTCATGACTTAAACAAAATGGTCGTATGAAAGATCTGCATCATATGGATGCTTTCAAAAGATCTAAGAGGATTTTGAAATCCTATCTGTCTAAATGCGGGATGTGAGTCCAAAGGATTATTTGAGTAGAAAAATGGACTCAAAGTCAGACATTGTGGTGTCTGATCATCATCCTTACAACATCATTGAGACATACACTCCCTGGGAAAGGAGCGATGTTGTAATACGTATTCATACTACGTATGCATTTTTGACCATTGGGTTAGAATAGTAAATAAGTTTACTATTATGTGAGACCCAAAGACCACATGGGTCTTAATTCATTACCCTTATGGACTCTAATTGGTTCCTTTAGATTTGACCGGGTGATTGCTATCTTAGCATGTTACTTATGGACTATGATTAATTCGGTCCGGCGGGGCATGTTAGAAAAGCAAGTCAAGTCAAGATCGAAATGATCGCAAGAAGAGGAAGATTAATTTCGCATTCACATTTGGACTTTAAAGATTCAAAGCTGGCCAGCCAATTGCAATCCAGATGGGATTCAATTGTTGAATATAAAGTATAAGAAATGTGAAGAAATAATCTAGGGTAAAGCATGCGTTGATCTACTCAACTTTGCACCTCGAGGAGTGTTGTGTATCTCTAACAAGTGCACAACAGCGGACTCTATGCGCATGACGGTCACACGGCGTATTTCTCGGTATGACAAACAGAAGAGTTGAAGGAAAAGATGTTTCCTTACAATCCCCTCAAGTGTGAGTGGGAGATGTTGGATATGGACGACACGAATACACCCATGAGGGGATGTATGAGGGTATACAGACCTCAGATGTCGCGTGCACGAAGGCGTGCACGAAGGGAACCTTTTCTCGTATGAAAAGGACCACTCGATAAGTGGAAAAAGTCACTTTATAAGTGCATAAAGGCACTTGATAAGTGAATGAAGAAGAGGATAAATGAATGTGCTTTTATAGGCTAATAAGCTTATAATTAGTTATTTCCTACAATAACCACCCCTAAAACCTATAAATATGACCCAAGGGTAAGGCATTCATTCACACTTTCCATGCCATAAGTTTGCATAAGGCATCCTTATGTTCTTCTTCTCCCTTCCATTAAAATCCTCTTCTAGTTAGAAATTTAGGCGGTGAAACTCTGCTTCGATCCTCCGTGACGAAGTATCGACCGTTGTGGCGAATCCGAGGGCGAAGTTCCGAGATTACCGTGCCGCGTACGCAAGCGTAAGTCTCAACTTCATTTATCGATCCTAACATTGTTTTGATAGGATCCTACATGGTGGTCTCAACCATGAAAGCGGGTATATCCTCTCCTTCGTCCCCTCTCCTTGGTGTAGGCTCGGTGATTGGTGCCATCAAGTTTTGTAAGAATTGGCTTTGGTTAAACATGGCACTTTCAAGGAGAGACACGAGGCTTGATTCTTCTTGTGTTGGTGGAGGGATATAAGGTTGAGGAAATGGATGGGAGGTTTTTGGGCAATGGTTGTGGGAAAATGTTTGGCTTTGGTGTAGGGGGAGGCTCTCAAGCGTAAATGGGCAATCATAATACATGTGCCCCGCCATCCCATAAGTCTCACAAACCACAACTAAATAATGATCGTATCCTCCCATCTGTGCATCGAAATTTGATCTCCACATGGTTACACCTAAGATACCTGGACAACAAAAATAAGAGAACTAGAGAGGAGCGTCAATAGTACAAGAGAATAACAAAAAGATAATATAATGGTGGAGGAAAAATTTCTCGGTATTGTATTTGTTTTTTTATGTGTAGTCTAACGAACCCAAGCTAAGCTAATATCAAACCGAACGCCTCCCCGGCAACGGCGCCAAAAACTTGACCGTTGCCCCATTTACGGTTTGGGCGCGGTGTCGTTTTACCGCAAGTGCACGGTTAGTGTAGGGTGCGGGTTTATCAAACTCAGTGAGGTGGATGGCTTGAATGGCTAGTGTAGAAATATGGGTGGAAGTGTAGAAATAAAAGAAAGAAATAAAAAGACATGAAATGAATCCCCGCTAACACGGGCTAGAGCATTCATGACACTTGGCATTTGACTTGACCCAGGGTGAGACATTGCCCCAAAAGTTGGTACCTAGCATCCATGGGCCCGATATTCCTGTCGATGCCCAGTACGCTAGGTCTACCCGGTTTCGGACGGTAGGCATTCCCATGTCCATTAACACCGACCGCAACCGGGAGCATTAAGGCCACAATGATAACTCCCAATATTTTGTCCAAGCCGTTCCCATGCACGAGGACTCGATGTATACGCTAGGGGCATGAGCTATGGCTAGGGGGTCAACCGCCAAGTTTATTCCCCCTTGGCCCGACGGTCAGAGGCGGTCTTTTTCCTGCCAATGACAATAAAACACCCTCGCGTAACCTTAATGGCCAAATAGGTCGAATGTGATTTTCTAGCAATACATCGAAGCGGATCTTGACTGGACAAGACACCGGACCCCAATGCCCAACACAACTAGTGTGTTGCCATACGAATTGGACTCAGATTGCTAGAAATCCCCATTGACACATTTCATCGAACACATGCCATACAACCAAGCCAAATGAAACAACCCAAGCATCAATCCTACCTTAACCCATATTAGGGTTCATCGACACTACTCAATGGTGAAGAACATTAAAACAAGCAACAGAAAAGACATACAAACGTTCACCATTGAGCAAAATGAAAACAATATAAAACAATGGAAAATAAGAGAAAGAAATACTTATCTTGAGTTTGAATCTTCAATCCATTACAAGACTTATTGATCAAAAGACCTAATCTAAACTAACCTAAGCCTCACAAGAGAAAGGGGCAAAAAGCCCTAAAAACTGAGGAAGATCCCCTTTCAGTCGGCCAACCTCGTGTATTTATAGCCCCACTTCGAAACCCTAATGGTTCGGGTCCAAACCCGCAGAAAAATCGCCACCCGATCGGTTGATGAGTCAACCGATCGGATGAGAGCTTTGAAGATCTTCAACCGGGCGCACTGCCCGAGCGGTTGGAGAGAGCGGGTCGTCGGTTCAGCTCTCCGGGTCGTCTTTTGGGAGAATCGGCTACAGATGAACCGATCGGGTGAGATGTCACCCGATCGGTTGGAATTCAGCACATTCAGACAGAGAGTTTCGTCAGTTCACCCGATCGCGGAACCGGTCGGGTGAGCTGCTACTCTTCTTTAGTTGCCGTCCGGGTAGGATACGTGTGCATCAACTGATCGGGTGGCTGTGTCCACCCGATCGGTTGAGGGTTGAAATATGGGTTTATTCATCGTTTGGCCCTCTGGATAGTGCGTGACTCCTCCCGTTGCTCTGGGGACTCATTATATCTTCTTTTTACGTCCCCAACACTGGAAATATCCTGCATTCGCACAAAAACATGAAGAAAGTGAAAAGATACAAAAAACACGAAAGAACGGGTATGAAACGATGGAAATCAACGGAAAATCACAAAGAAGACATGTGTGAATATATAGAATATAAACGCTCATCAGAGCTCCTCTCGCCATCGTCTTCAACGCAGAGCAGCCCACTGTCGGAGCGTTGCCGTGAAAGGTGGAGAAGTCAGAGCTGTCATTGGAGACGCCGTCGTAGTTGAGTCATCGGAGAAGACGAGCATCCATCGAAGTCGAGATATTCCTGCTGCTGCCCTCGTCGTCGATTTGCACGTCGAAGAGCTGCTGAGGGAGAATATCCATCGTCGAACTGAGGTCACCACTGAAGTGTCGTATGCCGTGGAGCTTCCGACGTCAATGGGAATCAATCAGAGAGGCCGCCGTCGAGTGCTACTAAGTCATCGCCCTCACAGTCGAAGTTGAGTCGCCGTCGGAGTCGAAGCTACTGTCGACGTTGAAGCAAGTCATTGCGCCAGAGTTTTGCTCCGTCATCATTGAGGGGGCCGATGAAGTTGAACGGCTGACTGCATGCTCTAATGCGATTTGAACGGTGCTGACGTAGCGATTGCGTGAAAACGAAATCATGTGATAGCGAAGTAAAATAGAAGAGCTGTCGTGGAAAGTTTGTTAAGTGAATTGCTGAGTGCACAGACCGCAATTAAATTGATTTTGAAGAGGGCTTGCTATACGCATAGACCAGAGTGCTTTTTGAGACAGATTAAGATCCAGGAGTCAGATCGAGACACCGTTTGCGTCAGATTGAAGCTGACGATATGCTGATTGACAGAGACGACTATACGGACACGAATTGAGCATTTCTAGAACTTTACTCTTTATATTCGTTATTAGTGTAACGATCTCTGTAGGGGAAACTTTACCGATATTTGTGTTATTTTGGACTTGTCTGGTTGCGGCTAGACAAGAGGGTCTTGACGTGTTGGTGCAGTCAAGACATGCATTTACTAGGTTGATAGTGTTCTGCACTTTGGTGAGTGTGGTACAGTCCATGTGACAAGTTGGAGCTAGGACCCCATTGTAGGTGTACAGAAGGAACTTATTGATGCTAGTATTTGCTTGGGGTGGACGTAGGTCGTTGGTGCGACCGAACCAGGGTAAATCTGTGCGTACTCTGTGATTGTCTCTTATTTACTCTGTGTGTGATTTTAACTGCGTATGATTCCTCGTGGGTTGCACGAGAATATTTTTATAAGCCTATTCACCCCCCTCTAGGTTAGGATCCAGATCCAACATCCCGAAGGTCGCCAATGCCTTCCCCTACTCCGAAGAGGCCAACCCGCTGACAAGGAGGGTGATCTCAACCTGGTACCCATAGGTTCATGCTCACTTAATTTGAACTGTATGATGGTTCAAACAATCCCCTAGAGCATGTGCAGTGATACCAGTGAGTGATGGAGATCCACAGAACGGATGACGCCCTCCTTTGTCGAGCTTTCCAGACGACCTTGAAGAAGTCGGCTGTGGAGTTGTACACCAGCTTGCCCAACAACTCCATTGATTCATTAGGAGATCTTTCCCGCAAGTTCTATTAGCAGTTCTTGGCCAGGCGAAGAAGGAGAAAGGCGTTGGACTATCTGTTCATGGTAGTCCAGAAAGAGGGGGAGACCATCCGGAAATTCTTACAGCGCTTCAATGAAGAGAGACTCAGCGTGACGAGCTACATAGATGAGCTCATCATGGAAACCTTTTAAGAAGGGACTGGCAAATAGGAGTCTTCTCAAATCGCTACTCCATGATCCACTGGGCGACCTCGACACCCTCTTCTCCTGGGTGGAGAACTTCATGCTAAGTGAGGAGGCTTTAAGGACGATGAAGGAGGTCACATCGACCAAAGCACCCCGTGTCGAAGAACAGCCTAATATCCAACTGAGGTAGGAGGACCGCCCCCAAGGGCGTGATCAGGACCGCCTCAGAGGGCATGATCAAGACCACTCCCGAGGACACGACCAAGGAGGCCCTCAGGAGCAAGACTGCCCTGGTCCGCTGAGGGGTTCCTCGGCCTCAGGAACCCCCCTCCGACAAGCAAGCCCGAAAGAGCGCCAGAGGCTCACTACACGATGCTTAATGCCCCCTTGGTGGAGGTGATGACGGTGGCCATGACGAACATGCTTCTCAAAGACGCACCTCTGGAGATGAAGTCAAAGCCCACCGCAAGATATCTGCAAAAGTACTGGCGATATCATCAGGACCACGATCATGATACCGATGAGTACTGCACCTTGAAGCGGGACATAGAGCGGCTAATCCAGGACATGCATCTCCTAAGGTTCGTTGACCAACGAAGGCCGGAGTGCGAGGGTGGAGTACCCGCAAGAGTTGTTCGACCGACCCCCGACGTCGAGCAAGTTGCCCATCAAATGCCCGAGTCGATCAAACGTATGAATGTGATATGCGACGAACCGGCCTCGGGTGGTACATCAGCGTCAGTACGAAAGACCTATGCTCGATAGATTATGATGGTGGGCACTGGCACATGGGCAAAGCGGAAGAGGGTAGCTCGTCCCCCCATCTCCTTATCTGATGACGACCTTAAGGGAGTTGAGCTACCACATGAAGATGCCATCGTCATCGAGGCTTTTATTAGGCCGGCCATCGTAAGCCGGCTTCTAATCGACACTGGAAGCTCGTGCGATATCTTGTTCTTGTCCACAATCCAGAAGATGGGGCTAAAGTATGCGGAGCTAAAGCCATGCATGGGCCCAATTGTCGGCTTCACCGGCCATTGGTGCCTATTGTCGGAGTAATCACCTTGCCCGTCACCCTGGGGGAGAAGCCAAAGGTCGTCACTCAGATGACCCAGTTCGTCGTCGTTGACATTGCTTCGGCGTACAATGACATCATCAAGAGGCCCTATATGACTGCCATTGAAGCTCTTCCCTTGCTGCTGCATCAAATGGGGAAGTTCCAGACTCTGCAGGGGGTTCGACAGGTGCAAGGATGCCAGAATCTCTCTCGAAGCTGCTACGTAGGCTCCACCAAGCACAAAAAGTCCAAGCAAGCCCTGCCGATCAACCTCTTCGACGATCGGAAAGACTTTGTTCATCAATGACCAGCTCTGTTGGAGGATGTAGCTGAGGTGCCAGTGGCGGAGGAAGCAGACAAAGCTGCCCACTGAGCTGAAGGTTGGGCTAGTCGACCTCCTTAGGGAGAATGCTGATATTTTCGCATGGTCACCCATAGACATGCCTGGAGTCGACCCTACTATGATCGCCCATAAGCTTCACGTAGACCCAGAAGCTCGCCCTGTCAGGCAGAAGAAGCAGAGTGCGCAGGGTGGGGGGAGAAAAGATGCGGGCAGCAGGCGAGGAGGTGGAGTGGCTCCTTAAGGCCAGATTCATTAGAGAAGTGAACTAACCTGACTGACTCGCCAACATGGTGATGGTGAAGAAGCCCATCGGCAACTGACATATGTGTGTGGACTTCACCGACCTCAATAAGGCATGCCCAAAAGATAGCTTCCCTCTACCGAGGATCGACCACTTGGTGGACAATGCCTCTGGGTACGAGCTGCTGACCTTCATAGATGCCTTCTTGGGCTACAATCAAATCCAGATGGCGACCCACGACGAGGAGAATACGTCGTTCATCACTGACCAGGGGACATTCTGCTACACGAAGATGCCATTCGGACTCAAGAACGCCGGTGCGACCTATCAACGGATGGTTAACAAGATCTTCCATCCCCAAGTCGGAAGGAATCTCGAAGTCTACATCGACGACATGCTATCAAATCAAAGAAGGCCGAGGATCACCTTACTGACCTTGAGGATACATTCTAAAAAGTGCAGCGCTACAACCTGCGGCTTAACCTGGCCAAGTGCATATTCGGCGTCCAGTCGGGGAAGTTCCTCGGCTTCATGATCACCAAGCGAGTGATTGAGGCCAACCCCGACAAGATATCTGCCCTCATCAACATGAACGAGCCGAGGAAGATCAGTGACTTACAGAAGCTGAACGGGCGGATCGTCGCACTAGGGAGATTCTTATCAAAGTCTGACGAGAGGTCCCTCCCGTTCTTCCAGATCTTACAGAAGGCCCTCAATATAAGAAAGGGTATAAGTAAGGAGGTCGAGTGGGACGACTCCTGTGCCCAAGCCTTTGGTGAGATAAAAGCTTATCTACAGAGCCTGCCGCTGCTCGTAAAACCAGAGGGAGGAGAGCGACTCGGCCTCTATCTCGTTGCCATCGAAGATGCTGTCAGATCGGTCCTAATTAAAGAAGACGGTGGCATCTAGAGGCTGGTCTACTACACTAGTCGGGTGCTCTGGGAGGCAGAGACCCGCTACAGCCCCATAGAGAAGTTTGCCTACTGTTTAACTCAACGGCGAGGAAGCTCCGATCATACTTCCAGGCACACACCATCGTGGTCTACACCAACTCGCCACTCGAGAAAAATCTAAAGGGGCTAGAGAGATCGGGCCGAATGCTAAATTGGAGTGTCGAGCTTAGCGAGTTCGACATCATCTATAAGCCCAGGGCGACGATCAAGGGTCAGGCGCGGGCGGACTTCGTGACGGAGTGCACTGTCGAGGAGATTGGCAAAGCTTCGCTGGATGCCCGGTCGGACATAGAACAATTGCAGCACACCAGCGTGAATCCCCCCCTCAATATCGACCCAATCCAAAGGCGAGCTATGGGTAGTCCATGTTGATGGATCAACCATGGGTTCGGGAAGCGGGACTGGCATCGTGACAGAGACCCACGAAGGAAGCTTACTAGAGTATGGACGCCGATTAAGTTTTTCGGCGACCAAAAAAGTGGCAGAGTACGAGGCCTCCCTCAATGGGCTGAAGCTCTGCCAAACGCTTGGGGCAATGAATGTGCTGTTGATAAGCGACTCAAGGCTCGTCGTCCACCAAATTCAAGGCAGCTTCGAAGCAAAGGAGGACCTGATGAAGCAGTACCTAAAGTGCACCCGGGCCGAGCTCCTCAAGTTTAAAAAAGCAACGATCCAGCATCTGCCCAGGTCGAACAATCTTCGGGCCGACGCCCTCTCAAAGTTAGCATCCTCTTCTAAGGCCAAGATTGGAAAAGCTATCTACGTCGAGAACCTGCTGATACCAAGCATATAGAAGGGCGAGCTACTGAGCTTCAACCAGGAGCCATCGTGGATGAGCCCGATCGTCGCCTACTTAGAGACCGGAGCCCTACCTAAAGACATACTAGAAGCACGAAAGGTTGAAAGAAGGGCCTTGACGTTCGGGATCTTCGGTGACGTTCTTTATCAAAAGCGTTGCACGAGATACGACGTCTTGCCTTATTTAAAATGACTTGGGCCCGCAATAGTTGAGCAGGTCGTCCACAAGATACATGAGGGATTCTGATCGCTCCCGGATATACACCCGAAAAACAATGTAGCTCTACCGCAAGTGCACGATTAAGTGGCAAGCGGGTATCGAATCACAGGGAGGACTAATGACGGTACTCTATTTTGGTTACTAAGCTATTTAGTGGAAAATCATTTGAGAATGGATCGTGTATCAATCGTTCGAGTGTTAATGCAAATTCAATATAATAAAGATGTCTAGGGCTAGGGAATCCCCACGAAGGATTTTCAAGTCATCAACATGAGTTACGAAATACCATGCAATCAAACTTGAGTTAAGGTAAACGTGTCACAACTAATTGGAGAACCGATGCACACTGTCGCGCTATCGTAGGTCTATAGCAATCTAAACTAGAGCCTCGCTGTCGTGCAAGCCTAGTCTAGACCACTAGCATTAAGGTCGACAATTTCGTCCAATCCCAACTCAAGCTCGCTGTTGTGCAACTTGAGTTTGGATCTAGATCGTGATAATTCGTATTCGTTCACTGTCGTGTAACGAATAAGAGTATATGAGAACAATAAAAATGCTAGCTTTAGTCACCGTCGCGCACCAAATCTAGGAAATCTCGATTGTAATCCTAAATCGAATATCTAGGGCTTTCCTTGGATCAAGATCCTCTGTCGAGCTCAAGAGATCCAAGAGAAATCACTACCTATCTATAGTAAATCAATCAAGATCTAACCTTTCTAACAAGCCTAATATCATATCAATTCAATAGATCTCACAATTCAAACATTAGATCCATAGGGTTCATCCCATTGCCCTAGAGCAAAGGAACTACTAATAAATCATATTAGAAATCGATAAGAAACAATAGCCCACATTATATGTGCTCAGGAAATAGCATTGATTGAGACCGAGTGATGTGAAGTCATATTAAATGGGCACGGCAATCGAAGCGGACCTATTTGAATTATGCTGTTAAAACCCTGTGCCTTCAAATTTGATCCTCGCCGTCTCCTGAGATCAAACTTTGACACGTGCCGCTCATCAAACGGCTGACTTGGGTTTCCCAGTATAAAATGGGGAAGAAGAAAGACAAGATGCATTCCTACTTCGTCCCCAAATTTTTGAAAGCTCGACTTTTCGTCTGCTTTCTCTGGAATTCGTCTGATTTCGATAAGGTAGCTTTCTTTTCTCGTCTAGGCTTTTGATCTTATGGCTATGTTGTAGCATGTGAGGATTCAGGAGCCGTCTTATAAGGAGATCATGCGGTGCCTTTGACCTTCTCAATACGTTGTGGTTCCTGGAAAAGGAAAAGGACTCCACATGGAGCCTAGAACTCCTGTTCTTTGATGATATCTAGATTCAAAATCTCCTCGAGAGATTCTGGAGAAGGTGTCGGAGATCTCTTATGATTCGTCTGCTAAGATCTGGTCAAATTGTCTCTATCCCCCTTATATGGTTAGGTTTCTGGAATTCAATGAAATGATTTGCTTCCCTCAGAGAAATGAAATTGGAGTGTATCCGAAATCTATCCTCTTTGATCTGTGTTTTCCTCTCCAGCCCTTTATAATGGAGATTTTATGTTTTCTGGAACTTTCCGTCTGTCAGCTTGCGCCTGAGGCAATTTCCCCCATGGTTTGCTTTACTGTGCTTTGCAAGTATTGCGGAGTTCGACCATCCATTCAGTTGTTTAGACATTTCTTTTGAGTGGTGCTAGACCCTCATAAGGTGTGGTACTACATTATAGCTCGCCCAGAGAGGAAGCTCATCTATGATCTCCCTATCTCCAATCCCAATTAAGAGGACACTTTTGTTCTCGTTTTCCTCCCAAACATTGGGCCGATCCTCAATGGTTGGTGTACTCCTAACCGTAATATTTCTAGAGAATTTGGGTATTACCTGACAAGATCAAGGCAGTCGAACTTCTTTTAAGCCGACCGTGTCAAGAGAGGTCGACCTCATACTCGTTGGACAACCATCGGATGAAGACCATTTTGTGGAGTCAGGGTAATACCCACTGCTTTTGGGTTTTCATTACGACCACTTATGGTAATTATATTATTTATTTGTAGATATGGCTGGAGGAGCTCACAGAAGCTTAAACCCTGAGTTGTGTCCGATTTGGATGGAGCAGCAAAAGAAGAAGAAGAGTGTTTGGGGCTCAAGTGCTCAATCCCCTCTTCCCCTCAGTCAAAGATACTCCTCCGAGGGAGGCAAAGTCAGGGGGACCTCGGGGTCATCCTCTCGAGTTTTGTCGAGGGAAATTTTGAGTCGGGCCATTCATCGTACAGTCCTGCCCCATGCTCCAACTCCACCTCTGCTGCTCCTATAGTAGGAGTTGGCGAACCTGTCACGGTTTCGGGGCCTGAGCACGTAACCAAAAAAGGAGTCTTCCCTCCCGTGAAAGGAAAAACTCCAAACAGAAGAAGAGGGTTGTAGAGCCGACTCCTCCCATCTCGCCTAGGGTGAAAGGTAGTGTCTTTTCATTCCAAGCTTTAATGGGTCAGATGGTTGCTCCCCCTGAGCCTCAGGGAATAGCCAAATCACACATAAGCCACCCTCAGGATAAATGGCCGTGGGGTAGTATCAACCCTCCGATTCCCTTGGTTGGTCCTATCCCTTCGGATTTCGATCGAGCTCTGATGTTGAATCCGCACCCGACTACCTCTTTGAGTGATGTTCGAGGTGAACCCATCAGCCTTAATTTATCATTAGGAAGGATGATTCGGCCCTCCTGGATTTTGGGACGAATGCTCGATTGGTGGAGAATTCCACTCTTCCCCGCGATCGTGAGTTCCTTGAGGGGTTAGACGTCGAGAGGATGGCCAACTTCTTTGTGTGTTGTGGCTACAAGGTTAGTTTTCCATGCCTTTGCCCTCAACTTAAGTTACCGACCCAGCTAATCGACGTCTTTTACCTATGTCAATTTTCAGCGCGGGCTTGCGGCGTCGGGTCGTCGATATGGTCGACGGACATCATTGGGCGGAAGCCGCTGACTGGAATGCTTCCGAGCTCGAGGCTCAGATGAAGAAGATGGAGGAGGATTTGGGAAGGGCACTCGTGGATAAGGATGGAGCCGAGTGGGTAGCCGCGGAAGCCAAGAAGAGCCTTGCCTCATTGTCTTCTGTCAAGAAAGCGGCTGAGACTTAATTGGAGAAGGAAAGATCTCAGCTCCAAGTTGACTTAGAAGCCTCGAAGAAAGAGATAATCGAGCATTGAGCCAAAGTCGCTATCTTGGAAAGATCAGCAGCCTCAGCCGAGGCTTACAAAGCTAATCTTACGACCAAGTTCACTGTGGCGATGCAAGCGATGCAGAACATTTTTACATCGAGCAGTGGCCCTTCTTCTTAGAGCATTAGTCTTTTTAAGTTACTTTTTTTTGTAAGACTGCTCGAAAGCAGACAACATATAAATTTTCGACTAATAAATGAGAAAAGAGTTTTTGAATTTCTTATCCTCATTTATGTATATGAATGCACGTATATGGCCCCTCAACGACTCAAGGTTTATCTTGAAAGTCGACTAAATTTGGGCCGTTGATGTATCGAGCATTATTTCCTTGTAGGGATGATCCTAATGTTGCAGCCCATGTGGTAAGGGTCACTCGATTGTGAGGTGTCAGACCCCTTCACCTTACGATCGATGACTAAGGTAAGTCGTCAGTGGCAAGGGGTTGATCCCTTCGCATACGACTGATGACAAGGGTAAGTCGTTCAGTAGCAAAGGGTTGGCCCCTTGGCTTACGGCTGACGACAAGGGTCGTTCAGTTGCGAGGTATATGGTCTCTTCGGCGTATGGCCGACGACGAGGGTCGTTTGGTTGCGTTGGGAATGGCCCCCTTTGGCTTATGGCCAACAACAATTATGGGTCATTCAGTGGCAAGGGGTTGGTCCCTTGACTTACGACTGACGACATGGGTCGTTCGGTTGTGAGGGAAGTGGTCCCTTTGGCTAATGGCTGACGACAATCGTGGGTCGTTCAGTGGAAAGGAATTGGTCCATTAACTTATGCCTGAACGACTAGGGTCGTTCGGTTGTGAGGGACTTGGCCCCATCGGCTTATGGTCGATGACTATCGTAGGTCATTCAGTGGCAAGGGATTGGTCTGTTGACTTATGAATGACGAGAAGGGTCATCGATTGCGAGGGACGTGTTCCCTTCGGCTTATGGCCGACGCCGAGGGTCATTTGATTGCGAGGGGAATGGCTCCTTCAGCTTATGGCCGACAACAATCGAGGGTTGTTCAGTGGCAAGGTATTGGCCCCTTGGCTTACGGCTGACGATGAGTGTCGTTCGGTTGCGAGAGACTTGGCTCCTTCGGCTTATGGTCGTAGGTAATTGCGGGTCATTCTGTGGAAATGGATTGGTCCCTTGACTTATGGCTGACGATAAGGGTCATTCGGTTGTGAGGGACATGGTCCCTTCGGTTTATGAACGACGTTGTTCAGTGACAAGGGATCCCTTGGCTTATGTCTGACGACAATAAAAGGTCTGCTCAGACAAAAGATGGTCAACCTCGTATTTATGAAGTATTTATTGGCTCAAAAATACAAAGGCGAATTATGACCCATACAATTTGTTGTTTTTGGCTGGTACGATCATTGGTAGTACTTTTGCAAATGCTCGACATTCCAAGGATGAGGAAGCTCTTTATCATCCATCATGGAGAGTCAATAGGTGGCTGGGCCGAGGACATCAATCACTTTGTAGGGACCCTCCCACTTTGTAGTGAGCTTTCCCTGCTTAGCGATCTCGGGGAAAAAATGGCCTTTCGCAACGTAAGATCACATATGCGGAAGCTACGCTCTCAAACCTTCGAATTGAAGTAGACATCCATATGTCCCCTTTACTCGACAAGGGTGGTCAGAGCGCATTCTCGAATCTTGTCGAGCAACTGTAAGGTGAGCTCGAGTCCCTTTGAGTTTCACTCTTCATCGAAGTATCGGAGACGAAGAGGTTGGTCGTTGACTTCAACTGGGATGACCCCTTCACATCTGTAAGCGAGCATGTAAGGGGTCTCTCCTGTCGAGGCTTTGTGAGTTGTCCTGTATGACCATATGATGCTAGAGAGCTCCTCTGGCCCTGTTCCTTTGGCCTTTCCTGCCCTCTTCTGCAAGGGCTCGAGAATGCACTTGTTAGATGCTTCTGTTAGACCATTGGAATATGGATGAGCCACAGAAGCAAAGTGCAACTTGATCCTTATCTCAGAACTGAAATCCCTGAATCCGATACCGTCAAATTGTGTCCCATTATCCGTTGAGATGGATTGATGGATGCCAAGTCGACATATGGTTGATTTCCACACGAAACTCCTGACTTCCTTCCAAGTGATGCGGGCCAGTGGCTCTGCCTCGATCCACTTGGTGAAGTAGTCGATTGCCATAATCAAAAATTTCCATTACCCACTCGATGGTGCAAACAGACCAAGGATATCTAATCCCTGCTTTGAAAAAAGGAATATGACTAATTATGGGGATTAGATTTGTCAGAGGGGCCGAGATATGCTTTTTCAACTTCTGGCAAGTAGGGCACTTCCGCACATACTCAATCGCCTCCTTGAACATGGATGGCCAGAAGTAACCTTGCCTCAAGGCTTTCAAGGCTAAAACCTTTCCTCCCACAAGGATTTTCGCAGTCTCCTTCTTGAATTTCTTGAATCACATAGAGTGCTTCTTGCCGAGTCAAGCATTTGAGGTAAGGAAATGCATCGTACCTGGTCCATCGTCGCTTGTATAATGAACCATCGAGCAAAAAAACTGCAAGGCTCCTCGTTGTTGCTTTCGTGCCTCTACAGGGTCGGTTGGTTTTTCCCCAGTATTGAGATACTTAATAATGGAGTCCATCCAAGTGACTCCTTGGTCAAGGCTTAGCAGCTCCTCTACTCGAGTGTTAAAGATGCTTCACGTACACTATTCAACCTAGTCATGCTGGTGAGGACGAGGTGAGCTTTGACAAGGCATTAGCTTGGTGGTTCCTTGATCGTGGTACATGATGGATCTCCACCCACCTGAATTTGGTTAGCTCAACTTTGGCAATCAGCTTGTAGTTCTGCATTTCTTCTTCTCGAGCTTCGTAACTGATGTGTCCATATTTTACATATATTATCGCATCATTTCACGCCATTTTAGTCGCTCTAAACTCTTATTTGTCACTCATTTGATTGTTTATTATATCATATCACTTTCGGAGCTTTATTCTCATTTTCAGGAGTTTTGAGGAGATTTTGAGCAAATTGGAGTTATGGACACATCCGAGATCGCCATAGCATCCATGGTGTCGTCTCCTAGGTGCTTGACTTGGTGGAAGAGAAGAATTGAGGAGAAGAATGAGAAGGGAGCTCTATGGAGATATGCACTGCTTTTCTAGACTACTCGGTCGAGTGCCTCTATACTCGACCGAGCTGCCATCTAGACTGACACCAAGAGCTCCAAAGGTAAAGTCCACGCTCCACTCGACCAAGTGGGATCGTTACTCGATCGATACAACGTGGTCGGCTACCACTTATCCATCCTAGCCGAAGTCAGAGAGCGCAAAGGCAGCTTGACCGAGTATTGCAGCCACTCGGTCGAGCTAAATCCAAACAGAATGTAGTTTATGAAGGCCTCAACAGCTTACTGTAGCTCGATCGAGCAGATCAGTGACTCAACTGAGTACTGCAACTAAAGCAACATCCTACTGTAGCTCGAACGAGTACGAAGGATACTTGACTGACTTCAACTGCACTCGGTCGAGTAAGTGAAGCACCCAGTTTTTCAGACAGCCTCTCACTCTTTTGAGATCTACAATCATTCAAGTTGGAAAATTATTCTTTTCATATTTTTTGTGGATAGTAGACTTCATGAAGGTTCCAACGCCACCAAGAACGTGTCAATCGGAAGTCGGATGAATTCTACAGAAATTCTACAAGATGGCGCTACAATGCTAAAATCTGCACTCGACCGAGTGTTGTTTCTACTCGGGCTGAGACAGATGGGGTCCACCAATAAGTTGTGGTCAGAGTCAGATTTGGGCCGAATTTCAGAGGGATTTTGCTGGGTTTTTCTAGCGTTATTTGCTATGGTTTAAGGGGACTATATATTGGTATTGTAGCCATCATTAGAGGAGGTTAGATCTTATTTTCTTTGAAGCTTTGTGGAGACTATCTTTTGAAGTTAGGCTATGCCATATGCCCCTCCCTTGTATCAAGATAAGTATTTTTTCTCTTTAATTCCATCAGTATTCCTTGCGATTAATTATTGTTTATCTCTCTTCGATGCATGTCGATCTCATATCTATTTCTATGAATTGTGAGTAGTCTTATCTAGGGTAGCCCTAGGATCTTAGGATTTACATGTAAAGTTAGGATTTTTAGGTTGTTTTGATATAAAAGGGATGTGATTTGGTTGATTCAGCCAAGTTTGTAGGAGATTCCATATAGGGTTCGTATTCCCACGAGGTGTCGCAGACTTCTGCAGATATCATATGGACTTAATTAGGTATGTTAGGGGGATCCAATTAGGGTTCGTGTTCCCATGAGGTGGCATGAACTTCTAACGGGATCTACAGACATTCCTATGTTACTAATTGATGACATATGATAGTAGTATCAATGAGAGCCACACAGTCATAGATCGAAGCTTTAATTCCCACGTGGTGGTATGGGCATAGATTGAGTATAGTTTTCGTTCTTAATGCACGTATCATGTGGGAGTCTATCCACAAGGTGGGGCTAACACGTGATACGTTGGACGAGTGGCGTGAGAGCCATGAGTTATACATATTAGATGCGACAATCTCTCCCTAATAAATCCAATTCAATGTAAGAATTCTAACCCAGTATTGACATCAAATGATCCTAGCTGTGACTCCTAATGCCCTAGTCTTTTATATTTTCTTTCTTTCTTTGTGTGGAGTCAGTTTGCGATATCGAGTGACAGGACCTTCGCATCCATCACCATTACGACACCCCATAATCTATCTCCACTAATAAAACTCGTAAGTCTAACCCAACCTAGGCGTAGAACGGTAGTATAGAACTGCCTCCCCGTGTTCGATACCCGCTTGTCGCTATACCACGCGCTTGCGATAAAATGACATCGTTTCTGGAGTTAATTCCGGGATGATCAAGTTTTTGACGCCGTTGCCGGGGAGGCGTTACGCCATATTATCTATTTATCACAATTAGGTTGATTTGACAGCGAAAAAAGAACAAAAGAAAAGAGAGTGATTTCCCCCACCAAGTTATTTTATTTTATCTTTGTCTCTCTTATGCAACTGACATTCTTCTCCAGGTTATTAACTTTGCTTGATTAGGTACAGTTGATGCAGCGATGGTGCTTCCAAAGAAGATGCGATCGGGTTCTATACAATCCTTCATATATCTCGCTACATTCAATCAGGCTGATGGAGAGTCCTTCAGGGAAGCCTTTTACAGGTTCTAAGGAATGTTAGGAATGTTTCAGACGGAGTCAGACTATGTGTGGGATGGTTCGAAGCTATTTCCTCTCTTCACTAGAGGATTGCAGGGACCCTTATTGGAGTTCTTGAGGAGGACACATGCGACAACCTTCGAGGATCGGAGATATGCCGCAGCCTTAGAAAGCTTATTGACGCAGCTCGGTCTTCTGGCTCATTAGCCATCGGGCAGGTGATCCAGAAGATTGTGAGCTCGTCAATTTTATTATGAATTATGTGTCTGCTACATGTACCATTGAGGAGGATATCCATGTTCAGCTTGGGGTAGGTATTATGTTCTTTAATATTGCCATCTCTGACGACATAACGGCACCTGGTACTGCGGAGTCAGCTTGTGCCATCGTGGCTCCCCATGCCACCCACATGAGTCAGAGCAGCGTATACCATCAGAGGATATTATTGAGGAGGTCATGCCTGCATTGTCAAAGCATACCATCGAGGAGGACCTGACTTGGGACGATGACAGCTGCACACAGATGGAGCCCGAATTGTGCCCCCCTCGTTTGAGCCGCCACAGCCACCTCCACTTTCTACAGCGGCTAAGCATCCCTCAAAGGACCACCCTTCCATTGACGTCGAGGACTATCCCATAGAGCTTATGTTTACTATGATTCATATTTTGATGACTCATTGTGCCTTTTCAGGATATACATACATATGATTAAGCGGCACAATGGGACGAATACGAGGAGGAGAGCGAGGAGCCACCTACCATGGATGCTATTGAATATGATCGGGAGGTGCGATGGGATAAGTCTGACGATGATGAGGAGTTGCCTGATGAGACCCATGCGTATATGTCATAGTTACCTGAAGAACCTGAAGCAAACAACGAGGAGTTGGTCAACATGGTGCACGAGAGTAGAGATTTATTTCCAGGGAAGT
Source organism: Scilla litardierei (assembly GCA_030789695.1). Lineage (NCBI taxonomy): Eukaryota > Viridiplantae > Streptophyta > Magnoliopsida > Asparagales > Asparagaceae > Scilla > Scilla litardierei. The sequence continues at coordinate 82,657,216 of CM061140.1, read as the reverse complement.
GTTGTCAACCATCCTTAATCTTAAATACTTATGTTAATAACCCTCTTTGGAATACATTTATTTTGGGGAAGAATTATCCACATCAGATTGATGTGGGTTATCTCTTGTAGAGTACATATGGAGTCCTTGTAGAGATGCTGGAAGCCGCATTGCTGAAATCTGATGAAGTCTGTTGACACAAGCACCTGGTGGAGCCACGAAAGGAGCAGTTGGAGAAGTTGCCTACACTGGCAAAGATACTGGATCCGCCTTTTGCTATAGGTGATATTAATTCAGTAGTGTAGCCGTAGTGTAGTTTTTATGCTTTAAATAAACACGAATCCTCTCGATAGTGATATGATCATATAGATTTGTTTAATTAGTCAATTTAGAATAAATTGTTGGATATGGACGACATGTATACACCCATGAGGGGATGTATGAGGGTATACGGACCTCAGATGTCGCGTGCATGAAAGCATGTGCGAAGGGAACCTTTTCATGTGTGAAAAGGACCACTCGATAAGTGGAAAAAGGCACATTATAAGTGCATAAAGGCACTTGATAAGTGCATGAAGAAGAGGATAAGAAAGGGTATTAATATAAGCTAATAAGCTTATATGTAGTTATTTCCTACAATAACTACCCCTAAAGCCTATAAATAAGACACAAGGGTAAGGCATTTTAGGCTAATCCTTCATGCCATAAGTTTGCATAAGGTAAACCTCTTCCTCTTCTCCCTTCCATTTAGTTCTTCTTCCAAATAGAGATTTAGACGGTGGAAACGCTGCTTCGATCCTCTGTGACGAAGTACTGACCGTTGTGGCGAATCCGAGGGCAAAGTTCAGAGACTACAGCGCAGTGTACGCTAGCGTAAGTCTCTTCGATTCTCTTGTTGGATATGGACGACATGAATACACCCATGAGGGTATGTATGAGGGTATACGGACCTCAGATGTCGCGTGCACGAAAGCGTGCACGAAGGGAACCTTTTCTCGTGTGAAAAGGACCACTCGATAAGTGGAAAAAGCCACTCGATAAGTGGAAAAAGTCACTTTAGAAGTGCATAAAGGCACTTGATAGGTGAAAGAAGAAGAGGATAAATGAATGTGCTAATATAGGCTAATAAGCTTATATTTAGTTATTTCCTACAATAACTACCCCTAAAGCCTATAAATAGGACCCAAGGGTAAGGCATTCATACTACACTTTCCATGCCATAAGTTTGCAAAAGGCATCTTATGTTCTTCTTCTCCCTTCCATTAAAATCCTCTTCTAAATAGAGATTTAGACGGTGAAACTCTGCTTCGATCCTCCGTGACGAAGTATCGACCGTTGTGGCGAATCCGAGGGCAAAGTTCAGACATTACGGTGCCGCATACGCAAACGTAAGTCTCTACTTTAATTATTCGATCCTAACGTCGCTGTTTTGACAGGATCCTGCATTGGTATCAGAGCCATACGGGTTCGCCCCGGTCAAACCGTCGCCCCGTCGAACCGATGAATGATGCGTTGTCTTTTTCACGAATGGGTATCCTACCATTATGGATATGGTAGGAACGCTTTGTGACAGAGAGAACGCAGCGGTTGTTCTTTTCACGTTAGGGTCTTCTGTCATTACGGATATGGCAGGAACTCTCCGTGACGGGAAGAACCGACCGTTCATATCGTCAAGCTCGCACTCTTCATGGATGATGAGTCTCCATTCATAGGGAATGTGAACTCTCTTCATGTGGAGCGTGTAGTTTGCGAACTTTAGAGTATGTTATTTCTTCATTTTGGCACACGGCCATTGGAGAATAACTACTTTCTCGATGAACGAGTGCTTCATCGACGAACGGGTGTCTCATCGGAGAAGAAGATGGTGGTTATTCTCAACGGAGAAGATGATAATTTTGGTGCATGGAGGCAATGCATCCCCCCTCCCCATGCGGAGGGGGTTGGCTACGGCCAAAAACCACCATGGCCACCCCTCAGGGGGGGTGTGCGGCCAAACCCATGCAAGGGGGTGGCCGGCCATGGCCATATGGGCCATGGCCGGCCAAGGCCAAAGGGCCATGGCCGACCATGGCCAGGCCACGGCCATGGCCAGGGGGCCTTGGCCGGCCTCGACCAGGCCAGAGCCGGCCTCTGGCCGGCCTCTGGCCAAGGCCCGCGCCCCTGGCCGGCCTCGGCCAGGCCTGGCCGACCTCTGGCCGAGGCCAGAGCCCCTGGCCGGCCTCGGCCAAGCCCTGGCCGGCTTCTGGCCGAGGTCAGAGCCTCTGGCTGGCCTCTGGCCGAGGCCAGGCCAGGGCCAGAGGGCCCTGGCCGGCCCTGGTGGCGGCTAGGGCCAGGCCAGCCAGCCCTGGCAGTGGTCAGGGCCAGGCCGAGGCCAGCCCGACCACTGCCGGCCCTGGCCACGGCCAGTGCCGAGCCCCGGTTGAGCCCAGTTTCGAGCCCCGGTTGACCCTGTATTTGGCGGGGGGGTTTGCATGAATGTGACATGCATGGCTTGCCCATACGGGGCGGACGACAGTCGTCATGCGGCAAAATTCTCCTATAGAAGGGGGAAGCGCCTGGATCCATACGGGAGCCGGCGACGATGGTTTGAAAAAAAAAATCCCCTCAGGTGGGATCCGGCCTTGGCACGGCTACGGCTTATCCCCGGCAAATGGCCAGGAAATGCCGAATATTTCGCTAGTATCATAAGGGTACTAGGTTGAAATATACATTTTTTGAAAAATACCTTTTCATACGTTTTGAAAAATACGTTTTCAAAAACGCTTTTCCGCTGCAAAGTACTATAAGAGTACTTTTATTTGATAAAGTGATGGGGAAATACTGAAAGTTACTCTAGATGGTGATTGGAAACGTAGTGACCTTTCCGATTCTAGGGTAACATCTTCAATATTTTTCGAAAGTAACTTATCAAATTGTAAATATCATTCCAAGTGGGAGTTGAAATTAGAACTATCCAAATGGGATATTCTATTATCATTTCAAGTGGGAATTATATTTTAAGAATTTTTAATGCAATGTTTTTGATCAAACCTTCGGTTTTGTGTCTTTTGCAGCATTTTAAAAGTAAAATGTCTTCCGCTTCAAAGAATATCGTCGCTGATTTAAACAGAGGTGAAAAACTCAACGGCGATAATTACAAACTATGGTCCATTAAGATACAATACGTTCTAGAGGAGTAAGAAGTGCTCGAAACTCTGAAGAACGTAATGATTGAACCCGAGTTGGGCACTACGACCCAACACGGACGAGACAAGGAAGCTTTTGATGCTTGGTCTCGGAAGAACAAGATAGCCCGCATTACGTTATTGTCCAGTATGACAGATGACATAATGCGCATCTTCCAAGAGCATGACCTAGCCATAGACATATGGTCCAAGCTAGAGGAGAAGTTTGGTGGCACATCGGTGTCTAAACTTCGCGCCTTAACTATAGGATTTGATTCATACAAGAAACGTCCAGATCATTCCATGGGGAAACATCTGCGACATATGGCGAATCTTATCTCAGAGTTAAAGGATGCAGGTCATGTGCTCACTGATAAGCAACAAATCCAAGCAGTCATACGTTCCCTACCAAATGGGTGGGACCAAATGAAGATGCATCTCACTCACAATAAGATCATTAAGAACTTCAGCGACGTTTCTAAGCACCTCGAGTTAGAGGAAGAGCGGCTTGCGGTCGCCAAGCCAAGTCTAGTTCCTCACACGGGGGAAAGAAACGGAATGATCATTCGAAGTTTACTAATGAACGTAATAAGCAACCTGAGTCTACTAAGAAACCCAAAACTAAGGGTGGGCATAAGAAATGGCACAAGAAGAAAGACTTAAAGAAGATCAAGTGCTTCAAGTGCAATAAGCTCGGTCACTATGCTCGTTCGTGTACAAGTGGAAGCGACGAGGAAACTTGTAATTATGCTAGTTACATATGTGTTTCTAGTTCAATATTTCTTCTGGAATCTAATCCATTTTGGATAATTGATTCAGGTGCCACCGACCACATAGCAAGGGACAGACGGTCCTTCGTGGAGTATCACCGGATACCCCAAGGAACAAAGTGGATTTATGTAGGAAACAACACACATGTTGAAGTGAAAGGCATTGGGACTTGCAAGCTAGTCTTGGACAACGGCTGCACTATCTTACTACATGATGTCCTCTTCGCTCCAGATATTCGAAGGAATATTATATCTGTGGTCGTGTTAATGGGTCTTGGTTATAGCTGGTTTTTTCGAGATTGTAAAGTGGACTTGTTTTGTAATAATTCCTTAATTGGTACTGGGTACGTATTCAAAGGATTTATTGTATTAAATACAATGTATGACTCTTCATTTTGTAATGAAAATTTCCTTGTTACAAATTCTTCGACTTATGAGTCCGATATAATTTGTTGGCATGCAAGGCTTGTTCACATTGGACCAACACGAATGGATAGACTTGCCAAACGTGGCCTTCTATCCAATGTTTCAAAGGTTGAAATGTCGACCTGCGAACATTGCCTTGTAGGGAAATCTTGTCGCAAGCCGTTTGGAACCGGCACAAGGGCCGAGGTTCCATTACAGCTCATCCATTCGGACATATGTGGTCCGATGAATGCCAAGACAAGACGCAGGAAGTCCTATTTCATCACTTTTATTGATGACTTCACCCGATTCGGACATATCTATTTGATATCCCACAAAAGTGAAGCATTAACCTACTTTAAAAACTATATGAGTTTAGTGGAAAATCAATTAGATCGCAAGATTAAGGTCTTGCGAACCGATAGGGGCGGTGAATATCAATCAGCAAGTTTTAAGGAACTTTGTGATGAAAATGGCATAGTTCATCAGGTAACTATGCCTTATACTCCGCAACAAAATGGTGTTGCAGAAAGGAGAAATAGGACTTTAATTGAAATGGTCCATTCAATGATGGCGCAAGCTAACTTGCCAATCACCTTTTGGGGTCATGCATTATTGACGGCCGCTTTCATCTTGAACCGCGTACCCTCGAAATCAGTTAGCTCCACTCCTTATGAGTTGTGGAACCAAAGGTCTCCTGACTTAAGCATTTTAAAACCTTGGGGATGTGCATCCTACACACATATTTCCTCCCATAAGTATGGGAAACTTGGGCCACGGGGAAGGAAATGTATCTTTATACGATACGCAGAAAACTCCAAAGGTTATGTTTTCATTGGTCAGAAAGACAATGGAGGTCTAATTGAATTTGAGTCGAGGGATGTCACTTTCTTGGAAAACGAGTTTCCAAGACAGGACGAGATAAGTCAGGACTTATCTCTATTTGAGATTAATGATCAAGAAGGATTACCTCATTCGAGTGGGAGAATTCTTGGTGAAGACGAAAATACGTTTCAAACTTCACCAATGGATGATTCGAATGATGTTAATCCTATTCCATACGGGAATAATGATTCAAGTGGGAGCATTTCTAACGACATTCCAAGTGGGAGTGATATTAGAATTGATCTAAATTCGAGTCAACAAGGACTTGAAGAATCTCAAATACGACGTAGTAGTCGTACAAGGTTGGCTCCTCTAAGATTTGAGGATGAATTTCCGCAAACCTTTATGACTTTACTACAAGATGATGACGATCCTGCTACTTTCAAACAGGCCGTATCATGCCCTGCTAAAGACAAATGGATGGAAGCGATGAAGGAAGAGTTGGAATCCATGAAAGTTAACCAAGTCTGGGACTTAGTTGACTTACCCAGAGGACGTAGAGCTATTGGGAACAAATGGGTTCTCAAGATCAAGCATAAGGCTGATGGCTCTATAGACAGATATAAAGCTCGCTTTGTCGCGAAAGGTTTTACGCAACAGGAAGGGATAGACAACGAAGAGACCTTCTCACCTGTTGTTCGTTTTACCTCAATTCGCCTGATTCTGGCTATGGTAGCTTGCTTAGACCTCGAATTACATCAGATGGATGTAAAGACTGCCTTTCTCAATGGAGAATTGGACGAGGAGATCTATATGGAACAACCAACAGGGTTTGTAAAAGAAGGAAACAAACATAAGGTTTGTAAACTTCGTAAGTCCATATATGGTCTTAAACAGTCCTCGAGGCAATGGTATATACGATTTCAAGAAGTTGTCTTATCAAATGGTTTTTCCATGCTTGATGAAGACAACTGCGTATATATCAAGAGGATTAAGAGCAAGTACGTTATTATGTCTCTATATGTAGATGACATTTTAATAGCCGGAAATTACAAGGGCTTTGTGATGGATATCAAGGCTTGGCTTTCATCAGTTTTTAAGATGAAAGACATGGGAGAAGCCGCATATATCCTCGGAGTTAAGATTTCAAGGAATCGTTCGAAGAAACTTCTTTCTCTTTCACAAGAGACTTATATAAAGAAGGTTTTAGAACGTTTTAATATGCAGGACTGCAAGTCCATTGATACTCCTATAAGCAAGTGCGACAATTTATTTCTGAAACCATGTCCAAAGAACCTAAAGGAAAAGGATATTATGGAAAAAGTTCCATATTCCAGTGCAGTTGGTAGTCTTATGTACGCTATGATGTGTACAAGACCGGACATCTGTTTTGCCGTTGGAATGGTAAGTCGTTACCAATCCAATCCAGGGCAAGTACACTGGAAAGCGGTTAAGAGGATATTGCGATATCTCAAAGGAACGGTAGACTATGCTTTATGCTATCAAGGAGATGCCTTGAGGCTCGAAGGCTACACTGATGCTGATTGGGCAGGTGATCTCGATGAGCGACGATCGACCTCAGGATATGTTTTTCTACTCGGATCTGGTGCAATATCCTGGAGTAGCAAGAAACAATCCTGCATCGCACTTTCAACTATGGAAGCCGAGTTTGTAGCATTTAGCATGGCAGTCCAAGAGGCTGTTTGGCTTAGAAAGTTCTTAGACAGGCTAATTGATGCAAGTGACTCAGGTGCTGTACCTATACACAGCGACAGTCAAGCTTCTATAGCCTATGTCAAAGATCCTAAATTCCATTGTAAGACCAAACACATAGATATCCGCTACAAATTTGCAAAATACTATGATAAGACCAAGAAGGTAGACATAAGGTACATATCTACGCATGAGATGATAGCGGATCCACTCACGAAGGCGATCCCCAGAGATGTGTTTTACAAACACTTATCATCTCAAGGATTGCGTAAGAGCTGAGTTGTACCAATGTAAATTCCCATGTCTGTAAATGATCAAATTTAATAAAAGAATAAGTTCTTTTTCAAACATTGCATATGAATTTCTTGAGAAATGTTTGTGTACATTTTTGAAATCTCAGCTATACTTTCTAGTATGTCGGACAGATTGAGGTTGGCTCTCTCACATGAGCAACCGCTTTATTCTATCAGACGGATAGAATAGAGATGAGACCTGTTTGAAGTCAAAATCATCAGACGGATGATTTAGAGTCATGACTTAAACAAAATGGTCGTATGAAAGATCTGCATCATATGGATGCTTTCAAAAGATCTAAGAGGATTTTGAAATCCTATCTGTCTAAATGCGGGATGTGAGTCCAAAGGATTATTTGAGTAGAAAAAAGGACTCAAAGTCAGACATTATGGTGTCTGATCATCATCCTTACAACATCATTGAGACATACACTCCCTGGGAAAGGAGCGATGTTGTAATACGTATTCATACTACGTATGCATTTTTGACCATTGGGTTAGAATAGTAAATAAGTTTACTATTATGTGAGACCCAAAGACCATATGGGTCTTAATTCATTACCCTTATGGACTCTAATTGGTTCCTTTAGATTTGACCGGGTGATTGCTATCTTAGCATGTTACTTATGTACTATGGTCAATTCGGTCCGGCGGGGCATGTTAGAAAAGCAAGTCAAGTCAAGATCAAAAGGATCGCAAGAAGAGGAAGATTAATTTCATATTCACATTTGGACTTTAGAGATTCAAAGCTGGCCAGCCAATTGTAATCCAGATGGGATTCAATTGTTGAATATAAAGTATAAAAAATGTGAAGAAATAATCTAGGGTAAAGCATGCGTTGATCTACTCAACTTTGCACCTCGAGGAGTGTTGTGTATCTCTAACAAGTGCACAACAGCGGACTCTATGCGCATGACGGTCACACGGTCTATTTCTCGGTATGATAAACAGAAGAGTTGAAGGAAAGATGTTTCCTTACAATCCCCTCAAGTGTGAGTGGGAGATGTTGGATATGGACGACACGAATACACCCATGAGGGGATGTATGAGGGTATACAGACCTCAGATGTCGCGTGCACGAAAGCGTGCACGAAGGGAACCTTTTCTCGTGTGAAAAGGACCACTCGATAAGTGGAAAAAGCCACTCGATAAGTGGAAAAAGTCACTTTATAAGTGCATAAAGGCACTTGATAAGTGAAAGAAGAAGAGGATAAATGAATGTGCTAATATAGGCTAATAAGCTTATATTTAGTTATTTCCTACAATAACTACCCCTAAAGCCTATAAATAGGACCCAAGGGTAAGGCATTCATACTACACTTTCCATGCCATAAGTTTGCAAAAGGCATCTTATGTTCTTCTTCTCCCTTCCATTAAAATCCTCTTTTAAATAGAGATTTAGACGGTGAAACTCTGCTTCGATCCTCCGTGACGAAGTATCGACCGTTGTGGCGAATCCGAGGGCAAAGTTAAAAGATTACGGTGTCGCGTACGCAAACGTAAGTCTCTACTTTAATTATTCGATCCTAACGTCGCTGTTTTGATAGGATCCTGCACCTCTATCCTCCACGCGACGGGATCCTACATTTGTATCAGAGCCACATGGGTTCGCCCCGGTCTCACCGATGAACGAGGCGTTGTCTTTTTCACGAATGAGTTTCCTACCATTTTAGATATGGTAGGAGCATATCGTGATGGAGAGAACGTAACAGTTATTCTTTTCACGTTAGGGTCTTCTGTCATTACGGATATGGCAGAAACTCTCCGTGACGGGAAGAACTGACCGTTCATCCAAGTGTGTTATATATTTTTTGGCACACGGCCATTAAAACATAACCACTTTGTCGACGAACGGGTGTCTCATCGGAGAAGATGATGGTTACCAAAACTTCTCATCGAGAAGACGATTGCCATGGATGGGCATGGTGCAATGCACCCCCTCCGTATTGGGGAGGGGGTTGGCTTCGGCCAATGACAACCAAGCACACCCCCCCGAAGGGGGGGGGGGGGGTGGACTCCATGAAGGGGAGGCAGGCCGGCCAAGGGAAGGCCGGCCGGCCATGGCCATGGCCGGCCATGGCATCGGCCAGGGCGGCCGGCCAGGGCCACCCTGGCCTCGGCCAGGGCTAAGGCCGGCCCTGGCAGAGGCCAGGGCAAAGGCACCCTGGCTTCTACCAGGGCCATGGCCGGCTATGGCCTCTCTGGCCAGGGCCAGGCCAGGCCATCTTGGCCTCTCTACCAGGGCCAGGGCCTCGGCCAGGGCCGTGGTCGGCCCTGGCTAGCCAGGGCCAAGGTGCCCTACATAAGGCCAGGGCGCCGGCCCTGGCCGAGGGGCCAGGGCCCCCTGGCCGGCCTCGACCAGGGCAGAGGCCCTGGCCGAGGGGCCAGGGCCCCTGGCCGGCCAGGGCAGAGGCCTTGGCTGAGGGGCCAGGGCCCCCTGGCCGGCCTCGGCCAGGGCAGAGGCCCTGGCCGAGGGGCCATGGCCACGACAAGGAGGCCCGGCCCTGGCCAAGCCAGGACTGCCGAGCCCTGGCCTCGACCAAGGTGATGGGGGGTCTGCATGGCCGGTCCATACGGGACCGGCGGCAGTTGCATACGGCAAAACCCCATGCAAGGGGAATCCGGCCTTAGCACGGCCACGGCTCGACTCCGGCAATGGCCGGGGCAGGTCACTACCTCCCGCTGCAAAATACGTTTGCAAAATACGATTGCAAAATACGTTTTTCAAATACGTTTGCAAAATACGTTTTTCAAAATCGTTTTTCTGCTGCAAGTACTATAAGAGTACTATTGTTTGATAAGTGATGGGGAAATATTGAAAGTTATTCTAGATGGTGATTGGCATCGCGATGACCTTTCCGATTCTAGAGCAACATCTTCAATATTTTTCGAAAGTAACTTATCAAATGTGAAATTTATGCAATGTTTTTGACCGAACTTTTTTTTATGTCTTTTGCAGCATTTTAAAGCTAAAAATGTCTTCCACCACTAAGAACATCGTCGCTGAGTTGAACAAAGGTGAAAAACTCAACGGGGATAATTACAAACTATGGTCCATAAAGATACAATATATTCTAGAGGAGCAAGAAGTGCTCGAAACACTAACGAACGTAATGATCGAACCTGAGTTAGGCACTACGGCCCAACACAGAAGAGACAAGGAAGCCTTTGATGCTTGGTCTCGGAAGAACAAGATTGCTTGCATTACATTGTTATCAAGTATGGCCGATGACATAATGCGAATCTTCCGAGAACATGACCTAGCTATGGACATATGGTCCAAGCTGGAGGAGAAGTTTGGTGGCACCTCGGTGACCAAACTTCGCTCTTTAACTATAAAATTCGATTCGTACAAAAAGCGTCCAAATCATTCCATGGGAATGCATCTGCGACACATGGCGAATCTTATTTCAGAGTTAAAGGATGCAGGTCATGTGCTCACTGATGAGCAACAAATCCAAGCGGTCATACGTTTCCTACCAATCGAATGGGAACAAATGAAGATGCATCTCACTCATAATGAGAGCATCAAGAATTTCAGCGATGTTTCTAAGCACCTCGAGTTAGAGGAAGAGCGGTTTGTGGCCGCCAAGCCAAGTGCAGAAGTGCACATGGTTACTAGTTCCTCGCACAGGGGAAAGAAACGTAAAAATCGCTCGAAGTATGATCATGAAAGGCAACTAGCGTCTACCAAGAAACCCAAACATAAGGGTGGGAACAAGAAATGGCACAAGAAGAAAGACTTGAAGAGGATCAAGTGCTTCAAGTACAACAAGTTAGGTCACTTTGCCCGTTCTTGTATGGATGGAGGTGACAAGGTAACTTGTAATAATACTAGTTACATATGTGTTTCTAGTTCAATATTTCTTGTAGAATCTAATCCATTTTTGGATAATTGATTCAGGTGCCACCGACCACATAGCAAGGGACAGACGGTCCTTCGTGGAGTATCACTGGATACCCCAAGGAACAAAGTGGATATATGTAGGAAACAACACACGTGTTGAAGTGAAAGGCGTTGGGACGTGTAAGCTCGTCTTGGACAATGGCCGCACTATCTTACTACATGATGTTCTCTTCGCTCCGGATATTCGAAGGAATATAATATCTGTGGTCGTCTTAATGGGTCTTGGTTATAGTTGATTCTTTCGTAATTGTAATGTGGATTTGTCTTGTAATAATTCTGTAATTGGTTCTGGGTATGTTTTTAAAGGATTCATTGTATTAAATACGATGTACGATTCCTCGAATTTCTATGAAAATTTCCATGTTACAAATTCTTTGATTTATGAATCAGATGTAATTTGTTGGCACGCAAGGCTTGGTCACATTGGACCAACACGAATGGATAGACTTGCCAAACGTGGCCTTCTATCCAATGTTTCAAAGGTCGAAATGTCGACTTGCAAACATTGCCTTGTAGGGAAATCTTGTCGCAAGCCATTTGGAACCGGCACAAGGGCCGAGGTTCCATTACAGCTCATCCATTCGGACATATGTGGTCCGATGAATGTCAAGACAAGACACGGGAAGTCCTACTTCATCACTTTTATTGATGACTTCACCCGATTCGGACACGTCTATTTGATATCCCACAAAAGTGAAGCATTAACCTGCTTTAAAAACTATAAGAGTTTGGTGGAAAATCAATTAGATCGCAAGATTAAGGTCTTGCGAACCGATAGAGGCGGTGAATATCAATCAGTAAGTTTTAAGGAACTTTGTGATGAAAAGGGCATAGTCCATCAAGTAACTATGCCTTATACTCCACAATAAAATGGTGTTGCTGAAAGGAGGAATAGGACTTTAATGGAAATGGTCCGTTCAATGATGACGCAAGCTAACTTGCCAATCACCTTTTGGGGTGATGCATTATTGACGGCTACTTTCATCTTGAACCGCGTACCCTCGAAATTAGTTAGCTCCACTCCTTATGAGTTGTGGAACCAAAGGTCTCCTGACTTAAGCATTTTAAAACCTTGGGGGTGTGCATCCTACGCACATATTTCCTCCCATAAGTTTGGCAAACTTGGGCCAATGGGGAGGAAATGTATCTTTATACGATACGCAGAAAACTCCAAAGGTTATGTTTTCATTGGTCAGGAAGACAATAGAGGACTAATTGAATTTGAGTCGAGGGATGTTACTTTCTTGAAAAATGAGTTTCCAAGACAGGGCGAGATAAGTCAGGACTTATCTCTATTTGAGATTTATGATCAAGAAGGATTACCTCATTCAAGTGGGAGAATTCTTGGTGAAGACAAAAATACGTTTTAACCTTCACCAATGAATGATACGAATGATGCGAATCCTATTCCATATGGGAATAATAATCCAAGTGGGAGAAATTCTAACCACATTCCAAGTGGGTGTGATATTAGAATTGATCCAAATTCGAGTCAACAAGGACTTGAAGAATCTCAAATACGACGTAGTAGTTGTACAAGGTTAACTCCTCTAAGATTTGAGGATGAATTCCCACAAACCTTTATGACTTTACTACAAGAAGATGACGAGCCTGCTACTTTCAAACAGGCCGTATCATGCCCTGCAAAAGACAAATGGATGGAAGCGATGAAGGAGGAATTAGAATCAATGAAAATTAACTGAGTCTGGGACTTGGTTAACTTACCCAGAGGACGTAGAGCTATTGGGAACAAATGGGTTCTCAAGATCAAGCATAAGGCTGATGGCTCTATAGACAGATATAAAGCTCGCCTTGTCGCGAAGGGTTTTATGCAACAGGAAGGGATAGACTACGAAGAGACCTTCTCACCTGTTGTTTGTTTTACCTCGATTCACTTGATTCTGGATTTGGTAGCTTGCTTAGACCTCGAATTACATCAAATGGATGTAAAGACTGCCTTTCTCAATGGAGAATTGGACGAGGAGATCTATATGGAACAACCAACAGGGTTTGTAAAAGAAGGAAACGAACATAAGGTTTGTAAACTTCGTAAGTCCATATATGGTCTTAAACAATCCTCGAGGCAATGGTATATACGATTTCAAGAAGTTGTCTTATCAAATGGTTTTACCATGCTTGATGAAGATAACTGTGTATATATCAAGAGGATCAAAAGCAAGTATGTTATTATGTCTCTATATGTAGATGACATTTTAATAGCCGGAAATGACAAGGGCTTTGTGATGGATATCAAGGCTTGGCTTTCATCAGTATTTGAGATGAAAGACATGGAAGAAGCCGCATATATCCATGGAGTTAAGATTTCAAGGAATCGTTCGAAGAAACTTCTTTCTCTTTCATAAGAGACTTATATAAAGAAGGTTCTAGAACGTTTTAATATGCAGGACTGTAAGTCCATTGATACTCTTATAAGCAAATGCGATAATTTAGGTCTGAAAATGTGTCCAAAGAACCAAAAGGAAAAGGAAATTATGGAAAAAGTTCCATATTCCAGTGCAGTTGGTAGTCTTATGTATGTTATAATGTGTACAAGACCGGACATCTGTTTTGCCATTGGAATGGTAAGTCGTTACCAATCCAATCCAGGGCAAGCACACTGGAGAGCGGTTAAGAGAATTTGCAAAAGACTATGATAAGAACAAGAAGGTAGACATTAGATACATATCTACGCATGATATGATAGCGGATCCGCTTACAAAGACGATCCACATAGATGTGTTTTACAAACACTTATCATCTCAAGGATTGCGTAAGAGCTGAGTTGTATCAATGTATATTCCCATGTCTATGAAAGATCAAATTTAATAAAAGAATAAGTTATTTTCGACATTTCATATGAGTTTCTTGAAAATGTTTTGTGTACATTTCTTTTAATCTCAGCTGTATTTTCTAGTATGTCGGACAGATTGAGGTTGGCTTTCTCACATGAGCAACCGCCTTTATTCTATCAGACGGATAAGATAAAGATGAGACCTGTTTAAAGTCAAACTCATCAGACGGATGATTTAGAGTCATGACTTAAACAAAATGGTCGTATGAAAGATCTGCATCATATGGATGCTTACAAAAGATCCAAGAGAATGTTTTCTTGTCTGTCTTATGCGGGATGTGGGTCCAGGAGATCAATGAGTAGTAAAATGGACTCAAAGTCAGACATTGTGGTGTCTGACCATCATCCTTACAACATCATTAAGACATACGCTCCCTGGGAAAGGAGTGATTTTGTAATACGTATTCATACTACGTATGCATTTGACCATTGGGTTAGAATAGTAATTGTGTTTACTATTATGTGAGACCCAAAGACCACATGGGTCTTAACTTCTTACCCTTATGGACTCTAATTGGTTCCTTTAGATTTGACTAGGTGATCGCTGTCTTAGCATGTTGCTTATGGACTATGATCAATTCGGTCCGGCGGGGCATGTTAGAAAAGCGAGTCAAGTCAAGATCGAAAGGATCGCAAGAAGAGGAAGATTAATTTCATATTCACATTTGGACTTTAGAGATTCAAAGCTGGCCAGTCAATTGTAATCCAGATGGGATTCAATTGTTGAATATAAAGTATAAGAAATGTGAGGAAATAATATGGGGTAAAGCATGCGTTGATCTACTCAACTTTGCACCTCAAGGAGTGTTGTGTATCTTTAACAAGTGCACAACAGCAGACTCTATGCGCATGATGGTCACACGGTCTATTTCTCAGTATGATAAACAGAAGAACTATTTCCTTACAATCCCCTCAAGTGTGAGTGGGAGATGTTGGATATGGACGACATGTATACACCCATGAGGGGATGTATGAGGGTTTACGGACCTCAGATGTCACGTGCATGAAAGCATGTGCGAATGGAACCTTTTCATGTGTGAAAAGGACCACTCGATAAGTGGAAAAGGCACATTATAAGTGCATAAAGGCACTTGATAAGTGCATGAAGAAGAGGATAAGCAAGGGTATTAATATAAGCTAATAAGCTTATATGTAGTTATTTCCTACAATAACTACCCCTAAAGCCTATAAATAAGACCCAAGGGTTAGGCATTTAGGCTAATCCTTCATGCCATAAGTTTGCATAAGGCAAACCTCTTCCTCTTCTCCCTTCCATTTAGTTCTTCTTCCAAATAGAGATTTAGACGGTGGAAACGCTGCTTCGATCCTCTGTGACGAAGTACCGACCGTTGTGGCGAATCCGAGGGCAAAGTTCAGAGACTACAGCGTAGCGTACGCTAACGTAAGTCTCTTCGATCCTCTATCCTCCGCGCGACGGGATCCTACATAAATATCACCTCATATGACGACGACAAAAATATTTTACACCCAACCTTTATATGCTATATTGATTTCTATCCTCTCCATATTTTGATGTGCCACATCCTTTTGCCCACCATCGAGCACTTCTTTCAAGTGAAATCTTACTTTCTTATTCGTTTGAGTTGATCTCGCTTAGCGAAGCCGAGACATTTTTGATCGAGTCATTTGAATAGGATTGTTTGGTATAAGCTTGAGGGAAGGCGCTCTCATGCATCATTGTACGTGCATGTAGCTGCATTAGGATTTCATGTCATTCATATCATCATTTTCCAATCACCCCCATATTTATCGTTAATCCTCATAATTACCTTTTATGATCACATTGAGGACAATGTGAAGTTTAAGCATAGGGGAGTGCATTTCCATGCCATTTAGTTGCATTAATTGCATTTTTTCTTTATTTTTAGGATTTTTCAAAATTTTCAAATTTTTGCATCATCTTTTCGATTTTTCCATCTTACTTTCATTTTATGTTTGTTCATGCATCATATTGTATGCTTGTTTTTCTTTTGTTTCTTTTCTTTTATTTTTATTTCTCTATTTTATTTTCTTCTCTTTTGCTAGTTGAGTTCTATGTGATGTTATATCTTATGCTTTCACCTCTCACACCATGCTTATTTTTCATGCCATGCTACTTAGAAAATTTCATAATATTAATTCTTATAAATACTTGCAATAAATATTCTTTTGATGATCTCTCTAGTGCAAATGCATGGAACTTATTGAAACTGAATGTGTGGAGTAGTGTTTGGTATGCTCTCATTGAAAATGCACCAAGATTCACGTATCATTAGCATATCTGAAGCATTGCTTTTATATTCTTATTCACATTCTTATTGCATGCATGATATGATTGAAAACTTTACTGCTTGACTTCGTTACTCTTTGAAATGATTAAGAATATCCTTGCTTATTCATGAGTCTAGTTGATGTATTATCTTACTAAACCGTTTGTGCACATCTTAGAGTGAACCGAGTGCTATTTTATTTCCTTCTCCACATATATCTTTTATTCTCTACTTGTCACTTGAGTTCACCCCTTAAAGCTACTAATACCACATCCATTCCCAAAAATTCAATACAAAAGAAAAGCTTGCTCCAAAAAGTACAAAAATCTAAAAAGGAGCCAAAAATCAAAAAACAAATCCTATTGCTCCTACAGAAGTCCAAAAAGAAAAATGAGAAACAAAGTTTCAAAAAAAAAAGAGAGAAAAATTCTCAGTTTCATTATTTGGAGCCACAAATACACTTGGGAAGCCCAAAAAAATTCCACAATTATTTCCTTCAGATGCGACGCCTCAAGTTAAGCTTAGGGGTGGGTGAATTATTTTGACCAAATGAGTGAGCATGACATTAGAGTGGAGATGTGCACGAACGGAAAAGATTGATAATGCTGAAACATGGCGAAACAATTTAGTTATGGGAATTTGCTATGATTTTCTATGAGTATGTGTATGTCTTGATTTCTATTGTATTCTTTATTGCATGCCTTGTGTGAATATCCATGCTTCAGTTATAGCTTTTGATTGAAAAGAGTATAGCCAATGTTGTGTATATTTGATGCTATGAAACGTATGATGTGGATATAGGCCGATTGTATGAACTCTAGAGAGATCCCTTTTATTCATCCTTAAACTCTCAAGTACTTCATTTTCATAAGATATGAAATCTCCGTGGTAGTGTGTGATTTACTTTCTGAGTCGTTGTGATATGTGGTGAATGATATGAGATCTGAGAGAATAATCTACCGACCCTCTCCTCTTTGCATTCTTTTCCTTTTCCTTATTTTTACCTCCCGGTGATTTTCGTTTTCGTCTTCCTCGAGGACAAGTAAGAAGTAAGCTTGGGGGATTTTGATGTGTCCATATTTTACATACATTTGGCACATCATTTCACGCCATTTTAGTCGCTTAAAACTCATATTTATCGCATAGCACTGCCTCCCCATGTTCGATACCCACTTGCCGCTATACCGTGTGCTTGCAGTAAAACGACATCGTTTTCAGAGTTAAGTTTGGGTCGATCAGTAACCTCCAATCAGCCGGTGGACTATCAGGTTGGAGTCATTCTGGAGGTGGACGACCTTTGCCCCCAACACTTGAGAAAACATAAGCCCATTGATGGCAGCTTCATACTCCGCCCCATTGTTTGTGGTTTGGCAATTGAATCGAAGAGCGAACTCGAGTATATTGACCTCTAGTGTTTGGAAAATTATACATGCTTCGCTTCCGGTTCGAGTTGTTGAGCCATCAACTTGCACGATCCATGTCCCTTCACCTTCACGGGTGACTGCTGATGAGTCGAAACATGTCGAGGAAGAGAGGGAGGGTGAACTTGTAAATTAACATCATGTACCTCCTTTGGTGGGTCATCATTATAGGTGAGTTCGACAATGAAGTTAGCTAGGGAGTTTCCCTTGATTGCAGTCCTTGGCTTGTATTGAATGTTGAACTCACTCAATTCAACCCCCCACATAGTCATTCTCTTAGACTGATCAAGTCTCTTTAGAGTTTGCTCTAAAGGGGTGTCGGTAAGGACTAGAATGGTAAAAGCTTGGAGGTAAGGTCATAGCCTCCTTACAGACTGGAGCAGAGCAAATGCCAACTTCTATATTCTGGAATAGTTGACTTTGGCACCTCGGGGGACCTGGCTGACATAGTAGATATGTCCGCAGCATTCCCGAGTTGTAACGGTCACTTTTCGACCTTATGAATTTTCTGCGTGCACGTGTTTTATCGTGCACGTATTTAATTTGGCTATTTTTGGTCTCCGAAGTGTGCGATGTGTTATGCCGTTGTGATCGCATGGGAGTGTAGAATTTTATAGTAATGTTTGGGAACGCCGTTTCACGGTTCGTTTTCTCGCAAAATGATTTTGTACGATAGGGGCATTTTAGTCATTAGACTCAAAACGCCATTTCCAATTTTACGTCAATTTTTGGTAGGCGTTACGCACGATCGGACTCCGTAGATCTGTGCGTCTCGTCTCCACGATCGCCCCGGTATTTTCGGATTATTTTTCTGACGCCCGGATTGAGAGATATCAACCGGAATAATATCGACCGTCGATTTTTCCCCAATCAGATTCAAATTTCGAATTTTGCTAGCCAAATCTGGCTAAATATCTTTTTAAATCGTTTTAAAATTTTTCCTAAACTGTCTCTCTATCGTCCCCAAGACTTACCCCTAACTGTACACCCTTAACCCTTGCCCCTCACCCATTTAACCCTTAATTTAGGTCTATTTAGCTAGCCATTACCCTATTTATAATAATTTAACCCTAAACCTAGCTTTAACCCTAATCCCTAACCCTAAGTCTTCGAGCCGCCGCCTAAAACCAAAATTTCCCCCGTTCCCCGTTTCCCTCTCCCTCCGATCGCCGGCGGATCTCCCCGCGGACGGCGATCCGCGCCGTCAGAGCCCCTCCCGACGCCGATCTCCCTCGCTCCACGGCCACCTCACGACCCCGTCGCGCCGCTGTGACCGCACAGACCCCGATCACGGCGAGATCTTCTCCGCTGCTGCAGCTCCCCGCGGCCGCCACGATCCACGGTGCCCCGCCTCGATTCACCGCCTTCGAGCCCCGATGCCTCCGCACGACGCCGCTCCGGCGTCCCCGAGCCCCGAACGCCGCCACCTGCCGCATTCCCTTCCGCCGCTGCGCCCTCTCGTGCTCGACGGCCGCTGTCCCCGCTACTCAGCCTGCGTCGCCAGCTGCACATCCCCGCCGCCGCAGTTTCCCCGACGGCCGCCGCCCCGATTTCTGTGCAGCGTGCAGCCCGAGCGTCGCCCTCGCGGTTCCCCTGTTGTCGTGACCCCGCAGATCGGGCAGCGCCTTTTCAGCGCTCCCCCGCTGCCACTGTGCCGCCTGTGGCCACCGCACAGCGCCCCGACCGCCGGTGGCCGCTCCGTGTGAAGTGCAACGGGAGCAACAGCCCGAGGACTGCTGCTGTTTCTTCGAGCCGCCGCGACTACCTTTTTCCGACGCCTTCCAAATGCGCGGTTGTTTCTGTTGACCCCGGTTTCGCCGCCGGACTAACCGTACCCGCTGTCGCACTTCGTACGCTGCCCGGACGAGTCTCACTATGCTACCCGTAGTCGAGACGCAGTAGACGTCGCAGATCCCCTGCCTCCCAGACACTGCGCCCGCACTACTCCAGACACCGGAGAGGTTGGTTTTCTCGAAACTCATAGCGCAACCCATCCGTAGCGAAAACTGAAAACCTAACTAAAACTGGACAACAAGAATTAAATTTACTTTTCCGCACCAGTAAAATGCTGCTCACTGTAGAAATCGACCATCGGACAATTTTCTGTGCATATAGGGTAGTGGTCGATCTAGGCTGACAAGAACACCAAAACATGACTCTGACAATTTGGGTAGCCCCGATAACCTAGAAACGAACCTAAATAGGATTTATCGAAAACGAGGCCTAACACCGTCGATGTGACCCTAATTCAGACGGACTTCCGCCGACGAGACGCTTGGACGAGACGCTCCGGGAGGACGACACACTCGTCACCGCAGGCAAGTGTATCCACTTGCTCTTTTGGCCGTGCTTAGGCCCTATTTTTGTTAGAACTGTTAACTGTGAACAAAGAGAACCGGAAGTGAAATGATAGCGTCCGGGACGTCCCTTGTCGGCTCAGACTTGACGACGAAGTCTGAGCCCAACAACAACAACTTTTGACATCGTAGGACTATCTTGTATGTGCATGTGTGTGGACACCCTAGAATAACCTTTCCCATCTTGTCACATCATGTCCCATCTTGCACAGCCCAGAGGGCAATAGGGCACTCTCTGATTGATCCCTTATCTTGATACACAGCCCAGAGGGCAATAGGGCACTCTCTGAGTGATCCCTTGTCTTGATACACAGCCCAGAGGGCAATAGGTCACTCTCCGAGTGATCCCTTGTCGTGATACACAGCCCAGAGGGCAATAGGGCACTCGCCAAGCTAGAGCGAGTGATCCCTTATCTTGTCATGTCTTGAATACTTGGGTTTGGGGTAGGGTTGAGCGTGCGCACGGTAAGAGGGTCTGATCCCCCTCGAACCGTAAGGCGTGAACCCTTTCGTGTCACACTTGTCTTGTCTTGTCTTGTCCCGCCATGTCCCGAGTTGTCTTGACACCTGTTAGGCTAGTCCCGTAGTTGGTAGCACACGCTACGACTACTACTTGTCACGTTTTACTTTCATGCTGTGTTTACTTTCTTTTGTTCCTCTGTTATAACCTCAGCATGCTAAAACAACCAGTAAACCATTGTTAAATAGTTGGTACACTTGCGGTTTGGTCTGACCCTTTTTGTAGACCTTACCTGACGTACAGTTCCTTCTTTTGGTGCTGTACGTCAGGTGTTGAGCCAGAGTACGTCGACGAGACGGACTTGTCAGCAGACGTGGAGCCGGAGGATACTGAACCAGAGTACATCCCAGAAGAGGACCAGAGTTAGAGGCCTCTCGTTGCTGTTCCAGAGTTTCTGTTCCAGTTTAGATTGGGTGCGTAGCACCTTTTGTTTTCCTGTCTATGTTGGGTGCTTGCACCAGTAGTTTCCTTTTCTGCTGTTGTAGCCCTTCGGGCGTTTTAGACTCTCAGTACTTTGGATGATTATGTTTGGAATAAAATGATATGCTCTTTCCTTTCAGTACTTTTATTGTTCCGTACTAACTTGCAGGGACATGTTTCTTCGTTTTGGAATACCACAAACGCTTATTGGGTCCGGGCTTCTCGCCCTGGCCTAAGCGGGCCTTAGTCACGCTTCGCCTCCGTACTTTTGGGAAGCGGGGCGTGACAGGTTTTAGTGGTGGCCCATACAGGTCCCACTCTTTCTGCAAATTCGGAACAATCGAAGTATTGAATTTCATTTTATTATCATCCAGTAATTGTACGAGTCTAATCTATGTCTTCTGTCAATAGGATGGCAGGACGACGTACTACCCGATCGGGGAGCTCAGGAGATGGAGTTCCGGAAGACCAGGGCGGAGAGTTCCGTCAGTTTCTAGGCGTGATGAGAGAGATGCTGGAGGTGCAGCATCAGTTGGTTCAGCAGTCCCAGCATGCTACCCAGGCTCCCCCAGTTGCACCACCACCACCTCCACCTGCCCCTCGAGCTGCTCCTGGAGTGAAGCAGTTCAATGAGCTCCAGCCGAGGACATTTTCTGGGAAGGAAGGACCCCTAGCTGCCGATGAGTGGATCCAGAGCACTGAGGAGAAGTTGATAGCAGCGAAGATCCCGGATGATACTCGAGTCGAGATAGCGAAGATGCAGCTCATGGAGAATGCAAGGAACTGGTGGCGCATTGAGGAGAGGCGTCTTGAGAAGCCAGTGAAGTGGAAGACCTTCAGATCGATGTTCAAGGATAAGTATTTCACTAAGTCTGCTAGGAGGGAGCTGTTGAGCAGGTTTATAGATCTGAAGCATGGGAGTATGACTGTCGAGGAGTATGAAGCTGAGTTCGAGATGCTGAGTCGTTTTGCCCCGCATATGGTAAGGAAGGAGGAGAAGCGAGCTAATCGCTTTCGTCAGGGACTGCATCTGAAGATTCAGGATTCTATGTCTTCGACGGATTTCACGACTATGAGAGCTGTGCTAGATGCTGCAAAGAATCATGAGATTATATCGCATCTACCTGACCCTTCAGCTGATAGAGGGAAGCGTCCTATGGAGCAGTACCGACCACCTGCTAGGCCGGCGATGAGGCCAGTTCAGACGGTGCCATTTAAGAGGCCTGGAGCACCAGTGCAGAATCAGAACAAGGGTCCATGCCACTTCTGCGGCAAGCCAGGACATGTTCAGGTCGACTGTAGGAGGAAGTTGGGACTGTGCCTAGTTTGTGGAGATGCCTCGCATGCTGCGAAGGATTGTCTAAGAGCCTGTAATGCTATAGTTAGAGCGCCAGCCCCGCTGCAGATGAGAGCGCCTGCCCCAGTCCAGAGAGGACCCGCTGTTCGTGGACCACCCTTGGTGCCACAGAGGCAGATGTTTCAGCGAGCAGCGCAACCCCAGAGGCCGGCTTATACCATGACAGCTGTCGAGACTGAGGAGCTGGATGGAGTTATTGCAGGTAACTCTTTAATCCTAGTCTTTCATTTCATAGTTTAGATCTTATTGATAGTGTTGCTTGCTCGACTTGTTTGTTAGAGTAGCTTGGTTTGACCGTAGTTCTTTTATATCTTAGGCACCATTCTAGTGTCCTCTCACCCGGCCTTGGCCTTGTTCGACTCCGGTGCATCCATGTGCATCATATCCCAGAGATTTGTAACAAGTCACTCCATTCCCACCCATACACTCCCTAAGTGTTGGGACATCACCATAGGGAACGGAGTGGTGACAGTGAACTTGGGTTGTCGATCGATACCCTTGGTGGTCAGTGGACATGAGCTTTTCGCGGATTTCATTGTCCATGACCTGCCACATTTCGATGCCGTTCTTGGCATCGATTGGTTGGGAGATTTCCACGCCTCGATCGATTGTTACAGCAAGAGGGTGGTATTCCGGATTCCAGGCCATCCGGAGTTCGAGTTCCGTAGCAGAGACGAGTCGCTTGGGCCCATCAGATTTCGGGCCAAGCCGGAGGTGCCGATTGTTGCAGCTATGCAGATGGAGATGGAGATCGAGTGACTAGTAGTCGTCAGAGACTTCGACGACGTCTTCCCGGAGGATATCTCGGGTCTGCCACCCGACAGAGCTTTAGAGTTTGGTATTGATCTTATGCCAGGAGCGCAACCGATATCGAAGGCGCCGTACCGTATAGCTCCTGCTGAACTTGAGGAGCCGCGGAAGCAGTTAAATGAGTTGCTGCAGAAGGGTTTCATTCACCCTAGTGTGTCACCGTGGGGTGCACCCGTATTGCTCGTGAAGAAGAAGGACGGGTCCCGCAGGATGTGCGTGGACTATCGAGGGCTGAATGCTGTCACGGTGAAGAATAAGTATCCACTTCCACGCATCGACGATATCTTTGACCAGCTTGGAGGTTCGAGAGTTTTCTCGAAGTTAGACTTGAGGAGTGGTTACCATCAGTTGAAGGTGAAGAAGGATGATGTTCCGAAGACAACTTTCCGGACGAAGTACGGACATTATGAGTTCGTGGTCATGCCGTTTGGCGTGACCAATGCGCCAGCTGTGTTCATGAATTTAATGAATTTAATTTTTTATGACTTCCTGGATAAGTTTGTCATTATCTTTATTGATGACATTCTTATTTACTCGAAGTCCGAGGAGGAGCACAGCTGCCATCTGAGGACAGTGCTGGAGACGCTGAGGAGACATAAGCTATATGCCAAGTATAGTAAGTGCGAGTTCTGGCTAGACAGAGTCACGTTTCTGGGACACGTGGTGTCCGGTGATGGCATATCTGTAGATCTGGAGAAGGTCAGAGCAGTTCGAGATTGGCCGACTCCGCAGTCAGCGTCGGATATCAGGAGTTTTCTTGGCTTAGCAGGCTATTATTGGCGGTTCATCAAGGATTTCTCGAATATTGCAGAGCCGATGACGAAGCTGACGAGGAAGGATGTGGAGTTCCTTTGGTCAGATGCTTGTGAGGAGGCTTTCAGTATCTTGAAGGCAAGATTGACCACGGTACCGGTTTTGGCTGTACCAGATCGGAGCGGAGGCTTCGAGGTAAACTGTGATGCATCAGGGAAGGGCCTAGGATGCATCTTGCATCAGCATGGCCACGTGGTCGCGTACGCTTCTCGTCAGTTGAGGACCCATGAGAAGAATTACCCGACGCACGATCTGGAGTTGGCAGCGGTGATTTTTGCACTGAAGATCTGGAGGCACTTCTTGCTAAGTGAGAGCGTGAAGCACCGATCACAAAAGCTTGAAGTACATATTTACGCAGAAGGAGCTCAACATGCGTCAGAGACAATGGTTGGAGCTCATGGCTGACTACGAGATAGACTTGCAGTATCATCCGGGGAAGGTGAACGTAGTGCCCGATGCTTTGAGTAGGCTTCCCACTACTATGATGCATACGGCTGACTGGAGGATTCAGCAGGAGCTGAGAGGGATGGATTTAGAGGTCGTCCTACCTTGTGTGGTTCGTTCATTCATGAATTTGCAGATTCAGTCCACGATCGTGGATCGGATCAAGGCAGCACAGGCAGGAGATCCGAAGCTACAGAGGATCAGGAGGCAGGTTGAAGCTGGACTACGGACGGAGTTCGTGATTCACGAGGATGGTTTGCTGCGGTACGACAACAGACTCTGCGTACCTGCAGGTGATGTTCGGGAGGAGCTCTTGAGCGAGGCTCATAGCTCGCCCTATTCTATACATCCTGGTGGCACCAAGATGTATAAAGACCACCGTCTGAATTACTGGTGGATTGGCATGAAGAGAAGTGTGACACGGAGCGTTGCCAAGTGTTTGATATGCCAACAGGTGAAGGCTGAGCACCATTGTAACGACCGGTTTTTATCATCAATATTATCTGTATGGCTCTTGTACATTTTTATCCGTATCCGTAGCTTGGCGTATTCTGTCCCCGTACTTACTCCAACTTTGAATATTTTTCCTATTAACTATTTTTGTCATTATTTTGAACTACTTTGGTCAAATCCTTTATAATAATTATGTTTAAAATAACATCTTCTTATATAAATTTGAACTTTCGAAATTCAAAATTTGACTTTCATATCTTTTAAAAAGTCAGATGAGACTTTCCTTGTTAGCGTCCATTTAATCTAATTTATGAGCCCTAATTTCCTTGTTTAACCTATTAAATACAAATTTCCTTTAAATGAAAATTCAATATTCGAATTTAAACTTTTTAAACATTTGAAAAGTTTCCTTATAAAACCCATTTAAACTTATTTATTAGATATTATTTTCCTTGATGATACTTATTAAAAACCAGTATTTGTATTTCGAAATCCTTCCTATTAAAAATATATTTAAAACCATTAAATCTTATTAACTTTATATCCTTATTAATTCAATCCCCTTCCTAATTTACTCTAACCCATGTTTCCACCCTGACCGAACCTATTGTACACGCACACACCCAGCAACTGAGAGGGAGAGGCCAATCATGAGTCTTATACAAAAAAGAGGAGAAAACAATTAAACCCCCATCACGAGCTGCCCTATACAACTTGTGTCTTTAAAATACTATAGGCTAAACACAGCTCTCTTCACGTTACCCCTTGTATAATAATAATAATAATAAAAAGATTAGGCACCCTCTGCCTCACGTGCTACAAACCCAGCTATTACAATAGGAACCTAGGGCAAGCTAGCACCCAAAAAATAAAACCATATACTATTTTATAAACCCCCTCACGTGCTAACAATCTTCACCCTACTCTATTTATTAATAAACCCTAGGTTATTCTGTTTTTCTCCTCACCCAACAACTTCGGCCGCCGCCCCCCTGTTACTTCTTCTTCTTTCCACGCATTGCGCAAGAGCCAGGCAGCCTCCGACTTCCTCCGCGGCGATGGCCTCCTCCTCCTCGCCAAGCCCCCATCTCGCACGGCAACCCACGCCGGCCACCCTCCGCGCCTGGATCTCCCCCTCTCCTTCCCTCATCGCCGGTTTGATCATTCCGCGACACCCCCTCCCGTCCAACGCCGCCACAGCCTCGCCCTCGTGGCCACCGCCTCGACCGCCTTCCCCTCCGGTCGCCGAGATGCCCAGCACCCTCCTACCACAGACCCGAAGCCCCGCCACCTCGCCGCCAGCCCCCGAATCCGCCACCGCCCGATCCCGATCCGCTGCCACCCAGACCCGCCACCGGTCATCGCCCATGGCATCGCCGTCCGCCTGATCGACTTCCTCGTCGCCAAGCTTCCGCTCGCCCTGAAGGCCGCTCCGACGAACTCCAAAGCTGTAGACTTGGGGTAAGCATGCTCTTAATTAACTTTGTGAACAAGTGGAGCAGTAAGCTATAAGGGGATGATATAAGGGGCAACCAGTAGGTAGGTCATTATAGGCAGTCAGTACTTTTATTAAAAATATGAATTGTGTGCATCAGTACTTTTATAGTCAGTATATTACATGATGAGAAGTGCACCCGTAGGACATCACCCCATGGCTATGTATGTACTGGTGTTTTCTTTTGTCAGTACCCCCTTTGTACAAGTGATTTTGATTTGGCTGCAATGCTAAAAGTCTTTCTACTCGCCTGTATATTTGTTAAACACTCAAATTGTAACTAGAGAACAGTAGGTTGTATTTTTTAAATACGTAATATCATCAAGTATATATATATTAAACTCATCACCTGCAATGTATTACTTCTCCCTATAAGCTAGTATCTTCCCCTAGTACCAGCATGCTAGTCTTCAACTTATTAATTATAAAAGGTATGTTAGTCACTTAGTTAACTCTGATATATTTAAGTAGTTGCATGCCGATGGTTATATATATATTAGTGTGAAGTTCTAATATTATCGGCTAATAACTTTTAACTAAGTATCAAGGATCCGATTTCGCAGATCAATCGGTGCCTACCTTGCAATCGTGTATGCACCCAAAATCGCGTCGTTTCAGGCAAGTGCACTTTTTACATGTCTTACTTTTAATTGATTGGACCTATGACTTTCTGATATGCAAGTGTACATTTTCAGTTTTAAAATATC
The DNA here is from genome assembly GCA_030789695.1 of Scilla litardierei. Lineage (NCBI taxonomy): Eukaryota > Viridiplantae > Streptophyta > Magnoliopsida > Asparagales > Asparagaceae > Scilla > Scilla litardierei. Next base: position 82,630,242 of record CM061140.1, on the reverse strand, counting down.
GTTACATTTAAATGCTGAATCAAGAACTGCTGGTCTTGCTTTATGTTGTGTTGCACGTCACACTCGCACACTCGTGATTGAATGCTTATTGACGGAATGCGTTTTGATAGAACTTATTGACGAAATAGAATATTTGAAATCGTGAAATTGTGAGTTCATGTGCCCAAGCGGCGAAATCGTGACTTTCATGAGCGTCATGTGAGTTGACAAACTACGTGCTTTTAATACGACTAGGCCGGCTCGTGTTCCGGAAAACTTTTGGGTGGGGTTAGGGTTGAGTGGCCACTGGGCGTATGAAAGGTACTCTCCTCAAGAGCACCACCCGATGCGGTGGGTTAGTGTCAATCACGGTAAGCCCCCGTGAGAGGAACGACCTTCTCATCACGACCTAAAGGCGAGAACCCTAGGAGTGAATAGAAACCACGGACGTGAAATTGCAAATTGCCAAGTCTTACTTTATTCCAGCCTGCTTAGAACTGCCATGTTATTTGTTGTATGCACTACAGTTGTCACATTATCTGATGTACATAAGACACTTGTCACATTATCTGCTGTACACAAGACACTTGTCACATTATCTGCTGCACACATTACGCTTGCCACATTATCTGCTGCACACACTACATGCCACCGCTTTTGCACTATGCTTGATGTACTCATGCTTTAACTATTTGTCACTTACATTGTCATGAAATCGATTTTGAAAACCTTGCCGAGGGTCAATTATCTTAATTTTCTAAATCTTGCCGAGCGACCCTCGCTGACGTATATTTCTTGTCTTGTGAAATATACGTCAGGTATTAGACAGGTTCACAGAGGAGTTTGCTTAGAGACTAAACAGGTTGATCTGGAGTGCCCTGCTGCTGAGTGTTTCGTCGCTGAGAAGCATTTGTGTCTTCGTATCATTTGTACTTTGTTAATTCTTTCACAACTTGTATGGGCTCTATGACCCTTCTTTATTCATTCATTGTTGTAACCTATTTCTGAGACTTGAGATTGTAATTAATTAAATTATCTGTGTTGTTTGAGCTGCATGCAAGACCCTGCAGGATGTTATCACACAGACGCGTAATGTGCTTAAACCAAGGAGGAAGGAAAACAAAAAGTATCTCCTTCTTGTTTTAAGCACATGCGGACCTTCGTCGCGTCCTCGCCCCAAGTGCAATGGGAAGCGGGGCGTGACAGGTTTTAGTGGTGGCCCATGCAGGTCGTGCATATGCAAAACACTCTAAACAACATAGACAAGATTACAACCTTAATCCTCAAGAACACTCTTCTTTGAACTCTATCCCAGCCCTGTTCTTTAGAAAATCCTAGCACGTCTTAGATTTCGAATTATTAGTCGACCCAATGATTACGGTTCCCCCGATTGTGCTTTTCCCTAATCATTGGCACTTCCATATTAATGATCGCAAGAAACCATCGTAGCGTATTCACGGAGTCACCTCTTAGTCGTCCTTACGTCTCGATCGTCGAACATATTCACTGTCCTCGATTCGTGTAAAATCTTCAGGTCTGTCATCTTTAACCTTGAACCCCCATTGCAGATTCGGGTTCTCCTAAAAAGTATTTTCGATATTTCTGTTATTGAACTCTTTGCAAAGTTTAAAATCCTTTTCGAAAACTCTTTACTTAGAATTTCTACGCTTCAGTCGACTTGAACCCAATCTTGATTAGGAAACTTTTCTGACGTGATCTTTAGTTACTATCTTATAGCGATTTTCTAACATACATTATCCGCACTTCTATTTCACATGATCTCGCATAGCTACTCTATTTTTCTCATGTAATGAACTTTAAAAAAAAGGAAAAAAAACTCTATTTCTATTTTGCTAGTTCAAAATATCATCCCTTTTTCTTACTAACATATTCCAAAACAGTCATACATACATACATTTTTAAAATACTTTCCTATGTTAAAAAGAACTTCAATATCTGGTATATCGTTGTCTTCATATTTCAAAATTTTTTTACAAACCTATTTCCATTTGCAAAACGAACACTATATCACTAAGCCCAAATCACTCTTCACTTATTATTTGATTAATCACGTTTTGCGTTTTAACTTATACCATATGTTCGCTATTTTTAGGATGTTATTATTTTACACAGATCCTTATCCTCTTAATTATTTAATTATTCATAAGTATTTTATCACACCCGACCGGCTAACCTCTTATCCATCCCATATTCGGGACCGTCCATCACAACATTAACTCGTTGCCTTATTCAACTGTGAATCCTTCCATATTACTAGGTTACACATTAGTGCTTATCATTGCTTAGTGAGACCGTTAGCATGGATTGTAGTGTGGTTGCGGTATATGTATATAGATAGTGGGTGTGGACCTGTATGTGTGAATCTCTAAAGACATGTTATGTATAAGTGTGTTTGCCTTTAATATGCTAGTCTGGTGTGATTGTCTATGGTGTCATATGTGCATGTATGGTAATTTGTGATGTATATGTATATAGTCGAGTATAGATTGGTAAGCGTATAATTACACTTAGGCAAGCGATTAGCTATATCACTATAGGAATACCTGAGCGTGATTGATTTGGTTTTGGCTAGTTACTAGACATGTATGTACCTTAGCCGTACTTGTTAATGGTTGTAATAGTACGCTGATACAGTGATGTGCATGTTAAGTATCATGGTTGTGTGTGCGGATTTATTGTGTGATTTGTGTGTTAGTAGGTATGGCGTGTACTCGCGAGTATATAAGTACGTGGCTAGTTATAGATACGTATGTATATACATATTGTATAAATAAGCGTGTTGTACGCATAGTAAGATTATAATGTTACCCCTACGGGATGATGTGTGAGCATGTGTATACCAGGAGGTATGCAAGGCCGTATGTTTGTGACTATGTGTATGTGAATGTATGAAATAGTATACTTGCCTATGTGGATTACTATGGTTGTGTATACCGGTGTGTATATGTCCTATATATATACGAGATAAGAGTGGAGTGGCGTAGGTATGTATACGCATGTGAAATTGATATATGTATGTGAATTTGAAAGTGTGTGCTATATGATTAAATGTGTGTATATGGATGTGTGTCCAGGATAGAACGACTTTAGTGTCTAAGTCCCCCACCTCTATGTCGGCCTATTTAAGGAAGCCAGGAGACGGACTTGATCCTAAGGTGGGTAGATTACGATGACCCTAGTACTATGAGTAAGGCATGTATAAATCTGTGAACGGTGTAAGATATTACGTGCATATATATATCCGTGAAGTGATTTGTAATATAATGTTAATGTGGTAACATGTGGTATGAAAAGTGGTTGTACAATAGAAATGTTAATCAACTAAGAATGATTGTATTTTGCATTTATGGTATGCCTAAGTGACATGTGGTACTATATCATCATCGATTGTGAGTGTATAAGATATATGGTAATACTCTTGGTGACGATATAAATATTGGGAATACTATTTGGATATACCATGATGGTTGTTTATGGTGTGTAAACATTAGAAGATAAGACTCGAGAGCTTTACCCCCTATATGTTCCCTGATCAGTGATTGTTAGGAATTCCGAGGACAGAATTTTTCTTTAAGGTGGGTAGGATGTAACGACCGGTTTTTATCATCAATATTATCTGTATGGCTCTTGTACATTTTTATCCGTATCCGTAGCTTGGCGTATTCTGTCCCCGTACTTACTCCAACTTTGAATATTTTTCCTATTAACTATTTTTGTCATTATTTTGAACTACTTTGGTCAAATCCTTTATAATAATTATGTTTAAAATAACATCTTCTTATATTAATTTGAACTTTCGAAATTCAAAATTTGACTTTCATATCTTTTAAAAAGTCAGATGAGACTTTCCTTGTTAGCGTCCATTTAATCTAATTTATGAGCCCTAATTTCCTTGTTTAACCTATTAAATACAAATTTCCTTTAAATGAAAATTCAATATTCGAATTTAAACTTTTTAAACATTTGAAAAGTTTCCTTATAAAACCCATTTAAACTTATTTATTAGATATTATTTTCCTTGATGATACTTATTAAAAACCAGTATTTGTATTTCGAAATCCTTCCTATTAAAAATATATTTAAAACCATTAAATCTTATTAACTTTATATCCTTATTAATTCAATCCCCTTCCTAATTTACTCTAACCCATGTTTCCACCCTGACCGAACCTATTGTACACGCACACACCCAGCAACTGAGAGGGAGAGGCCAATGATGAGTCTTATACAAAAAAGAGGAGAAAACAATTAAACCCCCATCACGAGCTGCCCTATACAACTTGTGTCTTTAAAATACTATAGGCTAAACACAGCTCTCTTCACGTTACCCCTTGTATAATAATAATAATAATAAAAAGATTAGGCACCCTCTGCCTCACGTGCTACAAACCCAGCTATTACAATAGGAACCTAGTGCAAGCTAGCACCCAAAAAATAAAACCATATACTATTTTATAAACCCCCTCACGTGCTAACAATCTTCACCCTACTCTATTTATTAATAAACCCTAGGTTATTCTGTTTTTCTCCTCACCCAACAACTTCGGCCGCCGCCCCCCTGTTACTTCTTCTTCTTTCCACGCATCGCGCAAGAGCCAGGCAGCCTCCGACTTCCTCCGCGGCGATGGCCTCCTCCTCCTCGCCAAGCCCCCATCTCGCACGGCAACCCACACCGGCCACCCTCTGCGCCTAGATCTCCCCCTCTCCTTCCCTCATCGCCGGTTCGATCATTCCGCGACACCCCCTCCCGTCCAACGCCGCCACAGCCTCGCCCTCGTGGCCACCGCCTCGACCGCCTTCCCCTCCGGTCGCCGAGATGTCCAGCACCCTCCTACCGCAGACCCGAAGCCCCGCCACCTCGCCACCAGCCCCCGAATCCGCCAACGCCCGATCCCGATCCGCTGCCGCCCAGACCCGCCACCGGTCATCGCCCACGGCATCGCCGTCCGCCTGATCGACTTCCTCGTCGCCAAGCTTCCGCTCGCCCCGAAGGCCGCTCCGACGAACTCCAAAGCTGTAGACTTGGGGTAAGCATGCTCTTAATTAACTTTGTGAACAAGTGGAGCAGTAAGCTATAAGGGGATGATATAAGGGGCAACCAGTAGGTAGGTCATTATAGGCAGTCAGTACTTTTATTAAAAATATGAATTGTGTGCATCAGTACTTTTATAGTCAGTATATTACATGATGAGAAGTGCACCCGTAGGACATCACCCCATGGCTATGTATGTACTGGTGTTTTCTTTTGTCAGTACCCCCTTTGTACAAGTGATTTTGATTTGGCTGCAATGCTAAAAGTCTTTCTACTCGCCTGTATATTTGTTAAACACTCAAATTGTAACTAGAGAACAGTAGGTTGTATTTTTTAAATACGTAATATCATCAAGTATATATATATTAAACTCATCACCTGCAATGTATTACTTCTCCCTATAAGCTAGTATCTTCCCCTAGTACCAGCATGCTAGTCTTCAACTTATTAATTATAAAAGGTATGTTAGTCACTTAGTTAACTCTGATATATTTAAGTAGTTGCATGCCGATGGTTATATATATATTAGTGTGAAGTTCTAATATTATCGGCTAATAACTTTTAACTAAGTATCAAGGACCCGATTTCACAGATCAACCGGTGCCTACCTTGCAATCGTGTATGCACCCAAAATCGCGTCGTTTCAGGCAAGTGCACTTTTTACATGTCTTACTTTTAATTGATTAGACCTATGACTTTCTGATATGCAAGTGTACATTTTCAGTTTTAAAATATCGTTACATTTAAATGCTGAATCAAGAAATGCTGGTCTTGCTTTATGTTGTGTTGCACGTCACACTCGCACACTCGTGATTGAATGCTTATTGACGGAATGCGTTTTGATAGAACTTATTGACGAAATAGAATATTTGAAATCGTGAAATTGTGAGTTCATGTGCCCAAGCGGCGAAATCGTGACTTTCGTGAGCGTCATGTGAGTTGACAAACTTCGTGCTTGTAATACGACTAGGCCGGCTCGTTTTCCGGAAAACTTTTGGGTGGGGTTAGGGTTGAGCGGCCACTGGGCGTATGAAAGGTACTCTCCTCAAGAGCACCACCCGATGCGGTGGGTTAGTGTCAATCACGGTAAGCCCCCGTGAGAGGAACGACCTTCTCATCACGACCTAAAGGCGAGAACCCTAGGAGTGAATAGAAACCACGGACGTGAAATTGCAAATTGCCAAGTCTTACTTTATTCCAGCCTGCTTAGAACTGCCATGTTATTTGTTGTATGCACTACAGTTGTCACATTATCTGCTGTACATAAGACACTTGTCACATTATCTGCTGTACACAAGACACTTGTCACATTATCTGCTGCACACATTACGCTTGCCACATTATCTGCTGCACACACTACATGCCACCGCTTTTGCACTATGCTTGATGTACTCATGCTTTAACTATTTGTCACTTACATTGTCATGAAATCGATTTTAAAAACCTTGCCGAGGGTCAATTATCTTAATTTTCTAAATCTTGCCGAGCGACCCTCGCTGACGTATATTTCTTGTCTTGTGAAATATACGTCAGGTATTAGACAGGTTCACAGAGGAGTTTGCTTAGAGACTAAACAGGTTGATCTGGAGTGCCCTGCTGCTGAGTGTTCCATCGCTGAGAAGCATTTGTGTCTTCGTATCATTTGTACTTTGTTAATTCTTTCACAACTTGTATGGGCTCTATGACCCTTCTTTATTCATTCATTGTTGTAACCTATTTCTGAGACTTGAGATTGTAATTAATTAAATTATCTGTGTTGTTTGAGCTGCATGCAAGACCCTGCAGGATGTTATCACACAGACGCGTAATGTGCTTAAACCAAGGAGGAAGGAAAACAAAAAGTATCTCCTTCTTGTTTTAAGCACATGCGGACCTTCGTCGCGTCCTCGCCCCAAGTGCAATGGGAAGCGGGGCGTGACAACCATCGTACTGCTGGGTTGCTGCAACCGCTTCCTATTCCGGAGTGGAAGTGGCAACATATTACGATGGATTTCGTAACTGGTTTGCCTCGGACCCCGAAACAGAACGACGCAGTCTGGGTGATCGTAGATCGATTAACTAAGTCTGTGCACTTTATCCCATTCTGAGTGGGCCAGTCTACGGAAATCTTGGCGAGGAAATATCTGGAGGTAAAATTTCGTTTTCCCCTCTTTTAATTTCTTTCTTCTGGGAAATAGTTGTGACGTAGACCGTGTACGTACAGAAGATTGTACGCTTACATGGAGTCCTCGTGAGCATTGTGTCTGACAGAGACACGAGGTTCACATCTCAGTACTGGAGAAGTCTGCAGGAGAATTTGGGTACGAGTCTGAGTTTCAGCACGGCGTACCACCCGCAGACCAACGGCCAGTCTGAGAGGACTATTCAGATACTAGAGGATATGCTGTGAGCTTGTACGCTCGATTTGAAAGGATCTTGGGAGGACCATCTTCACTTGGTGGAGTTTTCATATAACAACAGCTACCAGGCGAGCATTGGCATGGCGCCGTTTGCTGCCTTATATGGAAGGAAATGTCGATCGCCACTGAGCTGGGATGACATTAGAGACCGGGAGCTGGTGGGTCCGGAGATGATAGTGGAAGCTGTGGATGTCGTGAGAGACATCAGGGAGAAGCTCAGAGTTACGCAAGATCGTTTCAAGCATTGGGCTGATGCCAAGAGGAGACCGTTGGAGTTCCAGCCAAGAGATCACGTCTTCCTGAAAATTTCTCCGAACCGCGGAGTTATTCGTTTCGGGAAGAAGGAAAACCTGAGCCCGATATATATTGGACCATTTGATGTGCTGGAGCATGTGGGAGCAGTGGCCTACCGCCTTGCTCTGCCACCATCTTTGGAGGGAGTTCACGACGTATTCCACGTATCCCAGTTATATCGGTACGTCAGTGATCCGTCGCACACTGTGGATTTCTCAGAGATCACGGTCCGTCCGGACCTGACGTATGACCAGTAGCCTATGCAGATTTTGGACCGTTGACAGAAGCAATTAAGGAATAAGGTAGTCGACCTGGTGAGAGTGATGTGGCGCCACTGATCACCTAGAGAGTCCACTTGGGAGCACGAAGAGGAGATGAGAGAGCGTTATCCCTTCCTATTTACTGATTAGAGTTGTTGATTCCGAGGACGGAATCTTTATTTTAGTGGGGTAGAATGTAACGGTCACTTTCCGACCTTATGAATTTTCTGCGTGCACGTGCTTTATCGTGCACGTATTTAATTTGGCTATTTCTGGTCTCCGAAGTGTGTGATGTGTTATACCGTTGTGATCTCATGGGAGTGTAGAATTTTATAGTAATGTTTGGGAACGCCGTTTCATGGTTTGTTTTCTCGCAAAACGATTTTGAACGATAGGGGCGTTTTAGTCATTTGACTCAAAACGACGTTTCCAATTTTATGTTAATTTTTGGTAGGCGTTAATCGGACTCAGTAGATCTATGCGTCTCGTCTCCACGATCGCCCCGGTATTTTCGGATTATTTTTCTGACGCCCGGATTGAGAGATATCAACAGGAATAATTTCGACCGTCGATTTTTCCCCAATCAGATTCAAATTTCGAATTTTGTTAGCCAAATCTGGCTAAATCTTTTTTTAAATCGTTTTAAAATTTTTCCTAAACTGTCTCTCTATCGTCCCCAAGACTTACCCCTAACTGTACACCCTTATCCCTTGCCCCTCACCCATTTAACCCTTAATTTAGGTCTATTTAGCTAGCCATTACCATATTTATAATAATTTAACCCTAAACCTAGCTTTAACCCTAATCCCTAACCCTAAGTCTTCGAGCCGCCGCCTAAAACCAAAATTTCCCCCGTTCCCCAATTCCCTCTCCCTCCGATCGCCGGTGGATCTCCCCGCGGCCGGTGATCCGCGCCGTCAGAGCCCCTCCCGACGTCGATCTCCCTCGCTCCACGGCCACCTCACGACCCCGTCACTCTGCCGTGACCGCACAGACCCCGATCGCGGCGAGATCTTCTCCGCTGCTGCAGCTCCCCGCTGCCACCGCGATCCACGGTGCCCCGCCGTGATTCACCGCCTTCGCGCCCCGACGCCTCCGCACGACGCCGCTCCGGCGTCCTCGAGCCCCGAACGCCGCCGCCTGCCGCATTCCCTTCCGCCGATGCGCCCTCTCGTGCTCGACGGCCGCTGTCCCCGCTACTCAGCTCGCGCCGCCAGTTGCGCATCCCCACCGCCGCAGTTTCCCCGACGGCCGCCGCCCCGATTTCTGTGCAGCGTGCAGCCCGAGCGTCGCCCTCGCGGTTCCCCTGTTGTCGTGACCCTGCAGATCGGGCAGTGCCTTTTCAGCGCTCCCCCGCTGCCACTGTGCCGCCTGTGGCCACCGCACAGCGCCCCGACCGCCGGTGGCCGCTCCGCGTGAAGTGCAGCGGGAGCAACAGCCCGAGGACTGCTGCTGTTTCTTCGAGCCGCCGCGACTACCTTTTTCCGACGCCTTCCAAATGCGCGGTTGTTTCTGTTGACCCCGGTTTCGCCGCCGGACTAACCGTACCCGCTGCCGCACTTCGTACGCTGCCCGGACGAGTCTCACTACGCTACCCGTAGTCGAGACGCAGTAGACGTCGCAGATCCCCTGCCTCCCAGACACTACGCCCGCACTACTCCAGACACCAGAGAGGTTAGTTTTCCCGAAACTCGTAGCGCAACCCATCCGTAGCGAAAACTAAAAACCTAACTAAAACTGGACAACTACAATTAAATTTACTTTTCCTCACCAGTAAAACGCTGCTCACTGTAGAAATCGACCATCGGACAATTTTCAGTGCATATAGGGTAGTGGTCAATGTAGGCTTACAAGAACACCACAACGTGACTCTGACGATTTGGGTAGCCCTGATAACCTAGAAACGAACCTAAATAGGATTTATCGAAAACAAGGCCTGACACCGTCGACGTGACCCTATTTCAGACGGACTTCCGTCGACGAGACGCTCCGGGAGGACGACACACTCGTCACCGCAGGCAAGTGTATCCCCTTGCTCTTTTGGCCGTGCTTAGGCCCTAGTTTTGTTAGAACTGTTAACTGTGAACAAAGAGAACCGGACGTGAAATGATAGCGTCCGGGACGTCCCTTGACGGCTCAGACTTGACGACGAAGTCTGAGCCCAACAACAACAACTTTTGACATCATAGGACTATCTTGTGTGTGAGTGCATGTGGACACCCTAGAATAACCTTTCCCGTCTTGTCACGTCCCATCCCATCTTGCATAGCCCAGAGGGCAATAGGGCACTCTCTGAGTGATCCCTTGTCTTGATACACAGCCCAGAGGGCAATAGGGCACTCTCTGAGTGATCCCTTGTCTTGATACACAGCCCAGAGGGCAATAGGGCACTCTCCGAGTGATCCCTTGTCGTGATACACAGCCCAGAGGGAAATAGTGCACTCACCAAGCTAGAGCGAGTGATCCCTTGTCTTGTCATGTCTTGAATACTTGGGTTTGGGGTAGGGTTGAGCGTGCGCATGGTAAGAGGGTCTGATCCCCCTCGAACCGTAAGGCGTGAACCCTTTCGTGTCACACTTGTCTTATCTTGTCTTGTCTCGCCATGTCCCGAGTTGTCTTGACCCCTGTTAGGCTAGTCCCGTAATTGGTAGCACACGCTACGACTATTACTTGTCATGTTTTACTTTCCTACTGTGTTTACTTTCTTTTGTTCCTCTGTTATAACCTCAGCATGCTAAAACAACCAGTAAACCATTGTTAAATAGTTGGTACACTTGCAGTTTGGTCTGACCCTTTTTGTAGACCTTACCTGACGTACAGTTCCTTCTTTTGGTGTTGTACGTCAGGTGTTGAGCCAGAGTACGTTGACGAGACAGACTTGTCAGCAGATGTGGAGCCAGAGGATACTGAACCAGAGTACATCCCAGAGGAGGACCAGAGTTAGAGGCCTCTCGTTGCTGTTCCAGAGTTTCTGTTCCAGTTTAGATTGGGTGCGTAGCACCTTTTGTTTTCCTGTCTAGGTTGGGTGCTTGCACCGGTAGTTTCCTTTTCTGCTGTTGTAGCCCTTCGGGCGTTTTAGACTCTCAGTACTTTGGATGATTATGTTTGGAATAAAATGATATGATCTTTCCTTTTAGTACTTTTATTGTTCCGTACTAACTTGCAGGGACATGTTTCTTCTTTTTGGAATACCACAGACGCTTATTGGGTCCGGGCTTCTCGCCCCGGCCTAAGCGGGCCTTAGTCACGCTTCGCCTCCGTACTTTTGGGAAGCGGGGCGTGACCCGAGTCCTCCTTGATAAGAGCTGAGATCACAGCCTCTATGGTAGTAGCTAGATAGAAGATGAGTTGGTCGCCTTTGTTGGACTTAGTCAAGAGTGGTAGGCTGCGGAGATACTCCTTCATCTCAGAGAATGCCTTCTTATAATCCACATCACACTCGATGATTTTCTTGTCCTTTGCGATGGACACTATCTAATGCGCTCCGGATTTAACTCCAGATACTTATCGCAAGTGCACAGTGTCAATGCTTTGTAGTACAGAAAAAATGTCAAACCCACAGGGAGGCAGATGCTTATATAGTCTTGGGTCTATTCAAAGTCTTAAAACAATGCTAGTTTGGCGTACTCAGAAAGATTGTCACGAATGGTTACTATCTCAATTAACAATAGAATAAAAACTAGGGCAATAGGAGTCACCACTAGGATCATCGGATGTCAGTGCTAGGTTACAATTTCTACGTTGAATTGGCTTTATTAGGGCGAGATTGTCGCATGGCCAACTATCGTTGTGCCACTCGTCTAATGTATCCCATACTTAGCCCCACCATCGTGGATGGCCTTACACGTTTTCTGTGCATTACGAACAACAATTATTCTCAATCTCTACTCACGCCACAATCGTTGGTTAGAGCTTCAATCTATGATTTGATGGATCTTATTGATGCTACTATCGTAGATCATCAATTAGTAATATAGGACGCCGGTGGAAACCATCAAAGTGCATGCCAATATCGTGGATCACAAACTCTAATTGAATTCACTAACATGCCTAATTAAGTTCATAGGATACACGTCCAAGATGTGTGCCACTATCGTGGATCACAAACCCTATATGGGATCTCCTACAAACTTGGCTGGATCAATCAAAACACATCCCTTTTATACCAAAACAACATAAAAATCCTAACTTTGTATCTAAATCCTAAGGTCCTAGGGCTAATCCACTATCCCTAGAAACGATTACTCATAATTCATAGCGATATCAACAAAAGCGTTTAGAATAGCAATAGAAATCAAGATCGCAATGAAAGACATCGAAATAAGCATAGTGAGATGAGAGATCGTTACCAAAGTGCTGAAGACGAACAAACAATCGCAGAGAATTAAGATCAAGAGATTCCAAGCAAATTGCAATAATATAAATATCAACTTTGTCTTCAAAACAATGGCGACGACTCAGAACCTCTCTAAGTAAACAAACAACTAGAAAATAATAAGATCTGAATAGCCTCCCTAAAACTAGGATAAAAAGAGTGCTTAAATACAATGGGGATGGACTCCACAAAAATCTGGAAAAAGGGCTTCTTGGGCCCATAATTAGTTGGGCTGTGATGCCCTACTCGGTCGAGTAGCGGCGTCGCTCGGTCGAGTGATGACACGGTCAGCCGCTTCCTCTTTCCTTGGTCTGAATTCAGATACGCGCTACTCGGTCGAGTAGCTGCAGTACTCGACCGAGTCACTTAGGTTGATACATTAAGCTCAAATCATAACTTTGTTATTGATTCCACTGGGTCGAGTAGTTGCAGTACTCGGTCGAGTCGCTGGTCTACTCGGTCGAGATACTGTAAGTTGGAGATGCCTTCAAAATCAGGGTTTTTTTGGGCTCAGCTCGACCGAGCGGCTGCAGTGCTCGGTCGAGTCGCTTATGCGCTCTCCTTATTTGATTAGGAGTTGGAATAAGAAGTATCTATCCGAGTTTATCTGACTGAGTAGCATTCCTACTCGGTCGAGTGATGTGTGCACTTCACAGCTGGGAGCTCTTGACGTCAATCTGTATGGCAGCTCAGCTGGGAAATCAGCATGTCTCCTTTGAGCTCTCTTCTCTTTTCTCTTCTCCTCATCAAATCTTCTTCTCCACCTCGTTGAACACATATTGAACCTCGTCGTAGATGCTCGGGATATCTCAGATGTGTCCATATGCTATAGTTGCTCCAAATCACTCCAAAGTTTCTGAAAATCCACAATTCTATTCGAAATCGAATATATCGTGAAAAGCGTGATAATATATATAAAAGTGAACTTTGGATGGCGAAAATGCTATGAAAACATGCGATAAAACATGGAAAAAATGGACACATCAAAATCCTCCAAGCTTACCTTTTACTCGTCCTCGAGGAAGATGAATACGAAGCTGAATGGGAGGAAAAAACAAGGAAACAAAAAGGAATGCAAAGAGGATATGGTCGCTAGATTATTCTCTCAGATCTCACGTCATTCGCCACACGTCATGATAACTCAGAAAATAGATCACATGCTAATAAGAGATTTCATATCTTAAAGGAATATAGTAATTGCAGGCTCAAGATGAACAAAATGGACTTTTCTAAAGCTCATACAATCAACTTACATCTACGTCATACATTTCATAGTATTGAATATACAAAACATTGATGATGCACTTTCTAATCAAAAGCTATAACTGAAGCATAGAGAATTCATACCAAGATGCAATAGAGAATGGAATAAGAGTCAAGACATTCACATATTCATATCAAATCATAAGAAATCTCCATAGCTAAGTTATTTCATTAAGTTTCAGTATTATCAAACTTTCTCATTCGTGCACATCTCCACTCTAATGTTGTACTCACTCATATGGTCAAAAGAATTCACACACCCAAGCTTAACTTGAGGTTCGCATCCAAAGAAAATAATTGTGGAATTTGTTTTGGGTTTCCCAAGTATATATGTGTTGCCCCAAATAATGAAATTTTGAATTTTTTTCTTTGACTTTTGAAACTTTGTTTCTCATTTTTCTTTTTGTATTCTTGTAGGAGCTATAGAATATGTATTTTTGTTTTTTGGCTCCTTTTTGGCTTTTTGAACTTTTTGGGGCAAACTTTTCTTGTGTATGTGATTTTTGGGAATGATTGCGGTATAAATAGCCTTGAGAGGTGAACTCAAGTGACGTGTAGAGAATATAAGATATATGTGGAGAAAGAAATAATATAACACTCGGTTCACTCAAAAGTGTGCACAAATGATTTGGTAGAATAATATGTCAACTAGACTCTTATGTAAACATGGATATTCTTAATCATTTCAACTAGTAGTGAAGACAAGCAGTAAAGATTTCAATCATATCATGCATGCAATAAGAATGCGAATAAGAATACAAAAGCGATGATTCAGATATGCTAATGATGCATGAATCTTAGTGCATTTCCAATGAAGGCATACTAAACACTACTCCATACATTCAGTTTCAATAAGTTTCATGCATTTACTTAGAGAAGTCGTCAAAAGAGGTATATTTTGCAATATGAATAGCAAGATACTGAAATAACTTTAATTAGCCTGGCATGGAATATAAACATCGTAATGGCTACAAAAGCAATAAGAGATGTCATTAAAAAGAACTCATCTAGCAAAAGAAAGAAAAGAAAAAGTGGAATAAAATAAAACAAGCATGCACGCAACCCAAAAGATGAGAAATATGATGCTAAAGAAAAAGAAAAAAAAGTGGTGGAAAATGGATGGAAAATAAAGCGAAAATAATGTAAAGTGAAAGAAAAATAAATAAAAAGCGATATCGCTCATCCCCCAAGCTAAACACGGCAGTGACCTCACTGCTGAGTGTAGGGATATATGCCCTCAGATCATTTGTATTTGATGCAAATGATAATTTAAGCTTAGATAGGGACTAATTTGCATTTGATGCAAAAGAGATTAAATGTGTTTTAAATTGTTTAAAATAATATTTAATAATATAAACGCAAGAAAAATTACACGGGTAAGACGGGAATGTCCCGGTCTAGACCCAGGTTCGAACGGCGTCCAAATCAGACGCCAGATGATCAAGTTATGCCCAAAACAGCCCAAAGGGTCAGATCAGGCCAGACCAGGCAGACCAGCTAAGTTTGGCCCTGGTCTGGCCTGCAGGCCAGACCCAATAAGGCCAAGCCAGCCTAGGCCTGGGCACCCAGACCCGCCTGGGCCTGGGCGCCCGGCCAAGGCCCTGGCCCCGGGCGCCTGGGCGCAGGCCCCGGGCGCCTGGGCGCAGGCCCAGGCGCTGTGCGCCTGGGCCTGGGCCCAGGCAGCCCAGGACGCCTGGGCGCTGGGCGCGCAGGCATTCTGGGCCGGGCGCCTGGCCCGGCCCAGGCGCCCGCCTGGGCGCCTGGCGTCATGCGCCCGGGCGCCCGCGCCCAGACTTGGGCGCCCGTGCCCAGGTCTGGGTTTGGGCGCCCAGTCAGGTTTTGGAGGCTGTGGGGCCCACTTGCTAGGCCCCATTAATGGGTGCAGAACCCTAGATCTATTGGGCAGATTTGACGGCTGATTTTAGTCGAAAATCAAGCCTTGGGCTGATCTTTGGACACTCAATTGGAGGGTCAAACGAACTCCGATTGACGAACGGTTTTTTCCTATGCGTTCACCGTTGAACACCCTTCGAATTGATAGGTTGTATCAATCTTGAAGCTCAACGGTGAGTGAGTTAAAATTCACGGAAGTTTGCACTTTGTGAAGTGCAAACTAACTTGATTTAATTGACTCTAATTTTAGCCCCACATCAGAAATTGAGTACAGGGAAGGAGTCAGCCGCCTATATAAATAGGGGGTCTGCCCCCTTCCTCTAAACTCGTCCCAAGCTCTAGATCTGAGCGGCTCTCGTAAATGTTGGAGCACGCTCGGATCTAAGCTAAATTAATATTTCTCCTCTCCCTATAAATTTCTGCCTTGCTCCTGAGGGCTCTAGCAAAGCCGCAAAGGAGTTCGGATTCAGATCCGAAATCTAGGCGGAGGTTTCACTCGCGTGAAACTTTCTTCGGCGCGTGGTTGGCTCGGCGACATGGGATTGATCGCCTCGGGATGCGGAGCGGTTCGAGGAGCAGTTCGGGGAGCGGTTCAAGGAGCGGCTCGGCGTGGGACGGGAGCAGCTCGGAAGACGGTGCTGAACATCTCGCCTGCCCCAGGGCTGAGATTCCGGGTATGTGTTTAAGTTTTTCATTTAATTATTCGCAGTAGTTAGATCCCTCTTGGGGTGGTCAGATCCACCCCAAGTTGGCAGAGATCCTGGCTAATAGGGTCTGGTTCCTTAGGGTTGCATGTTAATTAGATTAACATAAAAATTTTTCCGTTGCATTTCTGTCTATGTTCCGTCCGACTTAGGACGGGACTAGAGTTTTTGTGCCCTAAGGGTCCCAGAAAACCCTGCATTGGTATCAGAGCCATCTCTGTATGCTGATTTAGGACTGCGAATTTATTATTTGAATGCTTTTACAGAAAAATGTTTTCTTTAAATTTATGCGATAAATTTAAATTTTTTGTTTGTTTAAAAATTTTATATGATAAATTTTAAACATGAAAGTTTTAAAATGGAATTTTTAATTTATGTGATAAATTTTAAAATTGTTTTAAAGCTTTAAAACTTTATGCGATAAATATTTTAAAGTAGCATGCAAATGTTATGATTTTTTAAACAAGCTTTTACTTTATGAGATAAAATAAAATGTTTTAAAAATCGTATTTTTAAATTTAAATCTTAAATTTAAGTATGCATGCTAAAATTGTTTATGCGATAAACTTTAGTCTATTTAATTGTTAAATAGTTGTACACTTTTTATGCGATAAAATTAGTGTAAATTTTTAATGGATATGTCTTCTTGTCCCTTATTTGATAACACAAGACAACCCTTTAGGTTAGCCATTAAAAATGATTAAAATTTATTTACTTGAATTTTAATGACATGCTATGTTTTAATAAAATATTAACAACCCTTTAAGACCTAATTCCTGATTAGGGTAGTCCTTTTAATGATTTCTTAATTCTAATTTTTATTATTAATTCTCATTAAAGGACTTCGCTTTTAGCGTTGGTTAATAATTTTATTAAAATCCTAATAACGATTAGGATAGCACGTTAACCTTATAGTTGATAAGGACTTAATAAAATTTATTAAACAAATCCTAAAATTTTGAATTTAAGGATGCAACTAGTTGATAGGATTAATTAGTTGTTAATAAAAGCTGTTTAGTCTATGGCACACATACAAAAATGACAAGCTTCATTCAATGGACCATGATCCAGTCAATGTGCTTGGCTAAGAGTTCTGGGTCAACCCTTGCTAGTACAAGGGGCAGTGATCCTGGCTTAGTCAATTCCCTGGCTGTGTTCCGCTGGACCGCAATATCGCGAATCATGATTGTATGACACCCTGGACTATATCTAGTCAATGCGTTATAAATCTTATTAAAGATTAATTTGTATCCCTCCTTGATTTTGGAGCTTGGTAACTCAAAGAAGACAATTATAGTTGTTGAGTCTCCTCAAGCTGTGACTTGTTTTTCTTTAAGGAACAAACTCCAACATACATGTGATGTAGTCTAGACTTGACCCAAATCGATGCGTCGAGTCTCCTCGAGTATCGATCTAAGTCAAATCTGGACACGAAATCAAGGGTCTGACTGGACCAGTCATTATGATTTGTTGAGTCTCCTCAAGATCATAAGTGACTGTGGGTAAAAATCGACAGGGAATCACATGTGATGTGATTGACCAAGAGTTAGTCTACCAGTCATGGAACCAATCAACTTGTTGAGTCTCCTCAAGGTTGTTAGGTTCGGGATGATTGGATCCCTCTTTCACTAATTTTTAAATTCGATTAAATCGTTCGTTATTAAGCTTTAAAACGATCGTAAAAATAGTGGGAGGATATAGAGAGATGAAAGCCAATCTACCTATATTTAATATTGAACATATGCAAAAACTAGGGCAAGACTATGTTTACCGAAGGAATCAAAATATAATATTGGAATAAATTAACTGGTCAAATAGTTGATTAGTTGAATATCAAGTTAAATTCTAATTGATGGAATTAAACTATATTCTCGTTGACATTAAATGACCTTCTAAAGAACAGACTTAAGAAATATGATTTCATTAAGTTCTGGGTCCAACAAATAAATTAAAGCTACATGTCACTCTTCTCTATATGAGGCAGCTTGAACATATAGGATATTCGAAGTATGTTTCTCCCTACAACTTGTCGAACTACCCTCAAGGTTGTATGGACAAACAATTCCGATCCGCAAAGTTCGAGAATTCGATCAAACCATTTGAGTCGAATACGAGTGCATGAGCGGTGCAAGACTATGTATCCCAACCGGATCTTGAGACACGCAACTTCTTGAGCTAAACTCGAGATTGCAAAGCTCAAGCGTTTGGATACATAAGATGCTTGCATAGCTATTTATGTTGGGTTAATTAATATCTAAATGTGATTTAGAAAAGGAAGAAGGCACTCCGGAAAGTCAATTGAGAAAGTTAGTTTAATTTATCATTAGTAAAGGCATAAGTAGGAGGAAATGAAAATGTGATATATTTTGATGTCACGATTTCAGAATAAATAGTTATACAAAAACGTCTAACACATTTTTTGACGAATGTCGTCACCTTGCTTTGGAAGAAATGTTTTGTGTTAAGTAATTTGTAATAACTATATATATATATATATATATATAATATATTAAATGTTAATATATAAATACACAAGATAGTAGCAAACTTATATGGTAAAATAGACTAGGCCGTGTCGAGAGACTAAGCTTCACAAGTCACATAAAGAGGGGTCTGACCTCTCGTATTATGAAGTCTACGGACACTTGTGAATCTTATCCTCTCAGATATAATGGCTGAAAACCATCTGTAAGACAGTGGAAGAATGAGTTGTCGAACTCAGTCTCGTACATACTGATGTACCCAAGTCTATTTTAACCAAAATAAGTTATTCGTATATTTTATTAAGACACGTGTTCTTGATGAAACACAAGTCTGATAAAATAAAGAACGAAAAGTAGAAAGTATTTAAACTGATTCGATTAGATCGAATGGTCAAATACTTAGCTACATAAAATCTTGTCTAATTAAAAGAAAATGTGATTTTCTCTCAGGTCAAGTCTGATAAACACATCCGTGTGTTAAAAGGTATAAATCACACTTAGTTAGACTTGGTGTGATCCATTGAAAGTGACTCTGAGTTTAGTCCTCCTTCTGGGTTAAGTCCCAGATAGTAATGCCCAGGTTTTGATAATGTTCTGTGAGGACATTATCAATAAGATATTCATAAAATCAATCATTAAGAAGTTGTATAATTACTCGAATCTCGTAAGACGAAGAGTCGAGGTAGACATCATAACTGATGATGACTTAGTCAACTTCCGGGATGAAATTCGGAGAAGTAACTCCGATTTAAAAACTTGATGCAATCAGAATAGGTCCGTGTGCGTAAATAAATTTTGGAATTTAGTTTACGTGCACAAGGAAAATGTTTCCTCACTTTCTGCAAGTAAATCTTTAAGTTGAAAGATTGGTGCAGAAAGGAAAATAGTGAAGTGCAATCGTGTTGGTCGAGAACAGTTTTCATCCTAATTCCTATAAAATGGATTATGTTGAAACTGTCTCGCCAGTAGATGTGCACAGATCTACTCGGACCAAGCTCGATGTAAAACGCTCAGAGTTGACCATGAAAATTGGAACATTCACCTATAAGTTCGTTTTTCTAAATATGATTTAGACGGACCAACTTATATGAATTAACCAGAAAGTTTTCAAGGTCAGTGGGAGCGTATAAATTACATGCGAGGCATCAAAGAGATGGAACATATATTTTTGACGAAGTGATCAAAAGAGTCTGATACTTTGTCAGAAATAGATATGAGGAAATTGAAATGACCAATAACTAATCATCGTAAGGTACGATGAACTGGATAAGATCCAAGTAAATAAAAATATTATGGATTCCGACAGACCAAATGAATTATTTGAATGAGATTCAAATGGTTGGTCTAATATGAACATAGAAACCCTTAAGTCTATAGTGTAGACGGTTTTAGCAGATCCACTCATGAAGGCTCTACCACATGAAGTCGGGAAAACTTATGTGTAAAAATGGTATGAGATACCGAGATAAATGGGCCTGAGTGCAAGTGGGAGATGTTGAGAGATGATACCCTCGAGGCTATCTATCTTCATGTGTGAATAGCACAAACATCTTGTTCGAAATAACAGTAAGCTATTTGGTAATAATTTATCTAAGTTATTTTATAATGTAGTTAACAATAGACATTAACTTAGGTAAAGTCCTGAGACTTTATGCAAGGTCAAACAGGTATCGAGATGAGTATCTCGATCATGGAGAAATGTTTGACCGTCTGTAGCATAAGTCTAAAAGGGTTCGTGGTCGTAGATGTTTCGAGACAAGGATATCGAAACATCGGATAGACCATTGTGTCTTAGTCTTCACCGTTTAGCGGTGGCGATGATCTCATGATCGCTTGACTTGGCGAAGTCGTTGACGAGACACAGGTGCTCATTAGAGAATGAGTTCACTGAACGATCCACAAGAGTTATCATATGGTTATATTGACCAATCTGTCAATGATGACTCTGTGTGATGATAGGCTAGTTGGTCTTTTGACTTGAGGTCATTTTGACGAACCTGTGCGTGAATGGTGCCACTTAGATCAAATGACCTAGCTTCGAGGCAAGCCATGTCGAAAGGTCTTTGATTGGGTGACACTTGAAACGTATGAGGAGAGTAATGACCAAGAGAGGATTCGTCTCTCCCGGTCAATGGGAGTTAGTGTCGTAAGGTTAGTTCGGTCTTTAGTAAAAACTATGGCCAGAGTATGTTGGAAGAAGTCCAACATTTTTTTGACTAAAAGAACGATAGAAACTAACCGGAGTCAAGTTATTGGGGTTGACAGTTACACTGTACCCTAGACTTGATCTACACGACATAGTTTAGACGAAAAGACTATAACTGCGGAATTCATCACAGAAACAGTCAGGGTGGTCCCGACAATACTCATGTCAATGAGTTAACCACATAATGATGATTCCTGAAGCAGGGACGGCAACCACTGCTCGTGGTCACTGCCGTATAGGGCTTCGAGCCCAACCTGTTGTAAGGGTCAGGCTGTAGGGTCTCACACAGAGTGCGATTTTTCGTCTAGTAATAGGTAGAAATGAGTTAGGGAGAATAATTTGCATTTGATGCAAGGGATAAAATATTGCAAAAGATGTTTGCAATAATCTCTAGCATTCAGAATAAATGATCCTGAGTGCAAGTGGGAGATGTAGGGATATATGCCCTCATATCATTTGTATTTGATGCAAATGATAATTTAAGCTTAGATAGGAACTAATTTGCATTTGATGCAAAAGAGATTAAATATGTTTTAAATTGTTTAAAATAATATTTAATAATATAAACGCAAGAAAAAGTACACGGGCAAGACGGGAATGTCCCGGTCTAGACCCAGGTTCGAACGGCGTCCAAATCAGACGCCAGATGATCAAGTTATGCCCAAAACAGGCCAAAGGGTCAGATCAGGCCAGACCAGGCAGACCAGCTAAGTCTGGACCTGGTCTGGCCTGCAGGCCAGACCCAATAAGGCCAAGCCGGCCTGGGCCTGGGCACCCAGACCCGCCTGGGCCTGGGCGCCCGGCCAAGGCCCTGGCCCCGGGCGCTTGGGCGCAGGCCCAGGCGCTGTGCGCCTGGGCCTGGGCCCAGACGGCCCAGGACGCCTGGGCGATGGGCGCCCAGGCGTTCTGGGCCGGGCGCCTGGCCCGGCCCAGGCGCCCGCCTGGGCGCCAGGCACCAAGCGCCTGGGCGCCCGTGCCCAGGTCTGGGTTTGGGTGCCCAGTTAGGTTTTGGAGGCTGTGGGGCCCACTTGCTGGGCCCCATTAATGGGTGCAGAACCCTAGATCTATTGGGCAGATTTGACGGCTGATTTTAGTCGAAAATCAAGCCTTGGGCTGATCTTTGGACACTCAATTGGAGGGTCAAACGAACTCCGATTGACGAACGGTTTTTTCCTATGCGTTCACCGTTGAACACCCTTCGAATTGATAGGTTGTATCAATCTTGAAGCTCAACGGTGAGTGAGTTAAAATTCACGAAAGTTTGCACTTTGTGAAGTGCAAACTAACTTGATTTAATTGACTCTAATTTTAGTCCCACATCGGAAATTGAGTAGAGGGAAGGGGTCAGCCGCCTATATAAATAGGGGGTCTGCCCCCTTCCTCTAAACTCGTCCCAAGCTCTAGATCTGAGCGGCTCTCGTAAATGTTGGAGCACGCTTGGATCTAAGCTAAATTAATATTTCTCCGCTCCCTATAAATTTCTGCCTTGCTCCTGAGGGCTCTAGCAAAGCCGCAAAGGAGTTCGGATTCAGATCTGAAATCTAGGCGGAGGTTTCACTCGCGCGAAACTTTCTTCGACGCGTGGTTGGCTCGGCGACATGGGATTGATCGCCTCGGGATGTGGAGCGGTTCGAGGAGCAGTTCAGGGAGCGGTTCAAGGAGCGGCTCGGCGTGTGACGGGAGCAGCTCGGAAGACGGTGCGGAACATCTCGCCTGCCCCAGGGCTGAGATTTCAGGTATGTGTTTAAGTTTTTCATTTAATTATTCGCAGTAGTTATATACCTCTTGGGGTGGTCAGATCCACCCCAAGTTGGCAGAGATCCTGGCTAATAGGGTCTGGTTCCTTAGGGTTGCATGTTAATTAGATTAACATAAAATTTTTTCCGTTGCATTTCTGTCTATGTTCCGTCCGACTTAGGACGGGACTAGAGTTTTTGTGCCCTAAGGGTCCCAGAAAACCCTGCACTGAGAACACGCGTGAAAGATAGTGAATGATGCTAGGGTGGGGTGGTGGGTAATGAGAAATCCTAAAATAAGAAAACTAAAAGGAAAAGAAGAAAAAATGAATGATTACAAATGCATGGTCCTAATACCTAATATACGAACAAGCATGCAAATGATGTGATGATATATATGTAGATGGATGACAATAGGTTCTCCCCCAAGCTATGCAGTGCTAGGCCCCATGTGGACAGATGGGCACAAGAAAGAGTGAGAGGGGAGAATATGAGCAAAAATGCAAATCAAACATCGGCACCACCCTTTGGAGGTGATGATGTGTCACACTGCTATGGTCCAGAAGATGGATGGTCAATAAGAGGTGAAACCGTCTCGGTAGGTGGTGCTGGAGTTACTGGAGGTGCTGGTACAAGTGTAGAAGGTGGTGCACCCCCGTGCCCTTAGAATATCTAAAATTTTGCGAATATCCCATCGCTGTGACTGGTGATGGGTAGTGACCATCTGGATGAAGGCGAGGAAGTCACGCCTCAGCCCAGCAACCTCGGCCTCTACCGTCGTCAAGCGTGCGACAGTGTGATGGGAGCTAGGTGGCTAACGTGAACCACCAGATGCACCTCTCTCTACATGAAATCATGCATGGGCTGCATGAGGTCTGAAAGCGAAATCGGGAGAGGGTGGCCTAGCGGGGATCTCGACAGAAGATGGGACATGGATGGATGCGAGATCGGGTGCAAAGGTCGAAATGTGCATATCAGCAGGCAGAGTTGTCGTGGCGACAGACGTGGTAACAGATACCACGACGCTCTCAGTGAAAATGGCAACGATGGAGACATCAGTGCTGCCAGAAGTGGGTGTGGACAGTGTGACTGTGGACTCAGGAATGGTATGAATGAGAGGAGTGGAGTCCACAATTGCAGAGACAATGGTGGCAGGGACAGTGGAGTCAGCAGGCTCGGTACCGACAAGCTCAATATATGTGGGCTCTAGTGTAGGCTCAGGAGCAATAGATGCAGAAATGCCCTCAGATACAGGCAGTGATGATGATGGTGCAGTGACCTCGGGGCTAGAAGTATGGAGTACCCCTGAACACTCGGCTGGAGTGGTGGAAGGTATGGTAGTGGTAGGGGCACTGATAGAAGTGGGGACAGAAGTGCTTGTTAAAGGTGAAAAAGTGGTGGGGATGGCTGTGGCGGCACTAGCGTGTTGTCCATCTAGTGCGAGTGGTGTAGGGGATGGGGAGCGTGAGGGTGGTGGTGAGGGGGATGGAGATGGTCGACGGCATGTTCGACGAGAAGAGGAAGCGCCAGAGTCATCAACTTTCCTCTTCTTCGCCATGGGCTTCCTACTACCGAGTGTCCTAGGTGGCATAGTGAGTGTAGCGTGCGAACGGGTGCAAACATAAGTTATGTATATATAAAATAATGCTAGGAACGAGTGTACCCATTATCATGAGGCGAAGCGGTCGAAAAAACAAGTGTAAGCGCGAAGCCACTTAGCGAAAGTCCCCCAAGCTAGTCCCAATGTGAACATAATCCAAACCCAAGCGTGTCCCCCGAATGCTACAAATGAACCTGCATTAGATTATAAGAATTGTATTAGTGGCAGATTAAGAAAATAAATAGGGTTTGGGGTAGAAATTAAGAAATTAATCAATTTTAGGGTTGAAATGATGTATGAGAGAGAGGGGCAGATGTGGGGAGAGAGGGGAGAAATATAGGTAGAATGGAGTGGTAGGGGATGGTCAGACCGAGTATCGGTGGCCGTACTCGGGTGACGTGCACGGTGGTCGAGTAAGAGATGGGATCGAGCGAGTGAGGGTTTGAGAGGGAGGGTCGAGCTCGACTTTTTTAATTTGAACTGCAGGCTCGATTGGGGGTCAGGTGTAATATGTATGGGGCCGACAGAGCTAGGGCTGCTTGGTCGGTCCCCCTGTTTTTTTTTAAAAGAGCAGGCCCACCTTCGTTAGTCGCTGCTCGGTCGAGCAACTCAGGCTACTCGAACGAGCTGAATATGAAATTTAAAAAGATTAATCCTGAGTTGTTGCCCAGCTACTCGACCGAGCTGCTTATTTAGCTTGGTCGAGCTGAAACGTTGTTGCTCTGAGCTTGACCGAGTAATGTAACTACTCGGTCGAGTCGAATTAATTCCATAGCGACGTTTTCAGCTCATTTTTGACTGCACCTGAGCTCGACTGAGTCCTGTAGCTACTCGGTTGAGTCGAATTGGTTATAGAGCACATCCTTTAGCTCTCTTTTGTGATTGCCCTAAGCTCGACCGATCATCGTGTCTCCTCGGTCGAGTAGTCCTCCCTTGACCTCCAATGTATTTATAACTCATCACCTTGTCTCCTCTTGGTTCCTTCTACGTTTCTTCATTGTTTTAAGCTCTCCCTTCATTGGTCACCTGCACAAGATAGAATACGTTAGAAATTTTTATAATTTTTATATTTTATAGTTTTCTAATTTAAAAAACATTTTTTATTTGGATTTTTAGGTAGAATGAAGAACTAAATAAGAAATAAACTAAAAATAAAGAAAAATTCGGGTTGCCTCCTGATAAGCGCATGTTTAAATTCGTAAGCTCGACTCCCTATGATCGTAAATGATGATATTTGATGTTTGGTGCATATGAGATGCGCTCATCGTGTTTTCCTATGAGGCATGTGGTGGAAGTTGGTTCTCCTCGCTTCGTCGGTCTTCAAAAATTGTAAAGATCGCGGCCTCCGGTTGATGATGATGAAGTGGTATACTGGGAAGCTCCTAGTCCAAGACCTTCAAGTAAGCGGCCAATGCCTTATCATGTATAATGTCGTCGTTATTGTCTATGCCCTTCCTCATATGTTCTCTTGCAATCTCCTCCATTGCATATTCTTCGGTAGCTTCATCCTCTAATAGCTCAAGATAGCTAGCATCTTCACGCGGGAAGCGCTCCTTCATCGGATTTTGTAGATGGAATTTGATCTCTATATTTCCCATATTCATAGATAACGTCCCTTGACAGACGTCGATTAAAACTCCAGATGTGGCCATGAAAAGACATCCCAAGTTGATTTAAGAACTCCCCTTCTCAGGCCTGTCCATAATAATTAAGTCCACCGGCACACTAATTCCTCCCGGTATTTATAGGATGGCGTCTCGTGCGATACCAACCGGGTAGGTGACGGATTGGTCTTCCAACTGTATGCTCATGCCAGTGGGCACTAGCTCCGTTCCCGTATTCAACCTCTTGAAGATGGAGAGCGGCATCAAGCTAATGCTCGCCCCCAAGTCAATTAGCGCTCTATCGATGGGGATGCCACCTATGGAGCACGGCACCGTAAAGCTCCCAGATCGGGCAATTTCTTCGGTAGAGTGTTCTTGAGGACCGAAGTGCAACTATTTGCCAACTTTACTGCTTCTTGTTTTCTCTTCCTCGCTATCAAATCTTTCAAAAACTTTGCATATGTGGGGATCTCTGTAAGCGCGTCCATGAAAGGGATGTTCAAGTGAACACCCTTGAGAAGCTATACAAATTTGGATATTTATTCTCAAGCTTTGCCATGGCTAATCTCTGTAGGTAAGGAGATGGAGGACGGCTTCCATTGTCTTTGTTGGCATCCTTTGGCGTAGATTTTTTGGAAAATCGAATGTCTGTCGGTGCCGTGGTGATAGGAATAGGCAGTACGGTAGGTGAAGCATCCCTCTCTTTAGTGGTAGATGGCTCATCTATAGCTCTCTCCTCTTTCTCTGCAACAATAGGCTTAGAAGTAGTGGAATCTTCCTTTTGTATAGGCGTCGATGATTGTTGATCCACATTCTTAGAGACCAGTACCATCATAGCATCGGTACTCTTTCCTCTCTAGTCATAACCACCACGACAGCATTAACTTGCCTCCTTGGATTTGGCTCGGGTTGAGATGGAATCTCCCTTGAGCCTTCATAAATTGAGTCATTTACACCGACAAGTTATCGACGGTGGCTGAAAGTTGCCTTTGCATGGCTGATAATTCTGAATTGATCTTCGTCTGGGCGCTCATAAAGGCATCTAATGTTGCCTCCACTCCAGGTTTTTGTGTCATCGGTTGTTGGTATTGTTGTTGTTGTTGTTGTTGTTGTGATTGGCGATTACAATATCCCGATGACCTATAGGGCCTAGATGTACTGAATCCGTACTGCTGCTATTGTGGAGGTGGTGCTTGTTATTGAGGCGGCTGTGGTGGCCTCGATTGGGATGATGGTTGTAGGGGCTTCATTGGGGTTGCTATAGGAGAATCCAGGATGTGATTTCCACGCCAGATTTGACCACTGATGTCTAGGATTGCTCCCTTTGCCCTCTATATAATTGACTTGCTCCGTCGATGCATCCGTTCCCTCATAGGAACCTTCAATTAGAGCGTACCCTTGCTCGACGTAGTCTTCATAGGTAGGATATATCGAAGCCTTGGAAGTAGCTGGAATAGAATCCAACCTTTGCTTAATTCTTGCAACTTTCTTGCAAAGGTTCTTAAGTGGCCCATTAAGATGTGTAACCACCTTTATCTCAGGACCGGTGCCTCTAAGTGTTGAGTGATCATCGCTCCATTGTTGATTGTTGAAGGCCATTTGTTCCAAAAGTGATGTGGCCTCCTTAGGTAGCTTAGCCAATAATGTGCCTTGTTCAGAGGCGTCGATAATCATCTTTGTATCATGCTTGATGCCATTATAAAAACTCTGAATGAGAACCCAATCCGAAACGCCGTGGTGTGGGCACTGATGCTGCAAGTCCTTGAAGCGTTCATATGCTTCATAAAGTGACTCCTGCGGGAGTTGCTTGAAGTTTGTGATAGCGACACTTATCCACATCGTCTTGGATGGTGCATAATACTTTTTGATGAAGGCCAAGGCCAACAGCTCCCAAGTTTTGAAAGTGTTCTGGAGTGTGCCCTCAACCAATAAGCCGCTTTGTCCCTCAGAGTAAATAGAAACAGCTGAAGCTTTATGGCACCTCCACTCACATCTCTGACTTGGAAAGTGTCGCAATTTGCCAAGAAAAGATCAATATGGTGGTTGGGATTCTCAAGAGGATGCCCATGGAAGGGATCCTGCGGCATCAACTGAATCAAGCCTGTTTTCAGTTCAAAGTTGCATGCCGCCAGTTACGGCCTCAAGATGGAACATATGCTGAATAGATTAGGCTTCATATGGTCTTGAATGTTGCAGGTACGTGTAGGCGAAAGAGGAGTCTCTGCCATTTGATCCTGTAAGAGTTGGTTCCTCCTGTCTGCTCTGAGCTGTCTCACTGTCCTTTCAATCTCGGGATCAAATAATAGATCGTTGGATCCTCCAAGGTGAGTGTTCATGCACAAGAAACAAACTCAGATAAGATGTCAGTAGCAAAGCAAAAAAAATAAAACTATGGATAGATAAGATATGGTAAGAGTAACTAACAAGTTCTTTAACAAAGAATGTAACCCAAGTAAAAACCATTTGCCTCCCCGGCAACGGTGCCAAAAGCTTGATGCGCTCCAGATTTAACTTCGAAAAGTTACTGCAAGTACACGGTGTCAATGCTATGTAGTATAGAAAAATGTCGAACCCATAGGGAGGCAGATGCTTATATAGTCTTGGGTCTATTCAAAGTCTCAAAACAATGCTAGTTTGGCATACTCAGAAAGATTGTCACGAATGGTTACTATCTCAATTAACAATAGAATAAAAACTAGGGCAATAGGAGTCACCACTAGGATCGTCGGATGTCAGTGATAGGTTATAATTTCTACGTTGAATTGGCTTTACTAGGTGAGATTGTTGCAACTAAAATGTAGAACTTTTGGCCAACTATCGTTGTGCCACTCGTCTAACGTATCCCGTGCTTAGCCCCACCATCATGGATGGCCTTACACACGATCTGTGCATTACGAACGACAATTATTCTCAATCTTTACTCACGCCACCATCGTGGGTTAGTGCTTCAATATGTGATTTTAGCTCTTATTGATGCTACTATCGTAGATCATCAATTAGTAATATATAACGCCGGTGGAAACCATCAAAGTGCATGCCACTATCGTGGATCACGAACTCTAATTGAATTCACTAACGTACCTAATTAAGTTCATATGATACACGTCCAAGATGTGTGCCACTATCGTGGATCACAAACCCTATATGGGATCTCCTACAAACTTGACTGGATCAACCAAAACACATCCCTTTTATACCAAAACAACGTAAAAATCCTAACTTTGCATCTAAATCCTAAGGTCCTAGGACTAATCCATTAGCCCTAGAAATGACTACTTATAATTCATAGCGATATCAACAAAAGAGTTTAGAATAGTAATAGAAGTCGTGATCACAATGATATGTAAGGACCCTGTCTATGGGGAAAACACTAGAAGGGGATTGAATAGTGTTTATGCAAATTTAAAAGGAATTTACGCCAAATAAAATGCAATCCAACAAATATTGCGGAATAGAAAAACAACCCAAAATGAAACACACGCAAACACAGAGATGTTTCAAGGGTTCGGATTAACCAAGTCAACTCCCGACTTGTTCCCGGTAATCCTACGTCCCTACCACCCGGATACCACCGGATACTCAAGTTAGAACCCTAACTTGAGGTTTCCTTAAAACCAACTTGTAGCAACCCTACAAGTGCAATCGAATACAATCGATGTCCTTGACTCCCACAACCAGGGAGCAAGCAAAAAACCACTCTCACAATCAAGAGCAAATCTCAATATACAAAAATAATGAAATCTGAAAGCAACACTTACAATCACCTATGCCTTGAAGTAGAACTCGCAGGAGTGGTGTGTTGTGTGTTGGAGAACTCTCTTGGAAGAGAGGAGAAGCCCTTTCTCTTGACTGCACCAATTGCCTAGAGGATCACTCTTTGGTTCTAGGTTGGAGAGCAAGAGATCAAAGATTTGGAATTCTTAGGGCTTTGGATTTGAGAGCTTTAAACTTTAGAATCGAAGCTTAGAAATGAAAACTTGGAAGAATTGGTAACCATTCAATGGAACAGTAGAAGCCCTATTTATAGGTTTCTCAAATCCACAAAACAGTTTAGGCAAAAACCCAATTGGAATCCGTGAGAAAAATCTCAACGGATAGAATCTGAACTCGCAACAGTCGACTGTTGAACAATCCACAGTCGACTATTGCACAGTCAGCAAGGGTAGGTGAGAATTCATAACGGTAACTTACCACGTAGACAGTCGATTGATGAAGCAAAGGCAGTCGACTGTTAAACCAACAGGCGACTGTAATTTCTTCTACAGGCGACTGGTCGAAAGAGTAGTAAGTTAGGATAATACTGGAAATCTCACAAGTAACAGGACAGACGACTGAAGTAAGGAACACAGGCGACTGTTAATCAGAACATGCGACTGTAAATCCTTCTACGGACGACTGTCAAATAGCCTGAGAAATTCCAAAGAGCTGAGTCAATGAAATGACTCACAGACAGACGACTGTTGCAGCATAGACAGTCGACTGATCCAAGAGTCAGTCGACTTTATATACAGCATTAGTCGACTGGTCGTAAAAGTCAGATCAAACAGAGTTTGGGCAAAGGATAGACATGCGACTGATTTACAAAACACAATCGACTTTCAATTGGACAGGCGCCTCTGAATCGTTCATCAGTAGCATGTGCGAAATAATCAGAGAAGGCCCAAAACTATATTGTAAAAGTTTGTGCATAACAGGCGACTGTAGAACAAAACACAGTTGACTGTTTTTGAGACAGGCGACTATAAACTGTTAATCAGTCGACTGTTATAAACAATCCTTGCACAATCAATAAACAAATGAATTGGGGTCAAATGATAATTGATCTAATGATGTCCTACGACCGAATGAAGATGTGTGTGAGTGCTCCATCAATGTTCTACTTCTAAGCTACATACTAGAAGAGATAAAAGAAAATTACATTTGACGAATAATCTCTTCTTTCCATCGTATGAGCTTGAAGTCTTCACGGAGCTTCAATATCATCTACGATCATCCAATCCATGTAATTTGCCTTCAATGAACTTTGTGAGTCCTCCATTGCAAGTAGATCTTCATAAATAGCTTAGGCATTGGATTAACTGCAAAATAGGGGATTAGTCACAAGTATTTATGTTTGCTCATTATTAACACCAAGTAGGGAGAAGTCCAACACTCAACATTCTCCCCCTTTTTGATGATGACAAACAAACATAAACAAAGAGATAAATAATTGTGCGTAATGAACACTTACTCCCCCTACATAGATGCCAATCAAGTTAGTCAACAAATATTAGGGCATCTACATATCAATTGAAGCAAATGAGTAAGATATGCATGAATATAAATTTCATGAAATCTAGGAATTAAAATCCATATTCATTGTAATCTTACTCCCTCTGAATTTAAGGCAACTTCAATCTTTGATTCAAGGTGTGAGAACATACTTAGCACATACATTATGAATCTTGTATGTTTATTTCTCTCCCCCTATGGCATTATCCAAAAAGGTGGGAGCAAATAACAACAATAATAGTGCTAAATACGAACTAACAGCAATCAAGGAGTTATAAAGATATATCGAATCAAAACTCATAAAATCACATCATATACACATGCGAGTAATGGAATTGAAGTCCAATATCAACATTTTAGATATACACAACCAAAATAGTTTCAAAAATGGTTTCACAAATGCATCAAATCAGAGATAACATGGAAAATCGAATATCAAATTCATATATTGTCTCAAAAACACATCAGAGAGAGTATATCATACTTGGAGATGACATAATATACATCACACAGATAAGATAAACATTATAGCATAGTGTGACACAAGATAAAACATCAACATCATATATATATATATATATATATATATATATATATATATATATATATATATATATATATATATATATATTCTATAAAGGATGAAGATTTTGAATCTTATCCTACTAGGACAAAGCTTTGTCCTACGTGGCAAGTTTGTCCTAGGTGGCAATGCCAATTTTGGGGGACTTAAATTTTGGGGGAAAATTTAAATTTGGGGGAAAACTTGAAATTTTGTTGGAAAACATGAAATTTGGGGGAACTTGAAATTTGTTGGGGGGAAAACTCAGCCATTAAAAAAACCGTGCCCTATGGGCATGGGTAATGACTAGTATTCTATAAAAGAGAGCATTTTTTGAATCTTATCCTATGTGGCAAGGTTTTTCCTATGTGGACAAAGAATTGCTGACTGGGACAAACTACAGCAGCTGACTAGGATAAGTTTAAAAGGAAAATTTGTGGGAAAACATTTGAAAATTGAAATTTTGATTGAAATTTTGAAATTTTGAAATTTTGAAAACAAGACTTTTGGGGCCCAAAAACCACTGCCCCCAAAAACCCCACACACTCTCTCTCGCATCCCCCTGCCCCCAAAACCCACTGCTTGCCCGCACGAAAAGGGGAAGTATGAGGAAGTATGACTTTTGGGGCCTAATCCTAAGCTCTCACAGACTCTCCCTCTTTATCTCTCGGCCCCTACCCCTAAAAACCCATTGCCTGACCGCAAGAATAGGATTAGGCCCAAGTTGGGGAGCTTCAGCA
This sequence comes from Scilla litardierei, assembly GCA_030789695.1. NCBI lineage: Eukaryota > Viridiplantae > Streptophyta > Magnoliopsida > Asparagales > Asparagaceae > Scilla > Scilla litardierei. Next base: position 82,597,820 of record CM061140.1, on the reverse strand, counting down.
GAGTTCTGTAGTTCGGGGAGCCGCTGCCGTCATGGAATCTTGCCTCGATTTGTAAGATCTCGCCCTCAAAAATTGCATGTTTTGTTGACTTTTTGGTAAAATTTTTGGGGGGTTTTGTATGTGCAAGATCCGGTCTCCCTGCTGCAACGAGATCTTCATATGCTGGCCAGAATCCGAGCTCGAGGAAACCCTACCCATATGGAAGTTACGAAGGATTGGACCTGAAACGAAGCATGTGAGCTTCAACAGAGATCTATAGTTTTGGGAGCTGCAACCGTCATGGAATCTTGCCTCGATTTGTAAGATCCCTCTCTCAAAAATTACAGCTTTTGGTGACTTTTGGTGACTTTTGGTAAAATTTTGGGGGTTTTTGTAGGTGCAAGAGCCGAGCTCCCTGCTGCAACGAGATTTCAGACGATGGACTTGCCACTACGAATGAACTGTTATTTGTTTTGTTTTATTATCATCTGCACATAGTTAAACTTCATTAAAATTCCCATCTTCACAGTTTGATTTATTGGTATTGTTCCCAGAACATAGTTCGATATATAAATGTTAATTTTGTAGAGTTTGATATAGCTGGCGATGATAATAACTATGTGCGGGTTTATGTGGATTACGAAGGCCATGGCGATGATAATAACTATAGTTGGCAATGATAAATGTTTTATTATCATCTGCATATTACGGAGGCCATGGTGTAATATTTTGCAATTTATTATAACACCTTTTGGTTCGTTTATGTGGATAATTTGATGAATTTTATTTCAGTTGTAGGGTTTTTGCATGTGAACTGTGGAGATGAACAAGGGGCGCCCCCCTGAGCCCTTGGATTTCTTCATTTAGACAGTTGAGGTAGGTAATCGATTAGTGTTTGCTGGTTTAATTAAGATTTCCATTATGGTGAGAGTTGTGTTTTTGCTATTTTGCATCTTTATTTCGGTTTGCTTTGTTGATTTAATTATCGGTAATTTTATTGTATAAATTGGCATATGAAGTTTATTTGTAAATCTTATTGCTTGATGATCTATATTACATTTGAGAGTAGTTTTTGAATTTTGTCCCAGTAGGACAAGCTGACTAGGATATAGGGTTGATGACTAGGACAAAAGCTTGACAAAATCTAAAGGCTGACTAGGACAAAAAATGAATGGTTGAGATTAAATCTTAGTGAAACAATTGGGGGAAAATTTTGTATTTTGGGGGGAAAATGATTTGTTTAGAAAACTTAAATTTTTGAAAACTCAAAACTGGGCGGGGGGGAGCCATCAGCTCTGTCCTTTTCATTTCATTCAAAACTTGGAGGGGAAACTAAAATCTCAAAATTGTAAACAGAACTGCATCTCCCCCTCCCTCCCCTTCTCTCCCCCTCCCCCAAAAACCCACGGACTGGCATCTCTCTCTCGCTCCTTTCCCCAAAACCCCACGGGCTGGCCGACAACAACAGTAGGGTAGTCAATGTATTGTTTTCCCTAAGGTATAGTTTGGGCTTGCATTTTTGACAACATTAATACTGCTCTCTCTCATTTTGTTTACATTTGGGTTGGCATCTCTCTTGCTCCCTACCCCAAAACCCCACGGACTGGCATCTTTGTTGTGCTCCCTCCCACAAAAACCCATGGTCTGGCCGGCAACAACAACAAGGTATTGTTTCACCTAAGGTGTCGTTTTTGGCTTTGTCGGTAGCTTGCATATTTACAACAATAACAATAGCTTTACAACAACAACGGCAGGGCAATCAGGGAACAACAACAGCAACAGGCAGTCCGGCAACACCACACAGGCTGGTTTGCATTTTTACAATAGCGTTCTGGATTAATGTGTTAGCATTGTCCCTTATTTTGCAAGAACGGGTACAATATAAACTCTGTAATTCAATATATATGAGATTATTCATAAATTGAAATGGTTATCTTTTATTTGATCTTGGTGTTTGGTTTCCAATAGATCAAGTGTTTATTCAATCTATGATCTTTGTTCTTATGCACATCAAGTGTTTGTTGTAATGCCAAGGTTAATATGAAGCTTATTCTTATACAAACTCTTCAGTTTTTGAGAATTTGGGCAATATTTATTTATTTATTTATATTTTACGTTTTTATAGCTGAAGTGATCTTGCAAACTTGTGTGGGGGTATTTTAGGGGGTGGTTGATCTTCTAGAATTGGATAGTCCCTTTGTCAGGATTAGCATGAAAGGTCAGTTATGGTTGATCGCAATAGTCCCTTTGTCAGGATTAGCATGAAAGGTCAGTTATGGTTGATCTTGCGATCATCGGTTCTTGCCCGGATCAGTTTGTAACTTGCTTAATGGATAGATGCATTTATTTTTGTCCCCAGGAGGATCATAGGAATGAAATATTTTTATTTTTTTGCTGATGTTTGCTATTTTTGGTAGGGCATAGAGTTATAAGGGGGATCGCTGGATTTAGAAATGGATTAATGTCTCAGATATCTGAGATTGAGAATGAATCAATCGTTGGCAGCGGCTACAACCCAATGGAATCATGGGAAGAATCTCACATATTATCAGCCAACAACTTCTCATCTTCAGTCTCAAAAGGCCCAGAGGTAACAAACAGAGCATCAGGTACCGGATTAGAACTAGCTCATGTATAGTGTATTTTTTTGGATGAACAGCTGTCAGATGGGTTTCATTTCTATTATTGGGTATGAAAACAGAACGGAGAGGTGAGAGGTAGGCTGAGCCATCAGTTCAGCTTACCGAAGAACTCGACGTCAGAGATGGCCGCCCTCGAGAAGTTTTTGCAGTTTCAGGATTCGGTGCCTTGCAGGATCCGAGCGAAGCGAGGGTGTGCTACTCACCCGAGGAGTATTGCTGAAAGGGTAAACACCTTTTTTAATCTGAGTTTCAAAATATTTGGTTTCAAATTTCAAGAAGAGATCTATTTAGCCTGGGGGTTTCAAGAAGAGAAATGTATTGCATTCCTATAAATCCATAGTTCTATTGCTTACATGTTACATGAATTCAATTGCATTAATGTTACAGGTTACATGTTATTGGAATTAGATGTTATAGGTTCTTGCTATAAAATGCATGGCTTACATATGTGGATTTATGGAATGCAATAGAATTCATGTAAGTCTTGCTTAATTTTTTCAGTCATTTGCATGTTGGATGTTTTGATTATATACTGAAGATTGTAATGACAGTTTTGGTTATTTTGATACCGGACAAAAGGTACTTTGTGAAGGTCCTTGCTGAATGGGTTTGAAGTTTGAACTATATGGCAACACATGTCTAAATACACATAACATGTTATATTCAGCTGAAAGTAATTTATTTTACCTAGCATTTCTATCAATTCATGCCATGTATTCTTTACATGCCGGAAATTCAAGTTGATCATATTTGTAGGTTTCGTTAGATTTTGGCAGTTTAATTCAATACTTTTACGTGTAGCCATGTGATTGACACTATACATATTGGAGCTTCAGTTCCTTGGCCAACATTGACAGATGTTATAAATTTGCATAAATTCTATCTTACACCAATTGAATCCTTTTATTATATGACATATAATATATGGAAGTTTTTGAGAATGCTTAGTCTTACATTGAGCTTCTTCATACATCATCGATTCTGCCCTTTATCAGAATGCAATATTCAGCATCTAATTTGTTCCTTTCCTCTTTGAAATCATTCATTCTTCTCATAGCCATCAGAACTTAATATAGACTACGACATAGAAGCTGTTTACGATTGTCTAACGAAAGACTATGGTACAAGACAAGAGGATCTGATATTATATGGTCAATCTGTTGGTAGTGGACCGACGCTCCACTTGGCTACCCTCTTACAGAAAGTCAGAGGCGTCGTCCTTCATGGTGCTATTCTCTCAGGCATACGAGTGTTGTATCATGTGAAGATGACATTTTGGTTTGATTTGTACAAAGTAAGTTTTGTTTCATTGTTTGCACCTAAAAACTTTTATTATACTTTCTGTAGGGATGTCTAGGTCTAAATTTTGCATCGCATTGATTTTCTTTCATAACTATGTTAGTATATCTCAAATCGTGATTGAGCAAGTCTGGTGATTTATATGCAGAACATCGATAAAATACGGCAAGTCAACTCTTTCATGTGCTTATAATACATGTAAGTATATATTTGAGCTGTCTATGGTTATTTTGGCATGCAAATAAGCACAACGCATCTTTAGATTCTATGCCTTTTTCCCTTTTATGCTTCTGGAAATGTTAATTTGGTTGTTTAATACCACATCTGCAAGTGATCTGGGCTGAAGTCTAGCACTCAATATGTTGATAGTATGTGCTTTTATAAGCAAGCCATATATTCAAGTGGAAGAAACCAAAAGAGACAGAGCATGCCATATATACTATATGATGTTCATTACCTGGTCTTATAAATATGACTGTGTTTATCAAGCTTACCACGATTAAGACCCCTCTTTTGATACATGTCCCAAATTGAATTATAAAAACCACAAAGAGCCATAGTATCTGCACTACATGTCCTAAAGTGCTCATTGTATTCTCCAGGGATAAGAAAAGAAAAACATGTTCAGTCTGCATAAACTCTCAGTTTCCCCCCTTTTGATACAATTTTCCTATAAATAATTTTTTTACATTAATTGAATCTTTATATTTTTTTCCTATTAATTACAGGAGAAAACTCTGTTTATGTCAAAGGCGGAAAAGTTGAAAGCCAAATATAAGAAGAAGATGACTGCTTACAATAAAGCAAGAAGATATACATACATGACAAGTCACTCTCTCTAAAATACTTCACGAATGAATCATTATTGTGGTAGTTCCTTTGTTAATTAAATATTTTGGGTAATGATGATGATCCTTTGTTAATTAAATAGCAAAATTGTGATTCATATAGCCCTTCATTTATTAAATATTTTGGGTTATGATGATGCTTCATTTGTTACTTAAATATCAAAATTGTGATTCATATAACTCTTCAGCCTTTCACGGTGAGAAGCTCTTATCATCTTTATCATCTGTCTTTCATTTTATTTATTGTACACTTTTATTGATACTTAAATCTTTTCTGAAATAGGCTGCATTGGTAAAGTTCACAGAGAACATCATATCGATGATGAAAGCTGAAGAGTTATATGAATCACAATGGAGTCCCCTCAGTTGTCCTTGAAGTTGCATTTCTATGTAACGATGAGGAGCTTGGGAAGCTTCATGCTTTTGGATGTAATTAGTAGTTTTGGTGATGATGTCATAACTTAATGGGAAAAGGTTGGGTAAATGATTTTTGGGAGTTCAAATTTCTTAACTAATTTGATGATTTTTGTATGATCAAGACTTTCTGTTGATTTAAAGTCACATTTCTATGTAACAGCTGGATTGATGAAATTTAATCATTTCTGTATGAGATTGTATAATCAAGACAGTCTGTTCAGGGGAGAAACTATCCTTTGGGTTGAAATTTTGAAGAAAAAAGATGTATGTAATTAGTAAATATTCTTTGGTGTGATCTACTCAAGAAATTTGGGTGAAGATATCACTAACCAGGTTGGGTAAAATGATTTTGGGAGTTCAAATTTCTTGAGTAAATTGTTTATTTTTTGTTTCAATTTTGTTTTTGGTGGGACTTTTGAAATTATTTTGTGATGTTGTGGAGACTGATTCGACCATGAATGAAAGGGTCTGATAACAATTTTTTTTCGATTAAATTGAAAATTTTACCGATAAGTTATAACTCTCACCTTCTCTTTGTACTCTTTAAACATCTCGAAAGAGGAATCTCACCTATAATTTTCCACAAACTTTGTATCTCTAAAGTTTTGGCGGGGAACCGAATTTGGTGGGTTTGGCAATAAATTCCTTTTTCTTCGGAAACCTCTCTAACAAAAAATTTGGGAATAACTAAATCTGGAGGAAACTAAATTTACTAAAATATTTGTCTGAACTAAATTCTCTGCAAACACTAAATTTTGGGGTGAACTAAATAACTTTTAGTGGAATTACATAACAACGCGTGGAACTAAATTTTCATGGGGTAATATATTTTGGGATGAGTTAAATCTGGAGTGAACTAAATTTTAAGGGGAACTAAAATTTGTAGGGAAACAAAATTCTCTAGGGAAACCAAATTTTGGAGAAACTAAAATTGTTAGTGGAACTAAATAACTATTATTGCGCTTTAATTATTACTATTCGTATAAAATTATGGGATCCAAGATTTTGAGTTATATATATTTTAAATGAACCATGCGCACCTAAGGCGTCCGTTAAATTTTTGTTCGTTTAAATTTTGGATGTGAAAATAATTTTTGGGGAGAACAAAGATTTTGAGAGGATATTTTAAATGAACCGTGGCCGAGGGCACGTGTCGGTGTCGAAGGCGCCCGTCCCGAAGTTAAATTTTTTTCCGTTTAAATTTTGGAGGGGAAATAATATTTTGGGGAGAACAGCGATTTTTCCGAAGCCACACATGCCGCTACATATTTTTACGCTAATTCGTTGTTCCGCGCAATTTAGGCTATAGAAATAATTTTGTGGGAACAAAGATTTCGTGGAGGAAAATCTTAAACGAACCGTGCCCGCGAGCACGGGTTATGACTAGTATATATATATATAAGATGAGTACATCAACGGATGGACATCTACTTGTCCATCACAAAATACATCATGAACAAAGACAAAAATACATCGTCATGACAACAGCATAGTACATCACCATACATATATAAAGTCAATATCAACAACATCCCGACTCAATCACAAAAGACCACTCAAAATACTAAACCAAAAATAATCTAGGACTGAGTGTCGTCAGGTGCTGTAGAGGAAAAAGGCTCTGGCACAGCAGGGGTAACCTCTGGAAGAGGGTCAACATCAGCAGCAGCATCATCAACAAGAGCATCAGCAACAGCAACACCAGCATCAGCAATAGCATCAGAGACGATGGACTGAGGAGGCTCATGATGCTGAGGAGGGACAAATCGTCGTAGATGCTCAGGGAAGGGTATTCCCTGATGCTGGAAGGATATGGAGAGCAACTCATAAGTACCAGACATCATCTGACGAAGAGAGTCAGATGCTGGAGGAGCAGAGGAGGATGGCAGGTCAGCTGAAGGAAGAGTAGAGGAGGATGGAGCTGAAACTGATTTCCTCTTCTTCGATGCAGACTGCAAGGCCGAAGAGGACTTTGCCTTGGCAGCAGCATCTAGGAGAGGAGCAAACGGCATGAGCTCAAAAGGAGACAAATCAATGCCAAAATGACGAAAAACACGAGTAAGGAGTCCACCATATGGAATGTGAGACGAGGAGGACGTGAACTCGACCTTGTCCATCCTATCAAGGAGGACACCGGCCCAGTTCACGGGCATGCCAGAGAAAATAGCATACATACACTTCAGAATCTCCTGAGATGGCTGGTCGGATGATCCATACTTCGGCAGGACGTTGGACTTCACCACTAGGTGAACAGCCCAACCCCGAGCCGAGAACATGGATGACCTAATCCCAGAATCTAGGGCTGAAGGTATCTCTCGAAAACATATCCCAGAGGACAGACTGGTCAAGATCGGCAATATCAGAGATGCAGATATCAGATGGAAGGGAACCAACAGAGGGAATCCTAAGAATAGTCCCTAGGAGAGTGGGACCAATCTGGATGTGGGTTCCCTGAACGACGGTATCAAGGGTGCTGGTAGTCGAATACTCACCGCGAACGTGGTTAGCATAGAAGAGCTTCACCAGAAATGGGTAGGCTCTAGGGGACTCGCTCTGAGAGAATTGAAAAAGATCAGCTAGGTGAGTAGCAGATAAGATGTCAAAGAGCCTTTCAGCAGTGAAGGTGGGGAAAGCAATATACCGCTCCCTAAGTAGCTTGATCCCAAGAAGAGAGTGATATTTTGCTAAGCAAAGATCATCTCGGCAAACGGGAACTAGGGGATCAGTAGGGGCACAATAGGAGATTCTTCTGCAGAACTCGAAGCAGATGGAGAGTGATGAGGGGACTCAGCAGCGCGCTCACTGATGTGAAGACCAGTGGGCTTGCACTGACGGGTGATCAGGGGTCGAGCTTCGGAAGAAGCTGAAGGAGAATATCCCTGCGAAGAAGAATGCATGGGAGACTCGGCATGCTTGGTTTGGGCTTTGTAGGGTTTCTTCTTCTTGGCTATAGGTTTCTTGGGTGCCCTAGGTCGTTTAGGATCAACGATTTTCTCTTTTCCCTTGGTTTTGGGTGCCATGGAATCAAGAGAGAGAGAAACGATAGTCGAAAAAAAAACGAAAGACACAAATCGAACGATAGACTTGAGAGATAGAGTCAAACCAAGTGGAGAAGGTGCGAAGACTCAACAACGAAGCAATCGAAGAGCGGGAAGGCGGAGATCGACGGCAATGGCTGAGAATAGAGCAGGAAGTCGAAGTGAATCAATCGGAGGAGAGAGAAGATCGTGGCTTGAAATGTAACGTCTCGCTCAATATAAAAGTTGGGGAATTACTCTGGGCCATTGGATCAATGAATCGACGGCTCAGATCAAAGCACATGAACCGTCTCGACAGCAGACAGTCGACTGATGAACAGAAGTCAGTCGACTGGATGAAGTGATAAAAATAAAGCTCAGAAAGAGGGGCAGTCGACTGGCAAGTAACATGCAGTCGCCTGTCCGTTAGACAGTCGACTATAAGGTACGCATCAGTCGACTGGCCGAGAAATAAAACAGTTCATCAAAAAGACAGAGAGCTCTAAAGAAAAGTTGACAGAGAGTACAGTCGCCTGATGACTAAAACTCAATCGCCTGTTAAAATAACAGTCGACTGTAAAACAGTCATCAGTCGGCTGTGCGACTGAGGAGATAGAGTAGGGCAGTCAACTGTCGAAGGAAAGACAATCGTCTGTCCTGGTCCAAAAATGCACAGTGAGATAGAATTTCAGAGAATACGAACACTCACCCTAGGACCTATACTCTAATCAGAAATACATCGTAAAAACAATGTAAAAACAATAAATCCATTGAAACACAAATCACTACAATCAACTCAAAACTCATGAAATCAAATAATTCGCAATTGCCTTTCTTAAACACATATATATAATGAAGCACATGAAGATAGGCAACAAAATGATATGAGCTCAAAAAGTGTTATAACATGAATGTCTGGCTTCTAGATTTCAGATTCACCCATAATTCCTATTTCTCCACGCAACCTCACAAATGAATCTTCTTTAAGAGGTTTAGTGAAGATATCAACAATTTGTTTTTGGGTTTCAATGTACTCTAAGATGATGTCCTTCTTAGCTACATGATCATTTATAAAATGGTGTCTCGCGTCTATGTGTTTGGTACGGGAGTGGTGTATCGGGTTCCTGGAAAGACAAATAGCACTTTGATTATCAACCATGATAGGGCAAGTATCACAATTGACACCATAGTCACTAAGTGTGTGTCTCATCTAAAGAACTTGTGCGCATGCAAGACCCGCGGCAATATATTCCGCTTCAGTCGTGGACAATGACACCAAATTCTGTTTCTTAGAAAACCAAGAAACTAAGGAATTTCCTAAGAAATGGCAAGTGCTACTAGTACTTTTCCTGTCGGACTTGCATCCGGTAAAGTCGGCATCACTATATGAGATTAACTCATATGTGCTAGACTTAGGGTAAAATAACCCATAATCTAGAGACTGATTGAGATAACGAAATATTCGTTTAACGACAATCAAGTGTGACTCCTTAGGTCTAGCTTGATATCTAGCACAAAGACATACGAAAAACATTATATCGGGCCTACTAGCGGTCAAGTAAAGTAAGCTACCGATCATACCTCGATATAGACAAACGTCTACATCTTTTCCGCTTTCATCCTTGTGTAGATGAGTAGTAGTACTCATGGGAGTCCTTTTGCTCGAAGACGATTCCATCCCGAATCGCTTAATAAGCTCCCCTGTGTACTTTGTCTGATGTATGAATGTGCCATTCTCCATTTGTCGAATTTGCAATCCAAGGAAGTAGGTGAGCTCTCCCATGTGGCTCATCTCAAACTCATCCTTCATAGACTTGGAAAATTCTTGACAAAGATTGAAGTTAGTAGAACCGAAACTAATATCGTTTACATAAACTTGAATCAAAAGAATGTCATTTTCATAATCTTTAATGAAGAGTGTAGAATCAACTTCTCCCATTTTAAAACCAAAAATCAAAAGAAATGTCTTAAGTCGATCATACCAAGCTTTAGGAGCTTGTCTCAACCCATACAACGCTTTCTTAAGTTTGAAAACATGGTTTGGAAATTTTTCATGAATAAAACCGGGAGTTTGAGAAACATAAACTTCTTCATTAACAAACCCATTTAAAAATGCTCTTTTAACATCCATTTGAAATAGTTTAAAATTCTTATGGGATGCAAAAGATAAAAGCAACCTAATAGCTTCTAATCTAGCTACGGGGGCAAAAGATTCTTCGAAATCAATACCTTCCTCTTGCCGGTAGCCTTGAGCTACTAACCTTGCTTTGTTTCTTGTGAGTACCTCGTTTTCATCCGTCTTGTTCTTGAAGATCCATTTAGTCCCAATGACTTGGTGACCACTTGGAAGAGGTACGAGTTCCCAAACTTCGTTTCTCTCGAATTGCATTAGTTCTTCTTCCATTGCCACTATCCAAGAGCTATCCTCACAAGCTTCTTGAATGTTCTTTGGCTCAATGGTAGAGACAAATGCGCAATGAGAGAATTCTTCAATTCTCGACCTCGTTCGAACACCCACACCAATATCACCAATAATTTGGTTATGGGGATGGTTACGAACAGTAGGATAATCTTTGGGTAAACATGTATCACTAGGAACAACTTCAACAATTTCGTTAGAAGTGTTAGTCTCAACAATGGAATCATTAATCTTAACATTATTAAGAGAATCACAAAGAATATCTACACTATCATCATCAACATGAAGAAAATCAAAATCTTCATAGAAAGATATGTGAAGTGATTCCTCAATCGTTGAAGAAGTTTTGTTGTATATCCGGTAGGCTTTGTTACGTGTGGAATATCCAACAAAAATTCCTTCATCGGATCTTGGCTCAAATTTGTCTAAGTTACCAAATGTGTTCTTTATAAAACATTTTGAACCAAAAACACGAAAATACTTTACTTGAGGCTTTTTGTTATAAAACAACTAAAAACAAGTTTTGTTCACACTGGGTCTCACTAGGATCTTATTGAGCACATAACATGCCGTGTGTACCGCTTCTGCCCAAAATTGTAGTCCTAAATGACTATCATGGAGCATAGTGCGAGCACACTCAATAAGAGTCCTATTTTTTCTCTCTACAACACCATTTTGTGGTGGTGCGTGAGGAAAGGAAAAGTTATGAGTTATCCAGGTGTCATCACAAAACTTAGTAAAAGACTCATTCTCAAATTCTCCTCTATGATCACTACGAATAGTGATAATGGTGGATCCTAAAAGATTCTGAATCTTCTTTGCAAATTTGGTAAACTCTTCATGAGTTTCATTCTTATTAGTTAAGAATGAAACCCAAGTAAATCTTGAAAAGTCGTCGACGACAACTAATCCATAATGAGCATTACCTAAAGAAGCGGTTCTAGTTGGCCCAAATAAATCTAAAGGAAGAAGTTCTAGGGGCCTCTTAGAAGTAATCCCTTCTTTAAGCTTAAATGAAGATTTACTTAGTTTACATCTTTGACACGAATTACAAAAGTTTTTCTTATTAAAAGCAATCTTAGGAAAACCTTTGACTAGATCATGCTTAGCTAACTTATATAAGTGCTTGAAGTGAACATGACCAAAACGGCGATGCCATTATAGTTATTCACTTGTGTTAGCAACTAAGCAATGTTCTACGGTTTTAGGCAAGATCAAATAATAAATATTTTTACGCCTAATACTGGAAAATAAAACATTTGAATCACAATTAACAATTGTACACAATCCTTCTCCAAAGTTAACCTTGTAACCTTTGTCACAAAGTTGACTAATGGAAATGAGATTGTGACATAAACCACTAACTAGAAATACATTAGTAATCAAGGGTTTTGAAGGATTACCGACAATACCTACTCCAATGATGGTTCCCTTTTGATTACCTCCAAAAGTGACCATTGCACCATCCTTGATGCTAATCACTTCGGAGAGCAATGATGGATCTCCCATCATATGTTTGGAGCAACCACTATCAAGAATCTATCCTTTCCCTATAGAGCTAATATGACATTTGTTGCTCTTCTTCTTTCTCTAGGGTACCTATATGATAAACCATAAGCTTATGGTACCCAATGTTTGTTGGGTCTAAGGAGATTAACCCTTTGGAAGCCAAGTCCAAGTGGACTTCCGCTTCCCAACATAATTCCTATTTCTAATCACATCATTAAAATAGGAATCAACATAAGCATTCCTATCATTTAGACTAGTGTTCTTAGGACCCCAAATAGTGTAAATCTTGGGAGTCCTTTTCCTAGTTGCATGCATATGTGTTGGATTTCTATGTGGTGCATGCTTCTTAGGAACATGATTTCTAGCATAAAGATGTGGTGGAGGATATGCATTGTACATTCTAGAATGATATGTATGCTTGGGAACATGCATGTTGTATGGAACAAATTGATTATGCATGACATGAGGAGGATGTGCATACATGTAGGAATGATGCGTATGAGCATACGGGTGTATAGGAGCATGTACATGAGAATTTCTCATATGTGGATTTGTACGTGTCCGTGGGTGTGGAGCAAAAAAAGTATCATGATTATCCACTTGTGAAGTAGGAGGTTTCCTACGTGGATGAGTGTTAGTGTACATGTAAGCATGACCTTGCTTTTGGTTTCCACCCTTAGTGGGGTTCTTACCAAGAGAAAGAGAAGGTGAAGTGGTGACGTTCTTGGTAGTATTGCTACCTATAGTGTCTTTGACACCATTTGTGGATGCACCAGAGGAAGGCCTCAAAAAATCTATAGTGACACCACTATAGAAAGTGCGTGCATTGGATGCATTCGCATTGACAAACTGAAGACCAACACGATGTGTGGCCGGAAATTGGTTTGCAAGCAAATCATCCAATTGTCCTTTTCCCTTATTGAATCTCACAATACGGGAGGACATGAGCTCATATTTCTCCTTTAAAGAAGAAATGTTGGTATCCAAGGTGGACACCCGTGCTTTGAGCTCGTGCACTTGAGTTTTAAGAGAATCATTCTCTAAACTCAATTGTGTGTGTCGTGTAACTAGATCACTATTATCCTTAGGATGTGTTTGATCTAGTTGAGATTTGAGGGAATTCACCTCATCTCTCAATGTGACATTTTGAGGAGCTAAGTTTGCTTTCTCAAGAGTTAAAGTATCAATAATGGTGTCATTGTTGATAATGCATGGAATGGATGACTTGCTAACATTTTATTTCTTTAAGCTAGTGTATCTAAGCATTAAAGATTGGTATTTAGCAAATAGTTCTTCATTAGCAATACGAAGTTCATCCATTGTTACCTCGGTGTCGTCCGTGTCGAAATCACTCTCATCGGAGAGTGGGTCTTCTAGGGCCATGAAACACATGTGGGTGCTCTCACCCTTTTCATCATCGGAATCACTCGATGATTCGTCACTTGAGTCGTCAAAATGTACCTACGAGTCCTTTCTTCTTGTCTCTCTTGTTCTTATCGGACTTGTGGTACTTCGGTGCCTTCCACTTCTCTTTGTTCTTTAGCATTGGGCAATCCCTCTTGATGTGCCCTGGCTTATTACATTTATAGCAAAGAGAGGAAGTAGCATTAGTAGACTCAAAACATTTGTTGGAGGGAAATTTACCTTTGCGGAAGAAGCGTTGGAACTTCTTCGCCATTTGGGCCATTTCACCCAAATCCATCTCGTTCTAGGATTCATCACTATCGGAGGATGATGAATTGGTGTTGAATGCCAAAGCTTTCTTCTTGGCCTCTGAAGGATTCATCATTGCCCGAATCTTTAATCGGTTCTCTTGCCTTACCTCATAAAACATGAGAGTCCCGATAAGATTCACCACGGTGTAGTTCTTCAAGTCATTGACCTCCTCGATGGCGATCGCTCTTCTTTCCCATTTGGAGGTCATTCCCATGATGATCTTCCTTACCTTATCAGGTTCGGAGTATACTTGGCCAAGTGCTTCCAATTCATTGATGATGTCGGTAAAACGTTCATACATCGAAGCAATGGTCTCATTATCCTGCATATGAAACAACTCGAAGTTTTGCACTGCACCATATAACTTTAAAAAGTTTTACCTTATTCGTTCCCTCGTGGGGTAACGATGAGATGGCTCTAAATTTGATATGCACTCTTACATATGCATGTCTTGTTGAAATCATTCGGGTCCAATGCACAAAGAAGAGCGTTCATTTCCTTAGCATTGTTGAGCTCGGCGGTTTTCTCGGAAGACGTCCATTTGTCAAAATCTACTTCGGTGGGCTCGACGTATTCCTTATGGAGGGCTCTCCAAAGCGAAGCACTCCTAAGGAATGTCTCCATCTTGCATTTCCAATAGCCAAAATTTGTACCATTGAAACGCGGAGGGCACACCGTAGATTGACCTTCAAAAAGTGTGGACGCTCCATCACGATCGTGATTGTTGTACGAAGGCGGAGGAGGAAATTTGTTGTTGCTGGATGACATAGATATAACCTTGCGCTCTGCTACCAATTGTAAGGACCCTGTCTATGGGCAAAACACTAGAAGGGGGGTTGAATAGTGTTTATGCAAATTTAAAAGGAATTTACACCAAATAAAATGCAATCCAACAAATATTGCGGAATAGAAAAACAACCCAAAATGAAACATACGCAAACGCAGAGATGTTTCAAGGGTTCGGATTACCAAAATCAACTCCCGACTTGTTCCCGGTAATTCTACGTCCCTACCACCCGGATACCACCGGATACTCAAGTTAGAACCCTAACTTGAGGTTTCCTTAAAACCCACCTGTAGCAACCATACAAGTGCAATCGAATACAATCGATGTCCTTGACTCCCACAACCAGGGAGCAAGCAAAAACCACTCTCACAACCGAGAGAAAATCTCAATATACGAAAATAATGAAATCTGAAAGCAACACTTACAATCACCTATGCCTTGAAGTAGAACTCGCAGGAGTGGTGTGTTGTGTGTTGGAGAACTCTCCTGGAAGAGAGGAGAAGCCCTTTCTCTTGACTGCACCAATTGCCTAGAGGATCACTCTTTGGTTCTAGGTTGGAGAGCAAGAGATCAAAGATTTGGAATTCTTAGGGCTTTGGATTTGAGAGCTTTAAACTTTAGAATCAAAAGCTTTGAAATGAAAACTTGGAAGAATTGGTAACCATTCAATGGAACAGTAGAAGCCCTATTTATAGGTTTCTCAAATCCACAAAACAGTTTAGGCAAAAACCTAATTGGAATCTGTGAGAAAAATCTCAACGGATAGAATCTGAACTCGCGACAGTCGACTGTTGAACAATCCATAGTCGACTGTTGCAAAGTAAGCAAGGGTAGGTGAGAATTCATAATGGTAACTTACCACGTGGACAGTCGACTGATGAAGCAAAGACAGTCGACTGTTAAACCAACAGGCGACTGTAATTTCTTCTACAGGCGATTGGCCGAAAGAGTAGTTAGTTAGGATAATACTGGAAATCTCACAAGTAACAGGACAAACGACTGAAGTAAGGAACACAGTCGACTGTTAATTAGAACAGGCGACTGTAAATCCTTATACAGACGACTGTCAAATAGCCTGAGAAATTCCAGAGAGCTGAGTCAATTAAATGACTCACAGACAGACGACTGTTGTAGCATAAACAGTCGACTGATCCAAGAGACAGTCGACTGTATATACAACATTAGTCGACTGGCCGTAAAAGTTAGATCAAACAGAGTTTGGGCAAAGGATAGACTGGCAACTGATTTACAAAACACAATCGACTGTCACTTGGCCAGGCGCCTGTGAATCGTTCATCAATTGCCTGTGCGGAATAATCAGAGAAGACCCAAAACTATATTGTAAAAGTTTATGCATAACATGCGACTGTAGAACAAAACACAGGCGACTGTTTTTGAGACAGGCGACTGTAAACTATTAAGCAGTCGACTGTTATAAACAATCCTTGTACAATCAATAAACAAATGAATTGGGGTCAAATGACAATTGATCTAATGATGTCCTACGACCGAATGAAGATTTGTGTGAGTGCTCCATCAATGTTCTACTTCTAAGCTACATACTAAAAGAGATAAAAGAAAATTACATTTGACGAATAATCTCTTCTTTCCATCGTATGAGCTTGAAGTCTTCACGGAGCTTCAATCATCATTTACTATCATCCAATCCATATAATTTGCCTTCAATGAACTTTGTGAGTCATCCATTGCAAGTAGATCTTCATAAATAGCTTAGGCATTGGATTAACTGCAAAATAGGGGATTAGTCACAAGTATTTATGTTTGCTCATCATTAACACCAAGTAGGGAGAAGTCCAATACTCAACATGATAGACATTGAAATAAGTATATAGAGATGAGAGATCATTACCAAAGTGCTGAAGACGAACAAACAATCGCAGAGAATTAAGATCAAGAGATTCCAAGCAAATTGCAATAATAAAAAATCAACTATGTATTCAAAACAATGGTGACGGCTCAAAAACTCTCTAAGAAAAGTAAGAACTAGAAAATAATAATATCTGAATAGCCTCCCTAAAAATTGGGTAAAAAGAGTGCTTAAAATATAATGCGGATGGACCCCCATAAAAATCTTAAAAAAGGGCTTCTTGGGCCCATAATTATTTGGATTGCGGTGCCCTACTCGGTCGAGTGATGATATGGTCAGCCGCTTCCTCTTGGCATGGTCTGGATTCAGATACGCGCTACTCGGTCGAGTAGTTGCATTACTTGTCGAGTCACTGGTCTACTCAATCGAGCTACTGTAAGTTGGAGATGCCTTCAAAATCAGCGTTCCGTTTGGGCTCAGCTTGACCGAGCGGCTATATTGCTCGGTCGAGTCGCTTATGCGCTCTCCATATTCGATAGGAGTTGGACTAAGAAGTAGCTGACCGAGTAGCATTCCTACTCGGTCGATTGATGCATGCACTTCATAGCTGGGAGCTCTTGACGTCAATCTGTATGGCAGCTCGGTCTGGGAAAAATCAGCATGTCAACTCCTTTGAGCTCTCTTCTCTATTCTCTTCTTCTCCTCTCTTCTCCTCATCAAATCTTCTTCTCCACATCGTCGAATACCTATTGAACCTCGCCATAGATGCTTGGGATATCTCGAATGTGTACATATGCTATAGTTGCTCCAAATCGCTCCAAAGTTCCTAAAAATCCACAATTCTATACGAAAATCGAATATATCGTGACAAGCGTGATAATATATATAAGTCAACTTAGGATGGAAAAAATTCTATGAAAACATGCGATAAACCATGGAAATGGACACATCACTATCACCTTACTCAACACTTTGAAGAAAGGTAGTGACCTCTCAGCAGATTTGGAAAGGAATCGACGCGGAGCAGATACTCTGACATTCAGCATCTGAAGCTCTTTAATGGTAGAGGGCTCCTTCATTGCTACGACTGTTGCAATTCTATCAGGATGCTTCGATACCTCGACTTGTTAGCATGAATCCGAGGAACTTTCCGGAACAAACCACAAATGTATATTTTGAGGGGTTTAAGCAATGATTGTAGTGAAAAATCTGTGCAAATGTCTCTTGGAGATCGACGATGAGATCCGCCGGCTTTTTCGACTTGACCAGCATATCATCAACATAGACCTCCAAGTTTTACCCAATTTGAGCCTTAAAGACCTTGTTCATCATACACGAATACGTCGCTCCTGCATTTTTTAAACCAAATGGCATTTTTATAACAAAAAAATATCTCGATCCCTGATGAAGGAAGTCTTTTCTTCGTCATCTGGCGCCATTTGGATTTTATTATAGCCGAGAAAGCATCCATGAAGCTTAAGAGTTCATAGCACGAGGTACTATCGACAAGATGGTCGATCCGGGGTGGGGGGTAACTGTTATTCGGATAGGCTTTATTGAGGTTGGAAGTCGACACACATCCTTCATTTGTCGTTAGCCATCTTCACCATCACGACATTGGAGAGCCACTCGAGATATTGGACTTCCGAAATAAACCCTGCTGCTAGAAGTCGATCTACTTCTTCGATTGCAGCTTTCATCTTGTCGCCTCCCATGTTTCTATTTTTCTGCTTTATAGGCTTGGAAGTCGAGTCGACTTCCAGTTTGTGGGATATTACCCGAGGGTTAATGCCTGGCATAACCTCAGGAGACCAGACAAAAACTTCGGCATTCTATCTTAGGGGTGTAATTAATTGTCTCCTTAGGTCGAAAGGGAGCATCGACCCAATGGAAACAATATTTCCTTCCCCTTCGAAGATTTGGATGTTTTTCGTCTCTTCGACTGCTACGGTTCGTCACTCCTCATGTTTACCCTCGTTGCTGAGACCATCTGAGTCTGTTTGCTCCATCCTTCTTAAGGCGGTGTATAGAAGGTAACATGATCGAGCTTGTTTCTGATTTCCTTTAGCCTTTCCAACTCCCTCAGTAGTCTGGAATTTGATCATCTGGTGGAACATTGGGACCAACCGCCTCCACTACATTGAGCAGTAGTCTGTCGATGATTCCGTTGTATGCTGAGTTGGTATTTACCACGATAAAGTTGGTCAAACGGGTGACCTGTCGTGGGTAAGTTTCAAGGGTCACTGGTAGCATGATGATGCCCACCACCGGTGTGGAATGTTCGATGAAACCTATGAGATGTCCCAGACAATCTCTTAACTCTGACGAAGCCAGTTTCATCTTCTCCAATGTGGTGAAGAAAAGCACATTACACGAATGGCTGGTGTCGATGAGTAATCTCTTCACCACCATCGCATCAATGGTGGCACTGATGACAACATTGTTGTTCAACGGCATCATCATATGGCAGCTCCACTCCCTCCAAATCTTCTTCTTAAAAATATATTGGGGGTGTAGAATCTCTCGGGTGCTTCTTTCCCATCGAGATAGTCATCAGCCTCCCAACGTAAGAACTTTGGAGTGAGGAGGATAACTCCAGTGTGGTAGATCTCCCATTATCATGTCGATGACATTGATGCCTGGAGATGGCATGGTGTTTTCACCAAGTGTAGTTGGGTGAGTCGACATAGTCAAAGTAGTTGGATGACAGGGATGTCGACTCAGGTTTTCCACAGACGGCTCCAACTGTTAATGCCAAAATTGGCGTCAATAATATTTGGGCTAACGTAGACTCCCTTACTGAGATGGATCCTCATCAGCGGTGGAAGTGGGACCCTCGGTTGGTAGAACCAGGGTCTTTGGTGGTTGAGATGCAGGTGCAACAGGGAAGCTCGTTCGACCTAATGGCTGGATGCAACAGTCGTTCGACCCTCTGGAGGAGTCGATCCTCAAACAACTGTCACCGGGAGTTATCGTTCGACCCTCATATTGGGCCGTGTCTGGATCTTCCTGCACAACAAAGGAACGTCAAGGGGGTCGGATCTGGGTTCCGACCCAAATCCCCTCCGATGCTTAAGTTAGAACGGAAACTTTAGGGAAGGCTTGGGGCTGTTGACATCGACCCACATAGGTTCGCCTCGAGTCAATCAGTGCAAGCTATTTGGAGGAAGGAATATAAAAGTGGAAGAATAGTTCAGAGTATTAGGTCCCTTTTACCTTGGGAATCTGAACCCTTATTACGTTTTCTTTTCGTCTATTTATAGTTAAGGGCGTCTGTCAATAGTGCATAACGACTCTTCTTTGATTGTGGCAAGATCTTCTCCGGGATCCTTGATAATGGCCGCACATTTACTCGGTCTCCATTAACCACTCACATGTAACCAGCGAGGCATAAACAGTCTGATGAGCCGTCGCATTGACCGAGTAATAACTTCCTTTCGCTGGCGGGTTCTTGGGTTCCTGGGCCGAGGTTTAAGTCTTTAACTGGGCATGATTACCTTGCTCTTGCTTCGTGGGCCGTACCCATGTATCAACAGTTATGATTAAACGATTTTCGTTTTGGAAGTATATGCTTCATTGAAGATTGATGAATGATTGATGACTATGTAGTATATTGGATTTGATGAGCTTAATATGTTTATGTTTCATATGTTATGACATTTTGTCATAATTTTGGTTATATTAAAATATTTTGAACCCTTTTATATAAATTTTAGTCATAGAAATCATTTGCATATAATGCTCTATCATATTTATATATGCATGTTCAATAGTTGGATATGTGATGATAGCCGACTACTTTTGCAAAATTGTCGACTACCACTGTATTTCTCTCAAAATGTTTTATTTGAGAATTTTTCTCTTTAACACGTGGTATCCCTTGTTTTGTGCTTATTGGTGAACCTATGTCACATTGCTTTGACATCACTTTTGTTAAGACGTATGAGCACATTTTAGACTTATAGACTTGTGATATCTGTATGTTCACACGGATGACATTTAAATATTCATATGAGAATAAATGATACTCATGATGAAAGTTTTAATTTTGATATTATGCTTTGGAATGAATGCTTCATATTGAATATATTTTTGATGTTATTCATCATTCCATGATTGATATGTTTCATGTTTTAAAAAACACTAAATATGCTTCATGTGTATCTTATATTAAATTCCACACTAAATTTGCTTCATGTTGTATCTTATATTAAACTCCATATTTCTATGCAAATGAAATCATAGTTTGGCAATTTATTTGGAACATTTGCTCTAAATTGGATATGCATAGTTAGAATCTTGTTTTGAGACATTATGAATATGCATCTATAAATATTATGAGATATTGCTTATTGAGGATATGCATCACATGTATATGCATGGAGAAAATGCATATGCTTTTTGGATTTATGCTGTTAGTGTCTCCATCCATGTTATGCTTGTGTCACAGCATATTTGATGACACATTCTTATGACATAATTTCTTTTGCATAACATTTGAATATCATTCATTATGCTTATATGTGACACACTCAGTGTTGCTTATGTGCTTACCCTTGCTTTTATGATATGTCAAAAGGGGGAGAAAATGGTAAGTGAGTGTCATAATGGTGATATGAATAAGAATGTTAGTAGTATGATTAACATCACCATATATACACAATTGTTGAATTCACACTCACATTGGCACCTTGATTAAAATTATGATAAATATGCTTCATATGTTGCTTATCTCTAACTAGACTAATGCAAGGGGAGTAACTTCTCCATAGAAATCATGCACTTGTGTAGGGGGAGTAAGTATCTCATTTTTGTAATTTCATAATTTTTATCAAATTGTTTCCCATCATCAAATAGGAGGAGAATGTTGGTTATTGCAACACATGATTAAGCAAACAATTAGTGTGACTAATTATGTTTTGTGAGATTTGTTGTGAGTATAGGTACAAAGTCAACAATGGTCAACTCAAGCTCAAAGAAATGTTGAAATGAATTATGAAGCTTGAAGATTGATGAATTCATGGATTGGAGCTCGACATTGTGACATGAAGCTCATCCAATGATAAGTGGAGTGAAAATCTTCTCAATACTACTCATGAGCCAAGAAGAATGCATCAAGACTCCAACAAGTGTGAGTGATGTATTTTACATTTAAGTAAGTTTGTCTTAGTATGTTAAAGTCAAACCTTGAAGCATGCACACACACATAGTAAAAATGAATTTCCTTGATTTAAATGATTTTGAATTTATTTAAAATTCATCACCTATCTTTTTGGATCAACCATTAGTTGAGTAAGACTTAGCTTAGGCTAATGAATAGAAAGTGTGATGTTCTACATTCTAACCTCTTCCAGTTTTTCTACATTTGAAATTTCTCATAGTTTTCTGGCTCATTAGATAACATACTTCATTAGTTTTCCAATGCATCTTGAATCACCCAAATCGAAGTTCATTTGTGTAAGTTATGACCATTTTTGTTCTCTACTACTAATGATAGTCGACTACAATACTAAAGATAGTCGACTGCAGAACTAGAGATAGTCGACTACCTTCATAACTATAGTCAACTACCAGCTGCCAGCAAGCCCATAATGGTCCGATTTTTATCCGTTTTCTTGACCGTTTGAAAGGGCTTTTGGGTCATTTGTTTGATGTGGTTTGTAGGCTATTTAAAGGGGGTTGATGGGGGAATTTTGTATCATCTTAAGAACAGTAGTTACAAGAAGAATTTTATCTTTTTGAAGCTAATCTTCCAACCCTAAATTCTTCATGAGCTGAAAGTTTCAAGAGTAAAAATCCATCTTTCAAGGTAACTATCTTCTAACTCCTTTTCAAGCTTTTAAGCTCTTCAATTGCCTTGCTTTTTGTGTTCATCTTATGCCTTATTCTTTATTTGCATGAGAACACAAATTAGTTATTTTGATCTCTAAGTTTCGTTTCATATTCAATTGAGATCAATCAAGATTTCCTTAGCCATAATTTTCTCATACACATGCTTCATTTACTTTGGCCATAGGAATTTGTATTGCAACATATCAATTACTTGTTCATCCTCACTTGGTTATAGTGACTGATTGTTGAGTTATTGATATTTGTTGGGTTGTTGATAAAAGCCTCAATTGTTAGAGGTCCACATTATGAGGTGGCGATTATTGTTGTTGTTGTTGTTGTTGTTGTTGTTGGTAGAGTAGAAGGCCTTTAGTGTAAGTGGCATTGGTAATCCTAGCTAGAGGAGCTAGGTTCTTACTGTTGGAAATTACTAGGTTGAAGTACTAGGTGGTGATTGTAATTGTTGAAAGACATAGTAAGTGAAGTTATGCATGTGTATCCTCTTGGTGAGGCATTTGCTCTCTTGTTGAAGAGAGTTGGATAGTAGAAATTCCAACAAGAGGTTGGGGACTTGAGTAGCTCACGGTGGGTGAACCAGTATACTTCTTGGTTGTTTGTGATTGTTATCTTTGATTGTCTCCATTTCCATTACTTGCATACGTATTTCATTTCCGATGTGCATTATACTCTATTCCAATGCAAGTATCATATTGTGTCGATTAAGTTCTTGAGGAAGGTAACACTCTCAAGTAACTTGGGAAAAATTAGAGGGTGTGAATTTTATATTTGTGCAAGTATTTTTGAAACACTAATCACACCCCTCTATTGTTTAGTCAGCTATCTATATGATTCTTACACGTGGCATTAGGCATCCACCAATCCTAACAGTAGTGACCGAGTTAAGGGTTCGTTTCTCCCGTTATGGGGGATTAGTGTCGCAGAGTCAGTACAGTCCTCAGCAAAATCCTTGGCCGAGTATGTTGGATGGGATCCAATAAGGAGAATCTAAAACCGAACGATACTGACTTGATCACGAAGCTATTAGGGCTTGATAGTCAATCATACCCTAGGCTTGGTAGCGACATAGTTATGATGAATGGATTAAGAATGCGACATTCATCACTAGCATAGCCTAGTGAGTACCGACAACACTCATGTCATATGGGCTGACTACATAAAGATAATACCCAATCAGGGATGGTACCTGCTACTCGCAGTCACTGTTGTCAGAGGCTTTGAGTCTCACTTGTAGTAGAGACAAGCTGTAAGGTATCACATAAACTGGGATCTGTACCCAGGTATCAAGAGATAAAAGGCACATACATATGATTGTTCGGATTTCTGTGACCCTTAGGGCTCAAATTCGACGTCCGGACTAAGTCGGTGGATGACAAAAACAAAAATTTAACGGAAAGAACAATTATAACAATTTTAAGTAAAGCCCTAAGGAATACTTAACCCTATCCAGAATCTCTATTATCCCTGGGTGGGTCTGACCAACCCCTAAGGATAGATCTACAATATTAACTGCAATTTAAAAACCTGCATAAATTAAACTACTAATCTTTGCCTTGCATGTTAGCAAGGCACAGAATCCCACGAACTAATGCCCCGCATTGGGGCTGAGTCGATCTCCCGATTCGAACCACGTCCCGAGGCGAGCAATCCACTTGTCGCTGAGCCAACCATGCGCTCCAGAAAGTTTCACCTTGAGTGGATCCTCCGTCAAGACTTGATCCGAACTCATTCGTAGCTTTGCTAGAGCTCGAGCAGGAGCAAGGGAGAAGAGAGAGAAAGAGGGAATTAATTATCTACGCATTTCCAATCTAGGTTTGCCCTTAAATTTTAGGGCTCCCTTGATCCAAGGGTTTGTGCTTGGTGCAAAGGTACAAGTTTCAAGGAGGGGGTTTGTAACGACCACTTTTCGTTGTGCGTTGTTCGTGCACGTGCTTTTGGCCGTGCACGTGTTTGTTTTAGACTTTGTTTGTTTGTGAACACTTTAGTGTGATATGCCGTTGTGAACGTCTCTGAGAGTATTAAATAGTGGAACTAAATTGGAACGACGTTTCTCGAGTCGTTTTTCCACAATTTAAACTTATTCGATGAGACGTGGCGATTTTCACTTTTGACGGGAGACGTTTCTATTTTTAGTTTCGTCGTCCGATGTCAAAATTGAGATCCTTCTTCTTAGTTAGCTCACATTCGTCATCACGACCACCCCGATATTTATTTTATAATATTTGGAGTTTATTTGACCACTTTTATATTTTTAACAAGGTTTATAATATTTTTAATAATTTATTTTTAAATTAATTTCGGCCAAATAAATTTTATTTGAGTTT